>CM053029.1:186251353-187451353 GCA_028564925.1 Lithobates sylvaticus | reverse complement strand
ATAAAGAAACACACACAAAGGCAGCACTGTGGATCATACACCATATCATACCGTCATATTGGGTTTCTGAATGATAGGAATGTCACCGGGGCTGTAATGGGTCTCTGTGTAATTCATGTGGATGAGTTGTCTGCAAAGCAATTATGAAAATTAAAAGTTAATTGATCGTTTTTCTTACAGTGTAAATGATGTCCAATACTGTTAACAGTGCAAAATTGTTGTTTCAGGCTTTCAAACCGATACTGTTAAAGAGCAACACCGAGCAGCACATCATATCAAAGAACTGGAAAAACTTAAAGAAATGTTGCAGCTGCACTGGTCAGAAAATTGACATCATTTATCTTAAAGGGCACCTGTCAGTATAGAAATATGGGTGCTGTTACAGATGACCAGCTTTAAAAAGGTGCAGCTCTGCATACTGATATGAAATCATCTGATGTTCAATAGCTAAACAAATCTCTTTTACTTAGTTAAGGTTTTTTCTGGTTGCATGAGGCATTGATGATGTAACCAGGGTCCTAAAGATGCATCCTGGGAAGGCTACATTACCAGTTCCTTCCCCCTCAGATGGTGTTCACTGTCAGATGTTCAAGGAGGCAGACCCAGAGTTCCAGACAGAATTCCAGGAAGTTAAAGTGATACTAGTCTAGTTTTTTGTGTTTAAAAATAACAAACATGTCATACACACCTGCTCTGTGTAGTCGTTTTGCACAGAGCAGCTCAGATCCTCCTTTTCTCGGGTACCTCACCAAAGCTCCTGGCCCATTCCTTCTATCGAGTGCCCCCACAGCAAGCAGCTTGCTATGGTATGGGGGCACCCGAGGCGAGCCGCTGCTGTGTGTCCATTCAGACACAGAGTCATGGTGTGGCCCCACCCCTTCTTTCTCCTCATTGGCTCACTGACTGTGTCTCAGCCCATCAGGAGGGAGAGTCCCAGATAGCCGAGACTCTCATGCAACTTCACTGGATCGAGATGGGGCTTAAGTAAGTATTGGGGAGGGGGTCTGCTGCACACAGAAGGTTTTTTATCTTAATGCATAGAATGTAATAAGATAAAAATACCTTCTGCCTTTAGATCCACTTTAAAATGAAGTTTTTGTTGGCTTTTTTTGGCTGTACATCTATGGGTCACAGGAATGCAGTTCGTTCTGCACTCCTGTGACCCGTTTTCAGCCGAGAGCGGGGATAAAGCCTGCTGAATGCCGACGTCACTCAGCCGTTCTAGGATCTGAAAAGTTCCTGGCCATATAACTGTGATCCACCCAGGTGCCTGGACCCACAGCTGGCTCAGGCTCTCAGCGAGTTGCTGAGAGCCTGAGCCAGCCGCTATTTTGCCTCCACAGCCCAGCGGTCAGTGAGCGTTAGAGGGGCAGAGCAGAGAGCCAGTGACTGACAGTCACCAGCCCTCTGCAGGCTGAACACAGAGCTAAGCAATCAGTGGTGTTTGATCGCTCAGTTTATGGTCTGAAGCTGGTGGGGGACTGATGCAGCATTGGAGTGATGCTGCATCAGTCCCCCGCCGGCTTCAGACCGTGAACTGAGCGATCAAACC
The DNA here is from genome assembly GCA_028564925.1 of Lithobates sylvaticus. Classification (NCBI taxonomy): domain Eukaryota; kingdom Metazoa; phylum Chordata; class Amphibia; order Anura; family Ranidae; genus Lithobates; species Lithobates sylvaticus. The sequence continues at coordinate 187,449,801 of CM053029.1, read as the reverse complement.
GCACTGATCGCTTAGCTGCATCCTCCTTTGTGAGTATAATTTTTCACAAACCCATACCTCACTTTTAAAGGTATATTGTCATTACTAAACAGGTGCCAGTGTTGTAATTTTTAACATAAATTCTTCCAATTGACCATTATTGTATGGAGCATTCTAATCGTAAGGGACCCTTTTTTGACCACCAATGTGAAGAAACCCTTACAATTTGTCCTGCTTTTCATCTGTTCTGGAAATTATCATTTATTTGTTTTATTTGTTATTGTCTTTATCGTTACTGAAAATAATGTTGTTGTACAGAACAGCCCTGGGTGTTCAATATGTCAAGTATGTCACATTTTCTTTCTTTCATTTATTCTTATATAACATACTGTCCATACTGATATACCCAGAGCTGTAGTTATAATAATTTTTAGCAGGGTTCCATTAAACCGAAAGTTAACCCAAAACAGGAAGTTCCACTTTTTTGCATCCCCCCCTCCCTTTAATGATTGGAAATTTTTGGGGCGGGGCGGATACCTGGTTTTGACAGGCACCCGCTCCCACTTCCAGTCGGATCACTGCATCGATCCAAGCAGAAGTTCGCCCCCTCCTTCGCCTGCAGCCTTCTGGGACACATTACTGGTCCCAGAAGACTCCAGGACCATTTACAAAGTGCTGCAAGGCTTCACTGCCCATTTCCCTTACTTAAAATGGTAGTAAACTCTGTTCTACCACTTGTACCTACAGGCAAGCCTATAGTAAGGCTTACCTGTAGATATTGTGAATATCATCTAAACTTGCACAGTTTAGGAGATATTCAGAGTAAATGCAGCTGGTGATAATACCGGCGCATGCGCTCTAAATGTCTGGCATACACTGACGGACCTTCAGGCCCGAACCATAAACGATGGAATGCATACTAGCACATTATGACACTGCCTTGCAGGGAATTTTTTTGCCATAAACCGCAGTTTACTACCGCTTTAAGATGCCGGCGCCTGGACCCAAAGCTGACTGAAGATTCGGCTCAGGTGAGAACAGCGCTGGATCTCTGGACAGGTAAGTGTACTTATATTAAAAGTTAGCAGCTACAGCCTCTTTAAGGGCTCCCTCTGTTAAAAAGATTGAAAAAGGAAGTGAAAATAAATATTTCCAACAGAACAAACTATAATCCCCTAATCACCCACCCCCGTCTAAAAACAAACAAACAAACAAACAAACAAAAAAAACACTGGCATGGGTTTTAAGCATTCTAGCCAAAAGGAAAAATAATAGATTTTGCTTAAAGCAGCACATACATGAATACGTTTTTTTAGTTCAGCCAGTGTCGTCAGAATGCACTGATCAGTGCTGCCAGCAAAATCGGACAGGGCAGTTGCACAGAACCGGCTTAATTTCAATCCATGTATGACCAGCTTTAGATACACTTTAACCACTTGAAGACCAGCCTCTATATTCGAAGACAAAAAAGTGCTCCCAAGGGCTTTCAGGCAGAAAAAAAGATCAAATTAAACCATTGAATTGGTATATAAAAAAGTATTTTTATTGATACAAAATTGCAAAAGATTCCAATATCAACACAGCTTTTAAAACCATGAGCTCTGGTATGCATAACCTCTACATCAAACAGATGTCCTTAATAAACTGGCAACCAACAGAATATATATATATATATATATATATATATGAGAATTCTGATTCAGTGTTGTTGCCCAGGAGAACCCCATTTTTCAATACTTTGACAATTACCGGTACTTGGTCATGCAATGCTGTACCCACATTAATTTTATGTTGTAAAAACTGATGTTCTGACTGCTTATTGCATTTCTTGAGGCCTTAAAATGTCAGCAGTGAAAAACACCCCCAAAATGAACCCTTTTTGGAAAGTGGACACCCCATAAACTATAATCACCAATAAAATCTCTCCTAGCCACAGAAACGCCCCAGTCAAACTAAGTACAGTGGATTAAAAATTATTAAAAACACATGAAAGAATTAATATACTAAAAGTGTTATTTTACATTATAGCTGTTCCAGCAACATATACAGGGACACAAATTTCCAGGTATGTCCCGATGATCCTTGAATTTAAACACACTGGAGAGCTGAGCATTTCATTAGATTGCAGGTTTCAACATCAACAATTTGGTCCTTAGAGCCGAAGCTCTAAACTGCATCTAAACCCCGAGAACAAAAATGTAATATATTGCAGAATAAACTATAATCACCAATAAAATCTCTCCTAGCCACAGGAATGCCTCAGTCAACCCACAACAATCAATTAGTATGCAAAATAAACAATCAGCCAAGAGATACTGTGTGTTCATACATGATAAAAAATTACTGAGTGGGTGAAAGGGAGTTATGTATTGCTTAGAGATGGCTGTTAAGTGATATGGGCTCATTTTAGGGGATGGTAAAGTGTTAGGGGTGCTTTAATATATTAAATACATTGATTATTAATGATACACTGACCAGCTATGCACACTAGTTCTTAGCATGGGAAGTCTTGTGCCAAAAATTACCTGCACCAGGTTGCCGGTGCTGAGAATATATAATACCATGGGGACCTGTCCTTGGTCCTGATGTCCCAGAGCTATGGTGCCTTTGACATGTCAGATGACACAACTATGTCTGCGGTAAAACACATCCAAACCAGAATCTGATGCTGAATGGTTAACCATGGTTATTTCTGCAGATCTATAGGAGGTATCAGTTACTGTAATAAATCTCGTTAGGGGGATGGTGGGCTATGACATCTTCATACCACAGCAGCCATAAACCATTGTTGATGTCAGCTTGTCATGTGACTTTACTCAGAGGATTAGAGGTCAAACAGAAATAGCCGAGGAAGGATGTTATCCACACAAAGTCCGGTAAATAAGCTTTATATTGTCTATACGATACCTTCCTACTGCCTATGTCCAGTTTTGACAGTGGATTAAAAATGCTTGTTTGCATTTTAAATCAAATTATTATATAAACACGACAGAATTAACATACTAAAAGTCTTATTTTACATTATAGCTGTTCCAGCAACATATACAGGGACACAAATTTCCAGGTATGTCCCGATGATCCTTGAATTTAAATAGTGTGAGAGCTGAGCATTTCATTAGATTGCAGGTTACAACATCAACACTTTGGTCCTTTGTGCTGAAGCTCTAAACTGTATCTAAAACCTGAGAACAAAAATGTAATATATTGTAGCATAGCAGTCCTTAGATTAAGTGGCTGCATTAATTTTCTCTTTCCAGGCTTTTTTCCCTTTATTTTTACCTGGTAAATGGGAATAAGCTTTTGGTTGAACCCAGCCTGTTCGCAGATAGCACCATACAAACTAGCCAAATAGGCCAGCTTAATCACCTAAACACCCAATTTCAGTTTGTAAACAGACCCGCTAGGGATCACAGGTGACAATATTGACCAAATATGGTCACGTCCACAAGTGGTCAACAACGTCACTGATTTGTTTGTGTACGGTCCTTTTAAAATAAAAACAAAACATTTTATAAGGTCTGCCCTAAAATAATACTAGACCCTTATCCAGGCAAGCATTCTGGGGGACCAAGAAAGAGAGGGGGGTGGTGATTGTGCGCTGCATCCATACCCCCTTAACCATCAAACATCCATACCCCCCAACCAGGCCACATGTCTTCAACATTGTTAAGGTACCTTGCAATGGGAGGTGGCAAAGCTACCTTCCCTTGCAAGGCACTTTGTCCCCATGTTGAGGGGACAAAGGTCTCATCCCCAACATTTTTACATTGGTAGATTTCCCCCATGGCAGTACCTAGCTACCCATTTCTTATCTTTTTAACAATAGCTTGCTAATTAGCCATAAAAAGGGTTCAACAATATGTTTAGGGTTCAAGGACTTCCTGCTGGGTTTGTCAAACATACCAACCAAACTTTGTTTCGCTCATCTCTATTTGTGATCCTGCCAGTAACAAACTTTTTATACCCCTCAACTATTTGAGATAGGAAAGAAGAACACCTTTAAACTATGCACAAAATAAGCAAGTGACACAACCCCCAGTTACAGAGGCCATGAAAAATTAAGACAAAAAAAAATTGTCAAAAATCACCACTTTTCCATTACAGTATGTTGGTATTATAAATAACAAATACAATACCTAATGCCGCGTACACACGAAGGGACTTTTCCCGCCGGACTTAGTCCGGCGGACAATCCGCCGGACTTTCGAGCGGGGCTTCGCCGGACTTTCCGAGCGTGTGACTTGCCCACACACGCCCGGACTTCTCCGGCGGACAATCCGCGGGAAAAAGTCCGCGGGACTTTTGAAAATGAATGGACTTGCCCACACACGGAGCAGTCCGTTCATTTAGAACGTAACTTCAGGTACGTAGCTAGTGTAGGCAGTAAATGCCGGCGCGCTAGCTCCGTCACCTGGCATGGATTTAAAGGGACTCCCCACGCCGAAAAACGGCGTGGGGGTCCCCCCCAAATCCATCTCAGACCCTTATCCGAGCACGCAGCCCAGGAAAGGGGTGGGGACGAGCGAGCGCCCCCCCCCCTCCTGAGCCATACCAGGCCGCGTGCCCTCAACATGGGGGGTGCCCTGGGGAAAGGGGGGCCACGCGCCCCCCCCACCCCAAAGCACCTTGTCCCCATGTTCATGAGGACAAGGGCCTCTTCCCGACAACCCTGGCCGTTGGTTGTCGGGGTCTGCGGGCGGGGGGCTTATCGAAATCTGGGAGCCCCCTGCACTTTTAAAACAAAAACTTAAAACTTTAGTCCGCCAGATTTTTTGAAAAAAAGTCCGTCAGAGGCCCACACACGAGGGGATTATCCCCTGGACTTAGTCCAGCGGACAATCCCGCGGGATAATCCCTTCGTGTGTACGCGGCATTAGAGGGACTTGGTTCTAAAAGAGAGACAGCCCTTCCAAATGACGGACAGTTGGGAGCTATGAACTTCCTGTCCTAGGCTGACAACACTTATTGTAATAACAGTAATTGTACTGTATCTAATGCCTAGTAGACACAATGAGAAAATGGGACGAAAAATACCGCTCTTGGAGCAATCATCCGATAATCATTAGTACATACAGTAGATTTTGAGAGCCGATCATGACAGTTCATGTGAAAATATCCGAAAAGAACAAGCATGAGAAATGTTCTCATACGATAAACAGAACAAATGATTTTTGTGTAATTAGAATGGTATTTGTATGAAAAAATATGTTCGACCAAGAGCATACATGCTCGGAAATGAAAGAATACATTACAATACAATGCATTACATCATTTCTGAAGTTGTAATCTGTTGTATGAGAATTTTTGTAACTTTAGTAACCTATTGGTTTTCGATATGAGAAAAAAAAAATACTGACAATCATGCAACAAAAAAAAAAAAAAAACATAGATCATTCGTCCGATATTTTTATCATGTGTACGAGGCTTAACGAGGATCAGCACTGCACTGGAAGGACTACTGAACATCGCCAGCTCTGTAATCTCCATAATATAGGGAGGAGATGGCCTGACTGATTACAGTGCTTTAGAGAACTTAGGAGAGTGTACAGAACACCACTGGATTTCTGAAAGGCTCAACAGGTATTTGCACTTATAGGAGATGTAACAAAACGTTTGTATGGTATATTTAACTGACCGATAGGTGATAAATAAGATATTGTTAGGGTGCAGTTTAAAGGTATGATTTCCACACAAAAAAAAAGTTCACCCTTCCTATGCTAGGAGTGCCTCCCCATTCAAGTCTAGGAGGAGTAGGAGGAGTTACTGCGCAGGCGCAGGCAGTACCAAATAGGATTTCAGGTAGAATGCTATAAAAACACAGGAAGAGGCAGCTGCAAGGAAGAGGTGGGGGGTGGGGGGTTCTAGTTTAAATTATGTCAGGAGCCTAAGACGTTTGGGCTGCTTTTTTTTTTTTTTTTAAAGTCGACCTTTAATCACATGACATATTAAATGCAATTATATTTTTACCACTAGTAAAACTTTTATTTACTGTTGTTTGCATTTAGTATAACATTAGAATAATATATAACCATACTGTTTTACTGTGAGACTATTCATTTATCCATTAGATGTAATTAAGGCCAGCATATGTTGTAGTGCAGATACTGAATAATCAGCTTTCTTTGTGCTTTTTAGCTTACACAATGCTTTTTCCCTTTTCACTTTCTTCCTTCCAGATTTGATTCTGTCGGAAGTTGCACACAGATAATGTCATTAAGAGATTGTCATAAAAGCAGCAGCCATCCCGTCCTCTTCCTCCGTGCTAGCATAGGGGAGGGGGAAGGAGGTCCAGCGAACAGGTTTCATTAAACTAAAAGCTTGCCGGGTGTCAGAGGGGAATAGAGATTCTGGCTGAGAGCCACAGGATATATCGCACAATGAAATCACTGTCAGAGGGTCGTTGTAGGCAGACAGTGTGATGTCATCAGCATGATCTCATCACTCACTCCAGACAAGGGCACGCATTCAGCCTCCTGAGGTCACATCTTGCAGGAAAAACAAAGTCGCAGCTATTTCTTATCCTTTAATAATGGCTGGTAGTATCAGATGAAAACAATACACTGGACACTTTATTTAATCTACTCTACGGAGATGGCCATCCTTTGTGTTTTAGGGGATAATACAGTATGGTGTACATTACATGTTGGTTTTAAAGGCAGGAAACACCAAAGCAGGTATTCAATTCAGGAGGGTGCTGGAAGGTTGACTCACCTGTTTTTTGTATATCTTGGAGAATCCCATTGAAACATTCTTCCTAGGAGTATGGGTGCGTCCCATCTCCACACTGCAATAAAGAAGCTGAGACTCTCTAGCAGCTAAATTCTCCAGGCTTTTATTCTGCCTTAAAGCCAAACTCTAGTTATGGATAGAGTCAACATTTCTGTCAAGCTTTTCTAGTGGTCTGTAACCCCCTTTTGGGATATATCACTGTACTTCCTATCCCTATGGCACCAGGATAAGAAATGAGGGGAGAAGAGGGCCCTAAAGTGGGTGAAAGCAAAAAGGTAAAAGACCTAAGCCTAAAGCGTTTGTTACCCCAACACTTCATATTCCTGATAGGAGCCTGCTGTACCATGTACTTGTATGAGAAAGTATCCTGTTCTCTTTGTATTGCTTTCTCTATGTGAAATCCCTGATGTTTCTGCTAGTCCTCTTGCTTTCCTATTAAAAACTGACCACACTAAGCAGGAGAGCACATCCTGATCAGTTCTCTGGGAACTCAGCCTACTCTCCTCCAATGATCAGACTTACCTGATACGCCCACGCTGCACAGCCATTCACTGGCAAGCTCAGTGTGTTGCTGCTGCCTCTCCTCCCACCAGCTCTTATGCAGCTGAGAACAGAGGGAATGCAATCACTATAAATACCCTTTTTCCCTTTTTTTTTTTATATCTATACAAAAATGTTTTGCCTTTCATTTCTATTTTAAACTGAATGGGTTGTTTTACAAGGTGAGGGTTTACAATCACTTTAATTCTTCTTAGTTATTGGTCAAAATCTCTGCTGACCCCTCTTTACCACTTGCCACCCAAGCCAATTCTGACATTTATGTCATAAATGTAAAATCAGAATCTTATAACCTTTATACCACAGGTTCTGTTAAAACTTCCAGTTCTGCATGCTTGTTCTCAGGGTCAGAGACGCCTGGGTGCAGGTCATCTTACTAACTCCTCCTCTTTACAAATGTTTCTATGGCAACAAGTCAATGGCACAACACCTGAGGATAATGCTCAACAGCTTATCAACTGTAAACTTTTGAGTTTACAGTTGTTTCAGCAAGTCTAAACTGCAAGCATGCCAACCACATCCAGAATTTTACCAGCATTAACTAATCACTAATTAACTAATCAAGGCTCTACTACTTAGCAATATAGGGATTTGGAAACAAGAAATAAAGAACTTGAATGCAGTAAAAGTCTGCAGGTCCAGTTGGCTCCTTCGATATTTCTAACACTGATCAAGGAAAATGAAATAATCCTTCCAAAGCTTGTGTTGGCACTTAAATCATCCCGACACCATGCTTGATATGGTGTCAGGATGATTGAATCACATTATTTCTAAAACTACATTTTAATATATAAATTATACGATATAATGAAATAGTTTAACTCACCGTAATGCAGAATCGGTGGGAACCCTGAGCTTGTCACATTGCCTGCCACAAGATGCAGCAGATGTTACTTGCCACCATTGCCTGCCACCATTGCCTGTCATCAGATGCAGCCTCTCACTTGCCACCATTGCCTGTCATCAGATGCAGCCTCTCACTTGCCACCATTGCCTATCACCAGATGTAGCCTGTCACTTGCCACCATTGCCTGCCACAAGATGCAGCATGTCACTTGCCATCATTGCCTGCCACAAGATGCAGCTTGTTACTTGCCACCATTGCCTGCCACTTGCCACCATTGCCTGACACAAGATGCAGAGTGAAACTTGCCACCATTGCCTGCTACTTGCCACCATTGCCTGCCACTTGCCACCATTGCCTGTCACTAGATGCAGCCTGTCATTTGCCACCATTGCCTGCCACAAGATGCAGAGTGACACTTGCCACCATTGCCTGCCACAATATGCAGCCTGTCACTTGCCACCATTGCCTGCCACAAGATACAGTGTGACACTTGCCACCACTGCCTGCCACCAGATCCAGCCTGTCACTTGGCACCATTACCTGCCACAAGATGCAGGATGTTACTTGCCACCATTGCTTGTCACTTGCCACCATTGCCTGCCACTTGCCACCATTGCCTGTCACCAGATGCAGCTTGACACTTGCCACCATTGCTTGTCACTTGCCACCATTGCCTGTCACCAGATGAGGCCTGCCACTTGCCACCATTACCTGCCACAAGATGCAGAATGTTACTTGCAACCATTGCCTGCCACTTGCCACCATTGCCTGTCATCAGATGCAGCATGACACTTGCCACCATTGCTTGTCACTATTACCTGCCACAAGATTCAGCATGACACTTGCCACCATTGCCTGTCACCAGATGCATCATGTTACTTGCCACCATTGCCTGCCACAAGATGCAGCATGTTACTTGCCACCATTGCCTGCCACAAGATGCAGCTTGTTACTTGCCACCATTGCCTGCCACAAGATGCAGCTTGTTACTTGCCACCATTGCCTGCCACAAGATGCAGCATGTTACTTGCCACCATTGCCTGCCACAAGATGCAGCATGTTACTTGCCACCATTGCCTGCCACAAGATGCAGCATAACACTTGCCAACATTGCCTGCCACAAGATACAGCGTGACGCTTGCCACCATTGCCTGCCACTTGCCACCATTACCTGTCAACAGATGCAGCATGTCACTTGCCACCATTGCCTGCCACAAGATGCAGTGTGACACTTGCCACCATTGCCTGCCACCAGATCCAGCCTGTCACTTGGCACCATTACCTGCCACAAGATGGGCATGTTGAGGGCTGCGGTTTCCCCCATAGGATTGTAATGGGCCAGCCAGTCCTCGGACTACATGTCCCATGATCCTCTTTTCTCCTTTTTCTTTGTTTTTCCCCCCCTGGCCAATGGGAGGAAAAGGGGGGGGGACATAGCACTGGCTGTCCTGGCAAGTGCCTCTTTCGAGAACAGCAGCATGAAGAGGAGAGGGAGGGGGGAAATGCTCTCTCTCCACACACACAGCAGCTCCGATCTCCTATTCTGCTGCCTGCTGATAGAAGGAGAGAGGGGGAATGGGCAGGAAACAGAGCCCTCTTCTGACCTTGGCGCCTTAAGTGGGGGTGTATGGGAGGCAGCGCAGTTTCTCCTACTCGGACCCGCTCTTATCATATGCCGGCGGGGAGAGCAAGTGGGAGGGGGATTCGCGGCACCTGAGCTTTGGTATCCCCCCCCCCTCTGCCTTAGCTCACGGCGCCTAGGCGTAGTGCATCCTAAGCACCCGCCCAGGATTGGCCCTGCTTGTTCTGGGTCAGAAAATTCCCTGGAGCAGCAGGACAGCTAGCATTTTTAGCATGAGGACAGCAATGGCAGTGTACATATTGTTCTCTTGAAAGGTGTTCTTCAATTTTTGTTTTGTTGGATACACAGCGACCCAAAACAACTCAAAATAAGAAAAACAGAAGGGCTACATAATATCATTTAAAAAGGATTTTTAGAGAATCTCACATGTGTTTTGATCTTGGAAAGCTTTATGTGAACATATTTTCTCCTGCCAAGCACACCAAATGTAAGAGGACTGCAGGAAGTTTAATCTAGCCTACAGAGATAAATATGAGTCACAGAGACCCAGATTTCAGATTTACTCCTCATGTTAAGTGAAAAGCACAGGAAGAAGATCAAGCCAGCCAGTGTGGACTAAATGTGTTTTATTCCTGTGCATTTCCTTCCAATAGCCTTTTTGGTGGTTTCAGTAAATAGAGCTGAGAGTTCCTTTTAAGTTCGATGTCCTTTGGTAGAAATAACCAAGATCATTATTTTGCTTCCATTGCTGCAGACAGGAAGCTCTTAAGATCCTAATAAGTCTTTATTGATGAAAGGCAGAATTTGACACTTAAAAGGGACATTCTACCAAAAAATAATTACCATAGTAGATATAGATAGATAGCACTGACAGCTACCACTGTATGCTCCAAAAATATGGAGACACCCTTCCAAATGACAGAGTGTCCGATGTCCCCAGTGAAGGGTATTGTTAATACTACAGCATACAAAAGAAATATTACACAATTGTGCCCTTTGAACCTAGTGGCAGCAATTTGGGGGAAGGCACTTTTCCGTTTCCAGTGAATGTGCCCCTGTGCACAAAGTAGGGTGACCACATTTCCAAACTGCCATTCAGGGACACCCCCCAAAAGAAGATTTTTTACATATTTTTTTGCCGATTTTTGGGGCAGGGGCGTATGAAATCAGTGGGCCTGTGTGCAAGATCATAAGTGGGCCCTAGGCATCAAGAACAACAACAATATGGCGCGCAAAGTGCGTCGTGGTGAACAGTGGACATGTCTTAAATTGCACTAAATATTGGCTTAAAGGGGGTATTGTTAAAGAGAGTCTGAGATGACTTATATAGTGCAGAATGTGGTAATGTTAAATAGGGAATGCAGAGTGTATAGTGGTGAGTATTATGTACAGGAGAGGAGTGCGGAATGAATGGCGGTGGGTAATATGTACAGGAGATGAGTGCGGAATGTATGGCGGTGGGTAATATGTACAGGAGATGAGTGCGGAATGTATGGCGGTGGGTAATTTGTACAGGAGAGGAGTGCGGAGTGTATGGCGGGGGGTAATATGTACAGGAGAGGAGTGCGGAGTGTATGGCGGGGGGGAAGTTAGTGGAGAGAGGAGGAAAAGGGGTGCAATTCCCCCTCCTGATAGTCTGTCAACCATTGCTATACCACCTTGGTGGTGGGGCACTCTGGAGGATGTAAGGGGACACTCTGGAGGCCCTAAGGGGGCACCCTGGAGGTTGTAAGAAGGGATGTAAGGGGGCACTCTGGCAGTACTAACTTAGTCAGAGCCCCCTTACATCCTCTGGAGTGTGCCTTACATTCTCCTCCAGAGTGCCCCCTTACATCCTCCTCCAGAATTGCCCTGAATCTCTAGCAAAGTTCCCAGGATTCCAGACAGTACAATTGTCCCCTCAATAGCAGCCAGTTTTTCTTTGAAGATGGGGAAGGGGGTAAGTTGTCAAAGAAGAATACTTGCAGTGATTTTGGGGGATAAGAGCATGCTGTATGTGCTAGGGGGGCACACTTTGGGAGGGGAGAGAAATTGTGCTGGAAGGGGGTGTTGAATAAAAAATCTGAGCCCCCAGCACAATTTCTCTCCCCTCCTAAAGTGCCCCCTAGCACATACAGCATGCTCTTATCCCCCAAAATCACTGCAAGTATTCTTTTTTGACAACTTGCCGCCTGTCTCTGTGTCTCCTTCTCCTGCAAGTGCCAAGCATTAATATTCTGTACAAACCTCAGATGAGCACATCCCATCCTGTTGAGTGCTGTGTCCATTCTCCTCCCTCTTCTTCTCCTGTCTGTGACATCAGAGCCGAGGAAAAGGGGGAGGGGACTTCAGTCCATGTGTTAGTGTGAGGTGGGCAGTAGGGGGGAGGAAGGGAGAGGGAGAGATGCCCTAGGCATCAAGAACAACAATATGGCGCGCAAAGTGCGTCGTGGTGAACAGTGGACATGTCTTAAATTGCGCTAAATATTGGCTTAAAGGGGGTATTGTTAAAGAGAGTCTGAGATGACTTATATAGTGCAGAATGTGGTAATGTTAAATAGGGAATGCAGAGTGTATAGTGGTGAGTATTATGTACAGGAGAGGAGTGCGGAATGAATGGCGGTGGGTAATTTGTACAGGAGAGGAGTGCGGAGTGTATGGCGGGGGGTAATATGTACAGGAGAGGAGTGCGGAATGTATGGCGGTGGGTAATTTGTACAGGAGAGGAGTGCGGAGTGTATGGCGGGGGGTAATATGTACAGGAGAGGAGTGCGGAGTGTATGGCGGGGGGGAAGTTAGTGGAGAGAGGAGGAAGAGGAGGAAGAGGAGTGCAATTCCCCCTCCTGATAGTCTGTCAACCACTGCTATACCACCTTGGTGGTGGGGCACTCCGGAGGATGTAAGGATGGGGGATAAGAGCATGCTGTATGTGCTAGGGGGGCACACTTTGGGAGGGGAGAGAAATTGTGCTGGAAGGGGGTGTTGAATAAAAAATCTGAGCCCCCAGCACAATTTCTCTCCCCTCCTAAAGTGCCCCCTAGCACATACAGCATGCTCTTATCCCCCAAAATCACTGCAAGTATTCTTTTTTGACAACTTGCCGCCTGTCTCTGTGTCTCCTTCTCCTGCAAGTGCCAAGCATTAATATTCTGTACAAACCTCAGATGAGCACATCCCGTCCTGTTGAGTGCTGTGTCCATTCTCCTCCCCCTTCTTCTCCTGTCTGTGACATCAGAGCCGAGGAAAAGGGGGAGGGGACTTCAGTCCGTGTGTTAGTGTGAGGTGGGCAGTAGGGGGGAGGAAGGGAGAGATGCCGTACACACTGTAATCGCAGCGTGTGGGAACAGAAACACCCCACACAAGCTGCAAGCCAGTCACTGGAGCCAAGTGCGGAGGTGAAAGAACCAGCAGTGACTCCCAGCAGCACTAGCGCGGAGGAGGAGGAAGTGAAATCCTCCTCCACTTTCAACACTGGGCAGTGACATCACTGGTTGCCAGATGCCAGGCAGCTATAGCAACCAGTGATCAGGAGTAGGTGGAGGAGGTGGAGGCTGATCCAGAGCCAGCGCTATGGCGGCTCGGTCCACCCCTGTTCCCAGATTGTCAGTTTCATTCCGGGACAATGTATTGTCCCGGAATGAAGGTGCCCGGGACCGGGGACAAAGATGTAAATTACGGGATAATCCCGGGCAATCCGGGACACGTGGGCACCCTAGCACAAAGCCAGCTCCATAAACACATGCTTTAAAAGTACGGCAAGGAGGGACCTGAGTGGCCTGCACAGATCCCTGACCTCAACCATAATAAACATCTTTGGGTTTAGCTGGAATGCAAATTGCAAGCCAGGTCTTCTCGTTCAACATTAGTACCTCACTTTCCAAATGTGCTTTTGGCCAAATGGGTAAAATCCACACACACACACACACGCCTAAATGTAAAAATGTTTTGGAAAACCTTACCAGCAGAGTGGAGGATGTTATAGCCGCAAAGGGGCAGGGGTTTTTATATTAGCCTCCATGGTCTTTGGAACAGGATATCCAACAAACTCTTATAGGTAGTCAGGTGTCCACAAACTTTCCATATACAGTAGAATATGGCTAAAAGAAGTGTGTAGATGTGTGCCTTACCCAGCTACCTTATTTACCCATCTTCGTAATGTTGCCCCACTGTTACATTGAACCAAGAGTTAAACCCTGTCTTAGCCCTGTATATTATAAGAGCTTAAAGTGTATGTTACCCCCAACATTTCTAATTCCTGATATGTGTCTGTGTTACTATGTATTTACTTGAAATTAAAAAGTATCCTGTTCTATTTGCATACATTTTTTTGTGTGAAATACCTGGTTATTCTGCAAGTCCCCCAGCTTTCTTATTTCAAGCTGACCATGCTAGGCATGGAAGCACATTCATCCCAGTGTGGTCAGTTTTCTGCTTGTATTCCAAATGGTCAGACTTGAGCTGACATGCCCCCTGCACAGATCTTCACTGGGAAGATCAGTGTATTGCTCTTCCTCTGCTCTTCCTTCTGACATGCCCCCCCTCGCATTCTCCACCCCCACCTCACCACTAAAACTGGACATACATGGATCGAAAATCGACCGGATCAGCAGGGATTGGCTTACTTTCGATCCATGTATGGCAACTGTGGTTGAACAAAAGTCAGTCTACCAATCGACTTCTGTGCAACCACCCTGCCGGTAAATTTCCACTTGATCAATCATAGCCTAATGCCTGCAGCACTGATCAGTGTATTCTGGTGGCAGAGAAGTCTCTCCGCTGTCAGAATACAAAGACACAGCGGGAGAATTCCCCCATTCACCTCGAATGTGTGGACTGGACTGGGGAATAGAGTCAGTTTTTTCAATCAAACCAGTGGTTGAATGAAAAATGTACTCATCTATGACCAGCTTAAAGGCTAATTTCACCTTTGTTCGCCTTTTTTTTCCCCTCTAAATTCCAGCCCCATGTGTACCAATATAGCATTAATGTACTTCTTTTGCAAAAATGAAACAGCTTTCCATTTATTCTGCACAGGTTTACCTCACCCTCTTCATGGTTGTTCAAAAACACTGATCCATCACTACTGCCTTACTTCCTGGACAAACTTTAGGTCATGAAACAGGAAGGAGTTGATCAGCTGATCTCATTAGCACACACTCTGCATCATCTACCCTCAGCTGGTCAACTCCTTCCCATGTCTTGACCTATAGTCTATCCAGGAAGTAAGGCAGAAGTAATGGATAAGTGTTTTTAAACAGCCATGAAGAGTGAGGTAAGTTTGTGTAGAATAAGTGGAAAGCAGGTTTTATTTTTGCAAAAGAAGTACATTAATGTTATATTGGTACACAGAGGAGCTGAAATTTAGAGAAAAAAAAAGTGCATTTATAGACTCGTTATTTTAGACAGAATTGGTTGCTTTACAAGGTAAGGGTTCACATATACTTTAAACAGGGTTGATAATGGTTAATGTTATCCTCCTACTCACATGTCAGTGTCCATGCCTAGCATTTGAGTACTCAGGCCTAAGCACTGCATCATGGCAGGAGGTCACATGCCCCCCTTAAACCCGAAAAAATTTGGTTTTGACTATGGTTTGAGGGCAAGTGGAAAAAGTAAGTGGCTCAGGGATGGGCAAACAAGAAAGTCTCTAACAAGGGCAAGGTGATAGGGTCTCCCGAGGAATCCATAGGGTTGTATAAATTAGACAAAAGGTGCAAAGTGTTATTCTTAGATGATGATGATGATGATGATTATATATATATATATATATATATATATATATATATATAGTGTGGCTCTAGAACTCATCCATATGGCCTGTTTACTTAATAGGATTCTGCTTCAGTTAGATTACAGACAAAGCATAAAAACTAACCAAAATGACCTGAACACTGGACAGTATCATATTATAATTCTAATTCGATTACAAGCTACAGATGTAAAAAATTACATTGACGACGTGACCTGGCACATTCATAACATAATTATATTACAATTCATGTGGAGAGATGGACATTACACCTTACCAACAGAACCTGACCGCCGAGCATGAACATAATTCAATTCATATATACTCTACACAGAATACTTCTCCTCCAAACATATCTGGACCACTGGATCTTGTCATGATAGAGTTGTATTAACCGCTTCCCGACCGCCTCACGCCGATGTACGTCGGCAGAATGGCACGGCTAGGCAAAACCACGCACCGGTACGTGGCCCTTTAAAAGCCTAGCCGGGGGCGCGCTCACGACCCGGTCGGGAGTGCCGTGACCCCGGCCGCGGGACCAGCTGACCCGATCACCGCTGGTGTCCCGCGATCGGGTCACAGAGCTGAAGAACGGGGAGAGGTCTGTGTAAACAAATGCATTTAAATAGCATTGATTGCTGTTTAAATGACAATGGTCCCAAAAATGTGTCAAAAATGTCTGATGTGTCCGCCATAATGTCGCAGTCACAATAAAAATCGCTGATCGCCGCCATTACTAGTAAAAAAAAAAAATATTAATAAAAATGCTATAAAACTATCCCCTATTTTGTAAACGCTATAACTTTTGCACAAACCAATCAATAAATCGCTAATTGCGATTTGTTTTGCCAAAAATATGTAGAAGAATATGTATCGGAATAAACTGAGGGAAAAAAAAGTTTTTTTTATATATTATTTGGGGACATTTATTATAGCAAAAAATATAGATTTTTTTTCAAAATTGTCGCTCTATTTTTTTTGTTTACAGCGCAAAAAATAAAAACTGCAGGGGCGATCAAATACCACCAAAAGAAAGCTCTATTTGTGGGAAAAAAGGGACGCCAATTTTGTTTGGAAGCCACGTCGCACGACCGCGCAATTGTCAGTTAAAGCGACGCAGTGCCGAATCGCAAAAAGGGGCCTGGTCCTTTGGCTGCCAATTGGTCCGGGGCTGTA
The DNA here is from genome assembly GCA_028564925.1 of Lithobates sylvaticus. Classification (NCBI taxonomy): domain Eukaryota; kingdom Metazoa; phylum Chordata; class Amphibia; order Anura; family Ranidae; genus Lithobates; species Lithobates sylvaticus. Next base: position 187,433,202 of record CM053029.1, on the reverse strand, counting down.
CAGTGCAACTGGAAAGCATTCACAGAGCTTCACTTTTTCCACATTTTGTTATGTTACAGCCTTATTCCAAATGGATTAAATTCATTATTTTTCTCAAAATTCGACAAACAATACCCCCGAATGACAACGTGAAAGAAGTTCGTTTTTAATTTTTATTAAATTTGCAAAGATTTCAAACCAAAAAAATAAATCCTATGTACATAAGTATTCACAGCATTTGCTATGACACTCAAAATTAAGCTCAGATGCATCCTGTTTCCACTGATCATCATTGGAGCTGTTTCTACAACTTGGGAGTCCATCTTTGGTAAATTCAACTGATTGGACATGATTTGGAAAGGCACACACCTGTCTTTATAAAGGTCCCACAATTAACAGTGCATGTCAGAGCACAAACCAAGCCATGATGTCCAATGAATTGTCTGTAGACCTCCTAGACAGGATTGTATCGAGGCACAGATCTAGGGAAGGGTACAGAAAAATTCCTGCAGCACAGTGGCCTCCATCATCCGTAAATGTAAGAAGTTTGGAACCACCGGGACTCTCCCCCTAGAGCGGGCAGCCTGGCCCAACTGAGCGATCAGGGGAGAAGGGCCTTAGGCACTCTGACAGAGCTCCAGTGTGTCTCTGTGGAGAGAGGAGAACCTTCTATAAGAACAACCATCTCTGCAGCACTCCACCAATCAGGCCTGTATGGTAGAGGGGCCAGACGGAAGCCACTCCTCAGGAAAAGGCACATGACAGCCTGCCTGGAGATCGCCAAAGGGCACCTAAAGGACTCTCAGACCATGAGAAACAAAATTCTCTGGTCTGATGAAACAAAGATTGAACTCTATGGCCTGAATGGCAAGCATCATGTTTGGAGAAAACCAGGCACCGCTCATCACCTGGCCAATACCATCCCTACAGTGAAGCATGGTGGTGGCAGCATCATGCTGTGGGGAGGTTTTTTAGCAGCAGGGACTGGGAGACTAGTCAGGATCAAGGGCAAGATGAATGCAGCAATGTACAGAGACCTCCTGGATGAAAACCTGCTCTAGAGTGCTCTGGAGCTCAGACTGGGGCAAAGGTTCATCTTCCAACAGGACAATGACCCTAAGCACACAACCAAGGTAACAAAGGAGTGGCTACAGGACAACTCTGTGAATGTCCTTGAGTGGCCCAGCCAGAGCCCAGACTTCAACTCGATTGAACATCTCTGGAGAGATCTGGAAATGGCTGTGCACTAACGCTCCCCATCCAATCTGACGGAGCTTGACAGGTCCTGCAAAGAAGAATGGGAGAAACTGCCCAAAAATAGGTGGGCCAAGCTTGTAGCATCATACTCAGAAAGACTTGGTTGTAATTGGTGCCAAAGGTGCTTCAACAAAGTATTGAGCAAAGGCTGTGACTACTTATGTAAATAAATTTGCAAAGATTTCAAACAAACTTCTTTCACATTGTCATTATGGGGTATTGTTTGTAGAATTGTTTGTAGGAAAATAATGAATTTAATCCATTTTGGAATAAGGCTGTAACATAACAAATGTGGAAAAAGTGAAGCGCTGTGAATACTTTCCGCATGTACTGCAGAGTCAACATCTTCAACATGACCAGACCACTGAGCATAATCATAAAAAACTTCTGTTACAATCAGTGTTAAGTTTGACTTTTGAGTAAAATGCCATTTTAATTTTAGTGGTATTTTATTCTTTTGATTAAAATGCCATTTTAGTTATATTTTAGTCATCTAAATCGTTTTAGTTTTAATGGTATTTTAGTTGACTAAAATCTAATGGGTTTTTAAGCATTTCTCTAAAATTGCCAAACTCGTTATATACTGAAGTAAAAATCGAATAACGTGTTATTTATGGCATTGAGGTTTGAACATGCACTACAGACACAGATTTAGCCGTTGTGATATATGACGTCTTTATAAATAAAACCAAGTTTCATAAACAAACAAAAATATTGCTTTTTGACAAACAGAAGTGCAACTTTAAAATATAAAAAAAACGCACACACCGCACTATTGGCTGTAATGCCATTGCACATATTATCTGAATATATTACCAACATTAAATCTTAAGAAAAAAAAAAATAAGGAAAGCCTTTTCTTTTTCCTTTCAGCAGCTTAGTAGATGCCCGCTACTTAATCTAATTTGGTAGTGCAGTGTTAATTTTAATGTTAAATTTCGATTCAGTTTTAGTCGTAGTTTTTTGACTAAAAATGCCATTTTAGTTTTAGTCTATTTTTTTTTTTTTAATCAGAAAATATTTTATTGTGCAAAAATAAAGATATTTAGAAAGGTACATCAATCAGAGATGATACTTGGAAATTAAAGAACATAAGACTATTATATATATGTCATAAGAAAAAGGTACTTTTTACAAAGCTGTGCATTGGATTGGAATAAACAGTCTGCTCAATATGTATGGTAACAAACATATTACCAAACTTCAAACCAAAGAAACACAGAAAACATAGAAGGTTCTTCTCTAAAAGTGTGTACTGTCCAGTAATAAAGCATCCCTAACAACCAGTGTGAATATAAATCCCACAGCAGTATCCATTTTATTCCAAAATCCCCAATATCACGCTTGCCCTTAAGCATGTAGGTAGGGCAGACCTGTCTCCTTTCCTAGACTTGGAGCAGTCTGGTAAGAACAAGTTGAGGAGGGGCTACTCCTGGATTCTCTAGCCATTCTTGACAAATTTTGGTGAATTTATCTGACACATTTCTGTGTTGGTACGCATTTTTTTGTCCTTATAAGTATATCATTCCCCTGTTGTATCCATTGTTTAGACGTGGGGGCCCAGGGGGAGAGCCAATATCGTGCAATCAATTCCCTGGCTAGATAAAGCAACCTAGTCAGGGCAATATATGTAGAAGGGGGGAGTATCGGAGTAAATACTATTAATGGTTGCAACAGCTTCACTCCAATAGCGTAACAGTTTGGGGCATTTCCAGAGCAGGCGGATCAGAGTACCCTGGTGTGGTTGACATTTCAGACACAAGGGGGAGTCTCTTCTACCCCACTTATATAACTGTACAGGGGTTCTGTACACTCTGAAGGATAAATAAGTGTGACAGCTTTTGAGCTGCAGAAACCCAGACTAGCGGACCAGCCGCCAGTATCTGTTCCCAGCTATCTCCGTCTATAGGGCCAACATCTGATTCCCATTTCTCCCTGCAGTGCAACAGATCTGGAGTTTGGATGTGGGCTAGCAGGCAGGCATATATGCAAGAAATTATTCCCTTTTTATCTGGCATATTAAATATAGAGGGAAGGAAATCCGAAGGGTGTAAATTTCCCCCCAGGCCGCCTACCTTGACACTAAAACGGCCGTGGCGGTGTTCTGTCATAAATTATGCGATGCATACTAGCCCATTATGCTTTTCATTTGCAGGCTGCAGCAGCTAGCAAAAGAGGAAGTCAAACCCATCAGGGTTTACTTCCTCTTTAAGCTTAAACTTTTGCAAAATAGGTTTCAGGTTTAAAATTATATAATCTATAGTATCTCCTGTCACTACAATTCCCAAATATTTAAAACAACTTACTACTTCCACCTTAGTCATATTTTAATCATCTGAATGGTTTTTCTTTATAGTCGACTAAAATAGTGTTAATTAACCCCTTCTTGACCGCCGGACGATATACAATCGGCAGAATGGCATGGGTGGGCAAAAGGGCATACAGGTATGTCCCCTTTAAGATGCGGCATTGTGGGTGCGTGCGTGCCCGCCACGTGCTCCGTGACCGCAGACTCGATGTCCTCTGGGTGCCAGTGATCCTGTCACGGAGCGGAAGAACGGGGAGATGCCTTCGTAAACAAGGCATGTCCCCGTTCTGCCTAGTGATATGGCAGAGATCACTGCTACCTGTAATCATGAGCAGTGAGCGCTGTCATGCAAGTAGTAGCCCACCCCCCCCACAGTTAGAATCACTCCCTAGGACACACTTAACCCCTTTATCGTCCCCTAGAGGTTAACCCCTTCCCTGCCAGCGTCATTTACACAGTAATCAGTGCATTTTTATAGCACTGATCGCTTTATAAATGACAATGGTCCCAAAATAGTGTCAAGAGTGTCCGATGTGTCCGCCATAATGTCGCAGTCTCTATAAAAATCGCAGACTGCCACCATTTCTAAAACAAAAAAATATTTATAATAAAAATGCCATAAAACTATCCCCTATATTGTAACCAATCAATATCCGCTTATTGCAGTTTTTTTTACCAAAAATATGTAGAAGAATATATATATCGGCCTAAACTGAGGAAAAACATATTTTATTATATATTTTTGGGGGATATTTATTATAGCAAAAAGTTAAAAATTGTGTTTTTTTCAAAATTGTCGGTCTTTTTTTGTTTATAGCGCAAAAAATAAAAACCGCAGAGTTGATCAAATACCACCAAAAGACAGCTCCATTTGTGGGTAAAAAAGGACGTCAATTTTGTTTGAGTGCAAAGTCGCACGACTACGCAACTGTCAGTTAAAGCCACGCAGTGCCTAATCGCAAAAAGTGCTTTTTTTTATTATAATGCATGGAATTATTAAACTCCATGTCATTTATTTTTTTACTATTTCCTTCAATTCCTGTCTTGAAGCACAACAGGAACTGAGAGGAAATCTCTTTAACCATTTGAAGTGTCTGGCAATTTTTAAACTTTTTTTTTTTTTTACATACAGTGAAAGCTGGTTTTATTGCTAGAAAATTACTTTTAATTTATAAACAATTGTGTATACATTACTTATTTTCTTTGTACTCACTCGTTTCTTTGTAGAGATAGTATCAGCTCTCTTCCTTCTGCTTTAAGAATTACTTCTACATGTGCTGGGTGCTAAAAAACAAAATGCACATACAATAAATCCCTACAAGCATATTGCATTTACTGTAGTCCATACAATCTGAAGTATACAGTGCATCCGGAAATTATTCACGCTTGAATTTTTCCACATTTTGTTATGTTACAGCCTTATTCCTAAATGGATTAAATTCATTATTTTCCTCAAAAATTCTACAAACAATACCCAATAATGACAACGTGAAAGAAGTTTGTTTGAAATCTTTGCAAATTTATTTTAAAAAATCCTATGTAATTATTCACAGCCTTTGCCATGACACTCAAAATTGAGCCCAGGTGCATCCTGTTTCCACTGATCATCCTGGAGATGTTTCGACAACTTGATTGGAGTCCACCCGTGGTAAATTCAGTTGATTGAACATGATATGGAAAGGCACAGATCTGTTTGTATAAGGTCCCACAGTTAACAGTGCATGTCAGAGCACATACCAAGCCATGAAGTCCAAGGAATTGTCTGTAGACCTCCTAGACTGGATTGTATTGAGGCACAGATCTAGGGAAGGGTACAGAAAAAATTCTGCAGCATTGAAGATCCCAATGAGCACAGTGGCCTCCATCATTTGTAAATGGAAGAAGTTTGCAACCACCAGGACTCTTCCAAGAACAGCTGCCCGGCCAAACTGAGCGATCGGTGGAGAAGGGCCTTAGTCAGTGAGGTGACCATGAACACGATGGTCATTTGGACAGAGCTCCAGCGTTTGTGGAGAGAGCTGAACCTTCTAGAAGAACAACCATCTCTGCAGCACTCCATCAACCAGGCCTGTATGGTAGAGTGGCCAAACAGAAGCCACGCCTCAGTAAAAAGGCACACGACAGCCCGCCTAGAGTTAGCCAAAAGGCACCTGAAGGATTCTCAGACCATGAGAAACAAAATTCTCTGGTTTGATGAAACAAAGATTGAACTCTTGGCCTGAATGGCAAGCGTCATGTCTGGAGGAAACCAGGCACTGATCATCTCCTGGCCAATACCATCCCTATAGTGAAGCATGGTGGTGGCAGCATCATGCTGTGGGGATGTTTTTCAGTGACAGGAACTGGGAGACTAGTCAGGATCAAGGGAATGATGAATGCAGTGGTAAAGGGAAAAATTTCGCTATCCGTGAAAGTGAAGCTGCTGCTCAAAATGTTATACTACATCAATGAATAAGGAAAAAAGAAAAAAATGATGAATGCAGCAATGTCCAGAGATATCCTTGATGAAAACCTGATCCAGAGCGATCTGGAGCTCAGACTGGGACAAAGGTTCATCTTTCAACAGGACAATGACTATGAGCACACAGCCAAGATAACAAAGGAGTGGCTATGGGACAACTTTGTGAATGTTCTTGAGTGGCCCAGCAAGTGCCCAGACAGAATAGGTTGCAAAAATAAGTTATTAATCTATAATGAACAAGCAGCATGCTTTACTCATCTGGGTATCGAGTAAAAGAGGAAAAGAAAAAAGGAAAAAAGAAAGAAATAAAGCGGAAAGGCAGGAGTCTAGTGAAGGAGGGGAAGCCTAATAGTAGGTTTGTAACTGCAACATAGGAGACTTATTGAATTTAAGTTACGAGTGCAGTCGACCTTGCAGGGTTTGGTATCACAGCTTATATTATATCAGGGAATCCTAGTACAAAGGGGGAGAGACAAAGTTTGGTTAGGCCCTAGCATCAGCAAGCCAGGGGGACCAGTCTAAGAGGAATTTTGGCGTGGTTAGATTGGCTTTGGCGAACATGTGTTCCAGGTGCATGTGTTGGTTGACAGTGGCTATAGCTTGTTGAAGGGTTGGAAGGGTACTGCTTTTCCATTTAAGGCTATGATTAAATGAGCAGCAATAAGGGCCAAACCTTCAATTAAGAGACCTATAGCCGAGATAGGGAGGGAGGATAGGATGTGCCTAGGGATGCCATTTGCTTGTTGAGAGATGGATCTCAAAATTGTAATAGTCGTATTCACCAAGCAGAGAAAGGAGAGAGGATTGTTGCCCTGAAGCCATATGGCAGCTAGCAAGGAATTTGAAGGCTGTTTCCTCAATTTGTACCCATGCTAGGCGGGAATCAGATGACCACCAATGGGCGGTTTGTGTCAGTAATATGGCCTTGTAGTAGGTTTTAATGTTCCGTACTCCCATTCTTGAATATTTTGTAGGTGTGGATGAAGGAAGATTTATTTAGCCTCCATACATGTTGGTTTATGCACTTTATTAATGTTTGGGATAAAATCCCACTTTTTGTACTCCAAAACCCCACTGTGGCGCTTCGATACTCTCAGGGCCGTCTTTAACGCAGGGTAAATGGGGCATTTGCCCTGGGCCCAATCTTTGTTGGGGGCCCAAAGCATTGAGCCCGCACTACCGGCAAATTGGGGCCCCGGTGACAGCTTTGCAGAGTGCACAGAGGACACGGGCAGCTGTATTCCCGAGCTAGCCAGCAGAGAGGGGGTGGGGACGGGAGCTCCACTGATGCTCTGATACGGCCCCATGCAGCCTGTATGCTCGGAACAGGGCGGCTGTAGTTAGAGCAGTGATTGGAGTGGGAGCGTCTGTGGAGCTCTCGGCCCTGCCCCCTCTATACTGGCTGGGAAATACAGAGGTCCAGGGGGCGGGGCCTGGAGCTCCACTGATGCTCTAACCCCGCCCCATGCCTGTATGCTCAGGGGGGGAACAGTTGTAGTGAGAGCAGAGAGTGGAAGCCCCGCCCCTGGACCTCTGGCTATATGCAGTTTTCTCCGATGGCCAGGTATGTCCTTACACCCATAAAATGCCTGACTGCTGAAACCCTGAGCTGTGTTATTTAACAGTAAAGCTGTGCACTGCTGAAAGTTCTCTGACCATCTCCTGTATAATGTCCGCAGTCTCTGATTGTAACCTGTAGCATGTCCGCAGTCTCCGATAGTCTCCTGTAGCATGTCCGCAGTTTGATAGTCTCCTGTAGCATGTCCGCAGTCTGATTGTCTCCTGTAGCATGTCCGCAGTCTGATTGTCTCCTGTAGCATGTCCGCAGTCTTTGATGCTTTCTTGCAGTATATTTGCAGTCTCTGACCCTCTCCTGTAGTATGTGTATTAATGTGCCGCTTTACTTTCTCAATTATTTGGGATTGCTCCAGTGCTCAGTGAGTGATAATGATGTGCATTAACCTGTAGCAACCAATCAGTGAACAGTAGTAATATGCTGTAATCTCTAGCAATCAATCAGTGAGTGGTAATGATGTGCTGTAACCCCTAGCAACCAATAAGTGAGCGCTAATAATGTGCAGTAACCTCTAGCAACCAATCAGCAAGCAGAAATTATGTGTTGTAACCTCTAGCAACCAGCCAGTGAGCGGTAAGAATAGGCTGTAACCTCTGGCAACCAATTGCAATCGCTGCGTGATCTGCTGCAGTAAACTGATTTTGAGTCCACCTGCTATTTTTTGTATGTCTCAGAATGGAGGGGGCCCCAAAAAAAATGTTTGCCCAGGGCCCAATCAATATCAAGACAGTCCTGGATACTCTGACCTTGCTTTTATCTACTGGTCTCCTGTAACTGCATAGGCAGTTTTTGTGCAAGACAAAAATTTCTCAGCACACTTACCTGCAAAACAACCATATTTGTCCCTGTCTAACAATTCACGTTAAAACAGAGGGTTTTGGTTTGCAGTCATTTGCAAATATATGCATAAGCCACAGTGCTCACATCAAGGCTCCTCTGTGTATCGCGGTCCTAACTATAATTTTCAGTCTCCCAAGTTGGAGCACATAGCAGTGGATAGATTAAAGTGGTAGTAAAGCCACGTTTTGAAAACTTGCTGACAGACAGGATATTTATGATGCCTCGCATGCGCAGCTCAATGTACATTTACGGCCTTTGATCTGTGTCGCGGCGATGTGACTCCTGTGCACTTGCACGGGAGTGACATCATCGCGTTCCGGTAATTCAATTGGCTAAAGACAGAGAAGACTGGGTGAAGATGGACCCTCCGGATCAATCAAACTGCAGCGCTGGAGGGTTTCTTTGACAGGCAAGTCTGCCATAATGTGCTAAATTTGCTGTGCATACTAGCACATTATGGTATATACCTGCAGGGGGGCCCTAAAAAAGGTCTTTACTACAGCTTTAAATGCAGGTTTGCCTGGAGGGAGCCCAGCTATCCTTAAAAGGCACAGGGATACAGTGGACGCCCAGAAAAAGCACAATGGCAGCTGAAGGCAACCAGTGCATCACCACATCCAATTTAACCGTACAAAAAGTGACACTCCAACCTTTAGTCTTTGCAGTAAGGTGCACGTGTGGCTTACACATATATTTGCAAATGTGTGCAAACAAAACTCTCTGTTTTTAACATGAATTGTTAATCAATTTGGTTGTTTTGCAGACTAGCTGGTAAGTGTGCTGGGAAATCTTTGTTTGTGATGTGCGTTGCCCTTCCATGTGCACATTAGTGCAAAGGCTACTTATAGGTTGGGGTGGTTGCCACTTTTTTTTTATAGAGCTGGTTGAGTTGGATGTGGTGATGCACTGGATGCCTTCAGCTGCCATTGTGCTTTTGCTGGGCATCCCTGTGCCTAAAAGGCAGGGTGGGCTCCCTCCAGCCAAACCTGCCCTTAATCTATCCACTGCTATATGTGATCCAACTTGGGAAAATTAGAGTTAGGACCGACGTACACAAAAGGAGCATTGACGTAGGCACTGCAGCTTACGCATTTATATTTGAAAATCTGTTCAAACAAAATCCTCTATTTTTAACGTGAATTGTTGTTTATTTTGCAGGCTAGCTGGTATGTGTGCTGGGGAATCTTTGTTTGTCATGTGCATTGCCCTTCCATGTGCACCCTACTGCAAAGGCTAGTTATAAGTTGGGGTCTTTGCCACTTTTTTATACAGTTTTTTTGCAAGAGTGAACTAAACCTTTAGGCTCAGTTCACACCTAAACCAGCCGTGGATCGCACAGCAAGGATATCCGTCCCTGTTCTCCGTTTCAGAAATGAATCAGGACAGAATCATTGTCTAAATTCGGCCCTGAAACGGAGGCAAAGACGCACAGCGTTTCTGCGCAGCGCGATCCGCAGAGACATGAGAACCAGCTCCATAGAGAGACAGTCACATTCTCCTGCTATGCGAATTGGATGTGGAGAAACCCGTATCCCATTCGCATAGGTGTGAACCCAGCCTCAGGCTAGGTTTACACTGATGCGGTGCGAATCTGATGCAATTTCACAGTGCGATTCTAATGCAAATTAATGCAATTTCTGAGGGGATTTGGCATAGCTGGAGATAATTCGCACCAAACCCAGACTAAACTCGCACAGGACTCCTTTTTTCAGAATCGAACCACAGAGATGTGAACGGCTTTAATAGCAAACAATGTTTTTTCTGATTACATGCGAATCTATGCCTTTTGGATTGGATCTAATCCACCTAAGACTCGCATCAGTGTGAACCTCCATCATTACCCCCTCAATTAATTTGATGAAGTTTCACCCCTTTAAAATGCATCTCAAGTCGAAACATTTTTTGAGTAGTTAAAGGGTTTGCTTCCTGTGTCCCACTGGGAAAATTTTACTTTACTTCCTGCCCTAGAGATGCAAAAGAGCAGAAAATGAGAGGAAATCTCTCCAAAGTTACCAGAATTCTTATCTTATACAGTTGTCCCTGGAACAGGTGCCCCGTTGGAAAATGTACCCTGACCTCTTGTTCTGGGGACAACTCAGATTTTAAAAAAATGTTCTTTACTTTCTTTCTATCTCGGTGGAACAAAAAAACAAAAAAAAGTGTGAGACATGCCAACCGGGACACAGGCAGAAAAAAAACTTGACTAAGGCTTCATTATCACGAGGCGGATCCGCTTCCATGGAGTCCGCCTCTGTCCGCCAGCTCAGCGGGAGATCTCTCCGTTGATCTCCGCTGAGCCGGCGGATGACAGGTCCCTCTCTGCTCACTGGGCGGGGAGGGGCTTGTCAAGCGCCGCTGGTTTCTATGGAGAGATCGGATGAATGTCCGTTTTCATCAGATCTTACCCGATCCGATACACCAGCGACGGATGCGAACGTAGGGCAATCCGTCTGCTTTTAGTGGATCAGACATCAGCGGACATGTCACAGCTGACATCCGTCGCTCCATAGACTAGCATCGATCGCCTGTTCAGGTCCGCCGTCAAAACTGACAGCCGGCCCTGAAGGGTCCGACAGTGTGAAAGGGGCCTAAGGGTCTAACGTTCTATTAACTTATCTAAAACTAAAGAACAAATGTTGCCTTTACATACACTTTAAATTAATTTATTTTTGAACTGTGACTATGGTATCTGTCTACCAATCAATTCAGGTTTACTCACCTTCAAGATGTTATTTTCTATGCTTTGGGATGTCAACCAGCGTGGTTCAGTCACTTCAGAATGTGGGATCTTTTCAGGAAGACTGGAATGCTTACTGGCGGCTGTGATCAAGAAGATGAAAAGAAACACTTATTTCCCTGGACACAAAGACACAGATACAGATTTTCTTTCTGAAAATATTACAGAGGCAGTAAAGCAATGGCATTATAATAGTATGAATATCCTCTTATAAAGTATAATCAGTAAATAAACTTTGAAAGCACTCACTGACCTCTGTAGCTATAGCCACTGTGAAGAAATTAATCCTAAAAGTTTACATTAGAAGCAATAGTAATTCAAGTCATTTTCTCAACCAGGTGATCTCCTCTCTCTTTGAACCTGATCTTTGTTTATATTAGAGATTAGAAGGCTGGCAGACTCAAAGGTCACTATTGTGAGGAGAAAGTAGTTGGCTCTGTTCACACTGCCACGACCTGAAAGCCACGTGACCACAGGCCTGCGCAGGGGGTGTGCCAGGTGTGTCAATTCTCCATGGGGGGGTAGAAAACCAGATAAAGGGGGTTCTCTATGAGTCCACAGGACTCATCTCACCATCAGGTGTTCCAAGAGACTATGGAGATTGAGAAGCAAGTGGTGTCTGATCCCTATAAAAGAAATAGGGAGTCCAGATCTTCCAATACTCGTCTTCCTGTTCCTTCAACGTCATGGTGAGATTTTCCATAACCTGAATTGGGGGTGATTTAGGGGCGTGAAGTCTCTTTTTTTCTACTCTCTTATTTTTAATAAATCTGTATTTTTTCTCAAGAGTTAATATTTTTGCACAACCTGGAATGGCTCTTTTTGTTTAGTCTTCTCAAAAATATGTGTTGATAATACCACTGATATAACATACATAATACAAAATTAAACAAATCTCAAAATATAACTTGCCAAACCTAAACAATTCACATCTAGAACTAGTGTCATAAAGTACTGTATATGGAGGCTTAGTGCAGATTCTGGCACATGCTGCTTACAGGAAGATATTGAAACACATCTTCAATAAACAGAGCTGTCCTGAAAACCAAGTTCATATGAACAATTATTTCCTTGAGACCTATTGAAAATATAAAGCAATGTGATATTAAACAGTGCCGGACATATGACAATATTGGCAGGGTGCCAGTTGGCCAACTCTATGATAATAAAGGATCTCATCTCCAGCACACTTCTATGCAAAACAACATAATATGGGTCCTTTACAGACGCACAATAGAGGATCCCAGTGGTAGGCTCAGTAAAGGTTTCTGTGAATGCAGTCTATTGATTCTAGAGACCTGGTCCTAACCCAATGGCAAGTTCACTTAAAAAAAGCTCACCCTCTCTATAGGCCTCAATTTCAAACCAAAATCCTACTCCAACCAGGATTCCTATTTAACCACTTCAGATCCAGAAAGTTTTATCCTCTTTATGACTAGGCCATTTTATGCACTACCTGGTTATTGCAAGGTCATGCAATACTGTACCCAAACAAGATTTATATCATTTTTTCCCCACACAAATAAATTATATATATATATATATATATATATATATATATATATATATATATATATATATATATATATATATATATATATATATAAAATGACACTGGCTGGGAAGGGGTTAACATCTAGGGGAAATCAAGGGGTTAAATGGGGTAAATGTGAGCCTAACAATGTTAATATGTGCTGTTTTTAATAAGCATTGTGCCCGTTTTTATTCCTTTTGCAGGGAGAAAAAAAAAAGAAAAAAAAAACGGCACATTGCTGCTGTTAGTAGAGAGCCCTGTGTTATTTGCCTACACAGAGCACTCTTCTGTCATTCACTCCGCCGATCGGCAGGTACCAGACATAAATCATTGGGTGGGACCTGCTGATCGTCGTGTGCTGAAGTGAATGACAGCACAGCAGCACAGCCGGGGAGGCGGTTGCCCACGCATGCCCTCTACTTGGAAATACTGGATCACATACTATTGACTTCTACGGGAACGCATCTGAATCGCACATCGGATCAGTTTTAAACACAAATTTGATCGAAAAAAAAAAGGCGCATGGCCCTCCCAATCCATACCAGACCCTTAGTTGAGCATGCAGCCTGACCAGGAAAAGGGAGGGGGGGGAGGAAAGGAGCGAGTGCTGCCAACGTTATCAACGATTTATCAACGATTTTCATTAATGATTAGTTGGTCAGCACCTTCCTCCCTGCACGTCCCTTAGAATCCTCCTGTGTACAAGGCAGCGCCACCGCCGTATGTGACCAGGCACGTCTGTGCCACACGTCCGCGCCTCTCCTCCTCGCTGACCTCAGCTCCCCCCTGCTGCCTCGAGGGAATGAGGCAACAAGCAGCCGTGAGAGCCGAGCTGCACACTGTGGAGATAAGGTAGCGGCTAATGGCTATGGCTATACAGAATACTCATCAGTAGTAGTACAGTACATTAATAATTTCTTTGACAAGTGCCCCAGTATTTCTGGGGGGGGGGGAGTGCCCCATCATTGGTGATCTGAGGGGTGGGTGGAATAGTGCCCCATCATTGGTTTTCCTGGGGGGGGGGGGGGGGAACAGTGCCTCATTGGTGTTCTTGAAAGGGGGAGAATAGTGTCCCATCATTGGTGTTCCCGGGAGGAATAGTGCCCCATCATTGGTGTTCCTGGGAGGAATTTGTGAAATCCTTCTTGTGTATCCCAGGCACCTCCACTCCATCAGAGCGCCTCTTTTCTGCTGCAGGCAACATCGTTTGTAAAAAGAGACCCAGCCTTATCCCCGAGAATGTTAACATATTAACTTTTTTACATTCAAATGCAAAGTTTCTTGAACAGTAAGTGCCGGTTCACACTGGGACGACTTGTCAGACGACTTAACCGCCTGACAAGTCGCTGTACAATGGAACCGCTCTAATCGCTCCGACTTAGAAAAAGGTTCTTGTACTACTTTGGAGGCGACTTGCATTGACTTCTATAGAGAAGTCGTTTTGCAAGTCGCGGCTGCTGTCGTGTCCAGGTCACCTGAGGCAGTCGCGCTGCAAGTCGTGCTGCCTCAGTGTGAACCGGCACTTAGGGCTCACCTCTTTTCAGAATGTTTGTTGTTTTTGTACTGCTGCAAAAGTTGTGTAATGTTAAACGTTTTTTATTCTGCAGTTTGAGAACACTCAGTTTTTTCATTATTACTTTTAAATAAAGGAAAAAATGGCATATTAAAGTTTTTTATGAGGGCTCGACAAATCCCAGGCGCCAGGTCGCCGTTGCCACTAGAAATTGTGCCCTGGCGCCTGTTTTTTTGTCACTGACAGGTGCCTCTGCTACAGGGCGGACTGTGGGGTCTTGGCCGGGAAAGTGGAGACCCTCCAGACACAGAGCACTGTCTGGTAGTGGGGATGGAGCAGGAAGAGAGCGCTCAGCAGCCGCTGACATCCTCCTCCCTTCACACACTGTTGGCAGAGCAGCGCCACTGTATGTGAAACTGTATGGAGAGAGGAGCTTTCAAAATTGAGGTTGGATGTCGGAGGTGGGCGGGACCCAGCTATCCAACAACAGCCAATCTTCTTAAACAGCCCAATCATTTGCTGGATAGCTGCTGGGTCCTGCCCCACCCCGGGTCCCGCCCACCTCTGACATTAGCTGAATTTGTCAGCTCCTCTCTCTCTCTCTCCATACAGTTTTACACACCTTGGCGCTGCAGAGAGCATTCAGTTTCACAGTTACACTATCGGCTATGAAACCTGCCAGTGCTACCTGCCAATGCCAACCATTGCCACCTGCCAGTGCCAACCAGTGCCATCCAGTGCCACCTACCAGTGCCACCTGCCAATTAGTGCCATCCAGTGCCAACTCCCAGTGCCAATTAGTGCCACCTGCCAGTGCCAACCAGTGCACCTGCCAATGCCAACCAGTGCACCTGCCAATGCCAACCAGTGCACCTGCCAATGCCAACCAGTGCACCTGCCAATGCCAGTTAGTGCCACCTGACAGTGCCACCTGCCAATGGCAGTTAGTGCATCTGCCAGTGCCAACCATTGCCACCTGCCAGTGCCATCCAGTGCCACCCGCCAGTGCCACCTGTCAGTGCAATCCAGTGCCACCTGCCAGTGCCAATTAGTGCCATCCAGTGCCACCTGCCAATCAGTGCCATCTGCAATCCAGTGCCATCTGCCAGTGCAATCCAGTGCCACCTGCCAGTGCAATCCAGTGCCACCTGTGCCACTTACCAGTGGCACCTGTCAGTGTCACCTGTCAGTGCTGCCCATCAGTGGCACCTGTCAGTGCTGCCCATCAGTGGCACCTGTCAGTGCTGCCCATCAGTGGCACCTGTCAGTGCTGCCTATTGGTGCCCATCAGTGCCACCTGTCGGTGCCCATCAGTTCCAACCTCAATGCCGCCCAATCAGTGCCACCTCATCAGTGCCCATTAGTGCAGCCTATCAGAGCACATCAGTGAAGGAGAAAAAAATAATTATTTGCAAAATCTTATAACAAACAAAAGTTGATTTTTTTATTTTATTTTTTTAATATTGTTCGCTTGGCATCAGGCATGAGCAATTCTTATTGCCCGATGCCCCAGACATGCAGTTCTGGGCGCTGGGCAGAGGATTTAAATAACTGTCTCCTAACTTTTTCAGCTGGCTCCTAGATTCTAAGCAAATTTGTCAAGCCCTGTTTTATCCGATTAATCAAAACAATAATCAGTCAACTAATCGATTACGAAAATAATCGTTAGTTGCAGCCCTACATTGTACCCCTATTCACCAAAAAAAAATAAAAAAAAAATAAAAAAAATACACAGACACAGTTTTTGGCAATTCCTTTATTAAAAAAACAAATGTCCCCGGGTGTAGATCCCTCTTCAATCATGACACCTGCCACCACCGCTGACCCGAAAAAAAAAAAATATATGCTCGCTCCGAATGCCCCCCGAATGCTCTGCCGTCTGACTGTTTTCAGCTTCCATACAGGGCCTATTCTGGCACTCTTCTCCTACACGTAAAAGTCATCATTTTTTTGCTAGGAAATTACTCAGAACCCCCAAACATAATATATGTTTTTTTAGCAGTGACTCTAGGGAATAAAATGGCAATTGATGCAACTTTTCACGTCACACTGTATTTGCGCAGGAATTCTTCAAACATGTTTTTTTGGGGGAAAAACTGTTTCATGACACTAAAAACAAAAACAGTAAAAAGGTAGCCCAATTTTTTTTGTATGATGTGAAAGATGATGTTACGCCGAGTAAATACATACCTAGCATGTCACGCTTTAAAATTGTGCACACTCGTGGAATGGCGCCAAACTTTGTTACTTAAAAAATCTCTATAGGTGACGCTTTAATTTTTTTTTACAGGTTACCAGTTTAGCGTAACAGAGGAGGTCTTGGACTAGAATTGTTGCTCTTGCTCTAACGCACGCGGCAATACCTCACATGTGTAATTTGACCGCCGTTTACATATGTGGGCGCGACTTACGTGTGCTTTCGCTTTTGTGCGTGAGAATGCAGGGACGGGACACTTTTTTTTTTTAACAAGAAAAGGGACGGGACACTTTAAAGTATTTTTTTTCATGGTTTATTTTACCTTTATTTCTTCACTTTCTATTTAAAAAAAAAAAAAATTTGATCACTTTTATTCCTATTACATGGAATGTAAACATCCCTTGTAATAGGAATAGTGCGTAACAGGTCCTCTTTATGGAGAGATGTGGGGCCACATCTCTCCTCAAGGCTGGAGATTAAAGATTAAAAAAAATAAAAATTAACTGTCTCGGCCTTTCCAGCCGAGTCCCCAGCATTGTTTACATCCGCCGGCCCAGACGTGATGTCATAACGTCGCGCCGGGCCGTCCAAGGGTGATAGAGATTACTGGGGACCATCTGGTCACGAGAAATCTTTTAAGCAACTTCCGGCGGCAACCGATTCGTTCTCTGGCACGCCGATCGCATGGAAAAGCACCGGAGGGCGGCGGGAGATGGGGGGGGGGTTGTCCCCTCCTGCCGCCTATAAGAACGATCAAGCGGCTGAACTGTCACTATGATTGTTCTTAAGGTGCACAGAATCGATGGGTGAAAAAGATATCTGAATGATGCCTGCAGCTGCAGGCATCATTCAGATATCCCCACTCATCATATGACGTCCTTTTGCTGCAGGTGGGTAAATAGCTAAGGGCCATATGACGTCCTGGACTTTGTGATGTCACTGATCTAGCTAATGTTAAAGATGTCGGTGCCCGCCGGCTCCTAAAATTTGCATCTGAATCGCTTCTAAATCGCAGCTGAACAGCTGCCTTGGAAATTTGCAGTGAAAAGGGAGGGGAAATTTGCACTGGACGTGTGAATCTAGCCTAACTAAAAATTAATTGTGCCTTTAGTTGTACGATAACAAACAAAGTAGGTCATGCCTTCGTTTTCGGCCTATGTCTTCTAAAAGCAGCAGCCTGATCCTGGGAGGCACAGGGGCTGGTATCACCATGAAGGGGGTGATCTAGCCTGTTTAGTCAGCTCATCTTTAAATAAATCTGGGCACTTCACACATAATGGAGAGCCACATTGGCCTGCAGCGATATTTCATTCAAAAAGGACACTGAGAAGGAGTCAGGGCGGCCATGACAGGTGTGACTATGCAGAGCTTTCAGAGCCTTTCCCCTGGAGATTGTGTGTGGATGTGTAAATGGGTCTGGTCTGTTCTCCGTCCTCCCACACTCACTGTGTGAATTCTTCATCTTCCTTTCTAAATATAGTGTGCTATATATTACACCCAGGAACACTCAGCCCCTGCCTGCCCAATTATATATACACAAATGCTCTGAGGCCAGTACACGTGTCTGAAAACTATGTCCACACTCAATATTTAATAAAACCATGCACTGAACCAGTGCAAACAGCCAATTACTCACAGCAACCAATCAGAATGAATCTGTTTATAGCTCATCAGTAAACTAGCATGCAGTGATTTGCTATGAATTACAATACTTTGTACACAGCCGTCATGAACTGATAGATTATATTTATTAATAAATAGGTGTGCCATGCATTAAAGGGGTAGTTAACTTTACCAAAAAAGTGCCTATAGAGATAAGAAGCATCTGTAGATAAAATCAAACCATGCAGCTTTGACCACAGTTGAATAATGCCCTTGCTATAGGTGTAGGCCTATTTAGGTACCTCAAGAAGCCTGACTAAAAAACTCCCAAGACATTGCTAATACAGGCCTAGCTATTACTGTTCATCGCAGGAGTGAGCTCTCAAACGCTGAATTCAGAACTACTGCATTAGGGGATAAAAAGTACATGTGAGGGGGTTTTAATCAGGGGAAAGAGTTCACTCCTGTGATGGTGAAGGTGAACAGTAAGTGCCGCTTCACACTGGGACGACTTGTCAGGCGACTTAACTGCCTGACAAGTCGCATCCCGTTCTGTAAAATGGAAACGTTCTAATCGGAGCGACACAAGTCGCTCTGATTTAGAAAAAGGTTCCTGTATGACTTTGGGGGCGACTTGAGGCGACTTGCATTGACTTCTATACAGAAGTTGTTTTGCAAGTCGCCGCTGCTGTCGGATGCCCGAGGCAGTCACGCTGTAAGTCGTGCTGCCTCAGTGTGAACCGGCACTAACAGCTAGTCCTCTCTTAGCAATGTCCTGAGCATGCCCTGAGAGTTTTACAGTCAGGCTTCATGAGGTAAAGCACTTAAAAGGCCTAAACGTATAGCAAAGACATTATTCAACTTTGGCCAAAGCTGAACAGCTTGTGTTTATCTAGGTGACATCTCTTATCTACATAGGCAGTTTTTTGGGTAAAGGTGAACTATGACTTTAACCCCACTACTATATAATAGCTTTTAGCTAAACAGTAAAGACAGATTCCTGGCAGCTGGTTTTGGCTGTAAATTACTGTACAGTACTGCTGTCTGCATCTATTCATTCAGTTAGCATGCATACTGTACATATGGGTGTGCGTTTGATTCTGAGCTCTGCGTCTGGATTGTAAGCTCTGTTGGTGACAGGGAGTGATGTGGCCAGTGTCCCGAGTTACCAGGGCTGTGCTGCCAATGTGGTCAATTGAGACGGCCACCTCAGGTGACACTCAGGCACAATAGAGGGGTGGCACTTAGTCCAGAGTGTCCATAACTGACACTCCATCCTCAGTGCATGTTCAGCCCTGTGGATGTTTAGGTCCCGGCTGCAGAGCGGCATTGGCTGTTATGGTGCAGGCCCTGCACACCATAACAGTCAATGATGCTGTACAACCTGACTGCCTGCCTTCTAACAACCAATGACACTGTGTGGCCTTGCCGCCAGCATCCTAGCAAATGAAGACAATGTGTGCCCTGGCCGCAAGGGTCACAGCAACAAATGACACAGTGCAGCCCAGCCACCAGCATCCTAACATCCAATGATGCTGTTCACCACAGCCACCAGCAACCAATGACACTCTGCAGGCCATCTGCTGGCATCCTATCAATCAAATACACTGTGCTGCCCGGCCGCCATCTTTCTAGTAACTAACCACTGGAGGTTGGTGGGGGCAGTAAAAATGGCGCTGGAATATTATCTTTGAAAAAGTGCTGTCCCTAGCACAAAATGTGTCAGTTAGGACTTGCTCTTGCTGCCTATTTTAATAAAAGAAGAATATTATTTTGCATCTCAGTGTGTGGTGTTCCTATTGCTGGTACAATCGATTGCTTTGGTGGAGACAAACTGAGCCAGCACATGAGCTGTAACAATGAAGTGGGGAGCCTGATCTTACCTTGAGCTTCATGTGGTATGTGTTCTAGCTATGGTAAATGTTAGATTTAAAGTGGTTGTAAACCTTTCTATATATACAGTATATACCGAGTGAAGTGACCGTCCTCAGGTGATACACAGAAATGAAACAAATGCTGCTACATAAGTTGTACCTGTTTATCTGCAGTTTTATCTTCTCAGTCACCCCCCCCCCCCCCACCATAATAAGGCTTACCTGTAGGTACTATTCACTATATATGCTTCTGCCGACGTCAGTGGCGCATGCACACTGAAGAAACAGCCGGCGCGCATGCGGAAGTAATATATTTTACAAGTAATTATATAGTCAGAGTCTCTCAAACATTTTATAGGACTGTACAGTACAGGACACAGGCTAGATATTCCTAGATCCTGGAAGATCCTGAGCTCCACTGCTGCCCAACAGATATCTTCCCACTTGAAGTGGGGGTATCTCATCATTGTGCAGAAGGTTTGGAACCAGGTTTATCTGCTTTTGGTGTCCGAGGCTTGGGTCAGAACTGTTTTCCGGGTGCTGACTTGGAAGAAGTCTGAGGGGCGAAAGGAACCCTTCCTCTATATAGAGGTTGGGGATATACCTTAGCCTTGCATTTGCATTGTCTTTTGCAATAGAATGCACACAAAATATTGTATTTAGACCACGTTGCATGCGGTTTGAACAGATCTCAAAAGGATATGCTGCGTCCAAATGACCGCAAAGTAAAGCAAATCAAGCAATGCCTCATATTGGTCACACTAGACTAGACCAATAAATGAAAATTAAATCTGCAGATTTGCTTTTAAACTTTGCTTCAGACACACATCAAACGCAGAAGAAAACAATGCCTGCATGCCTACCCTAGGATCTGCTAATGCAATCTGCATGAGTAAAAACAGGCCACTGCGTGTACATGTGGGATACATAGGACCGATCGCATATACTGTACACTTTATAAATAATGCATGAATGAATACATTCATGTTCTCAATTTATAATAAATACTGATGTCAATATTTATGTATACTCATCCACTCATTGTATGCATCCAAACAGTGGTGCTCCTCTTATTGTAGACAGGACCATGTGTCAAAATGGAATTTCAGTGCTTATGATTATTTTGTAATCAATAAATATTGATTTGAAAATTAACCCAGAATAGTTATCATACAAAGGGAATTCCAAAAGTAGCTAATGAGTGCACAGCTCCCATACATACTGTAGGTCTAAGGTCCTGATTAAACAAATGTTAAAAGGAGGTGCTTGATGACAGTTCAGCACCCAGGTCTCCTTTCAGTGGGGCACAGTTAGGGTTATGTAGCAGCGATGAGCTCAGGCATGTTCAGATTCTAGTCCAAACCCACTTGAGCGAGCCCACCAGGAAGCTGTCACTGTACTGTGCCAATCATAAGCAGCCAAAGCATTCCCCACCCCACAGCCGAATGTATACATGCCCCTTGTATATGCGCGGCTGAGGGGCAGGGTATGCATCGGCCGCTTATGAATGGCACAGTTCATTGACAGCTATCTGGTGGGCTCGCTCAGGTGGGTTTGGACTAAGATCTGAACACACATAAACTCATCCCTTCATAGCGCCAAACATCACAAACAAAATCTAGGCCAGCATGACAGTCACTAACATTAAAGGCATAGTCCACCTTTTGCAAAAATGTAATAAATGCACCCACACACATAAAACATTTTTTAAAAGTGAATTTATTACATTTTGTAATGAACCCTGCTAAGCATTGCAACCATGATTGGTGGGTTGCAGGTGAAAAGCACAGGTCTCTGCATTGTTTATATCCCAGTCCTGGGTCTGTAATACAGTACAGGTCAACTGTTATATGCCTGGAGGAAGTAAACAATGGACTACAAGCTTGGTGACGTCCCTCTACTTAGGGAGGCTTCACACTACCCTACTGCGCTTTTGCAAAATAGCACATAACCTGAGGTTTTCATGCAGGTTAGCTGCACTTTGCCATAGACTTCTATGAGGTTCTACGGTTTTGGTGCAATGTCAGAAACTGCACCAAAACTCCTGCATGCTGCATCTTTGGTGCTCTCTCTGGAACTGCACCGAAACCACGGGACATCATTGAAATCTATGGAAAAGTGCAGCTAACCCACACGAAACCCATGGATTAGCTGCGATTTACCCAAAGCGAAGCAGAACTTGCCCCAGGGCAGTACGAAGCTGTTCTTATGCTAGCATAATTTACAAGTCCCTCTCCCACAGTAGTAGATGGGACAGATCCCTATAAATGGATGACATGAATCAGGGCCACACACAAGCGTGCTATATTAATTCAACAGGACACTCCAGGGAGAAGCACCCTGCAATTCAGGTAAGTGGGTCAAGTTAGGGAATGGGACAATGCTTCATGTTAAACCCTAAATTTGGGTAAAACATTAAACATGGTATAGAGATCTGCAGGCCTCTACTGTCCATATTTGCAAATAGTTTTTGCTCAATAATTACAACAGAGTTCATTAGTTGCAGACAGGTCCTACCTGTCCCTACTAGCTGGGTCAGAAACCCTTATTTGGAGCACTGTGATAATATATAAAAGGGAGTTTCCAGGAAACAGATACAGAACTCAGCCACACAACCTGCTGTCTTTCACCCAGGCTAGAATCAGAGACAATTAGGCAAGCATTTCTATATTCTAATAGGTTAACTGCAGCAGCTCATAGCTTCTTGAGCGTGTATCTGAATCCTTGTGACAGACGTATCTCTATCGTTTGCTATTATCTCACATGCACAGTGCCAGATAGCTAGGTCTGTGCTACTGTATATGTAGTGGTCACCTTCCAGTATATTAGTAGGTGAACCTGTTTGTTGCAATAGAGTTTATATGCCACTCCTGTTATTCTAGTCAACACTGTCCTTTCTGGTCTGGGATTCTATAGCTAGTTTTAGTTCATTGCTCAATAACCAGCATATGCATTGGATGGCCACTTCTGGTAGTTAGAGATCCAGCTGTCTTACAGATTAGAAACTACTAGGCACTAAGATGCAGAGTAGATAGGTCTCTGAGTTCTAGTGTCACGCCATGGTTTCTGCTTGGGAGTATCTGCATTCCAGGCTGGTTGGACAAGGGTTAGAGGATCTTTCAATCACTACTGGTTTTGTTTTCGGGTCTCCTACACAAAGGCATAAGCCACATCACGATCATCCTCAGAGGCCCCTGCAACTGAAATTTGCTGCAACATTCATCTCAAGGGATCTTTATTAATAACTATTTATACCCAGGTACATGTACACAATTCCGCCTGGAATCTTTTTGGGCTCTTTGCTAATACCGGTTTGTACATTGGATGTATGTACGGTTATATAAAGCTTGTATTATTACCATACTGGTGTATATATCTATACTTATGGTTAATGTTATATGCTGGTTGCAGTAGTTCCTCTGCACCCAATTACTTTGATTAGATTGCTGGTAATTTCCCAGGAAGGAAATCCCCTCGGTTCACAGAGGCACTATCCTGGGTGAAGGCACTGCCAACTTTATTATCAAACCAACTCTTCCACTTAACAAAGGTTCTGGTTCTCTTAGTTACCTACAGGTTTATGCACAGCACTATCCTGTTTGGGGACAGTCATTTCTTATAACACCCCCAGAAGAAGGCTACAGTGTTCAGAAAAGTGAACCTCAAGCTAGGAGAGTTCTTGAGTTGCAGATGGAGGACATGCCAAGGCCTCGTTCACATGTGGCCAGCGTAATGTGAACAAGCCTAATGCCGCGTACACACGGTCGGAATTTCCAATGGAAACAGTCCGGGAGCTTTTCAACGGATTTTCCGACTGTGTGTATGCCCATCGGTCTTTTTTCTGTCGGAATTTTCTACGGACTTTGGATTGAGAACCTGTTCTCAATTTTTCCGACGGAAAACCTTTCTATCGGATTTTCCGATCGTGTGTATGCAATTCCGACACGCAAAATTCCGACGCATGCTCGGAAACAATTCGACGCATGCTCGGAAGCATTAAACTTCCCTTTTATAGTGCTGTTGAACGTGTTTTATGCCGCTGTGTTACTGACCGTCGAAATTTGGTGTGACTGTGTGTAGGCAAGACAGTTTGAGCGAAATTCCGTTGGAATTCCGACGGGAAAACCATCAGAGCTTTTTCCGACGAGAATTCCGACCGTGTGTACGCGGCATTAGAAGTATGAATGGGCCCTTATAGATATATTCAATAATATATCAATATAAGACGTTCTTGCCCTATTTATATCATAGCAGACAGTCCCCGATTTCCAGCCCAGCACATTTGTCCCTGGAAATGATGTTCGGTGCTGATCCCCTACCCTTAAGTATCTCTTGTTTCTTCCAAGCAGGGTTCATTTCATCTCAGCCAGTAATGATACATACACAGGCTTTCTAAATAATTCTGTATTTTAATGTAACTATAGTTCAATTTAATAGACACTTTAATATTAGATGTATGGAGGCCCGTGGTCCTCCGAGATGTGACAGATTTTACTTTCATCTGAAAGCGTCCCTGGAAATGGTTCTTTAACAAAAAGTTCACTATGACTTTAAACATTGAATACAAGAAATGCGATCCGTTTAGACATATAGAAATCTGGGAGCTGCCAGGAGCATGCTGCAGGGGCTCTCATCCTTCCTTAGCAGGTCACTGCACAAGCATACAGCCAGCCAAGTGTACAGATTGTGCCAGTGACTCAAGTAGTCAGACAAGGAGAACACTGGCCATACAATTTGATTGTGCAATCTCCTTTATGGTGGCCACAGACTCTGATCACTTCCCTTCCAATCGATTTACAATGGATTTGAGCAAACTGAGTCGATCAGCCAGGGTGGAATATTGTTATTATCAATATTACTCAGATACTTTGTGCATGAGTTTGATCACATTTCGATCAGTCAGAATACAAGATTACATTACGAAAAAACAGGGATGTGATCGATATCTGGCCATCGAAGTTCGCTTTCCCCATGTGTGTTATTTCAATCAAATTAGTTATTAACTATATAGATTGATTATTTCTATTGGAAGAGATTGATTACAAAATAAAAAATAAAAATAATCGATCTTTATATAAGCGTGTATGCCCACTGTAATGCCCCGTACACGCGGTCGGATTTTCCGACGGAAAATGTCCTATCGGACCATGTTGTCCGAAATTCCGACCGTGTGTGGGCTCCATCGAACGTTTTCCGTCAGAACTTCCGACGGAAAAAGTTTGAGATCCTGCTCTCAAATTTTCCGACAACAAAGTCCTATCGGACTTTTTCTGATCGTGTGTAGCGAATTCCGACGGACAAAGTGCCACGCATGCTCAGATCACATTACAAGACCAAAGCTATTGGCTACTAGCCTCTATGTAGTCCCGTCGTAAGCATCGAACGTCACCACGTTCAGGATGATCGGATTTTCCGACAACTTTGTCCAACCGTGTGTATGCAACACCAGTGTCGGACAAAATCCGTCGGAAAAAATCCGACGGATTTTGTGGTCGTAATTTCTGACCGTGTGTACGGGGCATTAGACTTGCCATGTAATATGAGAAATAATCTAAACAAATAATTGCCTTTGTATCTAATCAGTCATATGCTTGCACTACATAGTTGATGTGTAGATCTAAAGGAGATTGTCCAATCAATACACCCTCACTAGAAAGACAAAATCTGCAATCTATCTGCTCAGACAGGTTCGCTTTAAGTCCCTAGTAGTTCAATCATTACCATCCAGTGTGGATATGCATTGCCTCCCCCAGTCCAATACACATGTATACACACGGAGCACCACCCTGCTCATAGTAATGGAGCGATGATGATAAGAAGATGACAGTCATTGTTCTATGGAGTGTTTAGCATCCACTTGCCTGTCAGAGTGGGAGGTTCAGGTGTCAGCAGAATCAGCGTCATCCCCATCCATATCCAGACTCGGATCCCCCCGAGCCCCGCAGCTCCTTCCATCCGCGGGATCCCCGGCAACCCCCGTCCACATGCAGCCCGGCTGTCATCCACAGAGCATGTCCTGCCGAGCTCTGCATACACAGCCGGGCTGCTCCGCTCTGGACACGCCCCTCGGGGCAGCGCTTCTATTTCTATGTATTAGATCTACTAGTTATAATGCCGCTCCTCCGATCCTCCGATCCTGGGCTGTGTCTGGGCTCAGCGACTAGGAATCCTCATTTGATGCATTGTAGCCAGGGCTGGTGCAAGGATTTTTGACAACCTTCTTTTGCCCTGCCCATGTATACAGTATACCCCACCTACCAGCGTCCATTAATGCAGCCTCACCAGCGCCCATAAATGCATCCTCACCATCGCCAATAAAAGCAGCCTCTCCAGTGCCCATAAATACAGCCTCACCAGCGCCCATAAATGCATCCTCAACAGCGCCCATAAATGCATCCTCAACAACGCCCAAAAATGCAGCCTCACCAGTGCCCATAAATGCATCCTCAACAGCGCCCAAAAATGCAACCTCACCAGTGCCCATAAATGCATCCTCAACAGCGCCCAAAAATGCAGCCTCACCAGTGCCCATAAATGCATCCTCAACAGCGCCCATAAATGCAGCCTCAACATCGCCCATAAATGCAGCCTCATGCCCATAAATGCCGCCTCACCAGCGCCCATTAATTCAGCCTCACCAGCGCCCATAACTGCATCCTCACCAGCGCCCATAAATACAGCCTCACCAGCATCCATTAACGCAGCCTCACCAGCGCCCCTAAATGCATCCTCAACAGCGCCCATTATTTCAGCCTTTCCAGCGCCCCTAAATGCATCCTCACCAGCACCCAAAAATGCAGCCTCACCAGCACCCAAAAATGCAGCCTCACCAGCGCCCATAAATGCATCCTCACCAGCGCCCATAAATGCATCCTCACCGGCGCCCAAAAATGCAGCCTCCCCAGCACCCATAAATGAATGCTCACCAGCACCCATAAATGCAGCCTCACCAGCGCCCAATAATGCAGCCTCACCAGCGCCCATAAATGCAACCTCACCAGCGCCCATAAATGCATCCTCACCAGCGCCCATAAATTCAGCCTCACCAGTGCCCATAAATGCATCCTCAACAGTGCTCAAAAATGCATCCTCACCAGCGCCCATAAATGTATGCTCAACAGCGCCCATAAATGCATCCTCAACAGCGCCCATAAATTCAGCCTCAACAGCGCCCATAAATGCATCCTCACCAGGGCCCATAAATGCATCCTCACCGGCGCCCATAAATTCAGCCTCTCCAGCGCCCATAAATGTATCCTCACCGGCGCCCATAAATGCATCCTCACCGGCGCCAAAAAATGCAGCCTCCCCAGCGCCCATAAATGCATCCTCACCAGCGCCCATAAATGCAGCCTCACCAGCGCCCATAAATACATCCTCAACAGCGCCCAATAATGCAGCCTCACCAGCACCCATAAATGCATCCTCACCAGCGCCCATAAATGCAGCCTCACCAGTGCCCATAAATGCATCCTCAACAGTGCTCAAAAATGCATCCTCACCAGCGCCCATAAATGTATCCTCAACAGCGCCCAAAAATGCAGCCTCACCAGCGCCCATTAATTAAGCCTTACCAGCGCCCATTAATGCAGCCTCAACAGCGCCCAAAAATTCAGCCTCAACAGCGCCCATAAATGCATCCTCACCGGCGCCCATAAATTCAGTCTCTCCAGCGCACATAAATGCATCCTCACCAGCACCCAAAAATGCAGCAGCACCAGCACCCATAAATGCATCCTCACCAGTGCCCATAAAAGCAGCCTCTCTAGCACCCATAAATACAGCCTCACCAGCGCCCATAAATGCAGCCTCAACAGCGCCCATAAATGCATCCTCAACAGCGCCCATAAATGCAGCCTCAACAGCGCCCATAAATGCATCCTCACCAGGGCCCATAAATGCATCCTCACCGGCGCCCATAAATTCAGCCTCTCCAGCGCCCATAAATGCATCCTCACCGGTGCCCATAAATGCATCCTCACCGGCGCCCAAAAATGCAGCCTCCCCAGCGCCCATAAATGCAGCCTCACCAGCGCCCATAAATACATCCTCAACAGCGCCCAATAATGCAGCCTCACCAGCACCCATAAATGCATCCTCACCAGCGCTCATAAATGCAGCCTCACCAGTGCCCATAAATGCATCCTCAACAGTGCTCAAAAATGCATCCTCACCAGCGCCCATAAATGTATCCTCAACAGCGCCCAAAAATGCAGCCTCAACAGCGCCCATTAATGCAGCCTCACCAGCGCCCATTAATGCAGCCTCACCAACGCCCATTAATGCAGCCTCATCCATTCTCTATCCATCCCTGGCCTATCTGTGCTTCATCCATCCCTGGCTCATCCATGCTCATCCATGCTCCATCCATCCCTGGCTCATCCGTGCTCCATCCGTGCTCCATCCATCCCTGGCTCATCCATGTTCCATCGGTGCTCATCCATGCTCCATCTATCCTTGGCTCATCCATTTTTATCCATGCTCCATCCTTGCTCATCCATGCCCATCCATGGCTCATTCATGTTCATCCATGCCTCATCTGTGCTCATCCATGCCACAGCAGTGCCACATCAGTGCTCATCCATGCCACATCAGTGCTCATCCGTGCCACATCCATGCCACATCAGTTCTCATCCATGCCACATCCTTGCCACTACAGTGCCCATCAGTGAATCACAAAAGTGTAATAGGTAGTCAAATTATATTTGAAATGTATGTCCCTGATGGTGCTCCCTGCATGTTGGACCTCTGTATGTGTCCAGGCTGTGTAAAAGTCTCACACGTGTGGTATCACCATACTCAGGAGGAATAGTAGAATATGTTTCAGGGTATAATTTGTGGTATGCATATGCTGTGTGAGAGAAATAACCTGTTAATATGACAATTCTGTGGGGAAAAAAAGAAAAGAAAATCTCCATGTTGCAAAGAATTGTGGGAAAAATTACCTTGGATTGTCTACTTTCCAAAAAGGGGTCATTTGGGGATATTTGCACTTTGCTGGCTTGTTAGTGTCTCAAGAAATGCCGTCAGTACATCAGGTGAGATCAATTTTCAGAGATTGGCACCATAGCGTGTAGACTCTATAACTTTCACACAGACCAAATAATATACCCTGATTTGGGTTATTCTTACCAAAGATATGTGGCAGTATAAATTTTGGCCAAAATTATTGAAGAAAAATGACTAATTTGCTTTTACAATTTTTTGGTCTTTATTTATAGCGCAAAAAATAAAAAACCCAGTGGTGATCAAATACCACCGAACAAAAGCTCTATTTGTGTGAAAAAAAAGACAAAAAATTCATATGGGTAGCATGTTGCCTGACTGAGTAATTGTCATTCAAAATGTGAGAGCACTGAAACGTGAAAATTGGTCTGGTTAGGAAGGCTGTTTAAGTGCCCAGTGGTCCATTGGTTAAAGAAATAACGGATCTATATTTTTTATCATAGGTGAATTTTAAATGATAGGGACAGAATATCAAGCAAAAATCCAGAAAAAACACATGATATAAATGTTATAAGTAAAATAAGTATTTGATCTCCAAGTAAAATATGACTTAGTACTTGGTGGAGAAACCCTTGTTGGCAAGCACAGAGGTAAGACGTTTCTTGTAGTTGGTTACCAGGTTCGCACACATCTCAGGAGGGATTTTGGTCCACTCTTCTTTACAGATCTTCTTTAAATCCTTAAGGTTTCTTGGCTGTCGCTTGGCAACTCGAAGTTTCAGCTCCATCTATCCATTTTCTTTAGGATTAAGGTCTGGAGACTGGCTAGACCACTCCATGGCTCTTTGGGCCCTTTGGGACTTTGGGCCCCCCCCCCCCCCCCCCCCGATTAGATGGTGTGGTTATGTACATATAGGGGGTTATTTACTAAAGGAAAATCCACTTTGCACTTGGAAGTAAAGTCGCTGTAGATACGAGGGGGACATGCAAGGAAAATAAAAAACAGCATTTTAGCTTGCACATGATTGGATGATAAAATCAGCAGAGCTTCCCCTCATTCAGATCTACCCCTTAGATTTAGAGCGACTGCACTTCCAAGTGGATTTGCCTTTTGTAAATAACCCCCCTAGTGTCATTATATTTTATATGCATATTTGATATGAGTCATGTTGGCCTATGTGAGCATGTAGATACATGTAGGTATGGGTTCATATGTTCACATATTCTGTGTAAGAAATTAAAATCAATCTTGTTAGATATTAGATCATTATTATAATAATCATAATTTAATTTTTCATTCAGGAATCCCCTTCCCTCTTTTCAGTTTACACATCAACTAAAGTAAGTACTCATAGTTACGGTAATAATCATATAGTAGTAATTATCAGTTAATTGTTACAACACTATATCATATAACATAGAATGTCTCCCATTTGGTTGTGGTCCACTCCGTCATCATTTTTATTCTTATTTTTAATATGTTTATTTTTATTTTTATATTTATTTTCATTTTTATATTTATTATTATATTTTATTGTTTAATTTTTATTTTTCATTCTTCATTTTTCATTTTACATTTTTTTATTTCTCATTTTCAGTTTTTCACTTTTCGTTTGTAGATATCCTATTGGCTAATTTGTATTTTTTTTTTTTTATTTAATTTATCAATTTTTCATTTTTCCATTCATCATCATTTTTTACACAATTTTTTTCATTTATTAATTTTTTTCATTCATTAATAAAAAAAAATGTCATTCATTCTTTTATCTTCATTATTTATTATTTATTCATTATTATCATATATAATTAATTACATTATTAATTTATGATCCCACTTTTTTAAAATTAATCTCATCATTACCTCTTTAAATGCATTTCAGTATTAACTCATTACTTATTATACACTCACATACAATATTTTTTTTTCGCTCATGGTCATTCTCATGTCTTTCAAGCATCTGTAATGTTTTTAACGTTTTTTAAATGTTTTGCAAAATAGTTTTGTACACTGTTTTTATTGAAGTCAATTAGTCACGTAGCTCTGTGTCCCTGTATGTACTGTCATATATACGTTCAATAGCCACGGAACTCAAGACCCAGCAGCAGCGGCGATAGTGCTTAAAAGCCCACATCTAACATGGCCCCTGTTAGGCCTGAAAAAGGAGCGCACACTCCGTAAACACGTCGCCTATTGGTTCATGACGTCCCAGAAGCGACTACATCCCCTGGCTCCCTGTGCGTTCCAGACCCAGGAAGCGTTGGCAACCACCGGCGCGGCTCGCTTTGAGCCATCAGCGAGAAGCCTCCCGGATGTACCCTCTCCGCGGACACCCTGCAATTTGTACCCTATGCTTGTGATTATTTTACTCTTGTGAGTGCCGATATTCATTTGTGCAATAAATTCACTTTTATACTACACTTAGATTGGCGCCTGTGCTTTATCCCCAGCTGTCCCAGAAGTTGCTTCTTACTTTCCACTGGGTTGCCTCTCCAGGTGTTTTAACATGGACTATATGGACTTTTATTAGTCAATTTTAATACATTTTAACTCCTTTTGACTATTATCATCCCCTTATGATGTCCAACAAGCTGGCATGTTAACACTCAGCTTGATGCAAGCGCTGACTTATCTATGTGTGTTCTCTATGAAGGATGCCCTTATTTTAATAGTTGGGGGATCCCACACAGTCATATGTTTCAGAAATACCTTCATTGATCTTGTTCCTCCTGTTGGGAAGTTTATTATGGAAATAGCAAGCTGAAACTTGTCTGCATCTATGGCAGCTGCCGCCGAGACAAAATTAAAATAGATGAATGACTATGGACAGACACTGTGGCAACAAGAACAATTTAAACAGTTCTCATCAGAGACAATGGATGTTTTAAAAGTCTGTGTAAGCAAAGAGAAACATGACTGATGATGTGATTGGTTCTGGCAAACTAATCAAACCTTGCCAAATTTTCTCTATCAAGCCAGTTGACTAGGCCTGGCAATAGGGTTGCCACCTTTTCTTCAAGTCAAACCCGAACACTTTAGCGGCCCACAGCAATTTTTTTTATAGTATAAATTATACATATATTTTGCTATTAAATAACATTCTTAATCATATGAAGTTAATAACAAGAGTTCCCCCTTTACATCAGAGTCCACAGAGTTCTCCTTTTACATCTAAACACACAGAATTCCCTTTCACTGTAAAGGGGGACTCTGCTGACTCTGATGTAAGGGAGAACTCTGGGGATTCTAACATAAGGGATGCTCTAGGAACCCTTATTTAAGGGGGAACACTGAGAACTCTGATGTACGGGGAGGACTCTGATAAGGGGGAACACTGTGGGCTCTGGTTTAAAGGGGAACTCTGAAGTAAGGGGTGCTCTGAGAACCTTGATTTACCTTAGTGTACTCACTCAGAGGCAGGAGAGAAGAGGGGGGAGACTTCAGTCACAGATGGGGATGGATGGTGAGCTCACTCACCCCTTGGTAGTCAGCACCTCTCATCCAGATGTATCTGAGGCTGCTGGACTTCAAATTTCTGGCCCCCACTTTCCTTTTCTGAGGCACAGCGCTGGGGATTAGAGTGTGGGCAGACAGTGGGGGGGGGGGGGGGAGGAGCAGATGAAGCCCTCTTTCCTCTCACATCTGTATGTGGGGGGATTGTTAGTGCTAGCTTTGGGTAGTGTGAAAGAGAGTGTAATAGACACTCTCAGCTTAGACAACTGCAGCCAGCAACCCTGCTGGGAAGCCATAGTCCGGTCTGAATAATGGGTCTGGGTTTCAGGCAGTCTGAAACCCGGACGCATGATTCCAAACCCGAACTGTCCGGGTGAATCCCAGACAGGTGGGAACCCTACCTGGCAATGTAAAGCTAGACATGCATATATAGATTTCTCCTGTTCAGCTTGATTCCTCCAACCATATTAAACAACATACAAAGAAGAATCTACCCTGCCGGTAACTGTAATCTGACAGCTGCAGCACCTGATATGTACATCAGTGAGCTGTTACCCCTAACTACAGGTATATCCAGCTCAGCTTTTCCACCTGTTATAGGGAACGCCAACATTGTGTCTATCGATCTCCCACAGGCCTCAGATCCATGCAGCGCATCTCCGAACGGCAGGAGGGCTCTATCATTGGCCCTCCTGATCACATGACAGCTGTGTCCAATCACAGCCGTCATGTGATGTAAATAGAGAGCTGGTTGCAAGGCGATCGGCTCTCCTCTCCTCACATGGAAGTAAGTTGTCAGTGAGGAGAGGAGAGTGGATCGCTGCAACCAGCCGGTGATCAGAGAGTATGAGCTGTTTTTTACAGCTTTTTACACACTGATCACCGGCCCAGTGTCCCCACACAATGTCCCCAAAATAGTGTCCCCAAAACACTGTCCCCACACACATGTCCTCACACAGTAAAAACACCTGTCCCCCACATATGTAACAGTAAAATCATATGTCCCAATGATCATCTGCACACATATGTCCGTGATCATTTGCGCACATCTCTACATGATCATCTACGTACATCTGTCCGTGATCACACAAACCAATTATTATACACTTAACAGGATTTTTTTTTTACCAAAGACATGTAGCAGAATACACTTTGGCTTAAATTTATGACAAAATTAGATTTTATTGGATTCCTTTTAAAACAGAAAGTAGAAAATATTTTTTTTTTTCAAAATTTACGCTCTTTTTTTCACATCAAGAAACTGATTTGTGAATAAATACCACCAAAAGAAAGCTCTATTTGTGCGAACAAAATTATAACAATTTAATTGGGGTACAGCACTGCACAGGGGCGGACTGACAACTCATGGGGCCCCCGGGCAATAGGAGATTATGGGGCCCCCAGGCAATCAGAGATACACAGTATACACATACACGTACACACAGTATACACAGACATGTTTCTATTGGCTGAGAAGGTACTGGAGAGGTGGGGCAGCTATAATCTCGGGATTTTTAGACCAAAAGGATGTCGGTAAGGGACATTTCAGAAACAGGTGTAAAAAAAACACAGATTTTCTACATATTGTCCCTGGTTTTATTGAGGCTGGCAACCCTGACGGGGCTCCCTAGTGGCCCGGGGCCCTCGGGCAGTGCCCGAGTGGCCGAATGGCCAGTCCGCCCCTGGCACTGCATGACCACGCAATTCTTATTGAAAGTGCAAGAGCGCTGAAAGCTGAAAATTGGCCTGGGAAGGAAAGGGGTGAAAGTGCCCAGTATTGAAGTGGTTTAACATTACAGGTTCTATTTAACAAAAAGAATGTGATACATTATATAGGACAAGGGCATTGCCAGGAAAACTGTTTCTTCTTGGTAAATGACTTCATAAACAATTATGAGCTGTGTTTGTAGTAGGAAGTGAAAGGATATTTGCTGGCTAACCCTTATACAATACAGGGAGAGATGGAAGCCAAGTGCTCGTGCCATTAGCAGTGATGACTGCATCAATAATTACATTTGAATTGAAATAGCATCACAATATTCCCATGAAGAAGACCTTAAATGATTTATGAGCATAAGCCCTCTCTGACTTCAAACCGCATACATAGAGTAACATTCCTGTAATGAAAAGCATTTCAGTGCAGACACTATTTCTGGTCCTCCTTACTGACAGCTGCTCCCACTAGGCATCAAATCCATCTACCAGCTCCAAGTATCAGGAATGGGGAGTGAAGATTAGAAAGAAAACGATGGGATAGCTCACACAGATAGGGGGCACTGTTGAGTTGTCATTTTCCAAGTTAAAATATTTGGCCATCTTGAAAAAGCAAATACGACAAAGAAGACCCGGGACCGTTGAGCAGTTAGAATCCTATATCAGACAAGAATGGGACAGCATTCCTCTCAGACATTTACAAAGTGATGTTAAAAGTAGAGGGGGTGCTACACCATGGTAAACATGACCCTGTGCCAACTTTTTGGGTGTACTTTATCAACTTTTTGTTGCCCTATCCTAACTTTTCTGAGATGTGCTGCTGCCATCAATTTCAAAATGACCTTATTTTTTTCTTAAAATGCTACATTTTCTCAGTTTAAACATTTGATATGTTTCCTATTTTCTATTGTGAATAAAATAAGGATTTATGCGATTTGCAAATGATTGCATTCTGTTTTTATGTAGATTTTACACAGCGACCCAGCTTTTTTGGGAAATGGGGTTGTATATGATTCCGCCTGTCAGTAGCATTAACATAGCAGTCCTTGTTTATGAGTCCCCCTGTAACATAGCTTCATTACCTGGTGATCCAGCCAGTATGTCTATTGTTTTTAAACTTTCTTGAACAGACCAAGATGTCCAGCAAAGTTTGAAGTTAGAGGGTTGAGATCAACCATATAGCACTAACAGGGTTACTTGCAATGATCAGTTTTTATTTATTTACGTGTAGCACTACCCCCGTAGAAGTTGCAAATGTCAGGGTTCCCCACTGCTGCACAGCCAGTCACATAGCATTTCCTTATTGCATCCAGACACAGAATTAAGACATGATTTCCCCTTTGGGAGTATGTCACCAAAAATAACATTTTTGTTGCTGGGGATTCTTTCACTCATGGTTAGTGTTTGGCTGAAGCCATTTATTGTCAATCAACTGTTTACTCTTTTTAAATCATAATGACAACAGAAACTACCCAAATGACCCTGATCAAAAGTTTACATACCCTGGTGATTTTGGCTTGATAACATGCACACAAGTTGACACAAAGGGGTTTGAATGTCTATTAACCACTTGCCGACTGCTGTCAGCACATATACGTCGGCAGAATGGCACGGCTTGGCAAAGTAACGTACCTGTGCGTTACTTTGAATTTCACGCCGTGCACACGGCTGCCGCAAGCTCCATGCCCACAGGACCCGCGGACTCGGATACCCGCGGATGGGATACCCGCGATCGTGTCACGGAGCCTAAGAACGGGGAGATGCCGGTGTAAACATCATCTCCCCGTTCTGCCTAGTGACAGGACACTGATCGTCTGTCACTGCTAGCCCATCCCCCAGACAGTTAGAATCACTGCCCAGGACACACTTAACCCCTTCCCGCCCCCTAGTGGTTAACCCCTTCACTGCCAGTGACATTTTTACAGTAATCAATGCAATTTTATAGCATTGATTGGTGTATTAATGCCAATGGTCCCAAAAATGTGTCAAAATTGTCCGATGTGTCCGCAATAATGTAGCAATCACGATAAAAATTGCTGATCGCCGCCATTACTAGTATAAAAAAAAAATATTAATAAAAATGCCATAAAACTATCCCCTATTTTGTAGATGCTATAACTTTTGCGCAAACCAATCAATAAACGCTTATTGCGATTTTTTTTTTTTTTACCAAAAATATGTAGAAGAATACATGTCGGCCTAAACTGAGGGAAAAAACATTTTTTTTATATATTTTTGGGGGATATTTATTATAAGAAAAAAGAGAAAAGAAACTGCACTACGGAAAAAGCACACCAAGTGTGCGTACAAAGTATCGTGGACCTAAAAAAGGCCTAACTGGAAGCTGCGACTCTACTGTAAAACATAACTACAGTGAAACATAAATGGAAAGTGAAAAGAGCAGCGCTAAACCAAAAACATGCATATAATTAATTGACAGTGCTTATTAAAAACCCCAGTCAATAATATATATATGTGCAACACCTGTGGAAAAAAGGGGGGATATGACTCTCCTCAAATAAGGAAAAATTACTAAATGAATAACATAAATAATGTAGCAATCTATAAACTCCCCACTCAATAGTGAATAATCATATATCACATATAAACATAAATGTATGGTGCTAAAGTCCAGTGAAAAGAGAAAAAGTCTAGATATATTGAGTGTAATTAAATGATGTTTACACCCGTGCAACATAAAAAATAAATCAGAAGAGTATCAGTCCATCCAGAAAAGGTCTTCAAATCTCAAGTGATCCACCACCAAGGGAAGCAAGATAAGATTTACTTCTTACCAAATCCCCATGACACACCATTACAGAGCGTCATGGTAAGCCTGAATAGAAATGCATCTCTCCTCGAATCCTAGGTGATACGACAGACTCTCACAGCCTGGGTAAGCCACTCCACACTCTTTAGTAAAGCTCTCAATGTAGGCTCAACGATGTGTACCAGTGCCCATGAAAAAGAGAAGGGGCTCCAATAGTGTAAAATCCAAGGTTTATTTAAACATTAAAAAAATAAATGCACTTACATCTTTACAAAACATGTGGTGTGGCTGTTTCAAGATGCACAATAAGGAGGCACTTGAAGAAAGATGGGCTGCATGGTCGAGTCGCCAGAAGAAAGCCATTGCTACGCAAATGCCACAAAGTATCCCGCTTACAATACGCCAAACAGCACAGAGACAAGCCTGAAACCTTCTGGCACAAAGTCATTTGGAGTGATGAGACCAAAATGTAGCTTTTTGGCCACAACCATAAATGCTACATTTGGAGGAGGAGTCAACAAGGCCTATGGTGTAGGTACACCATTCCTACTGTGGCCATCTAAGTCTCCTGACCTCAATATCATTGAGCCACTCTGGGAAGATCTCAAATGTGTAGTTCATGCAAGACAGCCCACGAATTTCCAGGAACTGGAGGTTTTTTGCCAAGAGGAATGGGCAGCTTTACCATCTGAAAAGATAAAGGGCCTCATCCACAAATACCACAAAAGACTTCAAGGTGTCATTGATGTTAAAGGGGGCAATACACGGTATTAAGAACTGGGGTATGTAAACTTTTGATCAGGGTCATTTGGATAGTTTCTGTTGCCATTATGATTTAAAAAGAGTAAACACAGTTGATTGATAATAAATGGCTTCAGCCCAACACTAACCATGAGTGAAAGAAAAGTTTTTGTGTTATCATTCATATTCTCTGAAAAAGAAATCATAAGTTCTACCAGGGTATGTAAACCTATGAGCACAACTGTGTGTGTATTTATAAATATATTTTTTGCTATTTTTTTCCCACGAAAGTGGAGTTACACTGTCAATTTTTAGTCACTTATGTAAAGTTTCTCTACTGGTCCAAACAACACCACCCTCTCCACTGATTGACAATGATGCTGTCCAAGGGTGGATACATTGTTCCTCCATAGATACAGCGGAGGAGTGACTGTAGCTCCCTAAGTAAGGAGGTGTGTTACTGGCCGATCACCAGATCAAAATAAAGAAAAAAAAGCTTTAAAAAATAATACAATCGCCGCATCCAATGATTTTTTCAATTTCTGTTTTTGAGGACACCCTTCGCAGTGATAGGTCAGTAGTAAAGCACATGAAGAGGGAAATTGCAGGCCAGAGCCAGCCACCAAGAAGCTAAACAGTATTTTTGCCTTGTGATAGCTGTAAACTTACAATGTTGCGGATTGATGACATTATCTCTGACAGGTTAAAAATAGATGATCTTTCCAGGGCTATCTTTGGTAATAACCCAAAACCCTAAACCTCAGACACAATAATTACTGTCATAGCAATAAATGATAAATATCACCACAATAAATACCTGCACAGCAATGTATGTATATATCTGTTCAGTTGTATCCTTAGCAATTCTATGGGTCACCTATCTGGATTCCACGTCTCATGCCGCGTACACACGACGGGACTTTTCGACGGACTAGGTAGGACGGTCTTTCAGTGGAGTTCCAATGGACTTTCCGAATGAACGGTCTTGGCCACACACAATCACACCAAAGTCCGACGGATTCGAACGTGATGACGTACGACTGGACTACAATAAGGAAGTTAGTAGCCAGTAGCCAATAGCTGCCCTTGCGTCGTTGTTTGTCCATCGGACTAGCATACAGACGACCAGATTTTTCGTCCGGACTCGAGTCCATCGGAAAAATTTGAAACATGTTCCTAAAGTCCGTCAGATTTCTGGACAGCAAAGGTCCGATGGAGCCCACACACGATCGAATTGTCCGACGGATTTGTTCCGTCAGACCTAGTCCATCGAAAAGTCCGGTCGTGTGTACGCGGCATAAGGCTCTTCCATAGAATTTGGTGAGGTAATGTGTAAACACATGTTAATAGCCAATTTGTAGACACACACTAAAGACTAAATTAAAGTTGAACTGCTTTAGCTAATTAAAGTGGAACTACAATGCTTCTGAGTACCACAAACCAAAAACACAATTTAATTCATTTTGAATATCCAATGCAAACACATGCAGCTCACAACGATACTACTCGTGTAGTCAATGTCATGTAATGAAAATGTAAACAGCCCGGAAAGGATTTACCCCCTTAATGACCAGGCCTTTTTTTTTGCGATACGGCACTGCGTTATTTTAGCTGACAATTGCGCGATCGTGTGATGCTGTACCCAAATAAAATTGATGTCCTTTTTTTTCCCACAAATAGAGCTTTCTTTTGGTGGTTTTTATTTTTTGCGCTATAAACAAAAAAAAGAAAATTTGTGAAAAAAAAACAATATTTTTTATTCTGCTATAAAACATTCCCCCCAAAAAAAAAAAAAAAAAAAAAACATTTCTTCATCAATTTAGGCCAATTTGTATTCTGCTACATACTTTTGGTAAATCCCCCCAATAAGCGTATATTGATTGGTTTACGCAAAAGTTATATCGTCTACAAAATAGCAGATAGATTTATGGCATTTTTATTATAATTTTTTTTTCTTTTTACTAGTAATGGCGGTAATCTCCGATTTTTAGCGGGACTGCAACATTGCGGCGGACAGATTGGACACCTAACTGATATTTTTTACACTTTTTTGGGAACCATTGACATTATTACAGTGATCAGTGCTAAAAATATGCACTGAAATTGTACTAATGGCACCGGCAGGGAAGGGGTTAACATCAGGGGCGATCAAGAGGTTAAATGTGTTCCCTCGGTGTGTTTACTAACTGTATGGGGGGTGGGCTGCCTGGGACAACACACAGATCCGTTTTCCTGCATAGCAGAAAGACAGGATCTCTGTGTGATCCCCTGACAGAACGTAGATCTGCCTTGTTTACTTTGGCAGATCCCCGTTCTGTCTGTGCGGGAAATCATGGGTGGCCGCCGGACCCGCTGATTGGCTTCCCCACTGGCCAATCGACGCGCGCACGTGCCCCCACAGAAAGCCGTGTACAAGGACGACATACACCGATGGCGCCGAGCCAACCTGCCGCAGTATAACCGCGGCGGCTGGTCGGCAAGTAGGTAATAAGCACAAAATTAACTATACCAACAAATCCGTGCCACAATCTTATGCCGCGTACACACGAAGGGACAATCCCGCGGGATTATCCTCTGGACTGAAGTCCAGCGGATAATCCCCTCGTGTGTGGGCGCCGGCGGACTTTTTGGCGCCAAAGTACGGCGGACTAAAGTTTGAAGTTTTGTTTTCAAATTATCCGCTGGACTAAATGCCGCGCTAGCTCCGTGACCTGGCATGGATTTAAAGGGACTCCCCACGCCGAAAAAACGGCGTGGGGGTTCCCCCCAAATCCATGTCAGACCCTCATCCGAGCACGCAGCCTGGCAGGCCAGGAAAGGGGTGGGGACGAACGAGCGCCCCCCCCCCCTCCTGAGCCGTACCAGGCCGCGTGCCCTCAACATGGGGGGTGCCCTGGGGAAAGGGGGGCCGTGCGGCCCCCCCACCCCAAAGCACCTTGTCCCCATGTTGATGAGGACAAGGGCCTCTTCCCGACAACCCTGGCCGTTGGTTGTCGGGGTCTGCGGGCGGGGGCTTATCGGAATCTGGGAGCCCCCTTTAATAAGGGGCCCCCCAGATACCGGCCCCCCACCCTATGTGAATGAGTATGGGGTACGATGTACCCCTACCCATTCACCTAAGGTGTAAAATGTAAAGTAAAAAAAAACACCCACACTTTTGAAAAAATATTTTATTGCACTGCTCCGGGGGTCTTCTTCCGTCTTGGGGGTCTTCTCGCCGGACTCCCCCGCCATTTACCAAGCTCTTTTACCGAGCGAGGGGAGTCCGGCTACCTTCTTCGTCGCCGCCGTCGTCTGGGGGTCTCGATCTGCCTTCGGGGGTCTTCCGGGGGTCTCTTCTGTTCTTGCGGCGGTCGTCGTCTTCCGCGCCGCCGGCGCCTTCTCCTTCTTGTCCTTCTTCTTGTCCTTCTTGTTCTTCTTCTTCTTCCGATGTTGACCCGTCGCTGTCTCTGCCCGGAATGCCTGTGCCGATCTGCGCTCGGACTTATATAGGGACATGGGCGACAGGGTCACATGCACATGTCACATGGTGACCCCGCCCCCTTGTGTTGTCACAGTCCCGGAGGATGCTGGGACTGTGACATCGCAAGGGGGCGGGGTCACCATGTGACATGAACATGTGACCCTGTCGCCCATGTCCCTATATAAGTCCGAGCGCAGAGCGGCACAGGCATTCCGGGCAGAGAGAGCGTCGGGTCAACATCGGAAGAAGAAGAAGAACAAGAAGGACAAGAAGAAGAAGGCGCCGGCGGCGCGGAAGACGACGACCGCCGCAAGAACAGAAGAGACCCCCGGAAGACCCCCGAAGGCGGATCGAGACCCCCAGACGACGGCGGCGACGACGAAGAAGGTAGCCGGACTCCCCCCCTCGTGAAAGAGCTAGGTAAAAGAGCAGAAGAGAGCGGGGGAGTCCGGCGAGAAGACCCCCAAGACGGAAGAAGACCCCCGAAGGCGGATCGAGACCCCCAGACGGCGGCGACGACGAAGAAGGTAGCCGGACTTCCCCGGCTCGGTAAAAGAGCTTGGTAAATGGCGGGGGAGTCCGGCGAGAAGACCCCCAAGACGGAAGAAGACCCCCGGAGCAGTGCAATAAAATATTTTTTCAAAAGTGTGGGTGTTTTTTTTTACTTTACATTTTACACCTTAGGTGAATGGGTAGGGGTACATCGTACCCCATACTCATTCACATAGGGTGGGGGGCCGGTATCTGGGGGCCCCCTTATTAAAGGGGGCTCCCAGATTCCGATAAGCCCCCGCCCGCAGACCCCGACAACCAACGGCCAGGGTTGTCGGGAAGAGGCCCTTGTCCTCATCAACATGGGGACAAGGTGCTTTGGGGTGGGGGGCCGCACGGCCCCCCTTTCCCCAGGGCACCCCCCATGTTGAGGGCACGCGGCCTGGTACGGCTCAGGAGGGGGGGGCGCTCGTTCGTCCCCACCCCTTTCCTGGCCTGCCAGGCTGCGTGCTCGGATGAGGGTCTGACATGGATTTGGGGGGAACCCCCACGCCGTTTTTTCGGCGTGGGGATTCCCTTTAAATCCATGCCAGCTTGCGGAGCTAGCGCGGCGGCATTTACTGCCTACGCTAGCTACGTAACCTGAAGTTACGTTCGAAATGAACGGACTGTCCGTTCATTTTCAAAAGTCCCGCGGACTTTTGGCCGGCGGATTATCCGCTGGAGAAGTCCGTGCGTGTGTGGGCAAGTCCACACCCTCGGAAAGTCCAGCGGACCTAGCGGGAAAGTCCAGCGGATTGTCCGCTGGACTTAGGTCCGCCGGCAAAAGTCCGTACGTGTGTACGAGGCATTAGACAGACAAGTGAATGGTTGGTAAAATGTGGCTTTACATTTCATGAACGTTTATTTGAATAAATGAGATGAAATGAAATGAAACAGAAACAATTCATTACCAGATAAAATGATAATAAGATGTTGCCCACAGGGTGTTCTCTAGCTGTTTTCACCAATTAGGTGTTATATAAAACAACATCAGTGTACAATGGGCAAAAAACAAACACCAAGCATTGTAAGAAACAGAATTACACTGTGTAAGGGGTACAGCATGTTTATGATCACTGATCACTATTCAAGGGAACCTGTCAATCAAATAAGGTGCCACAGCGCAGGCTGGGCAGTTCATACAATGTTACCAGTTTCCAGCTCCTTATTATTTACCTTCACTTCCTGTCTTGCTAAAAACAGTTTCGCCAGACAGGAAGTGAGGGAAAATCTCCAACAGTAATCACAGACAGAAATAAAAAGAGCATTTTTTTTTCAATTTTACATTTTTTAGCATAGATGGGGAAGGCTAGAACCCTGACAGTTTTTTTTATTGCTGCCTGTCTATACCTGTTGGAGATTTTCCTTTCTATATAAAAGTATAAACCTGGAGTTATAATCCTTCCACACTTTATCCAAGACTAACAAAAAAGTTTTGGCTGAACTCGCATTAGTGAACATTGGCTCCTCCTGTAATATATTTGGAAGATTTACTCTATATAAGGCAATACAAATTGCTATTATATTGTGAGCCCATAGGAACCTTTAAAGATCACTGTTTACTGCAGATCATTGAAAGATTGATACATTTATTAATGGCGCTCTTTGATTTTTTTTTTTTTAAATCGTTGGCACCGCAATAGCATCTTGCTATTGGCTCCTATTCCTGAACAGATATTGGTTTGTCAGATTTTGGGACATAAGTACCTATAGGGGAATTTCACATTTTGCAAACTGCATGGGGTATGCTAATCTATAGGAAGCAGTTAGAAAATAGATAGATTTTTTGACTCCTCAAAGTGCCAAGTCTCTTAGATTGTAAGCTCTAATGAGCAGGGCTCTCTGATTTCTCCTGTATTAACCACTTTCAGACCGGACCATTTTGCTGGCCAAAGACCAGACCACTTTTTGCGATTCGGCACTGCGTCGCTTTAACTGACAATTGTGCGGTCGTGCAACGTGGCTCCCAAACAAAATTGACGTATTTTTTTCCCCACAAATAGAGCTTTCTTTTGGTGGTATTTGATCACCCCTGCGGTTTTTATTCTTTGCGCTATAAACAAAAGTTCTAGCGTTTACAAAATAGGGGATAGTTTTATGGCATTTTTATTAATAATTTTTTTTTTACTAGTAATGGCGGCGATCAGCGATTTTTATTGTGACTGCGACATTATGGCGGACACATCGGACATTTTTGACACATTTTTGGGACAATTGTCATTTATACAGCAATCAGTGCTATACAAATGCACTGATTCCTGTGTAAATGACACTGGCAGTGAAGAGATTAACCAGGAGGTGGCAGTGTAGGGGTTAAGTGTGTCCTAGGGGGCGTGTTGCTAACTGTGGGGGCGTGGCTGTGTTTTACACATCACTGATCTCTGCTCCAATCACAGGGAGCAGAGATCAGTGACACTGTTGCTAGGCAGAACGGGGAGATGCTTGTTTACTTTAACATCTCCCCATTCTTCCTCCAGTGAGACATTCGTGGTTATCCCCGCGGCGATCGAGTCCGCGGGACCCGCGATCCGACTCACGGAGGTCCCGACCGGCGCGTGATGGCACGGCAGCAAATTTAAAGGGACGTGCCTGTACGCCCATATGCCTGTCCATGCCATTCATACGTACATCGTCGTGGGCTGGTCGGGAACTAGTTAAAGTGTATTGTAGTTGTACAGTCTACCCTAAGTTGTAAAGCGATGCGTAAACTGTCAGCGATATATACCTCTGGTATGATAATAATAATTTGTATTTGGCTATTGAAAGTTGATGTATAGCAGAACTTTATTTTTTGGGTGGTCAACGAATCCTTAAAGAGGATGTAAACCCTGATGTTTCCCTGCAAAGGTAAAGCATAATGGGCTACTATGCATCGCATAGTAGCCCATTATGTGTCACTTACCTGAAACCGAAGTCTGCAATGTCACCGCTGTCCCCGCTTCCACGAAGAGTCCATTTTCCTTCCGGGTATCGCGGCTCCGGTGCTGTGATTGGCTGGATCCACGACGATGTCACTCCCTCGCATGCGCGCCGGAGCCGCCAGTCACGGCACCTTTAGAAACGGCGAGTCGAAAGTGCGCCTGCTCCGTAGACATCGGCGATCGCCTTTTTTGTAAATATCTCCTAAACCGTGGAGGTTTGGGAGA
The DNA here is from genome assembly GCA_028564925.1 of Lithobates sylvaticus. Classification (NCBI taxonomy): domain Eukaryota; kingdom Metazoa; phylum Chordata; class Amphibia; order Anura; family Ranidae; genus Lithobates; species Lithobates sylvaticus. The sequence continues at coordinate 187,388,561 of CM053029.1, read as the reverse complement.
TATTTAGAGGACGGGTTTACAACCACTTTAAAAACCTAGTACCCCACACTCAGATATAATATAATACATAAGCAGATACTTAGATCACTTGTACTAATACAAAACAAACAGAAGCTAAGAAGAAATATTTTCCAAAAGACAATATGGATTTTTATAGGAATAATATTTAGAGATTTTGCTGGGAAGGTGATATAGCATCACAAAACACTAAAAAAATAAAAAAAGGTCAAGTCAAAGTTTTGTATCTTCCTAGTAATTGGAAATGTCCCAATGAGGGGTCAGATCATAGGGTAAGGTAGGTATATAAGTCTCTCTTTGTGGGTATTCAGCCCTAAAACCCTGGAATGGGCAATTCCTGTTCATCGTGGCAGAAGGGGTAAAGTTGCAGCCACTGTAGGGAATAGAATGGAAAAATGTCAGTTAGAAGAAAACCTACACAGGCCAAACATAATAACTGTAATATATTGCAGTTTTAGGAAAAAAAACATTTAAAAAACTTTGTAACTTTTCCAAAGTTTCTTTAATACTGAAATCCAGACAGATAGAAAAGACACAAATGAATACAGCTCTGTAATCATTAACACATTATGACAAGCAATCAGTGTAAGAATTTAAGATTAGACTCTGTACAGCATGGCTGGAGTATGAGAGCAGGAAGCAGCACAAGGATCCAATCAGTTTATGTGCTCACTAGATGCATGTTGATTGGAGGAGAAAGCAGAATGACAGGGAAAATAGCTAATCAATGTCCTGCTTTTGCACAAGTTGGGGCATATTTAGAACCACCTGCGTTTAAAGGAAGTGGGTTGAATGATGCTGACCATTGGACTAAAAACAGTACTCTAGATGGAAGGTGAATATTGTAGCAAAAGCTCGGTTTGTTAGTTTATATTTTAACATATTATTAACATTTTATCATTTTTATTTAATTATTTTTGGCTAAAGTTCTGCTTTAAGGCCCATCCCTGACCCCCTTATACTCACATTTGCAGTGCTCCCAGCCTCCCTATTCCTCCATTGCAGCTGCTGCAAAACTTCCCTAACCTCTTGCTGACCGCCCGCCGTTGTTTGACAGCGGCAGAATGGCACCCCTGAGCGAATCGCCATAGCTGTATGGCATCCGCTTTAAGGGGTATAGGGGGCACACACCGCGTCACTGAGGAGCCGATGCGTGTGCCCGGCAGCCAGGATGCCTGCCGGGCACCCACGATCGCTCCTGACAGAGCCAGAGCGGGGATGTGTGTCTGTGTAAACACACATCTGCATTCTGGTAGGGGAGAGGAGGCAGATCGTGTGTTCCTAGTATATAGGAACAGCGATCGGTCTCCTCCCCTAGGCAGTTCCATCCCCCTATGGTTAGAACACACGGAGGGAACACATTTAACCCCTTGATCGCCCCCTAGTGTTAACCTCTTCCCTGCCAGTGACATTTATACAGTAATCAGTGGATATTTATAGCACTGATCGCTGTATAAGTGTTAATGGTCCCAAAAAAGTGTCAAAAGTGTCCGATCTGTCTGCCGCAATGTCACAGTCCCAATAAAAATCGCAGATCGCCGCCATTACTAGTAAAAAAAAAAAAATGCCATAAATCTATCCCCTATTTTGTAGACACCATAACTTTGCGCAAACCAATCGGTATATGCTTATTGCGATTTTTTTTTTTTTAACAAAAATATGTAGAAGAATATATGTCGGCCTAAACTGAGGATGAAATTTTTATTTATTTTTTTAATTTGGGGATATTTATTTTAGCAAATAGTAAAAAATATTGTATTTTTTTCAAAATTGTCGGTCTTTTTTTGTTTATATCGAAAAAAATAAAAACCGCCGAGGTGATCAAATACCACCAAAAGAAAGCTCTATTTGTGTGGGAAAAAAGGGACATATATTTTGTTTGGGTACAACGTTGCACAGCGTACAATTTCCAGTTAAAGCGATGCAGTGCCGTATCGCAAAAAATGGCCCAGTCAGGAAGGGTGTAAATTCTTCCAGGGCTGAAGTGGTTAAAGTGTTTGTGACCCTAAAAAAAATAAAATAATTGATCCTGTTCCTTTAAAGCATGTTATACAGCACAGTGCTTGTGCTGTGTAATTTGCCCCCTTTTATCACCTGAAATACCTAGTTGATCCTGCCTGGTTCTGCCCTCCCTCAGGTAACTGACCACGGTTTATCATGGCTGCTGAACTGACACTGTGGTCAGTTTACGTGCCTCCGTCATCCTCTGTGTCTCCTCTTCCCCAATCCCCCCCCCCACTCCCCTCGCTGCCTGTCAGCTCTGATCTGCTCCACGATCCTCCCCCTCCTGCTGTTAAATTAACAGTGTCATGTCCCTACAATCCACCCTGTTAGATAACAACATGTGCCCCACTGTAAAGAAAGCCGATTTCTAGCTTCTTTCAGAGCGTCTCCCAGCGCTCACGTGCCTCCTCGCCTCTCTCCTCCTCTTCTCCTGGCTGATGTCAGCGGGAGTTCTCCACCCCTCCCGCTGTAGCTGTCAGACCAGGAGAGGAGAGAGAGCTGAGGAGTCACGTGAGCGTCTGGAGACGCTCTGATATAAGGCAGAATTTTTTTTTTTTTAAATAAAGGACATACAGTGGGGCACATGCTATCTAACAGAGTGGATTGTAGGGACATGACTTTACAACTACTTTAAGGAGGGAATGTCATCTTCAACCCTGTGTTAGTTCCAACACCATCCGACATGGAGCTTACCCAGAAAATATTGTGGTATCTGTGACTGAAAAGAAATGTCAGGGGAAGTCTATAAAGAGACCAGGCAAAGTAACACACAGTGGCGAAGCTAGACATTCTTTCACCTGGGGCAAAGACTCAGCACCCCCCTTCAAAGAGGACAGTGCCAGTTGGGCATTGGTTGGTGTCAGTAGTTTTTGATTTTTGTTATTACATTTTTTCTATTATTTTTTACAATTTTATTTACATTTTTTTAGAAGCCCTGTTGGGGGTCTTTGGTGAAATATCAGGGGTCTAAACAGACCCCCAATGTCTCACTTTTGAGACAGAGAAAGGGACTGAGGATAAAGATTCCCCAGCCCCCTTCTCTGCAGCCTCAGCTGCACTGGACAGTAAATGAATGGGAAGTGCTCTGCGCTGAGCGGCTTTTTGTTCATTCACAAACGGAAGCATAGTAAACATAGTTTACTATGCTTCAGTTATGAATGGGCACAGCAGGGATTGGTCCCGATCATTAACTGTATTCATTCACAAAAGGAAGGGGCCGGTACATGATATATTTACTGCCCCCCTGCTCTGCTCTCCATCCTGAAACATCCCCCACAGCAGCCAGTGGGAAAGGAGAGGAGCCAGTAGCACTGTGGGAGGGGCCAAGGGAGCACAAAGGGGGGCCAGGCAGCAGAAGGAAGGGGAACCTGTAGAGGAGAGGCAACGGGGGCAGCATTTAGTGGACCTGAAGGACTGTATTTTCCTCCCGCAGCACCTGACTCCTGCCTTGGAGGGAGAAGAGGAGAAGAAGGCTCTCAGCTGCTGCAGGAGGAACTACTGGTTCTACTAAATGCTGCCTCTCTAGGTTCTGACAGATTCCAACCCCCAGGCTGTACTCTAGATGTGGCCATCCTGTCCAAGCTCTCTCTGCCTTCAGACCTTCTCTTGGATGCTGACACTCCCTGGTGGTGCCCCTCCCAATGTGGTGCCGGGGCACATGTCCTCCATGTCCCCCAGTTTCGGCCCTGGTACCACAGTCACTTTAGTGGTGGGCACATATGTGCTGATTTTTCTGATCGATTCAGATCACTTAATACAAATGATTTAATTGGGGAGATACCAGTTAGACATATGCAGTTTGTTTTGTTCCAAATCAAAATTCGGATGAATTTTTTGTCATTCGGCGATTCAGATGTATCTGAATTTCTGAATTACAATAGTAACAAATTTAAACAAATCCGAAATTACGAAACAAAATTCAAATTTGAATCAAATTTTAAAACAAGAATAGAATAAAATATAATATAAAATAAAGGAACAGAATAGAATCAAATAAAACAGAAAAGAATAGAACAGATTAAAGCAGAACAGACTAGAATATAAAATAAAATAATAAAATGAAATAGAATAAAAAAAGGAATAGAATATAAGAAAAAAAAAATATAAAAAAAAAAAATAGAATCGTATAGAAAATAAAAGAATGGAATAGAAAATAAGGGAATAGAATAGAAAATAAAAGAATAGAGCAAAACAGAACAGAATAGAATAGAAAAGAAAATAATAGAATCGAAAAGAAAATAATTCAATTCTAATCAGCAAATGAAGGTTGATTTTGGTGTATTTTTGTTGACGGCACCAATCAAATCGATGTTGCCATTTGTGTTGCAAACCTATTTGAATTGCAATCAACATCAATTTAATACCTAATTCGAAAATGTACTATTTGTTAAGGCCAAAATTTTCTTTCTTTTTAAACATTTATTAATGGCACAGCATATGGTCAGGCTAGCGCCATTCGAAATATAAAAAAAAGACAGTGTGAAGGGCAAGGATGATGATATGTTAAGTGCAGTATTCAATAAGATTTGACTTTATTGTAGTCAGATCATTCATTTTTTGTTAGTCTGACCTTATTTCACCTTCCCGCGTCCCTTTCTGCCCTTTTTTCTCAGATAAGGATATTGTTTATCGCTTAAAACACTTTGCTGATATCATTACATCACATCTTTTAGATCATCATATGATCCAACATATTTTATTAAGAGATACACCATACTCTGGGTGTATTCTGCTATTGCAAAAACATTGCAAAAAAATTAAATTTTGCTGTGTTTTCTGCATGTGTGCAGGAGTGTGACATACAATTGATCGATATTCCTTCTATTGTGCTATCCCCAAAAAAAAAATTGTAGTGAAAAAATGTTTTTCCCCATAGCATTTTCTGCAGTTTGATACACGCTTTACACACTGTGGTTGTATTCTGCTATTGCAAAAAAATTAAATCTTTCAGTGTTTTCTGCATGTGTGCAGGAGTCTGACATACAATCGATCAATATTTCTTCTATTGTGCTATCCCAAAAAAAAAATTGTAGTGACATTTTTTTTTCCCATAGCATTTTCTGCATTTTCATACACGCTGTACACACTGTGGGTGTATTCTGCTATTGCAAAAAAATAAAATCTTTCAGTGTTTTCTGCATGTGTGCAGGAGTGTGACATATACAATCCATCGATATTTTTTCTATTGTGCTATACCAAAAAAAAAAGTTGTAGTGAAAATGTTTTTTTTTTCCCATAGCATTTTCTGCAGTTTAGCAGTTTTTGAGATACACGCTTTACATACTGTGGGTTTATTCTGCTATTGCAAAAACACCCATTTAGGGCGAGATCATACATTTTGAAAATATGAGGAGATCGTCAAAAAAGGGGACGTGGCCCGGGTCGTGGTGCTGCTGGTGGCGCTCCTGTTGCAGGGAGAGGATGTGGTCGGTCTGTGCCAGCTACACGCACTAGTGAAACACCTTCCTCAGGTGGGAGTAGGCGACAGAGCCTGCAGCAGTATTTCGGCGCGCCTAATGAGGCTGTATGAATGTTGAGGCCAGGACAAGTACAGGCGATAGTAGATTGGGTTGCTGCTGACAGTGCCTCCGGTTCCTTCACATTGTCTCCCACCCAGTCTCCTGATGAAAGTTCAGAGTTGGCACCTGCAGCCGATGTCCATCAGTCTTTCACCTCACCCCCTTGCAAATCAGCCAATCAGTCTGAGCCCCAAATCATGCAGCAGTCTCTTTTGCTTTTTGATGACTCTGTTAGCAGGGTATCCCAGGGCCATCCACCTAGCCCTGCCCCAGAAGTGAAAGAGATTGTGTGCACCGATGCCCAACCACTTATGTTTCATGATGAGTACATGGGAGGACCATCGCAGCACGTCTCGGATGATGACGAAACACAGGTGCCAACTGCTGCTGCTTTCGCCATTGTGCAGACCAACAAGGAGGGCAGGGGTGAAGACTGGGTGGAAGATGATGTGGAGGACGATGAGGTCCTTGATCCCACATGGAATCAACGTCATGCAGGTGACCAGTGTAGTTCAGAGGAAGAGGCGGTGGTTGCACAGAGCCACCAGCACAGCAGAAGAGGGAACAGGGTGCAAAAGCGGAGCATCCGTCCCCTAGACAGTACGTCTGCTACTGCCCAACGCAGCAAGGGACCGAGCACGCCAAAGACAGGTCCAAGGAGTTCCCTAGCGTGGCAGTTCTTCAGACAATGTGCTGATGACAAGACACGAGTGGTTTGCACGCTGTGCAATCAGAGCCTGAAGCGAGGCATAAACGTTCTCAACCTGAGCACAACCTGCATGACCAAATACAAGTAAAAAAGGCGCTTCAGCACAAATGTATATACCTTTTACATGATCACCAGATAGTCCAAGGATGGTTATAATATACAACCTGCATGACCAGGCATCTAAGTGCAAAGCACGAGATGCAGTGGAGTGGACACCTCAAAAACCAAGAAAGGTCTCTGGCTCCTCCTGCTTCCTCTTCTGCTAAAGTCTCTGCCTCTTCATCCACCTCTGTAGTGACAGTGGCACCTGCCAACCCGCAAACAGAGGATCTGCCAGCAACACTACCACCTGGGTCACCAACCATCTCCACAATGTCCCATGGAAGCGTTCAGCTCTCTATGTCCCAAACACTGTAGCGGAAGAGGAAGTACCCCCCTAGCCACCCGCGATCCCTGGCCCTGAATGCCAGCATTTCAAAATTCCTCGCCTTTGAAATGCCGTCATTCCGTCTGGTGGAGATGCAGAGTTTTAAAAGGCTGATGTCATTGGCTGTCCCACAGTATGTCGTGCCCAGTCGCCATTACTTTTCCAGGCAAGCTATCCCTTCTCTGCACAACCAAGTGGGGGACAAAATCAGGTGTGCACTGCGCAACGCCATCTGTGGTAAGGTCCACCTAACTACGGATGCGTGGACCAGTAAGCATGGTCGAGGACGTTATATCTCCCTAACAGCACACTGGGTAAATGTAGTGGCGGCTGGGCCTGAGGCGGATAGCAGTTTGGCACATGTCCTTCCACCACCGAGGATTGCAGGGCGCTTCAGTTTGCCTCCTGTTGCTAACTCCTCCTACTCCGCCTACTCATCCTCTACCGCCTCCTCATCCGGTCAGCGTAACACCTTTACCACCAACTTCAGCACAGCCAGGGGTAAACAGCAGGCAGTTTTAAAACTTTCCTGTTTGGGGGAAAAACCCCACACCGCGCAGGAGTTGTGGAGGGACATGGAACAACAGACCGATGAGTGGTTGGTGGCAGTGAGCCTCAAGCCCGGCTTGGTGGTGTGCGATAATGGGCGAAATCTCGTAGCAGCTCTGGGCCTAGGCGGTTTGACGCACATCCCTTGCCTGGCGCATGTGCTGAACTTGGTGGTCCAGAGGTTCCTTAAGAATTACCCCGATATGCCAGAGCTGCTGCAGAAAGTGCGGGCCGTCTGTGCGCACTTTCGGCGTTCTCACCCTGCTGCTGCTCGCCTGTCAGCGCTGCAGCGTAACTTTGGCCTTCCCGCTCACCGCCTCATATGTGACGTGCCCACAAGGTGGAACTCCACCTAGGACATGCTGGCCAGATGATAGTGGAGTTTCAGCTGCAGCACGCACGCGTGAGTCGCTCTGCAGAACAGCACCACTTCACCACCAATAACTGGGCCTCCATGCGAGACCTGTGTGCCTTGTTGCGCTGTTTCGAGTACTCCACCAACATGGCCAGTGCCGATGACGCCGTTCTGATCGTTACTATCCCAGTTCTATGCCTCCTTAAAAAAACGCTTCAGGCAATGATGGAAGAGGATGTGGCACAGGAGGAGGAGGAGGAGGAGGAGGAGGAAGAGGGATCATTTCCAAGGCTTTCAGGGCAGTCATTCACAAGTGGCTACGAGGGTGGGTTCCTGCACCAACCAACAAGGGCACAGTTCTGGAGGATGACGAGGTGGAGGATGACGAGGAGATGGAGGAGGAGGAACCATGTTCACAGCAGGGTGGCACCCAGACCAGCTCATGTCCATCACTGGTGTGTGGCTGGGGGGATACAGAGGACACAGACGATACACCTTCCACAGAGGACAGCTTTTCGTTGCCTCTGGGCAGCCTGGCACACATGAGCGATTACATGCTGCAGTGTCTCCGCAACGACCGCCGAGTTTCCCACATTTTAACTGGTGCTGATTATTGGGTGGCCACCCTGCTGGATCCCTTTTACAAGGACAACGTGCCGTCCTTAATTACCTCACTGGAGCGTGATCGTAAGATGCGTGAGTACAAGCGCACTCTGGTAGACGCACTGCTGGTGGCATTCCCACTTGACAGCGGGGGTACGGTGGAAGCACAAGGCGAAGGCAGAGGAGGAGGAAGAGGTCGCCAACGCAGCCGGGGCACCGCCAGCACCTAGGAAGGCAGGGTTAGCATGGCCGAAATGTGGAAAAGCTTTGTCAGCACGCCACAACAACCAGCACCACCAGCTGAGATGGAACGTCTTAGCAGGAGGCAGCATTTCACCAACATGGTGGAGCAGTATGTGTGCACACGCCTACACGTACTGCATGACGGGTCTGCCCCCTTCAACTTCTGGGTCTCCAAATTGGGCACATGGCCTGAGCTTGCCCTTTACGCCTTGGGGGTGCTGGCCTGCCCTGCAGCCAGTGTATTATCTGAACGTGTATTTAGCACGGCAGGGGGCGTTATCACAGACAAGCGCAGCCGCCAGTCCAGAGCCAATGTGGACAAGCTCACGTTCATTAAAATGAACCAGGCATGGATCCCACAGGACTTGTCCGTACCTTGCTCAGAATAGACACGTATACCGGTGTTCTGACAAAAACTGTCTGGCCATCGAATAGTGTCCGGCCACTTACTGCGCCGTGAGTGCAGGTTCAATCCCACCATCCAAGTGGACATACGGTAGCACATAGTAACAGGGCCCCTCACGGGCTCGCTTGGCTAGGCCTCAACCTCGGATGATGTGGCTTGAACCTGGAGTCACCGCGCATCGTCTTCGGAGAGTTTCGAAATCCCCTTGTCCTACGTACTGAGCAAGCACAGTACAGGGCGGACACTATGCGACGGGGGACAGAATTCGACACATCACCACTAGCCTTACCCAGCCATTGTTGTATTTTTGAACCAGTGTTGGCTACCTCTTCCTCCTCCACCGCTGAGTATTTTATTTTCCCACTATCTTATCCATTAAATTAAAATTAAATACATTTTTTCCAGAAAGTGCGTATTCTGGGGCATTCCCACCATATGTGCGGCATCGTGCCGTTGAGTTTCTGAGGTTCTTAATGACTTCCTGTACCTCTTCTGCTGAGAAGGGGGCCTCCAGCATATTATTATTATTTTTTTTTTTTTATGTTATTTTAAGTTATTTCCCTATCCACATTTGTTTGCAGAGCACTTGCCATGCTCTTAACATTTTGTAGCCATTTGCAGCCCTCTAGCCCTTTCCATGACTTTTTTACAGCCATTTTGGGGGGGGGGGGAAATGTTTTCATTGTTATACAATTTTCAAAACAGGTAATTTTTCTCCTTCATTGATGTTTGCTGATGATCCAAAGCACACAACTTCATCTGTAAAACATGGTGGAGACAGTGTGATGGCATGGGCATGAATGGCTTCCAGTGGCACTGGGTCATTGGTGTTTATTGATGATGTGACAGAAGACAGACGCAGCCGGATGAATTCTGCAGTGTTTAGAGATATACTGTCAGCCCAGATTCAGCCAAATTCAGCAAAGTTGTTTGGATGGTGCTTCACAGTACAGATAGAAAATGATCCAAAACACACCACAAAAGCAACCCAGGAGCTTTTGAAGGAAAAGAAGTGAAATATTCTGCAATAGCCGAGTCAATCACCTGATCTCAACCCAATGCATTTCACTTGCTGAAGGCAAAACGAAAGGAACAACTGAAGACAGCTGTAGTTAGAGCCTGGCAAAGCATCAGAAAGAAGGAAATGTCCATGAGTTCCAGACTTCAGGCAGCCATTGCCAGTAAAGGATTCTCAACAAAATATTTAAAATGAACATTTTATTTATGGTTATATTTATTTGTCCAATTACGTTTGAGCTCCTGAAAATGGGGACTGTGTATAAAGATGGTTGTAGTTCCTAAAATGTGTACTTGATATTTATGTTTAACCCCTTGAATTAAAGCTGAAAGTTTGCACTTCAAACTGATTTGGATTGTTCTGTTTTAATTTTATTCTGGTGGCATACAGAGTCAAAAGTATGAAAATTGTGCCTGTGTCAAAATATATATGGACCTAACTGTATATGTCTGGCTATTATATCAACACCTATTATTACCATCAGGAGGATTCTATATGGGTTTTCCACATCACATAGTTATATGCTATGTTCCCTAAGTTGCTCCATTGATATGTTGTGCTTTGTGGGCCCTGATATGTCTAATATGCCTTGATTTGTTTAATTGTTTTCATATGTTACGTGGCGCTAGTTTGCCAGTATGAATTATGGCATTAATATATTAAGCACATCCACTGCTGCTCATTTATTTTGCAGGTTCATGGCTGGGCTTTTCGAAGATGTTTACTTTCCCTGACCCTATGAGCAGCTTGTGTGTCGTTCTCTATCCGGGAGAACATTTCTCCTGCGTTCATATGGCCCCAGGCGTCTGTGGGGCTTATCAGCAGGTGGTTTCCGACTGGCGGCCAGCATGGTCTGCTTTTTTAAAATACATGGGTTGATCCTCTAAAGTTAATGGATTGTTTACTATTGCCTCTCCCATACAGTGCCATAATAACCTATGTGATATAGAAAACAGTGAACATTTCTGACGGGCAATTACTTGGTTACATTTTTATGTTGTCTTTGCTTCTTCAGTTTATTGTCCCCCGCACCAGCATGTTATGTTCCCTAAGTTACTACATTGATATGATGTGCTTTGTGGGCCCTGATATGTCTAATATGCCTTGATTTGTTTAATTGTTTTTATATGTTACATAGCGCTAGTTTGCCAGTCTGAAATATGGCATTAATATATTAAAGCGGTTCTGCACACATTTCATTTAGTAAATCTCTTTGCCTTCCAAATCAGGCAAAGAGTACTAAATGAAGTGTGTTTTTTTTTTTTTTTTTTTTCACTTACCTTGTAATCGCTGACTTCCTTTCATCTGTCTCTGCGGCGGTGGGCGGGGTCTCTGCGTCGATCGTCGTCGCGCCGCACTGTCTCCTGGGATCTGGTGTCATTGATCCCAGGAGTCAGTGCGGACATCTTCCGAAATCTCGCGAGATTTCAGGCGATGTCTGCGAACGTGAGCTACACTTTGCCGTTACTGTGCACGCGTGAGATCGGCGCAGTAACGGCGGTGCATGCTGGGCCATCTGAAATGCCTGTGTGGGTTCAAATGCCCACAGGCAAGATGGCCCCCAGCAGGAAACATTTTCTACAACTCTTTTATCTGATGAAAACCGGCAGCAGCTTCTTTCAAAAAAAAGGACACGTGAGTACCTAAACTAGATTGCATAAGCCATTGCATTGCAGTAAAAAAAAAAAACATAAAGACAGTGCAGAACCGCTTTAAGCACATCCACTGCTGCTCATTTATTTTGCAGGTTCATGGCTGGGCTTTTCAAAGATGTTTCCTTTCCCTGACCCTATGAGCAGCTTGTGTGTAGCTCTCTATCTGGGGGAACATTTCTCCTGCGTTCATATGGCCCCAGGCGTCTGTGGGGCTTATCAGCAGATGTTTTCCGACTGGCGGCCAGCATGGTCTGCTTTTTTAAAATACATGGCTTGATCCTCTAAAGTTAATGGATTGTTTACTATTGGCTCTCCCATACAGACGCCATAATAACCTCTGTGATATAGAAAACAGTGAACATTGCCGACGGGCAATTACTTGGTTAAATTTTTATGTTTTCCTTGCTTCTTCAGTTTATTGTCCCCCGCACCAGCAAGCAGTGTACACAGGAGATGTCACCTGCTCCGGGTACTCCAGATAGAACCCGTCCCGAGCTGGAGGGTGTTTTCCAGGTTGTCTTGTTCTGTGCCCTGAAGGTGCATTGCTTGTTGGTCTGGCTTGTCTCTTCCCAGTCCTTCATTCCCATGGCCCGATGGTTGTGTGCTTGGTTTGTCTTATGCATATATTAAGAATCAACCTTCATTGCCATCAAATCTCAGTGCACTGCCTTGGTTACAGTGGTGTAACTAGAACCCTCAGGGCCCCGATGCAAGAAACCATGGAGGCCCCCCCCCCCCGACCTCCGGACAAAGCTCTTTACTACGATGTTGGAACACCAGGGCCCAGTCACAAGTGGGTGGCTGCATATAAAGGAACCGATTGCTTCATTTCCTCCGCTTTTCCTCCTCTCCCCCCCACAGGCATTCAGCAGCTGCAGGAGGAAAATGGAGAGGTGGGTTCTTCTATGTCGGTGTTTCACAATCTTTTTACAGTCAGGGCACCCTTGAAGTATACCCCAGGTGAATGGGGCTGCACTGCAACCCCTCTGCAACTGTGTGCATTGCATGCAGTTGCAGCATAGTGATGATACATTTAAGGGGTTAAAATAGGCAACATATTGCCTCTCTACCGGCTGTCAAATGCCTCTGAAAATCGATCTGAGCATGGATCGCTTTTCGGAGGAACAGCATTTTACATAAAATGTGCATACATACATGTAAACACACACACACATATATAAAAAACACACACACACTATATATATATATATATATATATATATATATATATATATATATATATATATATATATGCACATATAAACCAGTGGCAGCTGGTGCTCAAAATTTTTAGGGGGGCGCAAGCAACCTGAAAAATTCAGAAATAAAAACATCAATTGCAGCCACTGTACCATCAAACGCCACCACTGTGCCAACAAATGTCGCCACTGTGCCCATCAAATGCTGCCACTGTGCCGATCAATTGCAGCCACTGTACCATCAAACGCCACCACTGTACCATCAAATGTCGACACTGTGCCCATCAATTGCAGCCATTGTACCATCAAACGCCACCACTGTAGCATCAAATGTCGCCACTGTGCCCATTAAATCCTGCCACTGTGCCCATCAAACTCTGCCGCTGTGCCTATCAAATGCCGCCAGTGTGCCTATCAAATGCCGCCAGTGTACCCATCAAATGCCACCACTGTGCCCATCAAATGCCCCCACTGTGCCCATCAAATGCTGCCGATGTGCCAAATGCTGCCACTGTGAATCCCCACCCCCGCTCGCACACCCACACACATATGCATGCACACCCACACACACACATGCATGCACACCCACACACACACATGCATGCACACCCCCACACACACATGCATGCACCCCCCCCCCCACACACACACATGCATGCACACACCCCCACACACACATACATGCATGCACCCCCCCACACACACACACATGCACACACACACACACATATGCATGCACACACCCCCCACACACACATGCATGCACACACCCCCTTACACACACACACACACATGCATGCACACCCCCCCACCACACACACATGCATGCACACCCCCCACACACACACACACATGCATGCACACCCCCACACACACATGCATGCACCCCCCTCCCACCACCACACCCCCCTCCCCCACACACACATGCATGCACACTCCCCCCCCCACACACACATGCATGCAACCCCCCACACACACACGCACACATGCATGCACACCCACACCCACACGCATGCACACACACACACACACATACACACCCCCCCACACACACACATGCACACACACCCCCCCCACACACATGCATGCACACACATATAGACACACACACACAGTAGATAGATAGTCTTATAAAAAAACGGCAGACATTTACCTTGGCTCTTCCTGCCTGGTACTGCACTGTAGGGGAGACAAAGAGCACAGCACACACTGCTTTCACTAGATTAATGTGAGGAGCTCCCTGCACAGTGCCGATTTCAGTTCGGAATTGGCTGACGATCAGGGAGCTCCTTTCAGCCTCCCCTCCTATCGAAGAGTACAGGGGGCCCTCAAGGGCCCCCTGCAGCAAGGGGTCTGGTCGCCATGGCAATCTCGGCGACCCCTATGATTCCGCCACTGCCTGGTTATCTACCTCCATACCACCCATCGTACCCAATTTCCCCCAACTTAGGATAGATAGAAGCGTGGCATCTCATTTCTGTTTCTGCCTGATGGGATCCAATTATCGCACCCTGTCTGGCTTATCCCTCTTATCTTTTTCTAGGTTCTTTCTCTAGCAGACTTTCCTTCTCCTTGCTTTTCACCTCCTCCTTCCCCTTTCTCCCCCATTACCTTTGTAGGGTCACTACATCCTTTCCACTACTTACCTTTCTAGCTCCCCATCTAACCACACCCCCCCCCCCCCCCCCTTTTTTTTTTCTTTTTCTCCCTCTTGGAGTTCCTCAGAACTGTTCTCCCATATCTGTTCTAGTATGACTCACTTTTCAATGACCTATTATAATGGTAAAGGGCTCAATATGCTGGAAAAATTTACCAAATTGTTGGGGAGGTTTAGATTACATATAGTATTCCTCGAGGAAACACATTTCAAATAGGACAACACTCCCAGACTGGGGAACTACAGATTCTCTGTATCGCAGCACCTCCCCGGACTCCAAATCCAAGGGAGTCTCTATTTTGTTTTCCGAACAGGTTCCATGAAAGGAAACTCAAGTTATCAGAGATGACAATGGTCATATTCTCATGGTCAAATGGATTCTATTTGAGCACAGAGTCACTTTAGCCTGTGTGTACCTCCCGAATGAGGATCAAGTCTCTGATATCCTGCCTGTCCTTGCTATACCACCATAAGAAGGGAGTGGTGCTGGTAGGGGGGTGATCTAAACTTAGTCTTAGATCCAACACTTTACACTTCACGGGCAGGGGGGGGGGGGGGGTTCCCATATTTCAAATTCTAAACTGAGAAAGATTAAAGCGCTGCATAAACACCAGTTGGTTGATAGTTGGCGGGTAATCAACCCATAGGACAAAGACTACACTTTTTTATCCTTGCATCATAAAACCTACACTAGACTGGATTACTTACTCATTTCACAGACTTCTCTTCCCCTCCTTACCTTGACTGTTATTGGGTCTTTTACTCTCCTGGACCGTGCCCCCACTCACTGCTCCCTAGAGCTGGGTTGGTGCAAGCTCCATAAGTGACATTGGAAACTGAACGAATCATTCTTATATGATCCGACGTACAAAAGTCAACTTGTCCGAGACTTATGCTCCTTCTTCGCTACTAATGATACAGTGGACACTACACCCTTCAACTTCTGGGATGACCACAACTGCGTGTTGCGTGGCACGTTCATTAAATTAGGGACACAACACAAAAAGCACTGTTTAAATGGGCACCTGACTCTCTAAAATCCATAAACTGGAGCAAGCTCATAAAGCCTTGCAAGCACAACAAGTAGCAGACCAACTTCCAGATTTGAGAGGTAGACTAAACTCATTGTTAACTGAGAAAGCTAAAGCAAAACTAGCTTGCTGCTGGAGGGAGTTTTGAACTTGACAATAAGCCCAGTAAATTGCTGGCGAATGCCTTACGTGCTACTAGGGCGAAGACTCACATAGCACAAATCAAGACTAAAGACGACACCCTCCAGCTATTGCCCAGGCTTTCCAAGAATACTACACAACCCTGTACATCTTAATCTCACATTCCTCGACCCCGGCGAGCAATCGCAAACTGCCAGAGCTTCCTACGGACATCGAATTGTACCAACCAATTTCAACTGACAAATTTCTTGGTGCCCTAAAATCCATGAAACGGCATAGCGCAGGGACCAGATGGATACACCCTGTCCTACTATAAGACATTCTCTTCTACTATGGCTCCGTGATTTGTGGCAGCCTACAACTCTTTAAGAGACGGACATATCATCCCAGACATTACCCTGCAGACACTTCTGACAGTGATTCCCAAGGAGGCTAAAGACCCTGCTTAATGTGCCAGTTACCGGTCGTTTTCTCTCTTGAACTTCAACTTAAAAATCTTCACAAAAATTCTAGCGACCATATTGCTTTCACACATTCCTTCTCTAGTTCACCCAGACCAATCTGGATTTACTCCTGCTAGAGAAGATCGAGACAACACACAACAGGTGTTGAATGCAATCCATTATGCCCAGACTCATCACTTTCCCTTGGTGCTTTTCTCTGCGGATGCAGTCTTTCTGCAAACTACATAGGAACATATTGGGCTTGGGTCAGGTATGAGATGGTGTTTGGCCTCACTATACTCTACGCCTTCGGCCAGAGTGAGTCAGCTGTTCTCTGGGACACTTTTCTTATACGGAACGGGACCCACCAAGGCTCCCCACTTTCACCTCTCATTTTTATACTGGCCCTTGGACCCTTTCTGAGAACTATCTGCGCCCACCCCCCCATGTTTTTTGGCACTTCCCCATCCATTATGCTCCTCTCCCTTCTATCAGAATTACATAAATATGGTCAATTGTCTAATTACAAAATTTATTACAATAAATCGAAAGCCATGGGCATCAGGATAGCTTCCACAACACATCGACAACTAAGTCTATCTTTAAATTTCAAATGGGCAGAATCCCACATACGCTATCTTGGAACAAAAATTCCCAGCAATCTTCGCAGGATTTTTGAGCTTAATTTTTCGCCCCTTATTCGCAAGCTTAAAACAGATCTTCAGTGGTGGGATAAAGACACATTCACATGGTATGGCCGAACAAATGTTATAAAAACTAATGTGATGCCACGTCTCGTTTATCTATTTAAAAAAATGCCTATTAGGCTCCCATAGAGTTTTCTGGGCGATTTACAGGTGAGATTTCTCTGTTTCATGTGGGCAGGTAGACTAGCTAGACTCTGCAGATCCATACTGTCCCTCCCTAAAGAAAGAGGAGGAATCGGCTTGCTGGACCCCGTGAGCTACTATGAAGCCTCCTATCTGACTAGAATTATGGAGTGGTAAGTTGCTTATGATCCCAAACCATGGGTAGACCTTGAGCAGGCGACAGTAGACCCGTTTCTAGCAGGAACCCTTCCTCATTCTTGTCCTTCGACGATCACCCAACATCCCACGATAGGTGTCACCCTGAGGGTTACTAATTAATTCTTTAAGATGTCTACTCTCTCTCCTTACCTGAGTCCTCTAATCCCAGTATTAGGCACGTGTTCCAACTGGGTATGGGTGACCAGGGCCAGATTAAGAACATCATGGGCCTGGTGCTGAGGATTTTGGTGGGGCCTATTATAAACAATAAATAAAATAAATAAAAAGAGAGAGAGGGAGGATGAGAGAGAGAGAGAGAGAGAGAGAGAGAGAGAGAGAGGGGATGAAAGAGGTGTTAGGGGTAAGGGAAAGAGGATGAGAGAGAAAGGGGGGGTGAGAGAAAGAGGATGCACATGAGCATGTGTGGGAATGACATAAACGCAGCCCAGCCAAGGCAAGTGACCAAAGGCACAGAACCCAGAAGGAAGACCGGATGAAGATAGAAGCGCCCAGGCCCCACCGGATTGATCACAGCACAGCACTGGAGGGCTCAGTCTGACAATTTAAGTGTACCCTAATGTGCTAATATGCTGTGCATACTTGTACATTATGGCATAACCTACCTAGGGGCCTCTAAAAAATAGTAATGTTAGAAAAGTTTACTACCGCTTTAATATCATTGGAACCCAGGAGCCTCTCATGGGGCCCCCTACTGACCCGCATAGTTGCCAACATTTCAAAAATATTTTCTGGGACACTTTTTTACAAGTGCTATATTTAGAGTAGCTGACACCCCCTATGTTCATCTATACATCACAATAGTAATTATAAAATTAAATAAGTACTAATAATGGGGCAGAACAAATATGAGGACTGAGATTTCCTTTAGTTGAACTAACAAAAGTGTGCCCATTATAGAGCTGGTAACATTGAGGATATTCGGTATAATTTTAAAGAACTGTTTTTCTGGGTAAGAGGCATAGGGGAGGAGAATGGATGGTATAAAAGTGGAAAGTATGTGCAGGTGAGGGAGGGGAATGTGGAGGCTCTAACAGTGGGCACTATGTACATGAGAGGAGTGCGGAGGGTATGACAGAAGGCACTATGTACAGGAGAGGAGTGTGAAGAGTATGACAGTGGGCAGTATGTACAGGAGAGGAGTGTGGAGGGTATGACAGTGAGCAGTATGTACAGGAGAGGAGTGTACGACAGTGGGCACTATATACAGGAGAGAAGTGTATGACAGCGGGCACTATTTACAGTAGAGGAGTGTGTAGGATATGACAGCGGGCGCTATGTATAGGAGAGAAGTGTGGAGGGTATGACAGTGAGCAGTATGTACAGGAGAGGAGTGTGGAGAGTATGACAGTGGGCAGTATGTACAGGAGAGGAGTATGAAGAGTATGACAGTGGGCAGTATGCACAGCAGAGGAGTGTGGAGGGTATGACAGTGAGCAGTATGTACGGAAGAGGAGTGTGGAGGGTACGACACTATGTACAGGAGAGGAGTGTGTAGGATATGACAGCGGGCGCTATGTATAGGAGAGAAGTGTGGAGGGTATGACAGTGAGCAGTATGTACAGGAGAGAAGTGTGGAGAGTATGACAGTGGGCACTATGTATAGGAGAGGAAGAAGCAATCTGGGAAGGAAAAATGTTAAGGTTTGTGGAAGGATGTTTAGGGACTGTGTAGTGGTTAAGCGGGCCATACATGGATTGAAATTACACCAAATAAGCAGAGACCAGCCATAGTCGATCTATGTATGGGCTACCTGGTTTTACACTAGTCAACCTATTAACCGACTTGAGTACAACCAGCCTGTCAGGTTTTCCCCAAAACAATCAGTGCTGCCAGCTATAGTTAGCAACACTGATCATTGTATTCACTGGCAGAACACAATAACACTGCGGGAGTGATTCCCCCATCCACAGGTCAGCAGGTGAGAGGGTGTGTGGGGACAGGCTGGGGACAGATACTAGTCAGTGGCTGGGTAGGCACTGGCTAGTATCAGAGCCAGATGCACACAGGTTACATATGCTGCGATCGTTAGAGCGAGAACAATAATTCTAGCCTTAGACCTCCTCTGTAACTCTAAACATGTAACCTGTAAAAAAATTTAAAGCATCGCTTAGTACACAAAAAAATTGTGCTAACTTTAGTGTTTTTTTAATAAATGAAACAGTTTCTTTCCAAAAAAAACGTTTGAAAAATTGCTGCGCAAATATCGTGTAACATAAAAAGTTGCAAAGACCACCATTTTATTCAATAGGGTGTCTGCTGAAACAACATATATAATGCTTGAGGGTTCTAAGTAATTTTCTATATTAAAAAAATGATGATTTTTACATGTAGGAGAGAAGTGTCAGAATTGGCCTGGGTGGCAAGGGGTTAATTATCATAAGTAATATACAAATAATTATTATAAGCACTGTGAGTTCAACCTCTCAGTCTGCTGCAGAGTGTTCCAGCTTGTATTTAAACTGGCCGCTCTGTATGTAGCTTCTGACAGGCTGCGCAAGCAACCATGTATCTCCGGAACCATAGATGATAGCAGCTCCATATTTTAACCAGTGCTGAAGAATGTCTTTAGCTACCTACCCCCCAAATGGGGTCTCTGTGACTCCTGATCGCTGAGCTACAACCCTTGAAGTCAATCTTTTTTTTTTTTTTTTTTTTTTACATTTTTTTTTGGGGGCAAATGGGCCTATTCCAGATTTTTCCAGATTTCTCAGTTGATCGCAGACTCATGTCCAACCAGGATATCGACTCACAGTTCCATTCAGAGCTTGATTTTCTATGCCTTTCACTCTTAGTATTTGAAGCAGGTTATGGCGTGACATGTCCTATAAATGTAATTCTCCGAGAGGGAGATAGATCCATTTGTCAGTCCACCTCCCTTTTTTTTTCCCTTTCTATCCTTTCCCTTCCCCCCCCCCCATTCCCTTCCCTCCCGTATACCCTCTCTACCCCCTCTTCCCTCTGGTCCCTATTTTCCTTCCCATCTCCTATTCTAGTTCCCATCTTCTCTTACTACTACTTTTGTGCACTATGCACCACTGTTGGTCTGCTGTACAAAATATTGCATACTGCATAAAACTCTTTGGAATTTGACATCTGATACTTACAAGCGACCTCTTGCTGATACATTTTGCAGCCTATGTTTTTGTGATCTGCTTCACTTTCCCCCAACATCAGAGAGACATGAACGCAGCAGGAGCGCAGCGTAGGTATAGTGCATACATGACAGGGTGCTAGGAACGGAAGCAGTAGAAGGGTTAAAATGTTTGTTCAGGATAAGAATTGTTCTGCACTTACCTGATTGGACGTTTTCCAAGGGGTGGAGTAGTATAAGGGTTCCAGTTCTGGGTGGTGGTCAGCAGGATTTAGAGAAGTTCCCTGGAGTTGGTACGTAGGGCCTGGACAGGAGAAAGTTAGGGAGACAAAATGAGTGGGTTGGAGCATTTATGGGACCAGCTTTGAGCTGCAGCAGCTACTCATGTGGCAGACTGGCTACAGAGCCAGGTAGCGGCTACTTTACAGGGAGACGGCCAGGGACCGGTTGCTAGGCGACCGGCCTCCACGCGCGCTCGGCCATCCCTCCGGAGCGCTTGAGCCCAGAGATTACCCCCATTAGAACCCAGCGCAGGGTTAGGAGCCCCAGCCGGGCCCGTTCGGGCCCCCCGGCAAAACAACCCGTTAGCCAGGCACAGAGGGGGAGGACCGCCAGAGCGCTGCAGAGCCCAAGGGGGAGCGGCGGGCCTCAGGCCGTCAGACGCCCCAACAACATTGCCGTGCGAGCAGAGATCCACTCAGCTGCCTCCCCTGGCAATGCTCCGGTCGGGGGGCAGCCCGGCGGGGGAGTCACAGCTCGACGGGCGCCGGCCTGGCCTGTACAGCGGCCGGCGGCCTGCCTCGTGGCGGCGCCATCTTCGGAAGGGGAGGAGCCTCTAACTTTCCCCCGGAGATCAGTACTGTTACAGAGCGGCGGTCAGGAGGCCCCGCCTCCAGGAGCAGCTTGGGTCCTGGAAGGGTTGGCCGGAGGAATGCCTGCGCGCTGGCCGCTTCAGCGGCGCAGCATGTGAATGTAATCGAGGACGCTGAGGCACAGGAGGAAGAGAGCCCTCAAGGGGAAGCCAGCTTCCCTTCCCTGCGCAGCTCTGCAGTGTCCAGGCCGGCATCCATCTCAGCGGAGGAGCGGTGCACGCTTACCGGGCGATCGAAAGAAGAGGCGGACAGCAGCAGCATTGAAGAGGGAGAGCTGCTGGAGGATCCCCAGGAGGCGGTGAGGGTGACTGGACAGACGGCTGGAGGTTCCGTTCGCCTGCGACAGCCCGGTAAGTCTTCTTATTCAGTGTATATTGCACCTACACGGGGGGGTCACGGGGGGGGGGGGTGGGGGAAGGGGTATGGGGGGTGTCAGGACACACTGGTTAGTGGGCATAGGGGGGATTTGCGGGACTCCCTCAGGGACCTATTAAGGCGGCTGGAGGGAGGCATTACACAACCCTTGACACAGGTCAGCCCCTGGATGCCCCCTCCCCGGGTTCAGCCTGGGGTGGCGGGGGGCAGTTCGGTCGCATCGCAGTCGCCTGCGACTTCTATGTCGGCAGAGATGGAAAAGGACGTCAGGGGCACGTCGGCGGGGGGATGCAGCGAAGGACCAGGAGGCGGAAAAAGTACGCTTGGCAGACGCAGCCTGTTGCGAAGTGTATGTATGCTTCGAGGGACCGTTAGGAGCTCATTTAAAGGAGGTACGTGAGAAAATCTGTAAAGATGAGTTTGTGGAAATATTTTCCTTGCTCCCGCTAGAGAAGTTTAATTTGGACCGGGTGAAACCAGACGAGAGCAAGAAAGATGAGAGAAGAGAAACGGAGGTATAGGCTTATTCCCCGCACGTTTGCGGATTGGCTGCAAGCGTTTGCGATCTTTGCCAGTGTGATCGGGGAAAAAGCGCCAGAGAATTGTTCGGCACTGTTCTGCTACTTGGAAGCAATTAGCGAGGCGCACAGAGTGTATGGGGGGCTGGCCTGGCTTCGGTATGACAAACAATTTCGTCAGAGGAAGGCAGTGCGCCAATCTATTAGGTGGGATCACAAGGACATCAGCCTGTGGATGAAGCTTATGACATCGTCCAGGGCTGGAAACCATTTTTTTCCAGGGGGGTGCGGCGGCGCCTCAGCCTCAGGATCGCCGGCCCTTAAGAAAAAAGGAGTTTGCTGGCAGTTTAATGAAGGAACTTGCCGCTACAGCAGCTCATGCAGATAAAAGCACGAATGCTCGGGGTGTAGCGGGCCGCACCCATTCTTGCAGTGTTTTAGACAAGGGAAAGGTCGCACAGGGGACACCGCTGACAAAAGGAATGACGCCGGTCAGCTTGGAAAGGATGCTACCTTTCCTAAATAAGTATCCGGATCGGGCTGCGGCACGCCTATTAGAGGATGGGTTTAGAGTAGGTTTCAGGATCCCGAGTTCGCTGCGGGAGGTCCCTCCGGCGGTGCAAAATCTGCAGTCAGCACGCTTGCATCCGGAGGTGGTGTCGGCCAAATTGGCCAAGGAAGTGGCTTTAGGGCGCATGGCGGGACCGTTTCTGGCCCCACCTGTGCCGGGATTAGTGGTTTCCCCGTTGGGTGTTGTTCCGAAAAAGGAGTCGGGTCAGTTTCGGATGATTCATCATCTGTCCTACCCAAAAGGCTGCTCGGTGAACGATGGTATCGACCCGCAGGATTGTGCGGTTACCTAAACATCGTTTGATGCAGCTGTGTCTTGGGTTAGAAAATATGGGAGGGGTGCACTGATGGCGAAAACCGATGTGGAATCAGCGTTCCGCTTGTTGCCAGTGCACCCAGAGAGTGTTCATTTATTAGGCTGTTGTTGGCAAGGGGCGTATTTTGTTGACCGTTGCTTGCCAATGGATTGTTCGGTCTCATGTGCATTGTTTGAGGCCTTTAGCTCATTCTTCGAATGGGCCGTTAGGGAAGTTGCAGGGGTTAATTCCATCATTCATTATTTGGATGATTTTTTATGCATTGGCCCCCAGGATTCGCGGTGTTGTGGCATATTGCTGAGTACAGTGCAGCATTTGGCGGATAGGTTCAGGATTCTGCTGGCGGCGGATAAAACGGAGGGCCTACAAGTTGAGTTCATTTTTTTGGGTATCACCAATGATTCCCTGGCCATGGAATATAGGTTGCCAGAGGAGAAGTTGGTGGCATTGAGGAGAGAGGTATGTATTGCCAGTCGGAAACGCAAGCTGAAGTTGAAGGAGGTGCAGTCCCTGTTAGGTAAGTTGAATTTTGCGTGTCGCATTATTCCCATGGGACGCATATTCTGCAAGCGTTTGGCGGCGGCCACGGCGGGGGTTAAGATGCCAAATCATTTTGTTCGTTTAAATAGGGAACTGCAGGAGGATTTAAGAATTTGGGATGTCTTTCTGGACTCCTTCAATGGCAGGTCAATATGGCAGGAAGGCCCGGTCAGCAATGCTGACTTGGCACTGTTCACAGACGCGGCAGGGTCCGGGGGATATGGGGCTTACTGTCAGGGCAAGTGGAGTGCGGGCCCGTGGCCGGAGAGCTGGAAGGAGGCAGGTTTCCTGGGCAATTTGGTGTTGTTGGAGCTGTTCCTCATCGTGTTGGCCGTGGAGTTGTGGGGCCGGCAGTTGAGCAATAAGAAGGTTAGGTTTAACTGCGACAACATGGGGGTAGTGTGGGCGATTAACAACATATCGGCCTCATCCCCACCAGTGGTCAGGTTATTGAGATACCTGGTGCTCAGTTGTTTGCGGATAAATGCTTTTGTGTATGCGGTGCATATCCCTGGGATCGACAATAAACTAGCTTTGTCTCGTTTCCAGTGGGCAGAGTTTCGCAAGTTGGCGCCGGAAGCGAATCAGGCTGGAGAAACGTGCCCCCCGGAGTTGTGGATGATTGCGCTGGAATCGCAGCCGGATTAATAATACGACAGTCCCTCAGCGCTGGTACATGGAAGGCCTACAGGAAAGTATGGCAGGAATGGGGGGAGCTTAGGGAGGAGGTGGGTGGGTCGGAGGACCCAACAGACATCCAGACTTGGTTGCTGTATTTTATTTGTAGGAATTATGCAATGGGTGTCTCGGGTTCCGCCATGAGTAAAAAAATGACGGCATTGGCTTTCTTGTTTCAATTGAAGGGGATGGAGGATACTACAAAGGCTTTTATGGTATGAAGGGCTTTGAGGGGATATAGGAAAGGATCACACAAGCCAGATTCCAGGCGCCCGGTGTCGTTTCCGGTGCTGGAAAAAATTGTTTCCATATTGGGTGAGGTCTGTGCATCAGCTTTTGAGCGAATTCTATTTACTATTTAGGGTGGTTTTCGTGGTGGCTTTCTTTGGAGACTTTAGGATAGGTGAGCTGGTTTCCCCCTCAAAACGGGTAGAGGGGGGTTTGAGGTGGGGGGACGTGGCTATATTGAATGGGGTGGTGGAGTTATGGATCAGAAGATCTAAAACCGACCAGGAAGGTAAGGGTGTCAGAATGGAGTTGTTTGCGGGAAGGGATGCCAATACCTGTCCGGTTGCGGCCCTACGTCAATTCAGGGATGTTTGGGGGGGGGGGGGGCTTTCTTTATACATCAGGATGGGTCGTGCCTCTCCAGGTTTCAATTCACACCGGTTTTTCGGAAATGCTTAGGGGTAAGTGGTTTCCCCCCTTGTAATATGCAGCTCATTCGTTTAGAATTGGGGCGGCTACTGAGGCGTCTAGGTGGGGTCTTTATGTTAGACCTCATTTACTGTGACCAGTTGTATTTGCATTTATTGTGTGTTTTTTGGATTCTTTCTGGGTATGATATTATTATGTCTTTTCAGATTCCCCCAGATATCTCGTATGGATTATGGGACACTCTTACATTTTTTGGGGGGCCAGGAGGGCTGACGTTAGGCCCAATGGGAGACAGCTTAGATTGTCCAGGGATGATGTGGCACAGGGTAGTCCCCGAAGTGCATCAATTTGCACGGTTAGACAGATCCCCGGATATTCTGGTCTTGCACATGGGGGGCAATGATTTGTGTGTCAGGCCCATGCGGCAGATTATTAAAGACATACAATGGGACTTTTTCAGACTGAGAACATCTTTTCCGGACATGACAGTGGTGTGGTCCGACATTGTGGCCTGCATGTCTTGGAGGGGAGCCCGTTCTTGGGAGAAGCTAAACAAAACCTGCATAAAGGTGAACAATGAGGTGGGGAGGTTCATCTCCCGCGATGGAGGTGTTGTGGTTAGACACTGGGAGCTTGAGGTGGACACCTGGAGGTACCTAAGGGGAGACGGGGTACATCTTAACCCCATAGGTATTGACCTTTGGGCTCTGGGGTTGGAGGATGGTATCCAAAGGGCTTTTTTGGCGTGGCGGCGGGCACAAATGTGAGGCTTCACACTTGTGCCGCTGTGGCGTGGGTTCTTGGCGACATATACTTCCTATATGTACTTGTATATAGAAAATGGCTTTAAAAGTTGGGACCCATCCCAGATATGGAGTCCTTCTGGCTGGGCTGATGTCAGTCAGAAATAACCGTTAAGAAGTTGGGGGTCTGCGGTCAGGTTAGCGAGTCCTCAAGGCGAGTTGGCGGCTGGGGACAATATAATGCTTACAACAGGGACTGCAGGCTCAACAAAATAATATGGGGTCGTCAGGGACTAGCATCCGGTTACTGGTTTTGACAGTTGATATATTTTGAATATTTTATTGTTTTAAATATTTGAAATAAGAGTTATTTTATATTTTTGTTAATAAAAGGCCGAAAGGCCATTTTACTTCCACCAGGTGTCCGTGTGTTATTTCAGGTATGTTTTTGGGGTCATGTGTTATTGGGGTAGTAAGTTATCTGGCTACCCTAGTCATGTTTTTGAACTGTTGGGTTTATTTAGCAAATCTTTTTGTGTTTTCTCTCTGACAATCTTAAAAATTATGTGAACTTAAAGTGACCTGATGTGATCTTGTCTTGATCTGTATTGTATAGCAAAATTCCTTGACAATTAGGCTACTTTCACGCCGCAGCGCCCGGCCCTTATCGCTAAAGCGCCGCTCGTTTTTGTAATGCTTTATCTGCGCTTTTTGGCTGCTAGCTGGGCACTTATAAGCCCACGGGCATGAAGCGCTTTTCAGGCTCCCCCAAAACCGCCCTAAAGATGCTGCTTGCAAGCGCACCGCCCCAATGTGACAAGTCACACTGAAATGAATGGGAGGCGGTTTTCAGGTGTTATTTAGAGACTATTTCTAGCTCAGTGTGAAGGCAGTCTAAAACAAAGAACTGAAAAAAAATGAAATAAAAGAATATAACCTACCTGTATTTTGAATAGGTTTGGGCATCAGGAAGCTTGTTGGTTTACACCCCAAAGTGGAGGTCACACTGGAGTTATTAAATAAAGTGCTTTTGTTTTTTCGATGTGGTTGGAACGTCCAATCTAAATGGGAATATAAAGTTAATAGCCAAACACAAATCCTAATCCAGAAAAGTATTTATTGCAGAGAACCAAAATAGATATTCATCAACTGGTCCCGTCCACTCAAGTTTTCAAGTGTGAATATAAATAGGCCTGAAATAATTGTACAATGTATATATGATCTTACCACCCCCTCTCCTCCTGCTCAGTGCAAATTTGTTATGTTGGGCTGGTAAACCTGAATAAATATACTTCACCATTCAGACATTATTCTGAGTGGGCCAGGAGTCAATGATACCTGCCTGACATTATATAGCGACCTGCTTTGCATTCAAACCTCCAACCACAGCATCTGGCAGAGGGAAAGTCCTTTAGGACCAACTTCATATGTGGCTCTGAGGTGTCATGTGACCGAATGTCAAGATCTGCAGAGGAAGCTAAAGCTGAAAGATGCCCTTTAGGAACACCCACCTTTCAACATACCCAAAAATCAATGTGGCACCATGACACACTTTGCATGGTACAATTTCTTCAACCCACGAAAATTTGTCTCTACCGTGAAACAGCTAGTTGGTTATGGTTCCTATTCTTCCCCTCAACCCATTTTACGTTCATCTTTACTCCATAATGAATAAACTTAAAGACTAATAACTTGAGCCATGGTCTAATATGCTTTCATACATTTTCTCTACATAAACAGCCTCTTTCTAGTGGATTGCCTTGTTGGATTTCTCAGCCAATCAATGCTGTTCTTCCAAGATATTGTTAGCTCTTTCCCTCAATAGCCATGCAAGCAAATCTCCTAGCAATCTTCAGGACCTACCAGTGTATGCAATTAAGAATAAGACAATTGCTTTTTCATGTCTGTTGTTAGATTGCTTTTTTCATACCTGGAAATGCTGTATGATGTTCCTTTTGGATTTCATAGGCTTTTTCATAGTAAGGCTTTTTATCTTCTTCAGAGAGCTTTTTCCACTCTGTTCCTAGCATCCCACCAATTTCAGCAAAGTTGGCTGTGGGGTTGGCTTTTCTGAGGGCTTGGCGTTGAATCCGGGCCCAAATTATATAGGCATTTAATGGCCGTTTGATTTGTCCATTTCTGTTCCTGGAGAGTGGAGGATCAGGTATTCCTAGCAGAAATCCTAAGAATCTTAATGTGGTATAGCAGATCCTACATATTTTTATTATACAGGATTTATACAGCACCAACAGTTTGTGCAGCGGTTTACAACATTAGGGCAAACAGTACAGTTACAATACAATTCAATACAGTGACATTTTGGAATATTTTTTGTGACAACTTCCCTGGTGCCTATTTCTCACACGGCAGCTGGATGGATCCCAGTGCACCAAGACCATGTCCATGGAGATAACCCTGAGGTGGTTTTAGCACCAAATGTTTTTTGTGTTATTTTGAGGAATATTGAAAACATGCGAAAATTGCATGCGATTCTTTGCAGTGCGATTTGTGTCAATTTTATTCGTAATGATGCAAATCTCACCGCAAAGTATTGGTACTCGTAACGGTGAGTACTTGACCGAAAGTATCGGTACTCGTACTCGCCAATAAATAAAAAAACAGTATCAGTGCAACCCTAATGGGTATGGGAATGTTTGACCAATCTTCCAGCTCAGGCACTGATGTGGATGAGAAGGCCTGGCTTGCAGCCTCCGCTCTAATTTATCCCAAAGGTGTTCTACCGGGTTGAGGTCAAAACTCTGTACAGGCCAGTCAAGTTCCTCTACCCCAAGCTCGCTCATCCATGTCTTTATGGACCTTGATTTGTGTACTGGTCTAAATCATTTGGTGGAGGGGGGATTATGGTGCAGGGTTGTTTTTCAGATTTTGGGCTTGGCTTCTTAGTTTCAGTGAAGGGAATTTTTAAGACGCCAGCATACCAAGACATTTCAGACAATATCATGCTCCCAACTTGGTGGGAACGGTTTGGGGATGGCCCCTTCCTGTTTTAACATGACTGCACACCAGTGCACAAAGCAAGGTCTGGTATGCATTTTGAGGGGAACCCCACACCAAAATCCATACCAGATCCCTATCCGAGCATGCAGCCCAGCAGTTCAAGGGAGGGGACAAGCGAGTGCCATACCAGGAGGCCACATGCCCTCAACATGGGGGGGGGGGGGGTCCTCCCAAAGCACAAGGAGCTCTTTCCCACAACCCTGCCCATTGGTTGTGGGGGTCTGTGGGCAGGGTGCTTATAGGAATCTGTAAGCCCCCTTTAACCACTTGCTTATTGGGCATATATACCCCCTTCCTGCCCAGGCCAATTTTCAGCTTCCAGCGATGTCACACTTTGAATGACAATTGCGTGGTCATGCTACACTACGCTATAATCTTTTCACACAAATAGAGCTTTCTTTTGGTGATATTTAATCACGGCTGGGTTTTTTATTTTTTGCTATACAAATAAAAAAAGACCGAAAATTTGGGGGAAAAAAACTGTTTTCATTGTTTGTTATAACATTTTCAAAACAGGTCATTTTTCTCCTTCATTGATGTTTGCTGATGATCCAAAGCACACAAGGTCATCTGTAAAACATGGTGGAGGCAGTGTGATGACATTTTGCATGTATGGCTTCCAGTGGCACTGGGTCATTGGTGTTTATTGATGATGTGACAAAAGACAGAAGCAGCCGGAGGAATTCTGCAGTGTTTAGAGATATACTGTCAGCCCAGATTCAGCCAAATGCAGCAAAGTTGTTTGACTGGTGCTTCACAGTACAGATAGACAATGATCCAAAACACACCACAAAAGCAACCCAGGAGCTTTTGAAGGAAAAGAAGTGAAATATTCTGCAATAGCCGAGTCATTCACCTGATCTCAACCCAATTGAGCATGCATTTCACTTGCTGAAGGCAAAACGAAAGGAGGAAACCCAGTCTTTGGTAATGTCCATGGGTTCCAGACTTCAGGCAGTCATTGCCAGTAAAGGATTCTCAACAAAGTATTAAAAATAAACATTTTATTTATGGTTTTATTTGTCCAATTTCGTTTGAGCTCCTGAAAATGGGGGGGGGGGGGGGGGGGGGAGGACTGTGTATAACAATGGTTGTAGTTCCTAAAATTTGTACTTGATATTTATGTTTAACCCCTTGAATTAAAGCTGAAAGTTTGCACTTCAAACTGATTTGTATTGTTCTGTTTTAATTTTCTTTTGGTGGCATACAGAGTCAACAGTATGAAAATTGTGCCTGTGTCAAAATATATATGGACCTATTTTTTCCAAACAATCCCCATTTCCATACCCTCCTGGTTTTTTAAGAAGCTCCGTCAACTATTCTCCTCCTTTATCTGGGGAGGGGCGCGTCCTCGGATACGCTATGAGACTCTCTCGCTCCCCAAGATTCGTGGCGGACCTGGAGCTCCAGATGCCTCTATATACTATAGAGCAGCAGTGCTCACGCGTATACTTAACTGGTTCCATCATTCCTCCACCAAGCTATGGGTACAAATAGAAAGCCATATCAATTCAATAGATCTCTACGCCTTACCGTGGACGCCTACCGAATTCCTGAAAGGAGAGATAGCCCTAAGCGACCTCACCCGACAAACCATACAAATCTGGACCCGAATGAATTCCCCCAAGACCCTATCTCCTCTGAAAGGACCCATGACTCCACTGTTTGGGACCCCGGCTTTCCCACCAGCCCTACAGGGAGCAAGATTTGGACCTTGATGTAAAGAGAACCACAGACGACTTGCCCAAGTTCTACGTTCAGACTTTTCTCTGATTCACGACGCTACCTCCGGCCCATCTTCTCATGCCTCGACGCATTGGCTGCAGAGGCAACAGGTGATATCCTTCATTCGCACCTTCCCATCTCTGCCTGATATACTTGCTGACTTAACAGACTTGGAGAGCATGCTGCTCCAGACCGCCCCCCCTACACATGTAGTCTCTCAACTATACTCTCTCATACATATGGCTTATAACCCTGACCTTCCCCCATACACACAGGCCTGGAAGGAAGATTTGGGTCACTCCATTTCTCCGGTAGACTGGCAAAAGTGCTTCATTCTGACTCACAAAATATCCTAAGCCTCCAAAGCTCAGGAAAAAGGATTCAAGTTGTTAACCCGTTGGTACAGATGCCCCTCGACTTTGCACGTGATAAACTCGGCGCTCCCGGATACCTGCTGGCGTTGCTTGTCATCCAAGGGAACCTTACTCCACATTTGGTGGGAATGCCCCCCTGTGAGGAGGTTCTGGCAAAAGATCCTCGACTTGTACTGCAGACTCATGGCAACCTCAATCACACCCTCTCCTGAGGTAGTTCTGCTATCTTTGCTCCCGGGATCGCTTAAATCGGTCAAAAAAGACGTTTTGCATCACTTTTTGGCGGCTGCTAGAACGGTTATGCCCAGACACTGGAAGTCGTCAGGCATGCCTTCCCTGGGGGACTGGGCAATTGAAGTGGATCAAATCAATAGGTTGGAACGAATATTGGCGCAGGAAACGGGTAAAGAGGAACAATTCTCCAAGACCTGGACCTCGTGGTCTATGTTTTGATACTCCTCAGAATTTATTCCATGGGCCACAGAGGACCCTACCGACGCACCTGTGTAACCAGAGTGGAATGCCTCTTAATTTCTACATTCCTTAATGCCTTGACCCCTCTATCCCTACTCTTTCTATCTTTTTCTCCTTTCCCTTGTAAATGTTGCAGGATTACCCGACCACCTAACTCATAATCCCTAATCTCACCAGACCGGAATGGTGGCACGCACAGAGCTTCCCCCACAGTGAGAACGCGTTCAACATAGTAACAAAAGCCCTAACCTACCTGTATTGAGTGGGCACCACTCGTTGAGCAGATAGTGGTGCTCACACTCCCTGAATAAATCCAGATTAGACGCTGTAGGTATACAGGCATATTTATCACACTACATCAAGTGAAGCTACTACACTTCCTAAACCATGAGACGATATGACACCAAAGTTGCAAAGTTGTATTTATATATATATTTATATATATGTCTATGTGTTCCTGAAGACATGTATGTCCAATGTTTACCTTTTCTACTGCTATTTTTCTATCTCAATAAAATAAGATTGAATTAAAATATATATGGACCTAACTGTATATGTCTAGCCATTATATCAATACCTATTATTACCATCAGGAGGATTCTATATGGGTTTTCCACATCACATAGTTATATGCTATGTTCCCTAAGTTGCTCCATTGATATGTTGTGCTTTGTGGGCCCTGATATGTCTAATATGCCTTGATTTGTTTAATTGTTTTCATATGTTACGTGGCGCTAGTTTGCCAGTATGAAATATGGCATTAATATATTAAGCACATCCACTGCTGCTCATTTATTTTGCAGGTTCATGGCTGGGCTTTTCGAAGATGTTTACTTTCCCTGACCCTATGAGCAGCTTGTGTGTCGTTCTCTATCCGGGAGAACATTTCTCCTGCGTTCATATGGCCCCAGGCGTCTGTGGGGCTTATCAGCAGGTGGTTTCCGACTGGCGGCCAGCATGGTCTGCTTTTTTAAAATACATGGGTTGATCCTCTAAAGTTAATGGATTGTTTACTATTGCCTCTCCCATACAGACGCCATAATAACCTATGTGATATAGAAAACAGTGAACATTTCTGACGGGCAATTACTTGGTTACATTTTTATGTTGTCTTTGCTTCTTCAGTTTATTGTCCCCCGCACCAGCAAGCGGTGTATCAAATCTCAGTGTACTGCCCTGGTTATCTACCTCCGTACCACCCATCGTACCGATGGAACTTTTCCAGATTTCTCAGTTGATCGCAGACTCATGTCCAACCAGGATATCGACTCACAGTTATATTCAGAGCTTGATTTTCTATGCCTTTCAGTCTTAGTCTCCAAAGCAGGTTATGACGTGACATGTCCTATAAATGTAATTCTCCGAGAGGGAGATAGATCCATTTCAGTCCACCCCCCCTTTTTTTTCCTTTCTATCCTTTCCCTGCCCTCCCCCCATTCCCTTTCCTCCCGCATACCCTCTCTACTCCCCCTTTCCTCTGGTCCCTATTTCCCTTCCCATCTCCTATTCTAGTTCCCATCTTCTCTTACTACTACTTTTGTGCACTATGCACCACTGTTGGTCTGCTGTACAAAATATTTTGCTTCTGATATACTCCAAAACTCCTTGGAATTTGACATCTGATACTTACAAGCGACCTCTTGCTGATACATTTTGCAGCCTATGTTTTTGTGATCTGCTCCACTTTCCCCTTACATCAGAGTGTTTTTGCACTGTTGGGTTTATTTAGTACATCTGTTTGTGTTTTCTCTCTGATAATCTTGATAATGATGTGAACTTGAAGTGACCTGATGTGATCTTGTCTTGATCTGTATTGTATAGCCAAATTCCTTGACAATTATGCTGCGTACACACGACCAGACTTTTCGACGGACTAGGTTCGACGGTCTTCCCGACAGACTTTCGGCAGAGTTCCGTCTGACTTTCCGAGCGAACGGACTTGGCCACACAGAAGCACACCAAAGTCCGGCGGATTCGAACGTGATGACGTACGACCGGACTACAATAAGGAAGTTCATAGCCAGTAGCCAATAGCTGCCCTAGCGTCGGTTTTCATCTGTCGGACTAGCATACAGACGAACGTATTTTTCGACCGGACTCGAGTCCGTCGAAAAGATTTGAAACATGTTTTAAATCTAAAGTCCGTCTGATTTTTAGACAGCAAAGGTCCGATGAAGCCCACACACGATCGAATTGTCCGGCGGATTTGTTCCGTCAGACCTAGGCCGTCAAAAAGTCTGCTCGTGTGTACGCGGCATAAGGCTACTTTCACGTCACAATGCCCGGCCCTTAGCGCTAAAGCGATGCTCGTTTTTGCGATGCTTTATCTGCGCTTTTTGGTCGCTAGCTGGGCACTTTTAACCCCAAATAAGCGCTTTTCAGGCTCCCCCAAAACCGCCCTAAAGATGCTGCTTGCAAGCACACCGCCTCAGTGTGACAAGTCACACTGAAATGAATGGGAGGCGATTTTCAGGTGTTATTTAGAGGCTATTTCTAGCTTTAAAATGCCTGAAAACTGCCTCAGTGTGAAGGCAGTCTAAAACAAAGAATTGAAAAAAAAATAAAAATAAAAGAATATAACCTACCTGTATTTTGAATAGGTTTACATCCCGAAGTGGAGGTCACACTGGAGTTATTAAATGAAGTGCTTTTGTTTTTTCGATGTGGTTGGAACGTCCAATCTAAATGGGAATATAAAGTTAATAGCCAAACACAAATCTTAATCCACAAAAGTATTTATTGCCGAGAACCAAAATAGATATTCATCAACTGGTCCCGTCCAGTGTCCACTCAAGTTTTCAAGTGTGAATATAAATAGGCCTGGAATAATTGTACAATGTATATATGATCTTACCACCCCCTCTCCTCCTGCTCAGTGCAAATTTGTTATATTGGACTGGTAAACCTGAATAAATATACTTCACCATTCAGACATTATTCTGAGTGGGCCAGGAGTCAGTGATATCTGCCTGACATTATATAGCAACCTGCTTTGCATTCAAACCTCCAACCACAGCATCTGGCAGAGGGAAAGTCCTTTAGGACCAACTTCATATGTGGCTCTGAGGTGTCATGTGACCGAATGTCAAGATCTGCAGAGGAAGCTAAAGCTGAAAGATGCCCTTTAGGAACACCCACTTTTCAACATACCCACCCATCAATGTGGCACCATGACACACTTTGCATGGTCCTTTGCATGGTACAAATTAATTTCTTCAACCCACGAAAATGTGTCTCTACCGTGAAACAGCTAGTTGTTTATGGTTCCCATTCCTCACCTCAACCCATTTAACGTTCATCTTTACTCCATAATGGATAAAATTAAAGACTAATGGTCTAATATGCTTTCATACATTTTCTCTACATAAACAACCTCTTTCTAGTGGATTGCCTTGTTGGACTTTTCAGCCAATCAATGCTGTTCTTCCAAGATATTGTTAGCTCTTTCCCTCAATAACCATGCAAGCAAATCTCCTAGCAATCTTCAGGACCTACCAGTGTATACAATTAAGAATAAGACAATTGCTTTTTCATGTCTGCTGTTAGATTGCTTTTTTCATACCTGAAAATGCTTTATGATGTTCCTTTTGGATTTCATAGGCTTTTTCATAGTAAGGCTTTTTATGTTCTTCAGAGAGCTTTTTCCACTCTGTTCCCAGCATTTCACCAATTTCAGCAAAGTTGGCTGTGGGGTTGGCTTTTCTGAGGGCTTGGCGTTGAATCCGGGCCCAAATTATGTAGGCATTAATTGGCCGTTTGATTTGTCCATTTCTGTTCCTGGAGAATGGAGGATCAGGTATTCCTAGCAGAAATCCTAAGAATCTTAATGTGGTATAGCAGATCCTACATATTTTTATTATACAGGATTTATATAGCACCAACAGTTTGTGCAGCAGTTTACAACATTAGGGCAAACAGTACAGTTATAATACAATTCAATACAGGAGGAATCAGAGGGCCCTGCTCCTTAGAGCTTACAGTTTAAAAAGGAGGGTCAAGTGATACAAAAGGTAATAACTGTGGGGGATAAGCCGATGAAGAAAATGAAAGTACAGTTGTTTAGTGGAGGCAGGATAGGCTTCTCTGAAGAGAAACATTTTCAGGGATCGCCTAAACATGGATAGAATTGGAGCTAGCCAGACAGATTTAGGTAGGGAATTCCAAAAGATGGGAGAGGCTCGGGAGAAGTTTCGGAGGCGAGCATGGGAGAAGATGACAAGGGATCTAGAGAGCATGAGGGCTTGGCAGGAACGAAGAGAACGATTCTAAAAACTAGGTTAGTGATGTAGCTGGGGGCCAAGTTGTGGATGGCTGTGTAAGTTATTGTTAGTTTTTTTAATTTAATTTCTTGGGTGAGTGGCAGCCAATGGAGGGATCGGAAGAGAGGGGAAGGAGACGTTGAGCGGTTTGTAAGGTGGATGATTCTGGCAGCAGAATTAATGATGGACTGAATAGGGCATAGCCTATAGTTGCAGTAGTCGAGGCGAGAAATAATAATGTAGTGAATTAGGAGCTTTGTGGTTTCATTGGTTAGAAAGGGGAGTATTTTGGAGATGTTGCAGAGGTTGAGGCGGCAAACTTTGTGGGGTCAAAAGGAGAGTTCAGAGTCCAGGATAACACCTAGCTCCCTGGCATGTGGAGATGGGTTGATGGTTATGCCATGCTCTGGACAGAGAAGTCAGGGGAAGTGGCAAGTGGAGGAGGAAATATTATGAGCTCAGTTTTGTACAAGTTGAGTTTGTGACATCCAGGCTGTTATTAAATTAGTGATGCATGAGGAGACGATGGATTGAGCTGAGGGCTAGAGAAATAGATTTGAGTGTTGTCAGCACCTTGGGGGACCCCGACGGAGAAAGGAAGAGGAGAGGAAGAAGTAGAATTGTAAGTGACCCTGAAGGTGCAGTGGGATAGGTAGGAGCGCCAGTGAAGAGCATAGTCACGGAGACCAAAGCAGTAACGTTTTTTGAGGAGGAGGGGGTGGTCAACCGTATCAAAGGCAGCCGAAAGGGGCTGAAGGGGATGAAGAAGGTTCGTCTTAATGAGGTGGTCACTCAGTTGGTTGTAGACCAGGCATTCAAGGAGTTTGGAGGAAAAGGGAAGCAAGGAGATGGGGCATAGGTTGTTAAGATTGGTAGGGTCCAAGGAAGGCTTTTTAAGTATGGGGTGACTAGTGCATATTTAAGAGAGTTGGGGAAGATACCAGAAGGGAGAGAGAGATAGAAGATGTGGGTTAGAGGGTGTAGGATAGAGTCAGAGGGAAACCGGAGGATTTGAGAGGGAACTGGGTGCAGGGCACAGGTGGTTAGATGGGCGTTAGAAATAATTTTAGCAACCTCGTCTATAGTAGCAGGGTTGAATAAGGGTGTTGATTGTACCTGTGGACATGAGGTGTTAAATAGGGGAAACCTGTAGAGTGTAGAAATGTATTGCAGTCAGTCAGTCAGGTGGTGTTAAAATATTTAGGTGTAGTTCAAGGCGCTCACTGTAGAAGTTCATTCTTATTTAAGGCCAGGTTCACACTATTGCGAATTGGATGCTGGATCCCTGCATCCAGTTCGCAATAGCAGGAGATTGTGACCGGCTCTCTATGGAACCGGTTCACATACCTCTGATGCGGCTCCGGGGGAAAATTTGCACAGGAGTCCTGTGCGTCTTTTGGTCTGTTTCAGGTCCGAAAACAGCCTAAAATTCGGGCTGAAATCAGACCTGAAACAGTGAACCAGGACGCCCCGGACCCCTGCTGGGAGCCGCATCGGCATACAGTGTGAACCCAGCCTGAAGAAAGGGACTGGTTCTTGTTAAACTTAACCCCTACAAAAAAGTGTTTTGTTGCCAATGTGTTCCTTTTGTAGAGGTTTCTGTTTTTGAGTCCTTAGGGGGGATTTACTAAAACTGGTGCAGACAGAATCTAGTGTTTCTCTGCATAGTAACCAATTAGCTTCTAGATTTTATTATCAAAGCTTAAAGTGCTTGTAAACCCTCTCAAATACCAAGTGAAGTAACTGGCCTCAGGTGTTACACAGATATAAAACATATCCTCCTACATAAGTTTTACTTGTTTATCTGCAGTCTTCTCTTTCCTACAACCCTTCAAAAGAGCAGAATCATGTTAAAATCCTTCTCCATCTGTTAGTATCACAGAGCAGGGTGCGTAGAGCTGCATTTAGTGTGTGATATCTTACCTCCACACAGCAAACAGGAGCAAAGGAAAGCTACAGAGCTGTGTTCTGAATTGACAGCTGTGTGCCGAGCTCCCTCCTCGTCACAAATAGACAGGTACGCACGGACGGGTACATAGAGCTAGGATGCCCAGTCCTGCTTTGGGGACCGTAAACCTGTCCCTGGGTGCATGTCAAACTTGGCTGTACAGGTGAATCAATACAGTCAATGTACAGTATATCCATCCACTTTATATAGGCCGCCTGCACGCAGCTCAGTGCTAGTACAAAAGTAAACAAACGCCTCCTTCACGCTGTACGGGGCTGAGCGCCCCTGTGGATAAGCCTTGATGCTGGTGTTTTGGCTTTGTAAATTAAGCCTATTGCAAATAAACTGATGTGAAAATATAAAGAATCGTTTATATGTAAGCCTGCACATGATACATTTATAAGACTGAATAATTTGATTCCTACAGACTGAGACGGTACTGATTCAGTGAAAGGTCTCTAAAGGTATTTCCATGACAACTGATCAAAGTAAAGCCTTTACTGTTCAGCCTGACAGTTGCTTGGCTATCTGGGACCATTTCCTTTCGCAGTACGGCCCTTAGAGTTGTTACCATAGCAACGAATCAAACACGTGCTTGTATTTTTTAATGCATACCAGAAAACAGTTTCTAACATGATACTGACTAGTGCTAGCTAAGGTCTGATCTGTTGCTATGGACAACCACCAGTGGTACCAGTCTTTGGGAATGACCCCCGATGTAGATAAGCACAGCCTACATCACTTATGATTGAAGTATAACTGATGTCACTTTACCTGCCTCCGAGGGGTGTACAGTTAGCGCAGCATTTGTGGTGTTTATTTTAGCAGTTGGCTCCATTGGGATGTGAAGATCCCGGGTGATTTGTGCTGTAGGGTATAGCTGATCCTCTGGGCCCTGGGGTGATTTGTGCAGTGGGGTACAGCTGTTCCTCTGGAGCCCAGCTAGTCTGGATTTTTTCTTCATTTTGGACTGACCTGTCTCACCAGATCTTCCCTCCTTCCTGTCTCCCGGTAGAGGTCTCCTAGCCTGAGCAGGTCCCTTTCTCTGTTGCTTGTCCATGTTCTTACAGGTCCTTGTGACATGTAAGGATGCCAGTTAGGATACAGTACTGGTGCTTTGAGGGGCTCACTGTGGGTCCTCTACAAAGGCCAGTATATTGCTGCCCTGTATCGTGCCTAGTCCTACAATGTTACAAAAGCAGCAAATGGAGGCTTTGAACTTTGTTAGGGGTTCATCACTGACCCACATTGCTTAGATTCCTCTTCTCCCATGCATAGAGGCATCAGATTTAATTTGGCCCTCTGGCACCCCTCAAGGCAGACCCACACATATGAGGTCTGTTTTGGTATTTTAAAGGGCATATATAATCAAGACTAATTTTGTTGCTTTTTGGTAGAGGGTGGAAACCCCTGGCAGGTTTTTATTGCTCATTTACACAGAAAGTCAGCATAGTTCATGGGCAAAGTCTCAAAAATGTAGTTTTATTGCGGTTCTACCTCATTGGTGGATATTGTCTCTTTTTGCACTTCCCAATTTCTGCATTTTACAATTATGCACTTTAAAATTGAACCTCAATTTGTATTTTGAAAGGTTTAGCAATGCAGTGTGCTGGAGCTATAATATGTTATCACTATTGGCTGTGCAAGGGAAAGAAGGGTATGCTGCTGAGTGGACTGAACTGAATCATGCCGTGTACACACGAGCGGAATGTCCGACAGAAAAAGTCTGAAGGGAGCTTTTCATCATATATTCCGATCGTGTGTATGTCCCATCTGACTTTTTACATCAAAAATTCTGACGGACCTAGAAATAGAACATGTTCTAAATATTTCCGATGGAACCAATTCCTATCGGGAAAACTGCTCGTCTGTATGCTGTTCCGACGGACCAAAAACAACGCATGCTCTGAAGCAAGTACGAGACTGAAGCTATTGGCTACTGGCTATTGAACTTCCTTTTTCTAGTCCCGTCGTACGTGTTGTACGTCACCGCGTTCTTGAAGGTCTGACTTTGATGTGATCGTGTGTACCCAAGACAGTTTCAGCGGAATTCTGTCGGAAAAACCTTCAGAGTTTATTCCGACGGGAAAACCGGTCGTGTGTACAGGGCATCAGCCTTTTTTTTTTCTTTTCTTGCTGTCTCTGTCCCCAGTGGGTAGATTCAACCCCCGCTATTTTTCCTGGTGGTCTCAGGTACAGAAAGTGATGGGATATCCAAAATGTTGTCACAAGAACTGATGAGAGGAAATCTTCTAATGGAGACACCTGTTTGAGTGACAGCAGTCTATGGGAGAGAAGGGATTGTCCTCACTTTGTATAGATTTTCTTTCTCTCCCTGTTGAATTTTGAGGATAGGAACTTAAGGGAAATCTCCCTAAGGCTACACAAACAGGGTTTTGACCCTTCTCTACATCACACATTAAAGTATTTTGTGTTAAGACCTCTAAAGATATGAACAGGCTACCATGCTCAGCAATGGACCTAAAAGTGCACATTACTTTTTTTTGCCACTGCATGCGCACAATAATACAAGTATGTGCAGTATGTTGAGCTGCTACTGTTCATTGTGATCGGGTGATATTTATAAAAAAAAAAAAAAAAGGGAACTGAAATGCACATCCACGCACATGTCCTACTGCATTGCCATTTTATTGTGAGTGGCACCCCAGTGCAGTGTACAGTAACATCAAATTTGCAACGCACCACAGTGTTACCGTAGTGCATAAATCTGAACGAGCCCCTAGTATAGGCTGATCTCCCTGGCCTGATTTAGTCTTTGAAAAGCAAGCAGAGCGGGGCCAAATTTTCATTACTGTAACCTGGATGCATGCAATTTGTTAAAGTTTATGTATAATCAAAACTTATTTTTTTCAGTTTTGCATAGAGTAGTGAATTTCTTGTTGGCTTTTCCCCTAGGGACATTTTCTTTAATCCTGAGACACAACAGGAAGGGAGAGTAGATCTCTCCTAAGGCAGTAAAATCTTCCCTTAGTTGTCACTGTCCCTATTGGAAGAGTTAAAGTGGTAGTAAATTCTGTATCCTTATATTTACCTACTGGGAAGCTTATAATAAAGCTTGCCTGTAGGTTAGATTAATATCTCATAAATGTGCATTGTTTTAGGAGATATTAGAGTGAGCAGCAGCCTGGTTATGACTAAGCACAAGATGTGTGAAACACGTTAACCGTCCGTTCATTCCTGTGACTGCATATGTCTACCCGTGCCGTTCCATCAGAGCTCTGTGCCATGACTTCCACTCGCATATGCGGGAGTGACGTCATTGCGGCTCGGCCATTCAAGTGGCCACAGCCTGTGAACCTGAAAGGGTGAAGATGGAAGCATCTGCAGTGGTGACAGCACACCGCTGAGGGGCTTTATTTTAAGCTAAGTCTTTCCTAATATGTTAGTGTGCAATGCATACTAGCACATTATGCCCTTACCTTGCAGGAAGAGTTTTATTTTTTTATACGTTTATCACTGCTTTAAGCAGGCCATACATTAAGCAATTTTCTTTCTTGTACCCAGGGGTTACAGGAAAGAAAATTGCTCGATTCCCCAACAGTCAGTGTTGATGGGGGAGATTTTGTATTCTGACAGCGGAGGGTTTCCTAGCCGTCAGAATATAATGATCACTGCCAGCAGGCAGGGATTGAACAAAAAAAACAGACATGTTTGTTATACTGAAGTCGATCGAGCGATCTACTTCAGTACAACTACCCTGCCCATACATGGATCAAAATTAAGCTGGCCATATACCTATAGATTATCTTCAGATTTTCTATGGTTAGATGGAAAAAGTGGGAGATTCCTCCATCCACACAGTTTAGCAAACATGGAGAAATCTGTTGCACTTTTTCCATCTAACCATAGAAAATCTGCAGATAATCTTTAGGTGTATGGCCAGCTTTAGTCTGGTTCCTGCTGAACCATTCGGATTTCAATCAGTCTATGGCTGGCTTTACTCTCTATTGCTGTTCCAGTATATACAGTACCCTAAATCAGGGGTAGGCAACATCGGCCCTCCAGCTGTTTTGAGACTACAAATCCCATGTGACATTGCAAGACCCTGACAATCACAGGCATGACTCCTAGAGGCAGAGGCATGATGGGATTTGTAGTTTCTCCACAGCTGGGGGGCCAAGGTTGCCTACCCCTGCCCTAAATGTTGGTTCTTTCAGTCCTAGTTATAGTGGTCACCAGGACAAAAGAGAGGATGAATATCCACAGTGAGGACACACACAACAATAAAAACCTGATAGAAGTTTCAACATTATCGCAAGGTTTTAAACTCTTTAAAATGAAAAAGAAATTGTAATAATTATGGAAATGTGTTATACAGTAGGTATGAAAGCTATATTTATTAAAGTATATGTAACCCCTAACAATGAACTTTTATTTTCTCCCTTTTGAATATACCATTGAGTGCATTGTTACGTATATCTGATAAGTGTGAAAATTACCTGGCGATCCTGCCAGAAATTCAGAGCTGCCCGTGTCCTCTGCACGCTTTCTGTGTTATCTTAAGGAGTCTACTTAGCCCTCTTAGTTGTAATGTCTATGTTGTGGAGGGTTTGAGTAGTTTAGCCAAAAATAACTAAGCAGGGCTTACACTAATGCCCCGTACACACGGTCAGAAATTCCGACCACAAAATCTGTCAGATTTTTTCCGACGGATTTTGTCCGACACTGGTGTTGCATACACACGGTTGGACAAAGTTGTCGGAAAATCCGATTATCCTGAACGTGGTGACGTTCGTTGCGTACGACGAGACTACGTAGAGGCTAGTAGCCAATAGCTTTGGTCTTGTAATGTGATCTGAGCATGCGTGGCACTTTGTCCGTCGGAATTCGCTACGCACGATCGGAAAAAGTCCGATATGACTTTGTCGGAAAATTTGAGAGCACGAGATAAAACTTTTTCCGTCGGAAAATCCGACGGAAAAAGTCAGATGGAGCCTACACACTGTCGGAATTTCCGTCAACATTGTCCGATAGGACATTTTCCGTCGGAGAATCCGACCGTGTGTATGGGGCATAAGTTGTGCCTAGTGCTGTTCTCAATCGTCGTTCTACAGCAGGAGTTAAGCTAGCCATACATGGATCGAAATTTAGCCGGTTCTGCAGAGACCAGACAAATTTACATTCATCTACGGCCATTCCCATTCGTGAGAAGTTGATCTAAAGATCGACTTCTCGGGAACAGGCCTTTTGGAAAATTTTAGCATGAGCAGCACTGCAATCAACCGGCTGCTGCACTGATCAGTGTATTCTGACAGTGGAGGGGTCCCGTTGTCAGAATACAATAGCACAGGGGGGAGGATTCTTGTATCGCTTTGGTGGATGGGGGAATTCATTCAGTTATTTTTAATCGGAAAGTTGTCATTTTGCACTCTAAAGGCCCATACACACGATCGGACTTTCCAATGGGAAATATTGGATGTTAGGCTGTTGGCGGACAGTCCAACCGTGGGTATGCTCCACCAGTCAGACTTTCCGCCAACAAATGTTGGCTAGCAGGCTCTCAAATTTTCCGCCAACAAATGTGTGTTGTCGGATTGTCCAAGCATGTGTACACAAGTCTGTCGGACAAAAGTCCAAAGTACAAACACGCATGCTCGGAAGCAGAATCGGTCGGTCTTGTAAACTAGCGTTTGTAATGGAGAATTAACATTTGTGACCTGGCCAATTATGAAATCTCCAATTGCAGCGCACAATTCTCTTTTTCTTTAATGGGATAATAATGAAGCTGCTTTGCTGGTGATACTGATGGAGTTATTGCAAACGAATTATCAAAGGCTTTTTTTTTTTCTAGTGATATCAAGAATAATATTATTATGCTTTTTTTTTTTAATTATTTGGGCAAGTTACCACAACACCATTATCCCGTAGTTTTTAAGATCAAAGATACAACTATGTTGGTGTCCCTTGTCAATTTTACATTGTCATTTTTTAAATGTAACTGCCGACTCCCAAACTGTCATTTGAAGTAAAACACATAGCCAAGTATTATTCTCCACAATTTTTTTTATTGTGCATTAAAAAAAAAATAGACATGTTATCTGCCAATAGAACTTAACCAAAAAGTGCATTCTATGCATTCAAAAATATAGAAAATATACCAAATCAAATCATTATTCAACCCAAAAAATAATGTCAAAGCAATAACTCCAAGGCCAATAATAAATAACACATTATCTCCTCCGATTCCGCAACACGTCTGGTTGACGAACGGCCATTCAGAAATAAACTGAAAAGCACTAAATGAAAAACGCAAAAAGAAAACAACACTCACCAAACTTCTACTAACACCAAATAAACACAAGGAGCCCAAAGGATGGCGCTAAAGAGCTGAAAAGCCATGTAGTACGTCACTACGGTCGTAATTGTTGGCCAACATTTGTGTGACCGTGTGTATGCAAGACAAGTTTGGACCAATGCCCTTCGGACACATTTCCAAGGTTTTGGTGGCCAACAATTAGATCATGTGTACGAGGCCTCGAACGTAGTGACGTACTACGTTGTTTTTCAGCTCTTTAGCGCCACCCTTTGGGCTCCTTCTGCTAATTTCGTGTTAGTAGAAGTTTGGTGAGTGTTGATTCGCGCCTTTCATTTTGCACTTTTCAGTACGCGATTTTCAGTTTCTGAACAGCCATTCGTCAACAAGGCTTGTTGTGGAATCGGAGATACCGTGTTATTTATTATTAGCCTTGCAGTTATTGCTTTGACATTATTTTTTTGGTTGAATAATGATTTGATTTGGTATATTTTTTGGATGCATAGAATGCACTTTTTGGTTAAGTTCTATTGGCAGATAACATGTCTAATTTTATGTGTTTTCTTTTTTTAATGCACAATAAAAAAAAATT
The DNA here is from genome assembly GCA_028564925.1 of Lithobates sylvaticus. Lineage (NCBI taxonomy): Eukaryota > Metazoa > Chordata > Amphibia > Anura > Ranidae > Lithobates > Lithobates sylvaticus. Next base: position 187,344,511 of record CM053029.1, on the reverse strand, counting down.
GTGTAGAATAATACTTGGCTTTGTGTTTTACTTCAAATGACAGTTTGGGAGTCGGCAGTTACATTTAAAAAAATACAATGTAAAATTGACAAGAGACACCAAAATAGTTGTATCTTTGATCTTAAAAACTACGGGATAATGGTGTTGTGGTAACTTGCCCAAAAAAAAAAAAAAGCATAATAATATTATTCTTGACATCACTAGAAAAAAAAAGCCTTTGAAAATTTGTTTGCAATAACTCCATCAGTATCACCAACAAAGCAGCTTCATTATTATCCCATTATAAAGAAGAAGAGAATTCTATGAAAATGTAAATCTATTGGAGGTCAAGTGGTTAACTTGTATTAGAGTCACAGAAATGGCAAACAGGCCACTTTAAGACCCCTTTCACACTGAGGTGCTTTGCAGGCACTCTAGCGTTAAAAGTAGCGCCTGTATAGCGCCCTGAAACAGCGGCTCCATTCACTCAAGTGTGAAAGAACAGTGTCAGCAGCTTCTTTGGAGTGCATTAGGAGCGGTGAACTCACCGCTCCTAAAGCGCCCCCGCCCATTGAAAAAAAATGGGGCAGCGCAGCTATATCGCCGTGAAAGCGTCGCTGCAGGGCAGATTTAACCCCTTTCCGGCCGCTAGCAGGAGTATAAACCGCCCCGCTAGCGGCCGAATAGCGTCGCTAAAACAACGGTAAAGCGGCGCTAAAAACAGTGCCGCTTTACCGCTGACGCATAGGGCGGCTCAGTGTGAAAGGGCTCTAAGTGGCAGTGGTTGGAACTACCTGAATTTGCCACCAATGTTGGTAACTTTGTGCAAACTGGTGCAAACTTTGTGGAAACTGGTGCAAATGCCTGAATTAGGCACAATAGTACTAAAGTACACTAACTGACCTGGAGCAAGTATGCATGAAAATAAGAAGTCCTTATTTACATATGTGTTCTAGATAAGTGACTCAGAGTATTGAATACAGAGGGTCAACATGACAGCCAGGCTGCTGGCATTTCCTTAATACGTAGTGAACAGAAGCTGCATGACTGCCAGGCAACTAGTATTTCCAAACTGAATAGCAATCAGTTTGTTTTTCTATAATGGAAGGTAAACAGAAGCAGCATAACAGCCAGTCAGTTAGTATTTCTATAATGAATAAGGAACAGACATGACATGACAGCCAGGCAGCTATTATTTTCAGCTTGAGTAGTGAGCACTAGCGCCCTCTAAGTGTCTATCAGAAAAGTTCTCCTTTATAAGCCAGTAGTGAGCAGAAGCGGCCTGACAACCAGGCAGCTGGTAATTTTCGAATTAGTAGGGAACAGAGGCAGCATGACAGCCAGTCAGTTTGTATTTTAATAATGAACAAGGAACAGAAGCAGCATAACAGCCAGTCAGTTGGTATTTTAATAATGAACAAGGAACAGAAGCAGCATGACAGCCAGTCAGTTGGTATTTTAATAATGAACAAGGAACAGAAGCAGCATGACAGCCAGTCAGTTGGTATTTTAATAATGAACAAGGAACAGAAGCAGCATGACAGCCAGTCAGTTGGTATTTTAATAATGAACAAGGAACAGAAGCAGCATGACAGCCAGTCAGTTGGTATTTTAATAATGAACAAGGAACAGAAGCAGCATGACAGCCAGTCAGTTGGTATTTTAATAATGAACAAGGAACAGAAGCAGCATGACAGCCAGTCAGTTGGTATTTTAATAATGAACAAGGAACAGAAGCAGCATGACAGCCAGTCAGTTGGTATTTCTATAATGAATAAGGAACAGAGGTGGCAGGACAGCCAGTCAGTTAGTATTTCTATAATGAATAAGGAACAGAGGTGGCAGGACAGCCAGTCAGTTAGTATTTCTATAATGAATAAGGAACAGAAGTGACATGACAGCCAGGCAGTTAGTATTTCTATAATGAATAAGGAACAGAAGTGGCATGACAGCCAGTCAGTTAGTATTTCTATAATGAATAAGGAACAGAAGTGACATGACAGCCAGGCAGTTAGTATTTCTATAATGAATAAGGAACAGAAGCGACATGACAGCCAGGCAGTTAGTATTTCTATAATGAATAAGGAACAGAAGCGACATGACAGCCAGGCAGTTAGTATTTATATAATGAATAAGGAACAGAAGTGACATGACAGCCAGTCAGTTAGTATTTCTATAATGAATAAGGAACAGAAGTGACATGACAGCCAGTCAGTTAGTATTTCTATAATGAATAAGGAACAGAAGTGACATGACAGCCAGTCAGTTGGTATTTCTATAATGAATAAGCAACAGAAGTGACATGACAGCCAGTCAGTTAGTATTTCTATAATGAATAAGGAACAGAAGCGACATGACAGCCAGGCAGTTAGTATTTATATAATGAATAAGGAACAGAAGTGACATGACAGCCAGTCAGTTAGTATTTCTATAATGAATAAGGAACAGAAGTGACATGACAGCCAGTCAGTTGGTATTTCTATAATGAATAAGCAACAGAAGTGACATGACAGCCAGTCAGTTAGTATTTCTATAATGAATAAGGAACAGAAGTGACATGACAGCCAGGCAGCTATTATTTTCAGCTTGGGTAGTGAGCACTAGCGCCCTCTATGTGCCTATCGGAAAAGTTCTCCTTTAAAAGTCAGCAGAGGCAGTGACGGCTGTGCGATGTGATGCTGCCATCTCGTGTCCGCTTTGCGGTACTGCACACATGGAGCGGGAAGCTCCGGCGGGTCAGGCCCAGGCCGGGGTCTCTGGTGATCCGGTGTCCGGGGATGAAGACGATGTACCAAACACCTGTCTGGATGTCAGCTCAGAGTCCTTTGACCCCCTGCTGGCCCTGTACTCCTCACGCACCCCGCTCCCTTTCCCCGATGTCCGATGCTTCAACAACCTGGCCGAGTATGAGAGCTTCCTGCGGGGGGGCGGCCGCGGCCGGGCCAGGGGACGGGCGGAGGGGACGAGGAAAACGGGCAAAAAGGGAAGGAAACCGGCGCCGGACCCCGACAGGGTGGAGAGGCTGAAGAAGCTGATGGTGATCAAGCCGGAGGAAGAGGACAGACCCCCCAGGAGGAGGAGGAAGCCCCCCAAAAACGTGCTGACCCGCATGCCACGTGAGTGCAGCCATGAGGGGGGGACTACAAGGCTCAGCAGCGCCCCCTGTGTAGGTGGAGGGACACATCACAACATTCTCATACACACGTCTGTCAGTACTGGGATAGAAGACCACTCATGGCCAATAGAGTTAGGCGAATGCTTCGGGCGAGAAAAAGTTCTGTCCAATCATCTCCTGTTCGCCTGTTCAGGGAACACCTGAATTTGCAGGGTGTTCGGCAGGTGTTCGCCATGTACTGCACAGGGCATAGCTGGTTAAGACGCGGTTTGGGAAGCCGGCTGCGGCATCCTTAAGGGCTCTTTCACACGGACGGACCGTATGTCCGTTTCATCCTTCCGTTTTTGGATGAAAAATGGACATACAGGTATCCCTATGGGATAGCGGGTGTCAGCGGATGAGCATCCGCTGACACCCGCTCTCGTCCGTGCCCGCTCTGCTCCGTTTCTGCAGACGGAGGAAAACCCCATTTTTTTTCATCCGTCTGCAGAGCGGATCGGGTGACGACGGACTCTACGGTCCGTCGTCACCCGATCTCCCATAGGGGAGAGCGGCGCTCTGACAGGTCCGTCCCTGCGCTGTGTGCAGAGACGGACCTGTCATCTTCTGCTCAGCGGAGATCGCTCCGGCGATCCCGCTGAGCAAGCGGCTATCCACGGGGCGGATCTGCACTGATCCGCCCCGTGTGAAAGAGCCCTTACAATTGATGAGTCATCAGCTGTCAATGGGCTTCCCCGCTGACAGGTGAATTAAAAAAAATAACATTGCCAACAATAAAAAAAGTTGGGGGAACAAATGGCATGGAGTCCCCCCTTTAAGTCTGGTATGGATTTTAAGGGGAACCCCACAGCAAAATGTAAAAAAACGGTGTGGGGCCTACCCCATAATAGCTGGTTGCTAAGGAGCAGGCCAGGAAGTTGTCCGCTGCGTCCTTAACAACAGATGTAAAAAAAACAGCCAGGCCAGGAAAGGGGAGGGACGAGCAACCCCCCCCCCCCGCACCATAGCAGGCCATATGCCCTCAACATGGGGGGTGGACAAAGACAAGGGCCTGATCCCCACAACCCTGGGCTGTGGTGGTCCGCGAGCTGGGGGCTCATTGGAATCTGGAAGCCCCCTTTTAACAAGGACTTGGATAAGTGTCTGGTATGGATTTTTTTAATTTGGCGTGGTTCCCCTAAAAATCCATACCAGCCCCGAAGGGCCTGGTATAGACTGGCTATATAACCCAGCGCCATTTTTTATTTTTTTTTTTTGCTGGCTATTGTATTGCCGGAAATTAAAATTTCATACCTTTCATTTTTTTTTTCTTTAGAAATGTAATTTTTGCTGCAGCATATTCTATATATGCTACAGATGCGCCACTTTACTAAGACTAAGGGGATCCCAGGCACTATATTTATTTAAAGGAATTTTTCCTTTTTATTGTTGCACTTTAAAGGAGTTGTAAAGTCTCGGTTTTTCACCTTCAAGCGGAGGTCCGCCCAACGTTGCAAAAATGAAAAGACTGCATATGCTGGCTTTTAATAATCGGACGCTTACCTGATGTCGACACCGCAGCTGATGTTTCCATCAGCTGTCGGGTGCTTCACACCGGGGACCCTACTGCGCATGTGTGAGGGTCCGTTCCTCTCTCCTACTGGCCTGGCGGCGGGGGAAGGAGGAGGGAGCCCAGCGAGAATGTCATGGGCTGTGGCTGTGGCTCCTGGAAATGAGAACAGGATACCTGTCAAAGATCCGCTCCCCCCCGAAAGGTGCCAAATGTGTAACCAGAGAGGGGGGGAGACGCATGAGCGGAAGTTCCACTCTTGGGTGGAACTCTGCTTTAATGCATTCTATGCATTAAGGTGAAAAACCTTCTGTGGTGCAGCAGCCCCCCAGGGCTCCCCTTTTACTTGCCTAAACCCGATCTTTCCAACCACAAGAACGAGGCCATTAGCTCCAGCCGCTGTCTCAGGTCCTCATAGGATAGATTGATAGCAGCGCAGCCATTGGCTCCCGCTGCTGTCAATCAAATGCAGTAACCGGGGGGGGCAAAGGCTCGCTGTCTGTGTCAATGGACGCAGCAGCAAGACTTGGGAGCACGCCCGCATGAGTGCCCCCATGGAATTCGGCTCTCCGTAGGGGCACTCGAGAAGAGGAGGAGCCAGGATCGCCGCCGGGGGACCCCAGAAAGGAGGATCAAGGCCGCTCTGTGCAAAACCCTTGCACAGAGGAGGTAAGTATAACATGTTATTTAAAAAAAAGAAAAAAAAAAAAACCTTTACGGTCACTTTAAGCATCATTAAAATCACTTCTCCTGTAAAAATGTATCTTTTTAAAAAATTATTTTTGGATTGATACATGTCCCCCAGGGCAGTGCCCAGACCCTTTTCATGGCCAATAACTTGCATATAAGCCTTCAAAATTAGGGCTTTTTCATGTTCAGGTCCCTTGGACTTTAATAAGGTTTGCCGTTCGGGTCAGAATTTTTTCTCTGTTTGGGAGTTCCCGGTACGAACCAAGTGGGTGTGTTCGGCCCATCTCTAATGGCCAAGATCCAAGACTGTCGCCCTGATCCTTGGCTTCACAGCCTGATGACCTCTCACCAGGAAGAAGCATGTAGTCAGTGAAGTCTGCATGCTTGTTCCAGATCAGCTGACCGCTATGGAGGAAAGCTGCGTCAGTCCTTGAACGAGAACCTCTAAAAACAATGTGCTTACACCAATCAGCCACAACTTTATGACCACCTCCTAATATAGTTTAGATCCCCTTTTGCCACAAATACAGCCATGAGCCATCGAGACATGGATGCCACTAGACCTCTGAATGTATGTTGTGGCACCAAGCTGCCAGTAGCAGATCCTTTAAGGGTTGATTCACACTAATGCATGCGACTTCGATGCCCTTTACAGTGCGATTATGTTCATATTCTATGGGGCAAAGCTGCACTGTAATAACACTAAAAGTATTGCAGGAACCTTTTCCAAAAATCACACTATTCTGAGTTGCATTGATTAGAACTGGCACCACTGAAAACAATGAGATTTCCCTTGGCATGTGATTCTGTACAACTCAAGTCATATCACAATCCATGGATTGGCCTTGTTTTTCCAGCAGCTGCACGCATCATCCCAGTATTGTTTTTATCTTATTTTATTTTTATTTTTTTAAAGCCTATAGTCAGATTTCTTGTAAAAGCAATCCTAGTGGCTAACTAGCTGCTGGATTGCTTTTAGGAGCAGCAGAAGGCCCCCCCCCCCCCATTCCACTGCTTCATCGGGATCCTCTGTCCCACCCAATCGCCTGCTGATCGTAGAGACTAACAAAAACAAGAACTGCTTCATGCATCTCTATTATATACGGAATCAGAAGCAATGAACTTGCATCACTTCCGGTTCTGCTTGATGTAAGCGGCTCCATTTAAAAAAAAATCAAAAGCATTGGAACACACCATTTTTTTTCCTCTATACCAGTGGTCTCCAAACTATGGGCTGGGGGCCAGATGGGGCCCTTTGCTATTCCTCCCACTGCTTTGAGGCACTATTCCTAACAGCGACACCAACAGTGGGGAATAATTCCCCCAACTGACACCGGAGATGGGGCACCATTCCTCCCACTGACACCGGAGATGGGGCACCATTCCTCCCACTGACACCGGAGATGGGGCACCATTCCTCCCACTTGACACCGGAGATGGGACACCATTCCTCCCACTTGACACCGGAGATGGGACACCATTCCTCCCACTTGACACCGGAGATGGGACACCATTCCTCCCACTTGACACCGGAGATGGGACACCATTCCTCCCACTTGACACCGGAGATGGGACACCATTCCTCCCACTTGACACCGGAGATGGGACACCATTCCTCCCACTTGACACCGGAGATGGGACACCATTCCTCCCACTTGACACCGGAGATGGGACACCATTCCTCCCACTTGACACCGGAGATGGGACACCATTCCTCCCACTTGACACCGGAGATGGGACACCATTCCTCCCACTTGACACCGGAGATGGGACACCATTCCTCCCACTTGACACCGGAGATGGGACACCATTCCTCCCACTTGACACCGGAGATGGGACACCATTCCTCCCACTTGACACCGGAGATGGGACACCATTCCTCCCACTTGACACCGGAGATGGGACACCATTCCTCCCACTTGACACCGGAGATGGGACACCATTCCTCCCACTTGACACCGGAGATGGGACACCATTCCCGCCACTTGACACCGGAGATGGGACACCATTCCCGCCACTTGACACCGGAGATGGGACACCATTCCCGCCACTTGACACCGGAGATGGGACACCATTCCCGCCACTTGACACCGGAGATGGGACACCATTCCCGCCACTTGACACCGGAGATGGGACACCATTCCCGCCACTTGACACCGGAGATGGGACACCATTCCCGCCACTTGACACCGGAGATGGGACACCATTCCCGCCACTTGACACCGGAGATGGGACACCAGGAGATGGGACACCATTCCTGCCACTTGACACCGGAGATGGGACACCATTCCTGCCACTTGACACCGGAGATGGGACACCATTCCTGCCACTTGACACCGGAGATGGGACACCATTCCTGCCACTTGACACCGGAGATGGGACACCATTCCTGCCACTTGACACCGGAGATGGGACACCATTCCTGCCACTTGACACCGGAGATGGGACACCATTCCTCCCACTGACACCGGAGATGGGACACCATTCCTCCTGCCCACATGCACTATGAAACTGAACACCACATTTGAGGCATTCTTAACTCTCACTGATGTCAAGCCATTTTCCACCCCCAATGGCCATACTCCGGTCCCCCAAAAGTTTGATAGTCAGTAAACTGGCCCTGTGTTTGGAGACCCATGCCCTAGACCAAAGCAAGCAAGTAACCCTTGCAGTGCAGGCACAGCCCTGCTGCAAGGGATCATTACCTTTGTTGCTAGGAGTTGGGCTCTGATTTTTCAGTGTATGATCAGCTCTATAAGGTCCTGGATGGTGCATGTTCACTCACACATGAGGCTTGAGTTTTACCCCAGCCCATTTATTTTTATTTTTCTGTAGTAAATCCACCTCCATGAAACTAGGTTGAACATGGTGAGGTTTCTAGGTCTTCTGGTGATGCCGGCCCATATACAGCAAAAACAATGTGTGCAGAAAATAACATAAAAATGTATATATCACTATGCATAGTGACTACAGGGCAGCTTGTACAAGTAATTTATCTTCATAACATAAATACCCTTTTGTGCTGATATCACCCCTACCTGTAATTACTACACCTCAATGCAGACTCATTTATAATACCGATGTAACTTTTGTATTTCAGTGCATGAAGGCGGTCCTCTGGGAGTGCTGTATCGCTGTGTGCAGGAACGGTTAAAGGTCGACGTTCACATCCGTACCTTTAAGGGACTGCGTGGCGTGTGCTCCGGATTCGTTGTTGCATTTGACAAATTTTGGAACATGGTACTCATTTACAATAATTTACTCTACAAGGCTTCGTTTTCAGGCTTTTGTCCAGGGGGGGTCGGGTGTTTGGCACTCAATGGTCAGCTGCTCCATGAAGACATTAAATTGGACTCTACTCACCTCCAGTCATGTGACAAACAAATGGCCACTGTCCCCACCTATAACTGGCCTTCGCAGCAAGGAGCACAGTGATGTGATGTCCGCAAGCTCCCTCGCCGGTGCTGACATCTCCTTGTCTCCTTCCGGGTTCGGTGCCTTTTGCCATCTTGAATGACCTACTTTCTAAAAAAAAAAAAACCTTAACAACAAAATGTGTAGAAAAAATTACTTGGTCCATCCATGAATCGACTGCTGTGTCCAATAACATTGTCTATCCAAAACAATGAATATGTGAAAGTTCCATGCAAAATTATCCAAAAGTGCTTCGCCACCGTGTTGGGGATAAAATAGATGGCAGCTTACCAGATTCTAATAAGATCTATATGCGTGTGTCTCCACAAAGGGAAATCAGCTGTTACTGATCACTCACTCTTTTTTAGTATTTTTGTACAAAAAATGACTATACATAGACTTTTTAACCACCTCAGCTCCGGAAGGTTTTAACCCCACCCCCTTCATGACCGGGCCATTTTTTGCTATTTAGCACTGCACTACTTAAGAACCGAGCCTCTTTCTGAGATTTGTTGTTTACAAGTTAAAAGAAATTTTTTTGCTAGAAAATTACTTGGAACCCCCAAACATTATACTTTTATTTTTTATCTAACACCCTAGAGACTAAAATGGCGGTCGTTGCAATACTTTCTGTCACACCGTATTTGCACAGCGGTCTTGCAATAGCACTTTTTTGGGAAAAAATACACATTTTTGAATAAAAAAAAGACAACAGTAAAGTTAGCCCAATTTTTATTTTTTTTTTATATTGTGAAAGATAATGTTATGCTGAGTAAATTGATACCCAACATGTCATGCTTCAAAATAGCGCCCGCTTGTGGAATGGCGACAAATATTTACCCTTAAAAATTTTCATAGGAGACGTTTAAAAAATTCTAAAGGTTGCATCTTTTGAGTTACAGAGGAGGTCTAGGGCTAGATTTATTGCTCTACCGATCACAGGGGATACCTCACATGTGTGGTTTGAACACCGTTTTCATATGCGGGCGCTACTCACATATGCGTTTGCTTCTGCACGCGAGCTCGGTAGGATGGGGCACGTTTAAAAAAAAATATTTTATTCTTTTCTTATTTATTTTACCGTTTTTTTTTTTTTTTTTTTTTTTTTTTTTACACTGTTTTTAAAAAAAAATAAAAAATTGTGTCCACTTTTATTCTTATTACAAGAAAGGAAAACATCCCTTGTAATAGAAACATCCCTCCCCCTGCCGATAAAAGTGATCTTGCGGTGAATCCGCCGTAGAGACCACTATTATCGGAAATTGACCCACTCTCATGCACTGGTGTGGGTCAATACCTTTTCACAACTGAGGAGCACAGGGAGGGGCGGGGGTTTTAACCTCTTTTGTTGATTTGTGTTCCCTGCCAGGTGGGACCAGTCATCACTCGGGGTGCCGTCCTGGAAGACTTCCCAGAAACACAGTCATTTTCTTCATAAATTTAGGCCAGAATGTATTCTGTTACACGTCTTTGGTAAAAAAAAAAAAAACAATCACAATAGGTGTATATTGATTGGTTTGCATGAAAGTTATAGCATCTACAAACTATGGTGTGTGTGTGTGTGTATGTATGTATATGTGTGTGTGTATATGTATGTGTGTATGTATATATATATATATATATATATATATATATATATATATATATATATATATATATATATATATATCTCTGTAATTTTTATTTTTATTTTTTTGACTTCTAGTGGGATTGTGATGCAGTGGACAGTCTGACACTGGGGGCGGTTGGTGACTGACTAACTGCCGCTCTGACATCACTAGTGCCACTAATACAGTGATAATACTATACACTGTCGGTTAACTGTGTGCCTAACACGTGTTAATATGTTTTTAATGTGTGCTTTTTACTAATAATCTCTCGAATTTCCGACAGCAAAGAATTGAGAGCATGTTCTCAATTTTTCATACGCAAAAGGTTTCTATCGGAAATTCTGATCGTCTGTAGCAATTCTGACGTGCAAAATTCCTACGCATGCTCGGAAACAATTCGACGCATGCTCGGAAGCATTGAACTCGGCTTGTTGTAGTGTTGTACGTCACTGCGTTCTTAACAGTCGGACAATTTGGTGTCACCGTGTGTAGGCAAGACAGTTTGAGTGGAATTCCGTCTGGAAAACCGTCAGAGCTTTTTCCGACGAGAATTCTGATCGTGTGTACACAGTTATGCTGCGCACAATCAAAGCACGTGCGCCCTAAACCTGGAGACAGGAACAACGTACAAGTGTGTCACTATGCCTGTACAGGCCCGCAAGTAGTTAAGCTAGGTGTAATAAAGTGTAAGTCAGCCTTTCCGCGAATATATTCTCAGTGAAGGCTAACAAGGTCTGATAAGTTGGGTGCTGCTGACTAGTGAGAGTGCGGGCTGCGGAAAGGCCAAAGCATGCTGTCGAAGTAGGAAGAGATCGCCCAGCCCGAGTGGTTAGCAGATAAAGCTGCCTCAGCTCGATTCATCCAAGCCATGACCCCCAACATGTCTTGCCCGACACCTATTTTAAAAACTTAATGGGTTTTGAAGTTATTTTAGATACACCTGTTGCCTTATGCGCTTATGTGAAATCTACATTAATATCTGTACAATATTGTAATTAGAAATATATTTCAGTTAGAGGGAAATATATATATTTAAAGTATTGAGGGTTGTGTTGGTGTTACTGTAATTAGTTCAACTTCAAAGCTTGGCCTTTTGTTTTCCCTGATAACATCTCACCTGGGTAGTAAACAACAGCCTTCTTTGATTCATCCAATCAGGCTGTGCCCAATAGACATGTACTAGGTGACCAATTAGGGAGAATTATATTAGCCACACTACAGGAAGTAGGGGGGGGGATATAATGCTTTGTGAGCAAGCTAATGTTGGCTTTTGCTGGTAGGGGAAACACACAGCAGTCATCATGGGCTGAACTGAACAGGTAATATAACTCTATACTTGCACCTTATATATTGTATTGTAAATATGGTTCTGTGAGTAATATGTAAATATCATGTAATCCAGGGGACATACACTGTACATTGTGTTGTAAATTCTGTCTGGTGTGTAATTTGTATATATATTATGTAACCCTATCAATAAATGTGTATTGCGGATTGAACTACCTCTTTTGTACAAAATCTCTCAGATCTAGATATGTATATGTCCATACTACCACAATGATTGAGGTGTATGAACATATACAAATACTAGACTACACACCAATTTTATTTATTGTTTCTTTTTCAGGCTATGGTCGATGTAGATGAGACCTACAGGAAGCCTGTCCTTGGGAAAGCTTTCTACAACGAGCCCCAGTTGACGTTGACACGGGTAACCTATCCATCTATCTGCTTTAACATTCTGAAAGAGTAGTAGTAGTCTCTTGCCCACATTAATAAAATTTAAAAAATATCTATTTATTGCATAGAATCCTGCAGAGATATTGCAACCAGGATAATTGCATTGTGGGTGCAGTGTGCAGGCTCTTACATTGTTTGTTTACATCCCTGCCCGTATAGAGGTACAGACCTTCAGTTATTGAGCTGGAGGAAGTAAACCAATTGCAGGTGAGGTGACATCACCACAGTCGTGCCTGCACGATCTTAATCCCCCTGCCACAGTGAAAGATGGGACTTGTTAGTCTTTCCATTCAGAGGTGCCTGTGAATGGACGATGTGGCTGTGTGGATTGCACTACGCACAACCGTGCTTAATTCAAATATCCACAAGATGCTGTGGTAAGAGGCACCTTGCAATGCAGGTAAGTGGGTGGGGTTGAGAAATGTGGCCATGTTGCATGTTATACCTTAAATATTGGTGTAACATGCAACATGGTCAGAAAGGTAAGCCAAGCCTTTAAAGGGGATCTGTAACCACCCATCCTGATATTTCTGATGCCCAGAGGCGGCTCTAGGCTTCACTCACGCCCATAATGGATAAAAAAAATTCAAGCAAGTAAAAATGGCTGCAGAAAGATGCATTAATCTAGCACACAGGCGATCAGCACCACTTCCAGGGCACCCTCCACATCCATCAGACATATGCAACCCATACAACATCTGGGACCCAGTAAGGTGACAACCCCTCTAGGATTTTCCCCTGTGCCTTGGGAGAATGGGAAGGGGGTGTTACTGAATCATTCCACATCCACAGAAGGAGAGTGGGGGGGGATCGAGAGAGAGAGAGAGAGATCCCTGTCCCTGTCTGCAGCCCCTCCTGTGCCCTACTGTATGTCCCAGTCTGCAGTGCCTGCCTGTGGGAAGCTGTGTGTGATGCTTGGCATGGTACCATCCATGCCAGCAGGCTGTTCATGACAGCCAGCAGCAGGCAGGGTCCATTCTCATTCTGGGTGGGAACAGTGTCCTGCTCCTTCCAGAGGATCTGTTTGTTGTGAGATGGAGTGGTCCCTGGTCACCTGTACCGTCCACCTGTCCTCGTTTTCTGGCCCCAGTCAGCCTGCTCTCCAGTCCTGGGAGGTCCTCCAGGACTATCAACCCTTTCCCGCCTCGTTGCTCGCCAGGCCCGGACTGGGACAAAAAAAATAGACTGAGCGGTCCCCCCCCCCCCGCAGCAGCCGGAGGGAAAGGAGGGGGAGCCTAGCAGAGCTACCGGGGGGGGGGGGTGGTGAGGGGGCTAGAAAAGAGAACAGGGGTGGCGGAGAACACAGGAGGAATATGGAAAGATCTATTACTCCATATGCAGCTGTCCCTGCCACTCCTCCTATCCAGGCACACAGGAGGGCTGCACAGCCGGGCAATCACTTTCTCTCTGGGCGGTCGGCCAGGCTACAGCAATCGCTGGGTTGGGATCCATCCACCAGAGCTCCTCCTTCCCCTTCAGACAGTCATAGGGCAGCTGGATAGTTTCTGCCTCCTGGCCCAACTCCTGACCCGAATAGGCAACCGGCCAGATGCGGAGAGGCCAGGTGAGCGGTGCGAGCTGAAGGATCAGCCCAGCTGCTTTAGGGCCCACGCATGGACTTGCGGCCTGCCCGGTGTGCCCTATGGCTGCCCGCATGCCTTTTACCGATTGGCACCTGGAGCCAGTTGGTCAGTCCGCATTAGTGATCGAGCACAGGCTAATTAGGTGGCCACAAGGCCCCTGTGGATGCGAGGCCTTAGGCGGCCGCCTAATTGGAGAGAGCCGCCTCTGCTGATACCCAATAATATAAAATGTTTTTACTACCAGTGAATTCTGACATTATATTTTAAATCGTATGCTTTTTCCCATATTGACAGCCTATGCAGGATAGCGATTGAATATCCTGTGACCAATGTGTGCTGCTGGTATTTTCTAGATGGCTATAATTTCACTTTAAATCTTGTATTAAGGCAGATGTAAAAGCCACAAATGAATACAGCTACAATGCATCTGGAAAGTATTTACAGCACTTCACTTTTTCCACATTTTGTTATGTTACAGCGTTATTCCAAAATGGATTGAATTCATTATTTTCCTTAAAATTCTACAAACAATTCCCCATAATCACAACGTGAAAGAAGTTTGTTTGAAATCTTTGCAAATTTATTAAAAATAAAAAAGGAAAAAATCAAGTACATAAGTATTCCCAGCCTTTGCTCAAAACTTTGTTGAAGCGACTTTGGCACCAATTACAGCCTCAAGTATTTTTGAGTATGATGCTACAAGCTTGGCACACCTATTTTTGGGCAGTTTCACCCATTCTTGTTTGCAGGACTTCTCATGCTCCATCAGATTGGATGGGGAGTGTCGGTGCACAGCCATTTTCAGATCTCTCCAGAGATGTTCAATCGGGTTTAAGTCTGGGCTCTGGCTGGGCCACTCAAGGACATTGAGAGTTGTCTTGTAGCCACTCCTTTGTTATCTTGGCTGTGTGCTTAGGGTCATTGTCCTGTTGGAAGATGAACCTTTACCCCAGTCTGAGGTCCAGAAGTCTCTGGAGCAGGTTTTCATCAAGGTGGTCTCTGCACATTGCTGCATTTATCTCTACCTCAATCCTAACTAGTTTCCAAGTTCCTGCTGAAAAACCTCTCCACAGCATAATGCTGCCACCACCATTCTTCACTGTGGGAATGGCATTGGCCAGGTGATGAGTGGTGCCTTGTTTCCTCCAGACATGATACTTGCCATTCAGGCCAAAGAGTTTGATCTTTGTTTCATCAGACCAGAGAATTTTGTTTCTCATAGTCTGAGAGTCCTTCAGGTGCCTTTTGGCAAACTCCAGGCAGGCTTTCATGTGCCTTTTGCTGATCCATTACGGAGGATGGAGGCCACTGTGCTCAATGGGACCTTCAATGCTGCAGACATATTTTTTTATGTACCGTTCCCCAGATCTGTGCCGCGATGCAGTCCTGTCTCGGAGGTCTACAGACATTTCCTTGGACTTCATGACTTGGTTTGTGCTCTGACATGCACTGTTAACTGTGGGACCTTAGACCCCATTCACATTGAGCCGCCCCGTCAGCGGTAAAGCAGCGCTATTTTTAGTGCCGTTTTAGCGGCGCAATTTGGCCGCTGGGGGGGGGCGTTTTTGCCCCCCACTAGCGGCCGAAAAGGGTTAAATCCTCCCGCAAAATGCTGCTGTAACGGCAATTTGCCGGCAGTATAGCAGCGCTGCCCCATTTATTTCAATGGAGTGGAGCAGTGGAGGAGTGGTTTATTCACCGCTCCTACACCGCTGCAAAGAAGCTGCTGGCAGGAATTTCACACTGGGGCGCTGCACTGGCAGGGCGTCGCAAAAGGTCCTGCCAGCAGCAGTTTGCAGCTGAGGCTTTTTTAAGGCTATTACAGGCACTATTTTTAGCGATGTAGCGCCTGGAAAAACGCCACAGTGAAAGGGGTCTTATCTAGATGGGGGTGTGCCTTTCCAAATTGCGTCCAATCAACTGAATGTACCACAGGTGGACTCCAATCAAGCTTTAGAAACATCTCAAGGATGATCAGTGGAAACAGGATGTACCTGAGCTCAATTTTGAGTGTCATGGCAAAGGCTGTGAATACTTATGTACATAGGATTTTATTTTATTTCCATTTTTTTTATTTCTTAATAAATTTGCAAAGATTTCAAACAAACATCTTTCACGTTGTCATTATTGGGTATTGTTTGTAGAATTTTGAGGAAAATAATGAATTTAGTCCATTTGGAATAAGGCTGTAACATAACAACAAAATGTGGAAAAAGTAAAGTGATGTGAATACTTTCCGGATGCACAGTGTGTATTCATGAATTACTACATCATAAAATGTATTTATTGAATGCAACTAGTGTAAATACCTGAATTTCACTTGGTATTAGCCTCTTGCATTTTCATGAACAGCAGCATTCAGACTGGGAGAGGGAGGGGCAGGACTGGGAGCAATTCAGATGTGCTATATGCAGAAGTGTTAACCAGGATAGATAGCGGATCTGGTGAATTCTGACACACTTATCAGTCCTCATATGACAGTAAAAATTAAGTTTAAATAAATTAAAAGAAAGGCTAACCCTTTTATTTCTGCTGCCATAAGGGTTAGGTTAATTTCTCACTTGAGATGCCCCCCCCTTTTTTATTTTTATTTTAATAAACATGCACTTTAACTCGCAGATGGTTACCATGTGCAGACAACGAAATGTACATGAATTGAGGTGAACTATCAAGGTTAGTTGAGGTGCTATTTTAAATGAATGGCACTACAAGCACCGTACTATGCGTCAGTGACCAGTGGCAATTAAATAACCTTTTTTTTGCTGCATTAGTGGCAACAGTGTCCGTGTTAATTAACCCCTTTTATGGCGCAGCATGAAGGGGCTAATAAAACGCTGCCACTGGCCACTAATACAAGATAAAGGGGTTAATTAACACTGACACTGCCCACCAATAGGGAGGGTAGTTTGAAATAACACTACCACTGGCTATCAATGCAGAAAAATTAACACCCCGTTCACATTACAAAACTGCAGCGGGTGTCAATGTTAAGTTAGTGACACCCCAAAAAACGGTGTGATTGGCTGAATTGAATCGAATGGGTGGGAACAGCCATGCGATCCAATTCCAGTGCGGGGGAAAAAAGTGCAGCTATGGTGCGATTTGAGCCATACAAAATGAATGGCTCAAATCCTACTGCCAAAGAATCGCCTGTGATTTGAACAGGAATGCAGTGTAAATCCTGTATGAATTGCATGCGGTTTCCTGTACCCCAATAGTCTGAACCAGGACTAAAGTAGAATTCCAGCTTGCACATAACTAGCCTTTAAAAATGACCCCCCTAACACCTATGGTAACTAACCTATTTTCAGGCTGCTCCAATCTGGTCATGTTCTCTCACCTGTGTGATCTAGCAGCGTATGCATGGGAGAAGAGGAAGCACCAATGCCATGGGGCATGGGAACCTATGGATGACATCCCCGCTCCCAAGCTTTCTCCCCTGCAGCCACTATTGGCTGACACATGTAAGATCACATCACATGACGGTGACCGAGGCAGGCTGAAAATGGGTACATCTAGTAATAGTACATCTACATCCCTGTGCTATGCAAGGGTTGCATCCAAAAAATTAAATTTTTTATGTCGGCACCTTACCTCCTGTACTCACTAGCTGTCCATCCAACTACTGTATATTGTTTTTATGGCCACTTATGACTTGCATTTACTTATCTCTAATTTACATGAAATTGTCTTGCAGCTGTTTGACAAGCTTAAGCTGCAGGAGTCTGAGCTACAATCCTCTACAGAAACACAAAGTGCTGTAGAAAGGACACCTGGAATTTCCCTTCCACATCACAAAGCTCCACACAGGCAGAGCACAGACAGAAGAACCTCTGTCCAAGATCCTAGCAGATCTGCCCAAGCCCGAGGCAGGAGCACCGCTGTTCAGGATCAAGGACAATCGGGAATCTCTGGTGATAAACCCAAAGTGAGGACTAGACGGCCGAAAGAGAAGATTGATTATCAGAAGGTGTACAAGCGCCACATAAAACAGCTTTTTATTCGGGGAGAAAGCATTGTACTGGTTCACTTACTAACATGAGAACCTGTACTCTAAGAACCCAAAGATGAGACCAGCCACTCATTGTAACCACCTTCACCCAGATCCCCTGGGACATAGAACAACCTGAACACTGTTATATGGAGGCATGAGATGTAGAGTGTGGAAGAAGACATTTACAGTTTGTAATTATTTGCCTCAATTCATAATATGATCATGTGCAAATCACTTTTTGATACATTTCCTCTGCCAAGCAGAATAAAATATATTACACAGGACTGGTTTGCCACAGCTGCAGGATCAGTAGGAGAAATTATTGGGCCTGATTACTGAGAATTTTGATATCTAGGCTTTCACACGTTTTTCAAATGCTAGCTCTACCATTGTACTTACGAAACGCATGACCATTGCTGACCTCTTTGTTCTGATAATACTTGTCTCTGGGTTTTCATGCTGATCTAATGGCTTTAGTGTTTTCTAAGTCACTGACCTGGAGCAAGCAGATCAGGTGCTCTCATGTCATGCTGATGTTCCTGATCCTGATCTTTTTTTAGATGGAGTGGAGAAGGAATTAGAACACCTGTCAGTTATTATTGCTGTCTGTGTCTCCGTTGGGGAGATTAAACCTCTTTATTTGTCCTGTTTACCATTATCATTGAAAGGAAAATAAAAATTTAGGTTGTTCCCGGAAAAGTTATAGAGGAGAAATCTTCCAATGGGGACACTAGTTTTGGTGACCTGGGGGTCCCCAAGGGATTCCCTTAATTTATAGGAATTTCCTCCTAAATTCCTGTTTTGCTACGGGACAGGAAATCAAGGGAAATCTCCAAAATGGGCCACAAATGGTGGGGAAAAAAAAAACCTGACCAGGGTTATAACCTTCACTTTCGCTATCCAAAATGAAGAAAAAAGTTTTGCCCATAGTTCTATTTTAAGGATTTTGAAAGTATTCATGAAGCAGTCAAGTAAAAATTAAAAAAAACAGCCTCTTAAATAAATTGTAGTACTTTTCTGGTGGATGGTGAATGAAATATATTTGCTCTCTGGAAGATCTAAAGGCAAAGCTAGTAACAAAAAAAAAAAAAAAACACTGCGCTAGGCAGACATCTCGTAATGCATCCCACCTGCTAATGGAAATGGGTGCTGGCTCTGCATGTAGGAATGAATCGAAGAAAAGACTGGACAGCCGCACTCTGTTGGCACCTTTTATTGAAAACGGTTTAAGAATTCTTCTGGTACATAGACATCAGAGGCACAGGATCAATGAACATGAGCTGACATGTTTCACACCACTATGAGGTGCTGACATGTTTCACACCACTAAGCTACCCATAGTGGTGTGAAACATGTCAGCTTTTCATTGATTCTGTGCCTCTGATGTCTTTGTATCAGAAGAATTTTTAAACCGTCTTCAATAAAGGTGTCAACACAGTGCAGCTATCCAGCCTTTTCTTCGATTCAGGCAAAGCTAATGGCTGGCACTTCTGGGTGTGTTGGATCCCTGGTTCCCCACTGACTCTTTCTATAGTGATGTAAGGGTTGGCTGGAGGAATCGTAATGCTTGGTGGGGGTCAGGCATTTAACACACTTTGCCTGCAGCTCTTTAACTGCTTCCCGCCCGCCGCATAGTAAACGGACAGACGGACTCTCATTCTGGGAGGATGTCATATGACGGCCTCCCATTCTTGACACAAGGCATCACTGATCACTGTAAAGATCATTTGACGTAGGCTCTTTACCATGTGATCAAATGTGTCCAATCACAACTGATCACAGTGTAAACAGGAAATTACAGTTATCGGCATTCCTCTCCTCACGCTGACAGCGCACGAGGAGAGCCGGTAAGCTGCATTCCTCAGTGGGGACATCTGCAGGGCACTGATCAGTGCAGCCCCATATACAAACAAAAAAGAAAGGACATATGCACACCCTAATAAGTTACCTCTTCAAAACAGGAATAATAAGCATTGCACACATCCAAGGTCACCCTACTACTACTCCCCCCACCCTGCATATAAAACCTCCCCTGCTGTACCCTCCCAATACCAACCCACAAAGGTCCCCTGACCTCCCATATCGACACCTGCATGTACATAGCAGTTGCTGTCCAGCTAGTGCCCTGATAGGACCAGCACCCTACCTTAGAACCACAGTGGGTTAATGGAACAAAGCAGGTCTAGGGCTGGCATTACTCAATATTGGCAACCTATTGCATTAATCACTCAATATAACTACACAAATACAATCTTCCTATGCATAACCTGTGTCGCAGTCATAAAGTCATCATCTAGCACAAGTCTCATGTCCAGGCACGGTCTGTTGATCTTTGCATGGGTGCATGAAAAGTAAGCTGGGATTAAGAGTGCCGCCTATCTGTGCCACCTACCAGTGTCCATAAGTGCTGCATATTAGTGCAGCCTCATCAGCGCACATTAGTGAAGGAGAAATTTTTTTTTTTTTTTTTACAAAATGTTTATTTTTTTAAATTATTTTTATTGTAGGTTTTCGAGAAAATATACAAAACAGAGCCTATTGGGCATACCCAGGCTCAATTACATAACAAAAGAAAAAACAATGAAAATAACTTAACTAAACCAAGGCATCTTAATACTATCAAAACAGTTGGTACATTCTAACCGCCAGTGTAGGACGGAATAATAGGACTCCTACCAATCAATCCTTCTAGACATTCTACAATGCTTGACTCATAGGATGATAAAATACACCCTCTCCCAGCTACAGACAGCAGGAGTGACTCCCCTGAAATAGAACAGAAATGCAATTTCAATGGCAAGTACTTTATCAAAAATGTAACTAGTCTTCCAGGGAATTAACGCTTGTATAGGAGGATTCCCCCCAAATGTTCCACACTTTTATGAAATTTCTTGGTACAGCCAAGTATGTAGTTTTGTGTAATGGAAGGGCTGAATTAATCAAACGTTTCCAGAGGTTAATTGATGGAACAGGGGGGGGGGGGGGGGGGGGGGGGGGGGGGGGGGGGGGGGGGGGATTTCCATCTTAGGACAATAGCTTTCCAGGCATAGTAAATTATCCCTAAGGCCCCTTTCACACTGGGGCGGTGAGCCGCGGTGACGGTAAAGCAGCGCTATATTTAGCGCTGCTTTACCGTCGTTTTTACCGCGGTTTTCGGCCGCTCGCGGTGCGATTTTACCCCCCGCGAGCGGCCGAAAAAGGGTTAAACACCCCCCGCAGAGCGCCGCCGTGGCGGCGCTTTGCGGCGGTATTGCCGCGGTTTTACCGCGGTCTCCCATTCTTTTCAATGGGAAGGAGCGGTATAGGAGCGGTGAACACACCGCTCCTATCCCGCTCCAAAGATGCTGCTAGCAGGACTTTTTTTTTCATCCTGCTAGCGCACCGCTCCAGTGTGAAAGCCCGCCGGCTTTCACACTGGAGTTAAAGGGGCAGGATTTTTTCATGCGGTGAACAGGCGCTATTTTTAGCGCTGCACCGCATGAAAAACGCCCCAGTGTGAAAGGGGCCTAAGAGGGTTCTAACTGCCGGCTATGAGTCAGAGGAGTTACAAGGCCCAACAGACAGATGTCCACCGTCAATGGGATTTGCACTGCAGTGACTGCCAGAATAGTTGCTGCAACCACAGTCCAAAAGGTCTCAAACAGGGAACATTTCCAAACAATATGAATAAAATCTGCTGCTGGTGAAGCACACCTCCAGCAGGAATCGGGTATTGATGGGTGTATTTTGTGTAGGCGCATGGGCGAAAAATAATGTAATGTATGATTTTGAACTGGACTAGTCCCTGGCCAAAACTAAATGGGAGAATGAACACTCCCACATTTCCTCCCACTCCTCCATGTCTAGTGTGGGGAATTCCTTCTCTCACGTGGCTTTTAGAGCATCTAGGCCCATGTGTACATTGGGTAACAACACTTTAGAAATGCTGGACAAGGGCTTGGATAGAGATTCGTCCCTGAGCAAATCCTCTAAACTTGAAGTATAAAAGGCCACCTGGGAATTCTCAAATTGAGTATTAAAGGCGTGTCTAGGTTGCAGAAACCTAAAGAAATGTGAATTAGGGAGTTTGTAGTTCCGTTTTAGCTCTTCAAAAGTTTGTAGTTGACCCCCAGCACATATTTGACCCACATATTTAATACCTTTGAATGCCCACACACTGGGATCAGGTATTGACATAAATTCCGATAGTTTTGGATTGTACCAAAGAGGATTTTGTGGTAAAATATGTACAGGATGTAGAGAATTAGCTGCCAGACATTTACAACAGAAACTAAGAAAAATCTTTTTTTTTTTATTCTCTCTTTTTTAATTTGTTTAGTAACACATTTTTTTTTAGCAAAAAATAAAAAACACAGTGGTGATTAAATACCACCAAATCTATCTTAGTGTTGTCACCTGGGGACAGTATTGCATTTCTCAGTACCCACCAAATACTTCACTATCTGGTTTATTTGGGCTGTTTTTTTTCTTTTTTTTTTTTTTTAATAAAGCTAAATTTCAGGCAGATATAAAAGGCGCACATTATTAAATGAATAAAAACAAGTAGCCAGTCAGGTGAACTGCAGTGCAAGAGAGAGTAGAGTAATAGAAAGATGAACTTGTCGGTGTTCACTGTCCACTCACAGGTTGGTGGTAGGGAGGGGAAAGAGAAACTGCAGCACATAAAGATAAGGTCACCTCCCCTGCTAGAAAAAACAACCAAACGCTTCCAGCACGCAGTGGCCCTCAACAGAGAGATGCACAAACCAGTGACACATACATGCTCGGTCCTATGTCCGGTGAATGCAGCCATCCTCGAATAGGGGTATCCAGTGTGGAACTACAAAAACAAAAAAGGAAATTCACAAACCCCTGGTGCATTACCAGAGTAAAAACTTATTTAATAAAATGAAAGAAAACCAATAAAATGCATACCCACAAAAGTACAGAGGTGTACAGCATGTAAGTGGAAGGATGACATCAGGTAGAAAGTGCAAGTGCTTCTAAAACCTCACATTAGGCACACTGACGCGTTCCAGGGGCACACTCCCTTCTTCAAAGCTGTGCTGACCAACACCACAAAATGCCTTGTGTTTAAATAAAGCAATGCACACCAACCCACCCCCCCCCCCCTACCACCACCAAACAGGAAGGGCAGAGCAGTACAGATAAAGAAAAAAACAAGTTTGTCATATATGTTTTGTTCATAAACACATAATCAGTGGGAGGGCTTACCTGCTCAAATGTATTGCTGGTGGGACACTGCAGAGAGCCTGGACACCGGGGGCCCATCTGTGCTGGGTCTCCATGAATTGCCGTTTTAAGCATCGGCGGGCCATCAACTGGCTGTGGAACGCAAGCCACTGGGATCCCGCAAACCGGAAGTACGGAGCACTTAACACCTCCCCACTGATTGCCATAAGTTTATTCATAAAACATAAAAACGTACTTAGGGTTTTTTTTTTTATCTGTACTGCTCTGCCCTTCCTGTTTGGTGGGGGTGGATTTAGGTGTGCATTGCTGTATTTAAACACTAGGCATTTGGTGGTGCTGGTCAGCACAGCTCTGAATAAGGGGGTGTGCACCCGAAACACATCAGCGTGCTTAATGTGAGGTTTTAGAAGCACTTGCACTTTTTACCTCGTATCATCCTCCCATTTACATGCTGTACACCTCCCCTTCCCTTTTTTGTTTTTGCACCTCACCTGCTAGACAGACAGGGCTGTGCTTTGGGGCAGATCCATCTAAATTTCAGAACTGTGTGAACATAAAAAATAATATTTTGGCAGTAAAAACACCCTTATATACAGTATGTAGTTCATCTGTGTATTAGCTGTTTGCCTGGAGTTCAGCTTTATATGCTTATTAAACATAACATCTTTTATATAATAATCAGCCAGAGTCTTTTTGATTTTATTTATCAAGACATATACAATTTACACCAAATACAGACAGGGACGGACTGACCATTCGGCCACTCGGGCACTGCCCGAGGGCCCTGGGCCACTAGGGGGCCCCATCAGGGTTGCCAGCCTCAGTAAAACCAGGGACAGTATGTAAAAATCATTTTTTTTTACATCTGTTTCTGAAATGTCCCTTACCAACATCCTTTTGGTCTAAAAATCCAGAGATTATAGCTGCCCCACCTCTCCAGTACCTTCTTAGCCAATAGAAACATGTCTGTGTATACTGTGTACATGTGATTGTATACTGTGTGTGTGTGTATACTGTGTGGCCCCATAATCTCTGATTGCCCGGGGGCCCCATAATCTCCTATTGCCCGGGGGCCCCATGAGTTGTCAGTCCGCCCTGGAATACAGATATCAGTATATCACTAATATACAGAGATGTAATGTTGGCATTCAAAGTATAGATAATAATTATAACATATGCTTTTGCACCGTTGTCCTGGTTTTTATAATTTTATGTTCTAAAAAAAGTAGGGGGGAAGTGATTCAAGAACAAAAGTCAGTTGGTTTGAGCATTCGATCAGTAGATAAAGAAAAAATTACCAGAAAGGGGAATTTAGGGTTGCGGTCATGTTCGAGTGCAGAAAAAGTCAAAAAATGAAACATATTTGTTATAGGGAGGAAAAAAAATAGGGAAAATAAACAGGGATTTGGTAGGTGTAAAAAATAAATAAAAAAAGGTGGGGTAGAGGACTCTGGTTGGTAGGGAAATCAGATGTGTATAGCCCAGGGTTGAGTGCTCAGGAATTTTTACTGAATGAGATGATGTCATGCTCCCTGACCAATCCTTTCAATGCTTTCCAGCACCATGAAGAAGATGACAGTGGCCGGCGAGGTATTTCTTGTAGGTGTAGGGGGATTCATTAGAGTCATGCAAAAGATAGCAACATGGTTCTAAATGGCAAGATGTATCCATAATGCTCAAAATCCACTTATGAACTTGGGTCCAGAAAGGTTGAATAAGAAGAAAGGTACATTACATGTGTAAGACTGAACCTACAGCAGAGATTGCATACCCAATGGCATACTAAGCATATTTGAACCCCAGGATGAAACCTCTGTTACCACCTCCTCTATATAAAAAAATAATTTTCAGCAATAAATCATGAAGTGAACCAATAATAATGGCCAAAAAAGAAATGCAAACAGTGAAAACTATAAATTCCCCCTTACGCTGGTGGTGGTGAGAGTAGGACCCTTTTACACTAGTGATCAGTAAGAGAAATGCTCCATTACATTGGTAATTAGTGAGCCCTTTTACTATGGTAAATAGTGGAAGAAAGAACCCCTTACGTTGGAGATCAACAGGAGGGGCACCCCCTTACATTGAAGGACAGTAAGAGAAGGGCAACTTCCCATTGGAGGTTAGTAGAAGAGGTGTCCTCTTGTCAGTGGGAGAAGGGCCCCTTTATGCTTCTGGTTGTCAATAGAATGGTCTCCTTACATTGGTTGTCAGTGGGAGAAGGGCCCCCTTAGATTGGTGGTAAGTGGAAGAAGTACCCCCTTACATTGTAGGTCAGTGGAAAAATTCTGCTCAAACAGATCATGTAAATTGTCACAATCTCTTCCTCTTGTTGAGGAAGGCTGGTCTATACATAGCCCCATATACAGTGGGTATAGAAAAGAATAATTACATTTTGTTGCTTTGCGGCCTGAAATGAAGACAGACACATTTTTTGTTTTATCCAGCTGTATTTACTCAGTGCAACTTATATCTTTTACTTGGATGTTATAACACTAATCTGTTAGAAATAAAAAAAATCTAAAGCAGAATCACTTAAAAAGGATCACGCCCCCCCCCCCCTCCTAAAAATGACTTGTAAAATAAATCAGGTGTAGCTAATCACCTTCTCAATGGCACACAAAGCCATTTGACTGTCAACTGTGATCAGCTGTGGTCATTTTGATTAGCTCAGCATGAAAAGAGCTTTCCTGGAGCATTTCATTTTCTGGTAGTGCAACTGAAGCAAACAATCAACTATGGGTGGCAAGTCACTGTCAAAAGATCTCCGGGATAAAGTTGTGGACAGGCACAAGTCAAGAGATGGATCCAAAAAAAAATTCAAAGGCATTATCAAGCAGGAGGTATTTGGTACAACACAGACCCTCCCTGGATCAAGATGCCGCTCCAAACTGCATGAAATTGCCAGGAGGAAACCGGTCAGAGAGGCTACCAAGAGGCCTACAGCAACTCTAAAGCAGTTATGAAAATTTTCAAAAAGAGTGGTCATTGTGTGCATGATCACAAATTCTCCACAAATGAGGGTTGCAAGAAAAAAAAGCCACTCCTCAGGAAAGGCCACGTGCAGTCATGACTGAGCTTTGCCAAAACGCACCTTGAAGATTCTGAGGCCACATGGAAAAAGGTGTAATACAGTATATTATGTGTGAATAAAATTGATTTAGAATAAAACTTTCTTTGTATTGAGACATAAGTCTGTTCAGGTACCGTGATAGTCCGTCAGGTTGGCTAAACCCCCTCTTGTTCCTCTTTATACATATTCTTAGGACGAGGTACCCCCCATAGCTTATCCATATACTCGTGTAATACAGCTCACCATCCAAATAACACAATTCCTACAGTAAAGCATGGAGGTGGTAATATCCTGTTATTGGGGTGTTTCTTTGCAGCAAGGATCGGAGCACTTATCAGGATAGAAGGAAAAATGGATGGAAGAAAAATTACCACACAGTGATTGAAGGAGAAAAGGGTGAATGTCCTTGCATGGCTTAGTCAGAGCCCAGACTTAAACCCTATTGAAAATCTGTGCAATGACTTGAAGACTGCAGTCCACAAACAGTCACCATCAAATTTAACTGAACTTGAGCAGTTCTGCAAAGAAGAGTTGGCAAATATGGCAAAGTCTAGATGTGCAACGTTAGTAGAAACATATCCCAACAGACTAAAGGCTGTAATTAACCGCTTCCCGACCGCCTCATGTAGATATACGTCAACAGAATGGCACGGGCAGGCAAAAGCACGTACCTGTACGTCCCCTTTAATTTGCCTGCCCGGGGGGCGCGCGCGCGCGCGACCCAGTCGGGAGCTCCGTGACCACGGCCGCGGGACCAGCGGACCCGATCGCCGCTGGTATCCCGCGATCGGGTTACGGAGCTGAAGAACGGGGAGAGGTTTGTGTAAACAAACCTCTCCCCGCGCTTCCTACACTGACTGTCAGTGATCGGCAGTTCCCTGTCATCGGGAACGCCGATCAATGACGTCAGACGTACAGCCACGCCCCCCTACTGTAAAAAAAAAACACAACACGTCACACTGACTCCTCCCCGCCCCCTAGTGGTTAACCCCTTCACTACAACTGTCATTTACATAGGAATCAGTGCTATTTAAATAGCATTGATTGCTGTATAAATGACAAATGTCCCAAAAATGTGTCAAAAATGTCCGATGTGTCCGCCAAAATGTCGCAGTCACAATAAAAATCGCTGATCGCCGCCATTACTAATAAAAAAAAAAATATTAATAAAAATGCTATAAAACTATCCCCTATTTTGTAAACGCTATAACTTTTGCGCAAACTAATCAATAATCGCTAATTGCGATTTTTTTTACCAAAAATATGTAGAAGAATACGTATCGGCCTAAACTGAGGAAAAAAAATGTTTTTTTATATATTTTTTGGGGATATTTATTATAGCAAAAAGTAAAAAATATTGCATTTTTTTTCAAAATTGTCGCTCTATTTTTGTTTATAGCGCAAAAAAAAAAAAATAAAAACCGCAGGGGCGATCAAATACCACCAAAATAAAGCTCTATTTGTGGGAAAAAAAGGACGCCAATTTTGTTTGGGAGCCACGTCGCACGACCGTGCAATTGTCAGTTAAAGCGACGCAGTGCCGAATCGCAAAAAGGGGCCTGGTCCTTTGGCTGCCAATTGGTCCGGGGCTGAAGTGGTTAAAGGAAAAGGTGGTTCAACAAAATACTGACACAAGGGGGATACTTTTTCCAACTCAGTGATTCTGTTTTTGATTTTTTTTTCTGACATGTTGGTGTTTTCTTTCACTTGGATGTTATAAGTGATGAGTAAATACAGCTGGATAAAACAAACACTGTGTCTGTCTTCATTTTAGGCTGCAAAGCAACAAAATATGATTATCTTAAAGGTGGTGATCCTTTTCTATACCCACTGTATATACGCGACAATGCCTCTTACTGTACAACATATGTCAGAATTACTATCCCATGCTTGTACAGTTGGCTCCCTTCTGAAGGTTGCTACAATATTTGCAGTATATATATATATATATAACCAAAATGGCAAAATTGGTGAGCCAATCACACAAGCAGGAAATGATGTTTCCGGGGAGTGGTCAGTACACACTCTGTGTACAGAAAACTCCAGGTAGCCATATTGAAATGTGTTCCCAGAAAATTACAGCGGCTGCAGATTGAAAAGGAAAGGTCATTTTTAATAACGATTAATTACAATATGATTAGTGTCGCAATTATATGTGCTATATTTATTTTTTCTTTATTTGCTATTTTTTTTCCCCACGAAAGTGGAGTTACCCTTTAAGAAAGAGTGACTACTTTACAAATTGCCTCTAATTCTACAAGCTGTGTTCTTTTATTATTAACGGGGATGATTAATGTCTTCCATGTTCTACCTGTGTGACCGGAGCAGCTGCCTTAGATGTTTCAGCAGAGACTTGTTCCTGTTTTTTTTATCAGCCTATCAAGCCCTCTCCACACATTGTGCACACAGACTAATTGGCGGGGAGCGAGGAACATTCGATGGAGATGTGCGTATGTAAATGAACAGTGCTGATACATGATTTATGTATGTAATAATGTTCTGAGTGCCCCTTACATTTTAATCACTCGCAACATCCTTTTTAATATTCAATTACTTTATTAACTAATTAGGTCACTGGCGGACAAAGGGCGATCTGTATTCCTGCAACGGAACGCCAAAGAAGAGGCCGTTAATCTTGTCTCCTAATTAACAAAGGCGAGGAACTTCGGCACTATAGAAAAGGCCACGGTTATATTTACGTTATCGTCCTAGGTGCGGGTGGCAACATGAAAGGTCTTCATGGTATGTGCTGTAATGTTCTATAGGATGGCACAAATAGACCCAAAGCAATTATTGTACAAATGTTTATCAAATATAGAATGACAGAGATTATGCAGAATATCTAGATTGTATGTTACTTGACGAGTAGATGTGACTTCATTCAAGTGACACTAAAGAATATCCTTATTTTCAAAAAATAATCCATCCACATCCACTACCCTATAACCTGTAACCTGTTTTTGATGAAATTATGTCCCTGTACACACGGTCGGAAATTCCGACCACAAAATCTGTCTGATTTTTTCCGACGGATTTTGTCCGACACTGGTGTTGCATACAAACGGTCGGATAAAGTTGTCGGAAAATCCGATCATTCTGAACGTGGTGACGTTCGCTGTGTACGACGGAACTACGTAGAGGCTAGTAGCCAATAGCTTTGGTCTCGTAATTTGATCTGAGCATGCGTGGCACTTTGTCCGTCGGAATTCTCTACACACAATCGGAAAAAGTCTGATCGGATTTTGCTGTCGGAAAATTTGAGAGCAGGATCTCAAATTTTTTCCTTCGGAAATTCCGACGAAAAAAAGTCAGATGGAGCCCACACACGGGCGGATTTTCTGACAACATGGTCCAATCGGACATTTTCCGTCGAAATTTTCGACCGTGTGTACGGGGGGCTAACTGTGTAATGCCTTTCCGTGAGCGCTCGAACCTCTCCTTTTACTCTCACTTGTTTGTTTGGAATGAGCAGCGCATGTTCATGGCAGTCATGTGGACTGTTCTATGGACGCTACAAATCCCATAGTCTATCTCAGGAGTGATCAAGAGACAGTGACTATGTTCCTACATACAGTGAGACCATGGAGAGCAAATGTAGCCACCCTCCAACAATACGTTGGATTACAGTAGGAACGATATTTGGAGGAGGCTGAGATCAATAGAAGATACTTTTTTTTGAGTTAAGAATAAATACTAGCATAGATTTTTTTTTTTAAAGCCAGAGTTTAGTGTCACTTTAAAGTTTGAGTAAAGCCAAAACTTTCTTTTAACCTCCCTGGCGGTATGATTCTGTCTGGAATTTAGTGCTGAAAGCGGTACAATTATTTTGCATGGAAATTTGGCGTTTTTATATTGTAGGCATGCAATTCTTATGAATAACTCACTTAAATCTGTCCGAACCAGAGTCTAGTAGACATCCCGGGTATGATAAAGTTTGAAACACAAAATAATAAATTATAATATAATAAAAATATATATAAAAATGATTCAATAATGTAATCAAATCAAAAACACTGAAATTTGCTCAGTTGCAGAATAGTCGCTGTCATAAAATTTATTGTTTGATGATAAATTGTGATTTTAATTTTTTATCGGTGTTTTCTAGCTGGTCTAAAAACACTTTTGACATAAAGGGACACTTTTTGGTTGCTATGGACAATCTCCAGTTTCCAGGCAGAAAAAAAAAAAATCTTTTTATTATATAAAATGACATGCAGGGCACTGGACAGACCACTAGGGACAAAGGGGGTGTGTATTTTTTGTATACAGTACTGTAATCTGTAAGATTACAGTACTGTATGTGTTGTGTGTTTTTACACTTTTTTGAATTTGGCGCCGATCTCCGCTCCCGTGCGTCGTAACGTCGCAGGGAACGGAGATCAGCGGCACCCGGCACTGTGTGAATCGAGCGAGCGGACGGCTCGCTCACACAGCGGGGAGACATCGCAGGATCCAGGGGAAAAGGTAAGTAACTTCCCCCTGTATCCTGCACGCAAGCCCGAGCCTGGCTCGGGGTTACCGCTCCCAGCACAAAAAGCTGGACCCGAGCCAGGCTCGGGGTTACCGCTAAGGAGGTTAATATTGGATAGAGTAGTCCACTGAGAAGATTCACCGTCTGTAATTGTCCTGGTGACTGTTATCTCCAGTACATAAAGTGATAGGAAATCCATTGATATTTGGAGTTGTCACAAGAAAAAGAGGGGGGGGGGGGAATCTTCAGTCCTTTTTCAGCTGTGGTTAGAGACCAATGACAAGCCAACGCATTTCAAAGGGTCTCAGGAGTCCCCTCCATCAGGGCTCACTGATGCTGGTCATAAAGGGTTTGAGGCTTGAATGGGTTTTTGCTCCAGTTTGAAACGCAAGCTCCAATAATGATTTTTGGAGCCTATTAAACTCTTGTATGCCTTGGACTTTATCCGAAGCGCCCCCTAGAGTTGCCACTGTGTCTAGCCCTGACTTCATAATAAAGACTATGCTGCAATACAGGTAGTCCCAGACTTACGAACACCCGACTTACGAACGACTCCGACTTACGAACGACTCCTACTTACGAACGGCCTCAATGCCGGCTGCTTGTGCTCCACGGTGGTCCTGGATACCTCCGAGCAGCTATCTTACCACATTCCACACTGCAGTACTACATGTACTGCATGGCCAGAAGAGCCCTAGAAGCGCCCATCCCACACCCCTGCACAGGCGGAAGTTACACTTACAAGCAGTGTTCCGACTTACAAACAAATTCCACTTACGAACAAACCTACAGTCCATAATGTGTTCGTAACCCAGGAACTGCCTGTATTGTAACCTAACCTAAAATGGATCCAGAACCTCCTTTCAGCAATAAAACGCTGATAGCTTCTAAACCTTCCCTACTCTAAAGCAAAGAAAAAAGTTTTGGCTAGAAATACACTTTAACATCATTTAGCACCCAAACCTGTGACCCTGAATTAGTCCCTACAACCAAATCTTGGAGCCTTAACATTGAGAAAAATATGGAGGCTGCCATTGCTGATCTCTTCTGTTAACTGCCTGACAACTACTTTCGAGTTGAATGACTTAGAACAAGTATGGAGATAAGGAGTTTTCAATTTAATCTGATATGTTCTGGGCAAGTGAGTCAAAGTATCAAAAGGCAGAAGATAAGGATAACAGACAGATAACCAAAAATTTTCAGTTGGCAGCACATGTACTGCTCTTATGAAAGATTTACTTTAACCATTTCAATACAGGGAATTTTCACTCCCTTCCTGCCCAGGCCAATTTTCAGTTTTCAGCACTGTTGCACTTTGAATGACAATTGCGCGGTCATGCAACACATTTTTTTCCCCCACAAATAGCGCTTTCTTTTGGTGGTATTTTATTATCTCTGCGTTTTTTATTTCTTTATAAGCATATATCCCAATTTAAAAAAAACAAAAACGAATTTTTTCCTTAGTTTGGGCCGATATGTATTCTACATATTTTTGGTTAAAAAAAAAATCCAAATAAGCGTATATTTATTTTGTTTTTTTTACTAGTAATGGCGGCGATTTGTGATTTTTATCATGACTGTGACATTGCGGCGGACACATCGGACACTTTTGACACCATTTTGGGACCATTCACATCTATACAGCGATCAGTGCTATAAAAATGCACTGATTACTGTATAAATGTCACTGGCAGGGAAGAGGTTAACACTAGGGGGCGATCAATCGGTTAACGGTGTTACCTAGGGAGTGATCCTAATGCCGCGTACACACGAAGGGACTATCCCGCGGGATTGTCCGCTGGACTCAAGTCCACCGGACAATCCCCTCGTGTGTGGGCGCCGGCGGACTTTTTGGCGCCAAAAGTCCGGCGGACTAGGTTTTAAGTTTTGTTTTAAAATTGTCCGCTGGACTTGGCAGTCCGGCGGACAATCCCGCCGTTAGTAGGCTAGTCCGCCAGACTTTTGAAATGAACGGACTTGCCGCTCATCGGAAAGTCAGTTCATTCCCGCAGACTTTTTCCAGCGGATTGTCCGAACGTGTGTATGCGGCATAACTCTGACCTCAACCTTACTGAACACCTTTGGAATACCAATGGTGAAGCCAGGTCTTCTCATCCAACATCAGCACTTGACCCTAAAAAATGCTCTTATGGGTGGATGGGCACAAGTTTCCACAGACACACTCCAAACTCTTGTGAAAAGCCTTTCTGGAAAAGGAGAGGTGGTTATTGCCACAATAGAGGGACAACATCATATTCATTTCCATGATTTTGGACACAAAGCTCCCATAGGTGTGATGGTCAAGTGCCCAGCACAGAACCCTTGCCTGAACTCTACCGAACATCTTTTGGATGAATTGGAATGGTGATTGTAGACAAAGTCTTCTAGTCGAACATCAGTACCTCACTCACAAATGCTCTTCTGGTTGAATGGGCACACATTCCAACAGACACACTCCAAAATCTTCATGGAAGAGTAGTGGCTGTTATTGCCAAAAAAAAGACAGCCAACTTGGCTCTGATGAAGAAGGGGTCACCTTCAAAATATGGGCTATTGACAAGTAGCTTGATGAGCGATTTTAATTCACATGTTTGAGAGAGTATTAATAATGTTGATTTTTATTAAATGCTGTGGGATAATGCATTAGGCTGGTGTGCCCTCTTTCGCACCTGACCTCACAAATGCTCCTATGGGTGGAATTGGCACAAATTTCCACAGAAACACTCCAAACTCTTGTAAAAAGCCTTCCTGAGGAGGAGAGGCTGGTATTGCCACAATAGAGGATCATCTTCATATTAATTTCCATGGTTTTGCAATGTCCCAAAAGCTCCTATAGGTGTAATGGTTAAGTGTCCAGCACAGAACCCTAACCTCAACCCTACTGAACATCTTTTGAATGACTTAGAATGGTGATTGTGGATCAGGTCTTCTAGTTGAACATCGGTACATGACTCGCAAATGCTCTTCTTATTGAATGGGCACACATTCCTACAGATACACTCCAAAATCTTGTGGAAAGCCTTCTTGGAAGAGCGGAGGCTGTTATTGCACAAGGGGTGTGCAGGAGGGTCAACTGCCCTGGGCACAGCAGAACAAGGGGCCAGAGAATGGACACAGGGCAGTAACCCTATTCTACCTCATGCATTAATAGTGGGGAAGGAGGCACAGTTCCGCATTCTTGCCCTGGGTGCTGAACCAGCGTGTCCCGGTACTGCCAACTGCTATTGATGCACATGATTTTGGAGTGGGATGTCCCACAAGCTTCTATAGGTGTGATGGTCAAGTGTCCCCAAACTTGGCCACATAGTGTATTGCACAGCAGGCATAGGTGTGCGCAGCGTATTGCATTGTGTGTGTGTGTATATATATATATATATATATATATACACACACACATATGCACTATATACATACTGTCTTCATTGTGGCACTCTTCCCCGCCGGCACATGAGCTCCCTGCCTGCAGATTCAGAGTGAGACAGAAATGCTTCCATACTTCTCCTTTTAAGCAGAGTCGCTCAGTAAGAGATCTTTCCCATCTCCCTACTGGCACACAGAACAATAATGCTAATGCAAACGGGGTGATTAGGGTGTGCCCAGGCACATCTGGCAAACCCTGTGCGCATTCCTGTGACAGCAGGGCTGCTTTTTTTGGGCAAGCGAAGGAAAGGCAGATTTTGGTTGCTCTGAGCAACAGACAGACAACTGTTTGCTCTGACACATTGTTAAACTAGGACTTCTATTCTCTATGCATTCACATCCATATATAATACAGAATCCCGCCGTCGCCTTTGTGCTGATTGAATAGGACTGGACTTTTAAATACTGCAAGTACATCTGCTAAGTGTGTCAGATGAGATCGGCCTGCAGTCTTTAAAGGCTGTCCTTACTCATTGCTTCAGTCATCTCGCAGAACTTACCACTGTAACAGGATTGCGTGTGACAGTAACAGTTCACAGCTCGCCGACTCCCATCTCCTCCTCGGCTGATGAGCACAATTCTCCCCTTCCATCTACTGGTTTATTAATGAACTACAGGCTCTTAAGCAGATGCATATTCATTAGGCTGCCAGCTGTTCTGCCGCTCCCAGATGCCAGGGAGAGATATGCTAACGCAAACTATTTCTTTTCTCCTGACACAGAAGTAATTGTGGTCAAATTAGAAAAAAAAATGTTAATTGCGCACCTGGCACCTTCGCCACTAATAGCTTCTTTACCGCACACAAAAGAATATGTTAAGACTTTAAATGAACTTTCAGATCGCAACTAATATTACTACGTGAGGGGAAAGATACTTAAAAGAGTCTTCCACTTTAATCTGAAGTCCGCTGGTACTCATCCTTCTAGTAGAGTAGAGGAGGTCCTGCCCCTCTATTCTACATTAAAGGGTCTCTTGTCTTTAGTGAATGGAAAGCAATCAATATTATTTTAGTGCTCGTTTACACCAGCCTGCATGCTAAAATGCACTTCCTCTGGTGTGCGTTGTGTAGGGTCAGTGTTTTCATTTTCACAAAAAAAAATTTCATTCAGCTCTATGCACCGCAGCATGTTGTTACGTGGTGCAGCGATGTGACGTGGTGAGTTATGCTGTGTAAAAATGGACACATGCTGCATTGATGGATAACACAGCACACACATCAATGGTGTGCCAGGGCACATACAAAAAAAAAAAAATTTAAAATAGTTTTCAACTCTTGAATTGAGCCTGTGTTGATCTAGTGGTGGATTGAGAGGAGGGGAGGAGGGAATTAGAACCCCTGTCAGGTCTTTATTCTTGTCTTTGTTCCCACTGGGGAGATCCTCTCTACATGGCCTGGTGACCATTGTCAGTTGTCACACCATTGACAGTTGTCAAAAGAGTTGAGAGTAACGCAGGCCCATACGTGGTTCAAATCTTGGCCGGTTCAGCAGGAACCGGTGAGATTCGAACTATGTATGGGCAGGCTGATCGATCAACTTGGGAGCAACCAGCATGCCGGGTTTACCTGAGATTATCGCTAGAGGCTGCTATAGCCGGTAACAGTAATCACTGTTTTCTCCTGGTGGGGACGGCTTTCCCCACTGGAAGACAATGGCCCGGCAGGAAGGATTTCCGCATCAACACTGTCTTTATTGATAGGGGTTATCAAGCAAATTTCTTGGTTGCAGAAAAGAGATTTGCTCCGTGTATGGCCGGCCTAACTTTTCCAATGGGGATACCTGTTCCAATGACACCCATCTCAAGGAGTTATTCTCCCTTTCTATTGAACCTCTGATACAGAAATATAGGGGAGACCTCAACAGTAAAGACATGGACAGCAAAAAAAAAAAAAATAACTGGACAGGTCTTCTAACCCTTCCCTGCTCTATTCTACAAGAAAAAAAAAAAAGTTTGGGCTTTAGTTATATTTACTGCCGAACTGGCAGGTGGCACCACTGGTTTTGATATTAGCTCTGCAGGTACCTGTGTCACCTGTCTGCTCTGGGATTTAGCATCATCTCAGTGCTAACTCACGATCCATTGAATCTGGAGGGAGAGAAGTGACAAGAAACTGCAAAGCTTGGACCTTTTGTGAGCAGAGATCTACGCTTAGGGTTGTAACAATGAGCATTGGTTACAGCTGTATTTACAAACTGTACTTTCATAATCCTCATGGGCTCCAGTGTCCTTTTATGGCCAGGTATGACCATAGATGACACCATGTGCACTAAGCTGTTTGGCTCAGAAAACCTTTAATGAGCTAATTTTGAGGACATAGAAAGAACCTGATTCAATGCTTGTATATACTGTATGAGCCTACAGAAAAAATGCGAAGAACCGGTTTGTATGTATCCTGGTTATTTGTGCCCAGCTATAATTCTAAATTCTGTTTAGGGGATTACTGGTCCCACTTACTTATGACCATGGTTCTCCCAGGAGTTGCTTTAAAGCATATGTTAACCAAAAAAAAAATCAAAAAAAAAATCGATCCTGCTACTTTAAAGCATGTTATTTTGACGCCTCTATCACCTGAAAAATGATCCTGCCAGTTTCTCCCCTCTGTAAACTGACCAAGGTAATCATGGCTGCTGAGCCCTGACACTGTGGTCAGTTTGCGTACTTCCGTCATCCGCAGCTCTCCTGTCTCTCTTCTCTGCTTCTGTGTCATCCTACCCCCTCCCATCCCTGCCTTTCGGCTCCTGTGTCAGGGTCCACCCCGCCGTCTCCGCCCCCCTGCTGCTGCCTTAATAACATGTCTTACTTTCTAAAATCAGTCATCTGTCTTATAAGAATATGTACCCCTGTGTGTCTGTTGTATAAAAATAAAAAGCTGTGTATACCTTATCTGTGACTGCTAATCAGTGGTCACATGACGTTCCGCATCTCTCCAGCTCTCTCCTCCTCCCCTCCAGAGTGACATCAACGGGGGGAATCCCCGGCCCCTCCCACTGCTTCTGTCACACGGAGAGAGGAGAGATGCAGTACATCATGTGGCCGATTAGCGGTCACAGGTAAGGTATTTACGGCTTTTTTTTTTTATACAACAGACACACAGGGGGACATATCTTATAAGACAGAATGGATTATAGAAAGTGAAACATGTGGGTTAACAAACCCTTTAAAGTGTATGCAAACCCCAAGAATGAACTCTTATTTTCTCTGGTAAATAAACCACTGTAGTACAAAAAATATATCTGTTGACATTAAAAATTCTGAGCTGTCCCGAGTCCTATGCACACTTCCAATGTTATCCCATGGAGCCTGATTAACCCACCCAGTTATTACCTTAGATTCTATATCAATTAGTTCTTATGTTGTGGATATGAGATGAAGGGTCGTGATTAAGTAGTTTAGCAAAAGACAGCAGGGCAGAGCTGACACCACTGAGTCCACAAAAATGCTGCTATAGGAACAGCTGTGTGCATTTCTATTAGATCAACATGTATTTTTCTGTACTTGCAGGGTATTTAAGATGTACCGCATATGTCTTTCTACTTTCTTGCACTTTAAAATTACCTGCACTGCGTTTGTCTTCTCCCATGAATCATTCTACCATCCAAAAATATGCTTCAGTGCAAAATGGTTTCTCTTTAAAAGTGACCCTTCATTGTGTGTGTGTAGAAAGGACATTAAAAATTGTAAAAACTTTGCTGCATCAGGAACTAATGTGAACGGACCCATTTATGGATATGCCTTCTGCCAGCTCTAAATAAATGAGTGTAATAACAGAACTGGCCTTTCTACAGAGAAGTTCCTTAGTGGAATCAGATGCGGCCACTAGGTGGTGCTGGTGCTCCAACTACAATCATGGCACAATTTGCATACACAGCAATGTTGATTACATAAATAGTTACTTATCATTAATAATGTGTATCAAATGCTAATAGAGCTAACCTAGAACAAAGATAAAAAGTACAACTGAAGCATTTAAATCAAAGAACTCTAATTGCATTAAAAAGCAAAGCAGGATTTATCAAGCACTGCTTAAAGTGGACCTTTTAGTAACTTTACAAAGATGTATGCATAAAATGCCTGACACCATGACATGTTACAATATACAGCAACTGAAAAAAAATGTTTTGGTTGGGCACCACTGACTTATGGTTCTAGTATACACCGGTGATAAAATGTGTCCTTAGTAATTGGTCTGCTGGTTCTATCCCATGTCTGTAATATAGGTGTAAAGGTGGGGTATCATGTTCACACACCCTTCCATGCATCAGTGTATGTACAAAGTGGGAAGATAGGTACAGCTCATATGGAGCACACCTCCCACGTAACCACAGGAGGGGGCGGAGACAAGACCAGTCACTCTGCACAAGGAGAGAGGACAGCAGTGAGTGGTCTTTATTACAGGAAGCTCCTGCACAGAGGCAAAGTTTCACACTGGATTACTACACAGATCTGAAAGAAATACACAAAGCACGCCACCAAGATTCAAGTAACAACACACATGCCTTTTGTAATTAGCCAATATTTACTTATCCTGAAAGCTCAACTTTAAACAGGTGAAGGTTAGAGTTAAAGGTTAGAGGTTAAAGTTAAATGTTAGTACTTAAACTCTCAAAGGGTTAATTCTGATTGTTCGATTAGGGAGGTAAATATGTAGTCATTTTTGTTTAGCTTTAGATAGGGAAAGATTATATTTTTTGCAGTGTCTCATTAAGAAGATTTGTCTTCTACTTCCTGTCCTGGAGACCCAACAGGAAGTTAGAGAAAATCTTCCCAAAAAGAGTTGTCAACCAGACAGGTATGCCCATTGGAATTCCCCCTCTATTCCTGTTCTGTTTCTATGAAAAACTTTGGATTCCCATAACTTTCAGTCTTGGTGACAATGACCACTGGGTCAAATACAGATGTATACATTTACCTAGCCGAGATACAGACAAATAAAATCTGACAGGTGTTCTAACCCCATAAAACAATTTACAAAAAAAAAAAAAAAAGTTTGGCTATACATACACTTTATTCTTTATGGTGATTACATTGTATACATGATTCATTTTCAGGGCTAGGAAAAACGTGGAGGCTTAAATCACAAACCCTCTACCTACAATGGATCTAATCCCCCACTTCAGAACAAGAATACAGATAAGGACTTCTGACTTTTCTCCGACTCTTGATATGTATAATTGTGCTAGGTTAGTGAAAGTATTGAAGCCATAGGCTCATATTAGGCAGGTGTGAGAAACCCAACCAGGGCAGGGGCTTTTGGAGGGGGACTAGGGGCTAGCCTTCTACCCAATGATTATGGCCCATGGAGGAGACCAGGGATTTTGTCTGCTTCTCCCAATCAGAGCATGGAATATAGGTCAGTTCATCCTCTAATCCCATGGAGAGAGCAGATCATTCTCTAATGATGGACAACACCGTGATGAATGCTGAGAGCAAAACTTGGATTAATTCTCTGAATAAAGATAATAAAGCTTCCCTTCTGGAGTGGATGGAACGGTGTAATATTAATTAGTCTTGTACAGGTTAATGGTCAGAGGAAATATGGTGGCCCTCCTGCAGACTAGGTTGGAGAAGCCCCTCCACTTGGGACAGAAATATTTATCAACAATATCCCTCAGGAAACCTATAAAGATAAATTAAATTCCAC
Organism: Lithobates sylvaticus; assembly: GCA_028564925.1. Lineage (NCBI taxonomy): Eukaryota > Metazoa > Chordata > Amphibia > Anura > Ranidae > Lithobates > Lithobates sylvaticus. The sequence goes on along the minus strand of CM053029.1, from coordinate 187,305,042 downwards.
TTTTTCAGACTACTGGAATATTGTATGAGTTTTGTCTTATGATGACTTTTGCACAAGTGAAAGCTAGACACCTGACAGACAGCATGTGTAATGTCCTTTATGTATCTGTGGGCTTCGTGCCGGATTGTCTGGGGTGTACACTCCCAAACTAATCAAAGTTTGGGTGCATGGCTGTTGATTAGCTTACTGTTAATTAGATCGCTGTTAGCTGTTCATTAGATGTACTGTTAGATATACTGATTTTACTGTTTAAAGTTTGCATTGTTTAGGATAATGTCTTCAAACTCTTATCTGATTTTGTGTAGTATAAATTCTGTGTGAATTTACAATAAAATGAGTTCCAGTTTGCACCTAAGCTTGTGTCGTCTAGTTCTTGAGTGCAATTCACAGCTATAATACCTGGTTCCTAGTTCCAGAGTGGAGGAAGCTGTATCTTGGCGGAGGCACTCAGGTTGGGTGCCAGGTGGTCCATCCCAGAAAGGTAAGTAGCATTTTCAGAACAAGGACCACCATGGAAGTCCTTAAAGGTCGTTCACAAAAGTTTTACTTTAAGAGGACCTGTACTGTGGAAAATGCACCCAGAATATTCAAGCAGAAGGATAAAGGACTAGTGACCAGTATTGACTGTGGCCTCCCTGCAGCGGATCTACTGATTTACCCTGGGGAATTCAATAAAGCATTAGCACTGCTTTTCTGGTGGCATGGCTTTTTAAAAATTAAATAAAGTTCTGCACCAGATTCAAAAAGCTTTACCGAAATGTTCGTAAGATTCAGGTAGTTCGTAATAGTGTCACTTTTACCAAGTGGCTCTATTACTGCACCCAGTTCAAAAATATTAACCTAACCCATATCGGTACCGAAACTGGGGGTAATTAGGGCCAACTGTAAGTTAGCGTACAGAGACAGATAGAGTATCTCGCTGTATGCTGTGTATCTGGGGCATGTTTGCCACTGCCGCCGCTACCCCCTTCCCACCTGTCATTGGTTGTTAACCACTTGCCGACCGCCCCATGTAGATATACGTCGGCAGAATGGCACGTACAGGCAGAACCACGTACCTGTACGTGCCATTCTTCAGGCGGTTGGGGGGTCCGATCGGACCCCCCTCCGCCGGCGGGGACGGTCGGCATCGCTTCAGGAGCGATCCGGGACGAGGGGACGGCCAGTGGTTTCTGGCCACCCCTCGCGATCGCTCCTGGCGAATGAAAAGCTTCCCCTTCCTGTCTATTGTATAGACAGGAAGGCGGAAGTGATGTCACGCTCGGTGCGCCGGTCTATGTGACCGGAACGCCGAGCAGAGAAGATGTAAAGGTTAGTGCACAAACAGTACACTGACACCAGTACACATAGGCACACAATCCACCCCCCTGTCACCCCCAGATCACCCCCCAGATCACCCCCTCCCCCCCAGTCACAGTGTCACTGATTGCAGTGATCATTTATTTACTGATCACTGCATTTAGTGTCAGTGTGACTGTAATAACTGTCAGGGCAGTTAGTTTTAGGTCCTAGGTAGCCCCCTACCCCCCCCCCCCTAATAAAGGTTTAACCCCCTGATTGCCCCTAGTTAACCCCTTCACCCCCTTTTGCCAGTGTCACTAAGCGATCGTTTTTCTGATCGCTGCATTGTGTCGCTAGGTAACCATTTTTTTTTTATTTTAACCGCCATGTTTTATATAGGTTCATAAATAGTTTTATAGGTCAGGTACCCCCATATTACAACCTAAATAAAGGTTTTTAACCCCCTGATTGCCCCTAGAGTTAACCCTTTCACCAGTAATCACCGTATAACTGTCACTGGTGACGCTGGTTAGCCAGTTAGTTATTTCGTTATTTAGGTTCCCCGTCAGGTTTTTATATAGCGTCAGGTACCCCCATATATTACCTAATAAAGGTTTAACCCCCTGATTGCCCCTAGTTAACCCTTTCACCCCCTTTTGCCAGTGTCACTAAGCGATCGTTTTTCTGATCGCTGCATTAGTGTCGCTAGGTAACCAGTTTTTTTTTTAGGTTAACCGCCATGTTTATATAGGTTCATAAATAGGTTTATAGGTCAGGTACCCCCATATTACAACCTAAATAAAGGTTTTAACCCCCTGATTGCCCCTAGAGTTAACCCTTTCACCAGTGATCACCGTATAAAATGTCACTGGTGACGCTGGTTAGCCAGTTAGTTATTTCGTTATTTAGGTTCCCCGTCAGGTTTTTATATAGCGTCAGGTACCCCCATATATTACCTAATAAAGGTTTAACCCCCTGATTGCCCTAGTTAACCCTTTCACCCCCTTTTGCCAGTGTCACTAAGCGATCGTTTTTCTGATCGCTGCATTAGTGTCGCTAGGTAACCAGTTTTTTTTTTGTATTACTGTTACGGGTGACGCTGGTTAGTTAGCTTGTTTTTTATACTGTCAGGGCACCCGCCATTTATTACCCAATAACGGTTTAACCCCCCTGATCGCCCGGCGGGTGATATCAATTAGGTTTTAGGGTCAAATAAGGTCTGCGTCGCCCCAGGTTAGTGCCAGTACCGCAAACACCCACGCGCAAAGCATACACCTCCCTTAGTGGTATAGTATCTGAACAGATCAATATCTGATCTGATCAGATCTATACTAGCGTCCCAGCAGTTTAGGGTTCCAAAAAAACGCATTGTTAGCGGGATCAGCCCAGATACCTGCTAGCACCTGCGTTTTCCCCCTCCGCCCAGCCCAGCCCAGCCCACCCAAGTGCAGTATCGATCGATCACTGTCACTTACAAAACACTAAGCACACATAACTGCAGTGTTCGCAGAGTCAGGCCTGATCCCTGCGATCGCTAACATTTTTTTTGTGGTAGCGTTTTGATTCAGTCGCTAACAGTCAGGAGCTTTTTTACCTGTGAATCTCAAAAAAATAAAAAAAACAAAAATAGTTGTCGTTTTATTGTTCTCTCTCTCTCTCTATTGTTGCTCTTTTTTTTACTCCATTCTATTCTGCAATGTTTTATTATGTTTTATCATGCTTGCTTTTCAGGTATGTAATTTTGTTTACTGTGTTTTAGTGTTAAGCATTTTTTTGTTTTCAGGTGCGCCATTCAGTTGCAGCGCGGATTTATTTATCTTGACAGCAACAGCGTTTGCTCCCACGATACATAAAGCCGCGACTCCAACGCTGTAGGAGGTGATTTCACCACCACAGTTAAAAAAAAAGAGCATATGTGCCGAAGCAGGGGGGCAGCCGGGGGGGCGGAGGAGCGATTGGCTCCTAATGCCACGTACATACGGTCGAAATTCCGACCGTGTGTACACGGCATAACTTTTGCGGGAGGATGCCCCCATGCATCGGCATATATAAATGGTGCATGTATGCCCATCATTAGAAGTGGGTGGATGAAGGGAGGTATTCTAATGGTGGGCATACCCACCAATCAATCTCTTTTTTTTCGTTCAGCCAAGAGGCTGCATGAAAAAAAAAAAGATTACAATATATGTCCAGTATGTTGCTGGACTTTGAATGGTTATACCAGAATGATGCCTGCAGGTTTAGGTATCATCTTGGTATCATTCTTTTCAGCCAGTGATCGGCTTTCATGTAAAAGCAATTCTAGCGGGTAATTAGCCTCTAGACTGCTTTTACAAGCAGTAGGAGGGAATGTCCCCCCTCCCGGATATAAACCGCGCCATTGGGAAATTGGGAAAGCATTTTATCACACCAATCTTGGTGTGGTCAGATGCTTTGAGGGCAGAGGAAAGATCTAGGGTCTAATAGACCCAATTTTTTCAAAAAAAGAGTACCTGTCACTGCCTATTGCTATCATAGGGGATATTTACATTCCCTGAGATAACAATAAAAATCATAACAAAGAAAAAAAATGGAAGGAACAGTTTAAAAATAGAATAAAAAAGCTAAATAAATAAAAAAAAAAACTAAAAAAAAAAAAAAAAAAAAAAAAAAAAGCACCCCTGCCCCCCCTTCTCTTGCGCAAAGGCGTACACAAGCGTTGGTCTGGCGTCATATGTAAACAGCAATTGCACCATGCATGTGAGGTATCACCGCGAAGGTCAGATCGAGGGCAGTAATTTTAGCAGTAGACCTCCTCCGTGAATCTAATGTGGTATCATGTAAAGGCTTTTAAAGGCTTTTAAAAATGTATGTAGTTTGTCGCCACTGCGTGTTTGTGCGCAATTTTAAAGCATGTCGTGTTTGGTATCCATGTACTCGGCCTAAGATCATATTTTTTATTTCATCAAAAATTTGAGCAATATAGTGTGTTTTAGTGCATTAAAATAAAAAAAAGTGTATTTTTTCCACAAAAAATGCGTTTGAAAAATCGCTGCGCAAATACTGTGTGGAAAAAAAAAATGCAACACCCACCATTTTAATCTGTAGGGCCTTTGCTTTAACAATATATATAGTGTTTGGGGGTTCAACGTAATTTTCTTGCAAAAAAAAAAAATATGTTTTCATGTAAAACAAAAAGTGTCAGAAAGGGCTTTGTCTTCAAGTGGTTAGAAGAGTGGGTGACGTGTGACATAGGCTTCTAAATGTTGTGCATAAAATGCCAGGACAGTTCAAACCCCCCCCAAATGACCCCATTTTGGAAAGTAGACACCCCAAGCTATTTGCTGAGAGCAATGTTGAGCCCATTAAATATTTTTTTTTTTTGTCCTAAGAGATTGAATAATGAAAAAAAAAAATATATATATTTTTTTTTACAAAAAAGTTGTCACTAAATGATATATTGCTCAAACATGTCATGGGCATATGTGGAAATACACCCCAAAATACATTCTGTTGCTTCTCCTGAGTACGGGGATACCACATGTGTGGGGACTTTTTGGGAGCCTAGCTGCGTACGGAACCCCAAAAACCAAGCACCGCCTTCAGGCTTTCTAAGGGAGTAATTTTTTTATTTCACTTCTCACTGCCAATCACAGTTTCGGAGGCCATGGAATGCCCAGATGGCATAAAACCCCCCAAAATGACCCCATTTTGGAAAGTAGACACCCCAAGCTATTTGCTGAGAGGTATTGTGAGTATTTTGCAGATGTCGCTTTTTGTCACAAAGTTTTGAAAATTGAAAAAAGAAAAAAAAAAATTTTTTTTTTTTTTCTTTACTTTCTTCATTTTCAAAAAACAAATGAGAGCTGTAAAATACTCACCATGCCTCTCAACAAATAGCTTGGGGTGTCTACTTTCCAAAATGGGGTCATTTGGGGGGGTTTGTGCTATTTTGGCATTTTATGGCCTTCGAAACTGTGATAGGTAGTGAGGAGTGAAATCAAAAATTTGCACCCTTAGAAATCCTGAAGGCGGTGCTTGGGTTTCGGGGCCCCGTACGCGGCTAGGCTCCCAAAAAGTCCCACACATGTGGTATCCCCATACTCAGGAGAAGCAGCAAAATGTATTTTGGGGTGCAATTCCACATATAACTATGGCATGTGTGAGCAATATATCATTTAGTGACAACTTTTTGAAGAAAAAAAAAATTATTTTTTATTTTGTCTTTATTCAATCACTTGGGACTAAAAAAAAAAATATTCAATGGGCTCAACATGCCTCTCAGCAAATAGCTTGGGGTGTCTACTTTCCAAAATGGGGTCATTTGGGGGGGTTTTGTACTTCTCTGCCATTTTAGCACCTCAAGAAATGAAATAGGCAGTCATAAATTAAAAGCGGTGTAAATTCCAGAAAATGTACTCTAGTTTGTAGACGCTATAACTTTTGCGCAAACCAATAAATATACGCTTATTGGCATTTTTTTTTACTAAAGACATGTGGCTGAATACATTTTGGCCCAAATGTTTGACTAAAATTGAGTTTATTAGATTTTTTCTTATAACAAAAAGTAGAAAATCTCTTTTTTTTTTTTCAAAATTTTCGCTCTTTTTCCGTTTATATCGCAAAAAATAAAAAATCACAGAGGCAATCAAATACCATCAAAAGAAAGCTCTATTTGTGGGAAGAAAAGGACGCAAATTTCGTTTCGTTACAAAATTGCATGACCGCACAATTACCAGTTAAAGTAGTGCAGTGCGAAATTGAAAAAAGACCTCTGGTCCTTAAGCTGACAATTGGTCCGGGGCTGAAGTGGTTAAGGATGCAATCAGCTGACAGTGAGCAGGGGTAAGCAGAGACATTAGTTTAGTTACCCATCAGGACTTTTTTCTTCTTCTGTTTGACAGCAGGCAGTGGGTGGATTCCATAGACATCAGCAGGCCGTCTGTTGGCTATGGATATGCTCACTGCCAATCACAATGGGAAGTTACCTGATGAGGAACTAGTGTCTCCTAATTCACTATTAGACTCTGCCTCTCTAGCTACAAATATCAGCCACTGCACTAAAGGAAGCTCAGCTGCGTTGAGGATGTAAGGACATGCCATCATCACTGTGCCCCCACATGTGGTGCTTGCCAAAAATTCAGGTACCTGTTTTCAACAGGTACATGAATCTGTCACCCACATTGACATTGGTTGTGCAGAGGCACAGCAGAATTCTAAAGAGTGTCACAGACACCCATGACCATGCCTTGTTCCACACTGTATCTCTGTGTGGCGTTAAACATTTCTATATATTCCCCATAAAACAGCAGATTTTTAATTTATGAATTCAAGTCTAATTTCAGGTGTTAGGAAGCTGATTACCCACTTGAGTCCTAAAGCCATTTTTTTTATTTTCTTTTAATTTTTTTGTTTACATTTTAAAAATCTAGGCCTGAAGATTACTTTAAACTTCCAAATATATATTTTCTGAACCCAGACATCCCAGAGAATAAAATGGTGATTGTTTCACTTTTTTTTTTATGTTACATATTATTATCACAACAGTTTATCAAATGCAAAATATAAAAGATGAGGTTGCATCAAGTAAACAGACACCCAACATGTCAAACCTAAAAACTGTGTGCGCCTGTGAAACAGCAATACCCTATATTTCCCATTGGCGGCACATTAAAAGACCCTACACGTCATTAGTTTAGAGTTACCCAGGAGCTCTGGTGCTAGAATTATTGATCTCACTCTGGCATGCGCGGTCATATGTAACATTTGTAGGGCAAACGCCATTTTCATACGAAGGCTCCCCAATGCATGTGTTTTAGTATGTATGTGTGTTTGTTTATGTGGAGTTTTGCTAAAATTTTTCTCATGTGTCCCTTTAAATGTTTAAAAGGCACCACAATTTAGGGCACTAGGAGAGAACACACATGTAATGACACAAAATCCACTTAGAATCTGGGATTTAGAACACAAACAAGGTAAATGGAAATATAATTCACCATTAATCCCAAGGAAAAACATTATTTTACATCGGGGAAAGGGAAAGTAGGTGGGAATTGGATAAAAATAATTAAAATGCACAACTAAGAGATATAATAAAAAAAGGGGAAAATATGCACATATCAAGAATTAAAGCACAAAACAGATTTGATGGTGGTAAACAAATGGCGGTATCTCCAGCTGAAGCACTTTGTTACGACTTTGCCCCAACCAATTAGATCAGGGGAAGATTTAATGTCGCTGGAGCGGCTATGCACATCGGCAAATACAAGAAACGGTATATCCCGGATGTAAAAAATTTTTTTTTTGTTTGAAATTGTATTTAATATTAAGATAAAAAGGAAGCAGCGCCAGAACAAACAAAAAATTAAAAATTACTATATAACAGACAAAAATAATTCCAAAAAATCACTGTGTCCAGTCCTAGATTTTAAAGTCCAAATGTAGCTGGAATGTTATGAGCACAAAAACAGCTAGGGTAGATGGTACACAAGTTGAAGGGAATGTCCACATCAAGGATAATCACAGAATCAACACCGCAGTGAGGTAATGTATTTGGTGACATAGAATCCTTCCACCAGTGTTGCTATGCTCTTACCAGAAGTCTGAGCATATAGATCCTGTAGCCCGTCCTCCTGAGCGTGGTGGCGTCACTGCGCGCCTTCCCACGCCACCACGCTCAGGAGGACGGGCTACAGGATCCGACCGGCCGGCGGATGTATTTTCATGCTCCAATCTGAATTTTAATGTGAGTTTATCTTATGCTTTTAAAATAAATATTTAGTACTGGTTTACGCTATGGGTACCCCTTCTCTTCTTTTATACTACAATGCACTGCTGAGTGTATGAATGGAGTGCCGGGAGGAATAAGGGACGCCAGGCTCGTATTATCCATTGGGTGATCGCAGGATTTCATCGCCAGGTTATCCATAGCCATTTCCACAGAGCTCTATATGCTCAGACTTCTGGTAAGAGCATAGCAACACTGGTGGAAGGATTCTATGTCACCAAATACATTACCTCACTGCGGTGTTGATTCTGTGATTATCCTTGATGTGGACATTCCCTTCAACTTGTGTACCATCTACCCTAGCTGTTTTTGTGCTCATAACATTCCAGCTACATTTGGACTTTAAAATCTAGGACTGGACACAGTGATTTTTTGGAATTATTTTTGTCTGTTATATAGTAATTTTTAATTTTTTGTTTGTTCTGGCGCTGCTTCCTTTTTATCTTCTTATGCTTGGTGTGTGTATCCCACTTTGAGCGGCGGCCTGCTTTCTTGTCCCCCCCCCCCCTTTTCTGGTTTCACCATTTAAGGTAGTATTATGCTTTATTAGCGCGGTTTTAATTTATTTCCATTGTATTTAATATTGTATGCTTGGTTGACTTTCGAAGGAAAATGTTGTATATTGGTATTTTGATATAATGAAAATAAATAATAATTTAAAAAAAATTGTTTGAACAACAGCTTCACAGACTAACAATTCTAGACCAGGACGTGATGTCATACATGTCGTTTTCTCGTCAATTCACAGGAGGCGTGTTGTCTATGTATGAGCATTCGTAGAGCCACCCTCCCCAGCGACACCCGCCATTATCGCACCGGGGGCTCGCAGGTATACACATCGGGGGAGGGGGGATTTCGTGGCAATTGTGGAAGTGATCCACACAAAAGCCAAACAGTTGGCTTGACAAATCTACACACACTCCTAGCCCGTATAGCAGCCAGGACGAATTTAAAAAACATGTGTTCCCAGCACCTTTGTAATATGGCGCTGGGACTCAAGTGGTTAAAGAAGGCAAACAATGTAATTGTTAAAGTTCTGCTTTAAAAAGATAAAAAAAATTTGGTTTCTATTGCTGTCTGTGTCTCTGCTGAGTAGGTTCACCCTATTTGGCCAGGACAGAAATTGATGAAACTATACACTCAATGGGCACTTTATTAGGTACACCTTGCTAGTACTGGGTTGGACCCCCATTTGCCTTCAGAACTCCCTAATTCTTCATGGCATAGATTCAACAAGGTGTTGGAAACATTCCTCAGAAATTTTAGTCCATATTGACATGGTAGCATCACGCAGTTGTTGCAGATTTGTCGGCTGCACATCCATGATGTGAATCCCCCGTTTAACCACATCCCAAAGGTGCTCTATTGGAATGAGATCCGGTGACTGTGGAGGCCATTGGAGTACAGTGTCTTCATTGTCATGTTCAAGAAACCAGTGGTGAGATGATTTGAGCTTTGTGACATGGTGCATTGTCCTGCTGGAAGTAGCCGTTAGAAGATGGGTACATTGTAGTCATAAAGGCATGGACATGGTCAGTAACAATACTCAGGTAGGCTGTGGCGTTTAACGATGCTCAATTGGTACTAAGGGCCCAGGGCTCAAAGTGTGCCAAGAAATTATCCCCCACACCATTACACCACCACCAGCCTGAATCATTGATACAATGCAGGATGGACCCATGCTTTCATGTTGTTTAGACCAAATTCTGATCCTACCATCTGAATGTTGCAGCTGAAATCGTGACTCATCAGACCAGGCAACGTTTTTCCAATCTTCTATTATCCAATTTTGGTGAGTCTGTGTGAATTGTAGCCTCAGTTTCCTGTTCTTAGCTGACATAAGTAGCACCTGGTGTGGTCTTATGCTGCTGTAACCCATCTGCTTCACAAAACTGCCACTCACTGGATATTTTCACTTTTTCGGACCATTCTCTGTAAGCCCTAGAGATGGTTGTGCATTAAAATCCCAGCGGATCAGCAGTTTTTGAAATACTCAGACCAGCCCATCTGGCACCAACAACCATGCCACGTTCAAAGTCACTTAAATACCCTAATTTATCCCTAATGTAATGCTTGTTTAAACTTCAGCAAGTCACCTTCATCACATCTAGATGCCAAAATGCATTGAATTCCTGCCATGTAATTGGCTGATTAGCAATTTGTGTTACCAAGGCATTGAACAGGTGTACCTAATAAAGTGGCGGTGAGTGTACATTTCACAGTTGCCGCCAGCATAGCAAGTGAGAACAAATCTTCCAATGGGGACATTTGTTGTGGTGACAGCTATAAGGTTTTTTTTTACTGGTTTTGAAGAGGTTTCCTCTCACTTTTCGTCTCTGAGACAGGAAGCAAGATAAAAAATCCCCGATGGGCCATAGACATAAAAACCTAACAGGACTTTAACCCTTTCTTACCCTACCCAACAAAAACAGTTTGGGCTTTAGATAATCTTTAACACATGCATAGGTGTAAATGAGGTTTGACAGGTGTCTATTACCTCAATGGGGAGATCCCTGTACCCTGCTACCTTAAAATCTACTGAAAACCAGGGTACCTCTGATTGCATTCTCCATCTCTTCTTTTCAATACTCCACTGGCCAGTTAGTGACACCACTAATGAGTTTCCTCTAGAGTTCCACTTCAACCCCAATGCAGGCTTGGTACCACAGTGGAAGGGTTTGAGTAGAACGCGGCCTTCTCCTGTGTGAAAGGTGAGCATGGATGCTGTTGATCTAACAACACATGAAAGCTCCTATTCTGTGAGACCAATTTAATGCGGGCGAATTGTTGAAAGATTAAAAACCACAGCCTGCTAATTACCCCGGCTTCTCATCTCTTATTCAGGCCGTGAATCATGTTCCATCACCATTAAGCCGCAGCCCATGAATTTCCCTCTAATTAGAAGGGCTGGAGATGAAGTGCAGTTTGGACGCGGCACCCCTGCGCCCATCAGCACGAGGAGATGTCATTAAACAACCTTAAATTATTTATGAAAATTACTTTGCCCAAATTGTAATTATTTTCCCTCCGTGAGTGAGCCGAGGCTGGTGTGAAACGGCGGAAGGAATGAAGCGGGCAGGCGCAGGCTGGGGTCAGAAGGTTTAATGGTGGAAAACATCTGGACTGTCGCACAGAAGCGATTTGAGGTAAGCAAGGGAATGGAGAACAATGGTGAAAAAAAAAACAGGACAGTTTTGTGATGATGCCACCTATCTCCTGCCAAATGTACTTAGATTAAAGAGAGTCGATCATACAGCAGAATACTTATGTGAGAAGTAGATTATGATATTTAGTTTGCTAAAGTACGGTGTATTAACTTATTTTTCCTCTCTCCATAAAATACTTGTTTTAAACTTTTTTCATCCTCTTTGTATTTCAGTGCTTCTGATCTGCTCCGTACACAGAGGGGGCTTAGTTACTAAAAATTAAGAGTGCAAAATCTGGTGCAGCTCTGTAAAGAAACCAATCAGCTTCCAGGTTTTATTGCCAAAGCCTAATTGAAAAAGCCAAAGGTAGAAGCCGATTGGCTACCATGCACAGCTGCACCAGATTCTGAGTGCACTAGTTTTAGTAAATATCATCCCGTCTACTTGCACATCATTGCTCTGGACCTTCTTGATAGTATCTGAGGCTCGATTCACATCTATGCATGTTGCTTTTGAACGTTTCTGCAGTGCTTTTTGCTGTGCTTTCTGCGATTGCCGTCTTTTTTTTACATTCACTGTATATAGCTGGTTGCTAAGGAGTAGGTCGGGAAGCCGGCCGCCAGGTCCTTAGCATCGGATGAGTCATCAGCTGTCAGCAGGCTTCTCCGCTGACAGCTAAATGTAAAAAAAAAAAAAAAATTCATGCCAAATCGGTGGCTATTACCGGCACCGTCCAAATCAGTGCGACGCCGACTTTGTGGCGCAGCACCGATTCCCAAAAGTAGTTTCTGTACTACTTTTGGTGACTTTGGGCGCGATTTCAATAGACATCTGTGCAGAAACCCACCAGATGTCTCCGAAATCACACCCTAAGTTGGACTGACATGCCGGTATGAAATTGTGCGAGTTGAGCTGAACGATTTCAATCCTGCAGCAGTGTGAACAAGAAAAAAAAAAAAAGGAAAGAGATTAAGGTCTGGTGTGACCCCTCTGAGCAGTGTTAACATGGGCTGAAAGTGCATTCAAAAAGTATTCACAGCCCTTTACTTTTTCCACATTTTGTTATGTTACAGCCCCTTTCACACCGAGCCACCTATAGCATCGGCGGTAAAACGCCGCTATTATTAGCTGCGTTTTACCGTCGGATTTGGGGCGCATTTTAGCCGCATTTGGGCGCTTTTACCCCCGCTAGCAGCCGTTAAAGGGTTAAAACCACCCGCAAAATCTGCGTTTTGCCAGCGGTATTACAGCGCTGCCCCATTGATTTAATTTTATTCTATATCAGGTCCCACAGTTAACAGTGCATGTCAGACAGAGCCGGTACGGGGGGGGGGGGGGGCAGATGCTTTGGGGGGCACAATTTATTGGGGGTGGGGGGGCACAGTGAAGTGTCCAGGGCCTACCGGATAGACCGTCTGTCCTGGGGTCGCTTTAATCTGTGGCTGGCTGCAGCGCTCCCCTGCCGCCGCCTCCTCCTCCTCTTCTTTGTCACACACAGCGCCAGGAGCCATGTGTGTCACATAGCTGGGTCTGTGTGTTGTCGGCGGCACAGTGTAACAAGGTCCCGCCCCCCTAGACCGGCTTGGGTGATAGCAGATTGAATCAGTGTTCCACCTATCACACAAGCCGGTCTGGGGCGGGGGGGCGAGACCTTGTTACGGCGTCGCCGAACACACACAGACCCAGCTATGTGACACACAGCGGGCGATGTCCAGTGTGTGATCCAAGGCAGGCTATCGTGAGTCTGCATTCATAGGCAAAGTGAGGCTGCATTGATAAACACAGTGAGGCTGCGATTATAGGCACAGTGAAGCTGCGATTATGGGCACAGAGAGGCGGAAATTATGGGCACAATGAGGCAGCAATTATGGGCACAGGGAGGCGGCAATTATAGGCAGTGAGGCGGCGATTATGGGCACAGTGCGGCGGCATTGGTGGGCACAGTGAGGCGGCGATTATGGGCACATTGAGGCAGCAATTATGGGCAGTGAGGCGGCGATTATGGGCACAGTGAGGCGGCGATTATGGGCACAGTGAGGCGGCGATTATGGGCACATTGAGGCGGCATTGGTGGGCACAGTGGTAGGCTCAGCCTACTAGGCTGCATTTGATGGGTACTGGTGAGAATGCATTGATCTCTTGTATCATGTCTGCAGTCTCTGACCGTCTTTAGTATGGTGTCCTTAGTCTCTTACCATCTCTTGTATCATGTCCACAACCTCTGACTATCTCTTGTCTTATATCATGTCTGCAGTCGCTGAGGGAGTTTGGAGAAGAGTGGAAGTGCTACCAGGATAGGGGTCATGGGAGAAGCCAGACGTGTGTGGACTGTTGAGGAGACTTTTATGGGCACAATGAGGCGGCAATTATGGGCACAGGGCACAAATCCTTTTCCCCTCTTTTTGTTTATATGTGATTTCATATCTGTCTATCTATATATAATACACTCTTCAAATGTGCTTTAAAGTGCATGGGTTTTCCCTTTCATGAACAAGAAAATAATGAGGTTATGATGTTGGGCTGGTTTTTATTACCAGTCTGGCCCTGGAAGTATCCTTGTAAAACAGCCGTCACTAGTTTGCTGGGACCGCGGGTTTCCCCAGCCACCAGTGATGCTGCGTGCGCGCGCCCGTCCCCTGCTCCTCACCACAGGTCTCGGGGGGTTGACAGAAGACCAGCTCGCACTCAGGGGCCACGATTAGGGGCGCAACGTCACGTGCACACCCCTGCTACCCACGGTTCCTGGCTCTCCATATCTCGCAGGTTCCGCCCCTTCTGTATTTCAGTTGTGGCCCCCTGCCTTCAAGGTATGTGGGCCACATGTTCACATTAGTGATCACTAGTTCATATTTTTATTGTGCACACTGCTGGGCATATTTTGATAAAGATCACGTGGATGGGCACCTTATCTTATGGTAAGGGGCACTCTGCTGGACAAATTTTATTTTAAGGGGCACGCTGATGGACACATTTTGTTGTGCCCATCAGTGTGCCCCTTAACATAAAATGTGCCCAGCAGCCTGCACATTAAAAATATACCCATCAGCGTGCCCCTTAAAATAAAATGTACCCATCAGAGTGCCCCTAAACATAAAAAGGTGCCTATCAGTGTTTCCCCTTATTTTATGTTAAGGAGAACGCTGATGGGCACATTTTATGTTAAGTGATACTCTGATGGGCACATTTTATGTTAAGGGGCACGTTTTGTTGTGCTCATCAGAGTGCCCCTTAATATAAAATGTGCCCATCAGGGTGCCCCTTAATATAAAATGTGCCCATCAGAGTGCCTCTTAACATACAAATTGCCCATCAGAGTGTCCCTTAATATAATAAGTATATTCCTGTTTTGAAACATTGATTCTTTCTTAAAAACAGGGGGGGAGGGGGGGGGGTTGCCATCTACGCCCTAGGCACCAAATGGCCTTGTCCCAGCACTGATGTCAGAGTACATACCAAGCCATGAAGTCCAAGGAATTGTCTGTAGCCCTCTGAGACAGGATTGTATAGAGGCACAGATCTGGGGAAGGGTACAGAAACATTTCTGCAGCATTGAAGGGCCCAATGAGCACAGTGGCCTCCATAATCCCCTAAATGGAAGAAGTTTAGAACCACCAGGACTCTTCCTAGAGCAGGCCGCCCACCAAACTGAGCAATCAAGGGAGAAGGGCCTTAATCAGGGAGGTGACCAAGAACCCGATGGTCACTCAGAGTGCTCCAGTGTTTCTCTGTGGAGAGAGGCGAACCTTCCAGAAAGAACAAGCATCTCTGCAGAACTCCACCAATCAGGCCTGTATGGTAGAGTGGCCAGACGGAAGACACTCCTCAGTAAAAGGCACATGACAGCCCACATGGAGTTTGCCAAAAGGCACCTGAAGGACTCTCAGACCATGAGAAACAAAATTCTCTGGTCTAATGAAACAAAGATCAAACTCTTTAGCCTGAATGGCAAGAGTCATGGCTTGAGGAAACAAGGCACCACTCATCTGGCCAATACCAGGAGAGGAGACATGATGCTTGCCAAGGTCTGGGAAAAGAGCCTCGTCCCGACAACCCTGGCCATTGGTTGTCGTGTCCTGGGGGGGACTTATTGGAATCCCGGCCCCCCCTATGTGAATGGGGATCGGGTACATTGTACCCCTACTCATTCACCAAAAAAAAAAAAAAGCATCAAAAAGTAAAAACCACAAGAGACAATTCATCTTCAATCACGCCGCCCAACAGACCCGAAAAATAGAAGAAAAAAATACAAAGCTCCGCCTCGATGGGAGGCCTCCCAGCGACTGCTGTCTCTTGGCTGGACAGCTATTATACAAGCAAGAGCGGGGCCACCCAATGACGTAACTTAGTGACCCCACCTCTTCTGACATCATGTGACATAAACCAGGGTTATTCGGTTAAGTCAGCGGATTGCCCTGCCCTTGCGTATATAAGAGCCATCAAAGAGAAAGGACAGCAGCTGGCGGGAGGCCTCCAATGGAAGCCGAGGTTTTTTGTTTTTCGAGTCAGTCTGGCGGAATTGTAAAAAAAACTCTATTGTGGTTTCTACTTTTTGACACTTTTTTTGGTGAATGGGAAGGGGTACAATGTACCCAATGCCATTCACATAGGGGGAGGGGGCCGGGATCTGAAGGTCCCCTTGTTAAAAGGGGCTTCCAGATTCCGATAAGCCCCCCGTCCACTAACCCTGACAACCAATGGCCAGGGATGTAAGAAAGAGGCTCTTTTCCCATCAACACGCTCACCCCCCCCCCCCCCCCATCCTGGTCTCCAGGCTGCATGTTCGGATAAGGGTATGGTATGGATTTTGAGAGGAACTGCCCCCGCACCAATTTTTTTTTTTTTTTTTTTTAAAGCTTTGGCATAGAGCTCCCTATAAAATCCATACCAGACCCGAAGGGCCATGCATGGACCAGGGGGGGGGGGGCTTGTGGTCCACACGCTGTTTTTTTTTTTTTTCCTTGATTTTTTTTATCTATAGTGCCAATACATTACAGCTGCGAGCAAGTTTAAATAAAAAAATTTCCTTCAGAAATGTAATTTTGCTGCTACTATTCTACACATCACACAGATGCGCCACTTTACAGGCAGACTAAGGGGACCCCCCCCCCCCCCAGGCACGATATTTAAAGGAATATTTTATTTGTATTGTTTCAATTTAAGCATTATTAAAATCACTGCTCCTGAAAAAAGTTGTTTTAAAAACTTTTTTTTGCATTGATACATGTCCCCAAACACTTTATGACAATAACTTGCATATAAGCCTTTAAAATTTGCACTTATGATTTTTTATGTTCATATCCCATAGACTTAAATAGGGTTCACATGTACGCTCAAACTTTTTGCATGTTCTGATGCAAACAGAACGGGGGGGGGGGGGGGGGGGGGGGGCTGTTCAGCCGCAACTAATGATTATTTTCATAATTAGTTTGCTGATTATTGTTTCACTTAATCGGATAAAAACCTCCAAAACAGTGTGTGTTGTATAATTAAAGGAGTTGTAAAGGCCAAAGTTTATTTTTTTATCTTATTGCATTCTATGCATTAAGATAAAAAAAAAAACACCTGTGTATATAGCAGCCTCCCCAGCACCCCCCCCCCCCAGCACCCCTTAATTACTTACCAAGCCCAGCTCTCTCCAGGAGTCCCTCCGCCATTGGTTTCCACGACTGTCAAAGTAAGTTAGCCAACCAGGGTAGAGAGGTGGCCAGGTCAGGGGTCCATGTCTGAATGGACACAGGGAGCTGTGATTCGGCTCGGGTGCCCCCAGAGCAAGCTGCTGGCTGTGGGGGAACTTGACAGGAGGGAGGGACCAGGAGGCGAGAAGAGGAGGATCTGGGCTGCTGTGTGCAAAACCAACTGCAGAGAGGAGGTAAGTATACATTTTTTTAAAATAACAACGAGACTTTACAATCACTTTAAGGTAATATGTAAAGTTAAAAAAAAATAAAAATAAAAAAAAGTCAATTTATTCTTGAATATCTATATGCAGTGGTACATATAAATAACCAGCTAAATGGTTAGGGAACAAAATATCAAATCCACTCTGGGAATAACCAGAGATATACACAGGTACTGTATATATACTATTCGAGGTTGAATCTGGTACATAGCATCAGACTCCAAGATCAAAATTTTTATTTAAAGAAAATAAATTGAGACACCTAAAATACTGGTTTTGCAGATTTTAAGACAGGACTGTAATACAATATTATGCATGACAGACATCCTCATCATAGGCAGGTAGCTTGATGCAACCAGCACATGCTGTCACTAAGACATTTAGTAGCAGCATCAGCATTCTTTTTATATCACCTGCCATGATGGGGGTTAAACGAAAAGTCAGCCCTCCATAGTACAAAAACAGCATATAATCACTACTAGAAGGGGTTTATTTACAGTGGATATAAAAAGTCTACACACCCCTGTTAAAATGTCAGGTTTCTGTGATGTAAAAAAATGAGACCAAAATAAATAATTTCAGAACTTTTTCCACCTTTAATATGATTTATAAACTGTACAACTCAGTTAAAAAACAAAACTGAAATCTTTTAGGTGGAGGGAAATAAAAATAAAATAGGATTTTTTCGTCATACTTGCCTGTAAAATCCTTTCCTGTCGCATCATGGCAGCATATACCTTGGGTTGTGACTCCGCCTCCACAACCTGATAGGACCACGTAACTATAAAATGGTGATACGGCCCCCGCCCCGGTATTCTCTTATTTTTCCTCACCTGTTGGGACGCACGGACATCACCCCCTTACCGCTTCGCCCCAGCCAGGTTCTAGCCTCTCCTGGTTTGGAAGTCCTTGCCGGTACAGCCTCTAAAAGGAAGCTAAATGGAAGGAACCCCACTCTGGTGATCTCAGGGGTATCGTATCATTTCCTCTGTTATTGTTTTCTGCGGACTGCCTGTGTAGAACCTTAAATAGGTTTAAAGCACTATGATGACTGCTTGCGTGTAGAACCTTAAACAGGTTTAAAGCACTGCGATGACTGCCGTGTGCAAAACCTTAAATAGGTTTAAAGCACCTTGTCGACTGCCCCTGTGTAGAACCTTAAAGAGGTTTTAAGCACCAACATTCTCCTGGCCTCTGTGTAAAGCCTTAAACAGGCTTAAAGCACCTTGCTATTATGCATATGTGTGTCAGGGCAAACACACTCCAAATATACTCCTAAGCCTTAAATAGGCTTTCCATTGTGCAGTGGTCTCCCCCCCCCCTCTTGCTTTATCAAAGAAAAGCGCCGTACCTGTAGTCCCTCTCCTCTCCGTTCCTCTTCCCCTCAGGTGCGCCGAGCGTCCTGGCGCTTCGGCGCATGCGCAGTGCGGTCTGCTCGGGCGGCCTGAGGGCTTTGCCAATCTCCAAAATGGCGCCGGCGGCTGCGCGGCGCTACTGCACATGGGAGACCGTGACGCAGATCACCGCCAGACCAATAGGTAAGGGGGGAGGACGGATCGGTAAGTAAAAAAAAAAAAAGGGAGCTGAGGCACTAACGCTACCTAAATGGTCAGCCCTGTCAGGTCCTCAAGATCCTCCAAGTCCGGACGTAGAGGGTCCTCGCGGGGAAGGAGCCGCTCAGGCCACAGACGGAGCCGTTCAGGACGGAGCAGGAGAAGTCACTCGGGTCATAGGAGTCGCAGAGGAAGTCGCAGAGGAAGTCGCTCCAGATCCTATTCCCGACGCAGATCACCTGCACACAGACACCACTCAGCGACCCGCTCCAGGCCCGCTCCCAACACCTGCTGGGTGTGCGGGGCCGCCGCCCTTCTGGACAAATTAGCCTGCCGCAGGTGCCTCGAGGAGGCAACCAGAGGGGACCAGGACCTCAGAGAACCAACAGGGGCCCCACCCCCACAGCCCGCTCTAGACGTGGTTGCATCCACAAGAAGCGCCTCTCCGGCCCCCCCCCCCCCGAGTACATCAAGGGAGCAGGACTCCCAGTCAGACGAGGAAGAATTGGAGGCATCAGCGGGATTCGACTTTTCCCTTATCGAACCCTTTGTGAGGTCCGTAAAGGAGGCTATTAATAGGGATGAGCCCCAGGAGATCCAGCAAAAGCGGAAGAAGTACTTCCCCAACCTTAGACGGGACCCGGAGGCCTTCCCCTTCATAGAGGAGCTTGATGACCTCATCAGGGAGGAATGGCAAAGGCCTGATAAAAAGTCAAGCCTCAACAACAGGCTCGCCAAATTATACCCTCTTAAGGAGCCCAAGGTGAAACCTCTGGTGACCCCGCCTGTAGTAGACGCATCCCTCATGCGTCTGGCCAGGCATGTGACGCTCCCTATCGAGGACGCCGTGACCTTTAGGGACGTCCTAGATAGGAAGATCGACACAGACCTGAAGAGAACCTATCTAGCGGCAGGTGGCGCATGCAGGCCGGCAGTGGCCCTTGCGGCCGTAGGAAAAGCCATCTCCAGCTGGTCGGCCAGCGCCGAAAAACTTATTACAGACGGAGCAGACCAGGATAAATTAGTCAAGGCCCTGCAGGAGCTAAGCCTGGCAGGAGACTTCGTGGCAGAGGCCTCTGTCGATGTGATAAAATCTACATCCAGGGCCATGCTGTCCTCCGTCATGGCCAGACGGGCACTCTGGCTGAAGCCGTGGGCGGCTGACCTGGCTTCCAAGTCCAACTGGTGCCGTATCCCTTACGACGGCGAAAACCTTTTCGGGGCAAAGCTAGACTCAGCCATTTCCAAAGTGACTGGCGGGAAATCAGGGCTCATCCCCTCAGACAGGAGGCCCAAACAGCAGAGGCCTCCTCCCTCTAGACGAAATCTCCGACAGGTACAGGGACGCCAAGGCCTACAGGCCGGGCAGAGAGTTTAGGAGGAACTGGAAGAACCCTCAGACTTCCTTCTCGAGGTTCCAGAAACATAAGACCTCTGTGCCCACCGACCAGAAGCCTTTTTGAAGGTGCGCCCACCCAGCCAGCAGTAGTGGGAGCCAGGCTCCTAAGATTCAGGCTGCTCTGGGCGGAGAGACTATCAGAGACCCCTGGACGGTGGCCACCGTCCGGTTCGGGCACAGGTGGGCATTCAGGGGACGCCCCCCGGGGATAATTTGTGCCCGACCAGGCTCCCATCCTCGTGAGAAAGAAGGGCGCTGTTGTTAGGATACGTCCAGGAGCTACTCCAGAAAAAAGCAGTAGTGGAGGTGCCCCAACCACAAAGAGGTCTGGGGTTTTACTCCCCCCTGTTCCTGGTCAGAAAAAAATCCGGGGACCTGCGCCCCGTCCTGGACCTAAAAATCCTCAACCACTCCATCCGGGTAGAATCCTTCAAGATGGAGAGCCTACAATCGATCCTCCAGGCCATAAACCTGGAGGACTGGATGTTGTCCATAGATCTACAAGATGCCTACCTGCATATCCCCATCCATATAGCCTTTCAGAAGTTTCTCCGGTTCTCAATAGACCACCACCATTATCAGTTCCGGAGCCTCGGAATCTCCACTGCCCCCAGGACATTTACGAAGGTCCTTCTCCCGGTCATTGCTTCCCTGAGGGAAAGAGGTCTAAGGGTCCATCACTATCTGGACGATATCCTCCTCCTCTCGAACAGCCAGGAGTCCCTCATACAGCACAGGGAGATCCTAGTCTCCACGCTACAGGGCCTGGGATGGCTCATCAACTGGAGGAAGAGCAACGCTCAGCCCACCCAGAGGATGGTCTTCCTGGGAGCCCTTCTAGACACCCGGCAAAACTCCATACAGCTACCCCCAGAGAAGGTTCCTCCTCTGGACAGGAAAGTGAGGAAGGCAATCTCAACAACTCCCTTATCAGCCAGAGTGTGCCTCAGCCTCCTAGGCTCCCTGTCAGCCACCATCCCGATGGTCCAGTGGGCGCAGTGGAATGCGAGACCCCTCCAGATCTCATTCCTTCTCAACAACAAATGTGGAAGGAGGGGGATCAGGGGGAAAGCATAAACCAGGGAGTACTGGCTCCATGGAACTACCATACGTATCCGCTCCGATTGCCAGAGGATCCCTTGTTCAGGACACAAACTACTGTAGCTTGTTGTTGAACCTGGATGCGAATAGGTCGACCTCTGGCCACCCCCAAAGCGGGCAAATTTCCTGGAACACTCCTGGGTGTAGGGACCATTCCCCCGTGCAGATCTGCTGGCGGCCGAGATAATCTGCCTTCCAGTTCTCTACTCCCGGGATATGGACTGCCGATAGAAATCAGCACATGTCCCTCTGCCCAGGCTAGTATGTGGTACACCTCCTTCAGAGCTGAACGATTCCTGGTACCGCCTTGGTGGTTTATATAGGCCACTGCAGTGGCATTGTCGGACTGAACCCTAATAGGGCAGCCCTGAAGCTCCCCTGTCCAGGACCATAGGGCCAGATATACTGCCCGTAACACCAGGACATTGATGGGCAGGATCTTGTCCTCTCCTGTTCCAAGCCAAGATGTCTTGTTGTATAGGCCTGGAATGGAACTGGGCATAGGGCACTGCCTTGAAGGAGGACACCATTTTTCCTAGAAGACTCATACAGAGCCGAATGGAGGGTTGTCTGGTTCCCCTTATCTGATGCACCTGATCCTTCAGGGCCCGGATCCTTTACAGGTGGCAACAATATCCTTGCTTTGAGCGTATCTAGGATTGGACCTAAATACTTCAGACTTTGAACTGGTCTCAAGGCTGACTTTTCAGTATTTATGACCCAGCCTAAGCTTTCCAAATACCACACTGTGCAGGTGATGCTGTTCTAGAGCCTGTAGTGAATGATCTCTGAGCAGGTTCGTCCAGATATCCGAGCACCAAGATCCCTTGGGCCCTTAAAAGACCCAATACTGGTGCTTGGACCTTTGTGAACACACGGAGAGCTGTGGCAAGCCCAAAGGGTAGAGCCACAAACTGAAAATTACGTTCCGCTACTGCAAATCGCACATCTGATGAGGCTGAAAGATAGGTATGTGTAAATACACGTCCTTTATAATCGATGGAGGCTAGAAAGTCTCCCATCTGGAGCGAGGCTACAACTGAGCAGACAGACTCCATCTGAAAGGACTGGATTAGTATTGTTTTTCAATTGAGTTGTACAGTTTATAGGTCACATTAAAAAAGGTGGAAAAAGTTCTGAAATGATTTATCTTTGTCTAATTTTTTTTTTTAATTTTAACAGGGGTGTGTAGACTTTTTATATCCACTCTATACTGTGAAAGTAATAACATACAGTATGTGTGTGTGTGTGTGTGTGTAATATAAATATACACACAGGGGTTAGAGAAAAAGAAAAAAATGGAAACACTACATGATTTGCACACGTGAAAGTGACGACGTGTTTCCCATTGAAAGCGGAAACATGTCCATGTCTTTTTTGATAGGAGTCTATCAGCATGGCACATCTTAACTTGGCAATATTTGCCCACTCTTTGCAAGGCCATTCTTTTGCTTCCACTGTGTGATGAGACATCGAGCTAACCAGTAGGAAACCTCACTTTTGCCATTCACTGCGTGCGCTACTAGTGATACGGAGTCATGTCATCGCTTACTGAGCTTCAAAGAGGGCAAATTGTTGGTGCCCGCTTAGCTGGTGCCTCTTTGACTGAAGTTGCCATTTCATTTGGGATGTTGCGAGATACAGTATCAAACGTCTTGACGGCATATACAGTTTCCAGGAAAACATTGTCTGATAAGCATACGTGCGGACAAGATGGTCAACTGACTGAAAGACAAAGGACATGAACATTTATGTCGCCTGGCACATGGGCGCGCAAACTGCTCCTATGACCGATGTGTCCACTGGACAAAGTGGATTACTAGTAAAGCAGCCTGGGGTATCGCATGATCACTTTGCAATCACAATGTAAACAAAACTGTTACGAATGACTCATTTATAACA
Source organism: Lithobates sylvaticus (assembly GCA_028564925.1). Classification (NCBI taxonomy): domain Eukaryota; kingdom Metazoa; phylum Chordata; class Amphibia; order Anura; family Ranidae; genus Lithobates; species Lithobates sylvaticus. The sequence continues at coordinate 187,281,995 of CM053029.1, read as the reverse complement.
GCTGTGCTTACTCTAGTGATGCTTTGATAGACCCACATGGTAACTGGGCCAATCACAGCACCCTGTACCATGCGATTAGCTGTAGACAATCACAGATAACAATCGTAATCAGGCTGTCACGCTTGAAAGCCATGACAGTCAGAACGATTGCTTATAATAGTGATTATCCCTGTTATAAGTAATATTGTAAAAAAAATAAAATCCCTGACCACACTGTGGTAACCCTGAACTACTCTTATGATAGGATGCAAGTAAAAAAAAGAAATAAAATGTTAAAAAGTAAAATAAAATAAAAAACGTTGAATAAAAGTTTTTTTTGGTATTTTTTTTTTTTTTTTACATACTGCCACCAGTCAGTATGCATGATCACTGCCAACCCATTCATGCAACGACTTTGTATTAGACTGGTGATTTTTTTTAATTTTTTTTTTTTTTTAAATTTTTAACCAAAAAAAACAAAAGAAATGAAATAGGCCATTGGTACACCAGGACTGATCAATTTTTAAATATAGAGATTGTAGACGCTATTACTTTAAGGCCCCTTTCACGGGGGCGTGGTTTCCGCATGGCGCTGGTCGGACGCTTCTAGACAGAGCTCCGTCCGTGTTCTGGCCTAATACCTCTGGCAATGCCTGCTAAAGCAACCAAATCTCGGCCCAATACGGGCAAAAGGACGGGGAACATCACCGCAGCCTCGATCGCCTCCTCGGGATCCATTAAAAGGTTCCTAGCCTCCGGCAAACACAGCCCCAGCGTGCGGCCCTCACAGACCAGAGCCTCGAGGTCGTGTGGATCTCGTTCCGAGAGGACGGCGTCACCACGTGAGAGCTCCCCGGCATCCTCCTACGGATCGGAGCTGATGGAGGATCCAGGCTCCCCGGCTGGCTCGGAACTATCTTCGCTGGTAAGCGGGCTAAAAAAGGAGATGGCGGGGATGTTTAAAAGCCTAGCGAAATCCCTAAAGAAGGACATTGCCGCGGTCCGGACGGACATGTCACAGGTCTTAGAGAGAGTGGAGGAGACAGAGAGGCGGCAGGAGTCACAGGCGGCTGCCATTACTGAGCTACAGACGGTTGTTAAACGTCTAGCAATAGCCCACAGAGCCTCTCTCTACAAGTTAGAGGATTTGGAAAATAGGAACCGGAGGAACAACCTCCGGATCCGTGGATTACCGGAGGCAACCAGGGACTCAGACCTAGCTCCCACGATACAGGGCATCCTAAACACGGTTCTGGGAAAACCGGTTACAGACCCCCTGCGTTTTGATAGAGTGCATAGAGCTCTCCGCCCGCGCAACTTGTCCTCAGACCTCCCGAGGGACGTGGTCTGTCGATTACATTACTTTGAGGAGAAGAACGCCATTATGCTCAAACTACGTGGCATGCAGGACATTGATTTCGATGGCGCCATATTGCAAATCTTCCCCGACCTTGCTAAAGAGACGCTAGAAAGGCGCAGGGCCCTTAAGCCGCTACTTGAGCATTTGAGGGGAGACGGCATTACCTACAAGTGGGGCTTCCCCGCTTGTCTTATAGCAACAAAAAATGGCCGCTCCTCCACGCTGAGGTTTCCAGAAGATCTCCCAACATTTTCGAAGGAAGTGGGCATCCCGCTGATAGACCTACCCGGCTGGCAGGACGGGATCCTTGAGTTTTCGGAGACACTGGAGCAGGAATGGAAAAGCTCCCCACGCAAAAAGCAACGCTCCAGCATCCAAGGATCGGCCCAAAAAAATGGCTAAGTCATACGAATAACTAACTCTTGCTTCCCTGCACTCCTTTGGTGCTCACCGTGTCTCTTCATCCTCTCCTTAGTAACGCCTGCTCGGCACCATGACTTCTACCAGTGTCATACAACATGGGGCTGAAGACCCCGCGTCTCCCCCCTTTTTGCCAGCAGGCCCTCCCGAAGGAGTGGGGTAATGTAACACACTGCCTAACTGACTTCTCAAGGTTGCTTAGCTTTAAAGCGTAATAGTTCATACTGTTTTTTTTTTTTATGCCAGAGGTACAATGTTTCTTTATATAACTTTTTTTTTTAGTATTTTAGAAGGTATTGGGCCAGGACCGGAGGGACTCCTCGGGAGTCTCCCCAGGCCCTACAGGCTATGAGTGCGTGCCACTCAGGTTGCGGGCATACCGCCCCCCTTGTTTTTGTTTTTCTTCTGGGGGAAGTGAGGGAGAGCCTCCCATGTGTTTTCACAGGAACTACCCCCTTAGGGAGCTTCTGGGGCCCTCTCCCACACATTCCCCCACGGGAACACTGCGGGTTACCGCGTGATCACAGATGGTCTCCCAAAGGTCGTTTTGTGATGTACTTCACACTGTTTTACCTGATTGTCCCCCCCCCCCTCCCTCCTCCTCCCCTTCATCTCTCCCTCAGTCTTCTTCTCTCTCATTTCCTACTTTCCCTCTACTCTCCTACTTGTTCTAGTGGGCCTGGTTTTTACCCTAAGCTGTGCGGGCAGATATTGATACTCCAATGGCCACCCTGAAAATTACATCGTATAATGTCAGGGGCTTACACCATGCTGCTAAACGTCACCAATTGTTAAGGGAACTGAAACTGACCTCGAGTTCCATAGTGTTTCTGCAAGAAACACACCTTACCCACACTACTGCTGTAAGGATCTCCTCACCACATTTCACCAAATGGTATTACAGTCTATCAGACGTTAACAGCGCAAAGGGTGTGGCCATTGGATTTCACAGGGAAGTGCCCTTCCAGCTTGAGGAAATGTCCTCTGACGACAGAGGCAGATTTTTATTCCTGAGGGGTGCTATAGGTAACACTCAGTGCACTCTGGTCAATGTATATAGCCCTAACTCCAATCAGCCAACCTTTTTAACTAGTGTCCTATCTAAATTGTCCGCCTTTGCGAAAGGTATTGTTATTTTGGCAGGGGATCTTAATATACCGTTAGACCCGGTGCTTGACACGTCCCAAGGTAAGACCACTATCCCATTTAAAAGGTTAGCTTTTCTTAAAAGGAAATTGCACGAACGCCAACTTATTGATGTGTGGCGCACTTTGCACCCAAAAGATAGGGATTATTCATATTATTCTAAAACTCACCAATCATACTCGAGAATTGACAATATCCTTCTCGACCATCACCAATAAAAAATAAAATACATATGCTACTATCTATGCCCTCCCTCATGAAGCGGTCACCTAACTGGAAGCTTAATGAATCCCTACTAAACAACTCGGTTGATACGGCCCTCTTGGAAAGGGACCTTAAACAATTCTTTGTGGATAATTGCTCCGCTGAGATCTCCTCACCTCTGTTGTGGGAAGCACACAAAGCCACCAACAAAAAGGGACAAAAAAATAAAAATAAATACTTACCGTGCCCCTTATTAAATAGCTCAGACTGCCTACTTTCCAACAAAAAGGGATCATTTGTACTGTCCTGGCATTTTAGGGCTTTAAGAAATGAAATAGGCCATTGGTACACCAGGACTGATCAATTTTTAAATATAGAGATTGTAGACGCTATAACTTTAATACAAAGCAATTAATATGCACTTTTTGGAATTTTCTTTTTTTTTTTCACCAGACATATAGCAGAATACATTTTGACCTAAATTTATGAAGAACAGATTTTATTGGATATGTTTTATAACAGAAAGTAGAAAATATTGTTTTGTTCAAAATTTGTTTTGTTTTTTTGTTTATATTGCAAAAAATAAAAAAAACAAGTAGTAATCAAATACCACCAAAAGAAAGCTCTATTTGTGTGAAAAAAAAAAATAAGCACTGTGCTGTATAACATGCTTTAAAGGAACAGGATCTTTAATTTTTTTAGGTTAACAAACGCTTTAAAATAGCACATAACTGAAAAGCAAAAAAACAGCTTAGTCATGAAAGGGGTAAAATATTCCAGCGGTCAATTTAAAGTAATCGTAAAAGCCGGATTAAAAAAAAAAAAAACACAACAAAAACATGTTATACTTACTTGTTCTGTGTAATGGTTTTGCATAGAGCAGCCCTGATCCTCCTCTTCTGGGGTCCCCCGGCAGCACTTTTAGCCCCTACTGCCTTCAGAGTGCTCCCATAGCAAGCTGCTTGCTATGGGAGTACTTGTGCAGGCTTGATCCCTAGCCGCTCAGTGTACTTCTCTTGACACCCACACAGTGCAGCTCTGCACCACCCTCTGCTCTCTTCTCACAGGCTGTGATTGACAACAGCAATGGCTCCCACTGCTGCTTCCGAGTCCTGTGAGGAGGGAGAGCAGGAGAAGTGCTGCTGCTCTCGGGCACAGCGATGGATCAGGATCAGGGGGGGCTAGGAGGGAGCTGGTCACAGGTTTTTACCTTAAAGTGTTACTTAACCAACAGTAAAATCAGTCTGTATATGCAGTAAAGCATGCTTGTTATACTCACTGTGGAACCTAAGGGGTTAAACCTCTGCATTGTGTAAAAGGGCTATTTGATCCTGTATGCACAGATCCCCCTCTTCGTTCACTGACTCTAAAACATGTCCAGAAAAGACAGACAAGTTACTTGAGTCAGGCTGCACATGCTCAGTTTGGTGTGTATTGCTAGAGAGTTTAATTTTTTCTTGGGAGAGTGCATGTGATCAGCACAGAGCTAATCAGCACTGTTCAGACAGAGGGTCAGGGGTCCTGCATCCCGATAGGACAGCCAGTGCAGTATGAAAACTCCTCCTACAAGCTTTAATCAGGCAATGATAGAAGTCACAAGACTGCTATTAAAGCAGAACTTGAGTCATTTTTTTAAAATTTTTACATCCATTAACTCCTCTGCCCTTGTTTTAACTTAATAAAAAAAAAAATTCTGCCAGAAAATACCTTATACAGCCCACTTCCTGTTTGTCTGGTAAACGGCCTAGGCTTGTGACATGCACAGCTCTCTCTCATGTGAGAGTTTACCAGGAAGGGAGGGGGATAAGTCATAAGAGGGCCAATGGGAGCTGCAGGTGTGCCTCTGTTTAAATCCAGGAAGTGAACAGGCAGCAGCTTCAGCTGCCCACAGTTAAAATAGTTGCAGGCAGACTCAGTGGAGATTCTGCAGCATATTTGACAAGTACAGAATCACAGTATATATAAAATATGCAAAGTGGTTGGAGGGAAGCTTCAAAATGGCAAAGATGTTTTTATTACAAATTATGTGAGCAGACTGCAGTTCCTCTTTAACTGCTGAGAAGAAAAGGTATTCAGCAGGTTATATTTACTATAACGATTACATTTCCATGTTCTGTGTACTGTGGGAGACCAGATATAGCAAATGCGGGGTTTTGAGTTTAGTAAAACTTTTTTTTTTTTTTTTTTTTTAACAAGAAAGAGTTTAGTAAGACTCTAATGCATATAATGCATTAAAGTTAAACAAAAAATAAAAATAAAACCTTATGCCTTTAGAATCACTTTTAGGAATTTCCTTTGCCTGCCCAGGACAAAGCAGAGTTTGACTTTACATCTTTTTTGTAATCTTCTGTACAGTGAAAGCAGAGCTCAGTCTGGGAGTTGGGACAACACTAAAGACAATTAATGGAACATTCTGAAAGGAGAGAACAAAGCGAACAGAGGGGCAATGCTGGTGCCTTCCACTGTTCATTTGGAGCAGGGGTAGGCAACCTCGGCCCTCCAGCTGCGGTGAAACTACAAATCCCATCATGCCTCTGCCTCTAGGAGTCATGCCTGTGATTGTCAGGGTCTTGCAATGCCCCATGGGACTTGTAGTTTCACAACAGCTGGAGGGCCGAGGTTACCTACCCCTAGTTTAAAGGCCGAGCTGACCAAGCTGTGTTGCCATCAGGCTGGTTTAAGTGTTTGGCAGTGATTTCTGTATCTCAGGACTGGCTTGACTGTGAAACAGCTCTCCCAGACACATCTGTGCATTTAGCTGTTTTCCTGTGGTTCAGTCATGATGACATGGCACACTCAAAGCCATGCATTACACCACAAAAGGTGTGGCTTGCTTTCCATTCCATTCACCCACTATAGATGAGGGGCTAGAGCAATCTAGGTTGGGCAATCTCAGTATTCCAGCGATGATGAAACCACAAGTCCCCTGAAGCATTGCACAGTTTTTGACAGCCATATGCATAAATCCTAGAGACATGGTGGGATTTGTAGTCTCACCATAGTTGAAGTGCTGAGGGTGTCTATTCCTGAGCTGGAGCATGAAATGCAGATACCAGTAGGAGAACCAAATGGTGATGTCCAAAATATACCTATGGAAAGGGCAGTGAAAAGGTAAAAAAAAAAAAATGGTTAATCTCACCTCTCTACTGTCCTTTTCTAGATGCAGCTTTCTGAAAACTGGGACCAGGACTACAGAAGTACCATTAGAAAGTGGACAGACCTGAAGCACTGAGCTATTTCCTGTTCCTACCATTTTTTTTTGGATGGATTTAGTCGATGCACCCTTTCGGCTGGATATCGATTTACTAATCTATGCCCATAGTTAGTTATGCCAGCTTGGACCAAGTAAATATACAGTCCATATTGAGATTCTTTGAGGGGGAATCATCCCAAACATTAATTACATGTTTGCAAACATTTTAAACATATTTATCCCAGAAGTGGCATTCCAAGATGAGGCTTGGAAGGCAAGCCCTGTGGCCACTTCCGGTTTTTGAATGTTTTGGCGCCAAATCATGTTTCCTCCTTTATTGACAGGGGTATAAAGCTGTTCGCAATGTGGGGTGTCAAATGATGCCCCAGTTGAAGACCCATAGGTCGAAATGCGTCGGGCTTTGCTCATTGACAACCCCCACATTGCTTTTACTCTGTTTTCACTTCAATTTTGATCTACAATTTTATGCCTTGTACTTTATGGGATTTTTCCTTTTGTACTATTGTCCATGCCCTATATCTAATAAATTTAAGTGGCGGACTTACACTATTGGAGTCTTTTTTCCCCTTCTCCCCCTGGGTATGCTTGGTACCACATGATATCGTGGACCTTTGGATCCTTGTGGCAGTTTGGAGAACCCAAATACTACCATTTTGGTGGTCCATCCTCGTTCGAGGTGTATCGTCCGAATCCAGTATCCACGCCAGCTTCCCAGGTGCCATTTACAGGAATTACCTTAAGCACAAACGACCCACTGCCGTACGGTAGGTGGGTCCAACCAAGTTGGTAAGCGTACCCATTTCACTTCTTTGGAAGGTGTTCGTGTGTATGTGTGTGTGTATATATATATATATATATATATATATATATATATATATATATATATATATATATATATATATATATATATATATATATATATATATATATATATATATATATATATATATATATATATATATATATATATATATATATATATAGTTCTTTTCACAGAGACTTATCACTTACATGTATTGATTTTTCTTATTTCAATTGGGATTTTTTGGTGCACTACCACCTCTTTGTGTCACTTTATTATTCCACTTGAATTTTTGTTAGCACTACACATTGTGTTTTTTTATGTTTATTTGACTTTGTCAGGGTGTTGGCCGCTTTCACATATATATACATTTTTCTAAATATACTTTTTATTATCACTCATTGTTTTGGTTAGCGCAGTGTTTTCCCTTTTTCCCGATGCATATAATAAGTAAATTAGACTTTCTACTGCAGTAACTAATTCACGAAGGAAAAGAAGAATTCAAAGAAAGAAAATAAGAAGCAGGACCAGGAAGTATAAAGTGCATGCATTAGAAGCATTGAGTTTAAAAACAGTGCCCAGGGCATATTGGTCCTGTTAAGGGCTGGACCTTAGAAAGTACAGCAAAGAGGTATGCGCAAGTAAAGCTTAACTCTGGGCACAAAACTTTCATTTATATTAAATATTTGTCAATAGACACACGGAAAATAAATCTATTTTGTAAGCACCAAACACCTTTACAAATCTTCATATTACCTTGTAAAAGTGGTAGTGACTATCACTGTGCTGTACATAGCCTGTGCGTAGAACATAGCTGTGAGGGGGGGAGCCTAGCAGGACTACACTACAGTCTGTCCGCAAAAAAACTACAGGAGGGGGCGGATACCTGACCAATCACCCTGCACAAGGCATGAGAGCAACAGTGACCGGTCTTTATTACAGGAAACTCCTGAACAAAGTTTAACACTGGATTGCTACACAGATCTGCAAGAAATACGTAAATCACACCAAACAATGCATATTTGCTTATTTTACGATTCAGTTTTTACACTCCACACCCATCACTGTCTTTTTCATAGATAAATTCACAAAGCTCTAAAAAGGTCATCCGCCACAGGAATCCATCATGCAAAGGATACTAGATTCCCTAGAGCAAATCCTTTCAGATTTCCTGATCAGTAGTCCTCAGTCGGCTTGGTGATGGTTACAGAGAACAAATATTTTGCTTGGCAAGTAAAAGATCGAATTGTGTATAACCAGATATAAGCCAGGAAAACATTTTTGCAAAGAAAATAAGACATTAAAAAGTTTTGTGTTTATTTTTTTATATATTTATTTATGTCAAGCCAGAAATCTCAAGGCAGCTAAAGCTCACCTTTAGTAATAATATAGATCTGTATTTAATTAATTACTGAGTCCCAACACCGGCTGTTGCCTTATTTACAAAGGAAAGGGAGCGAGAGGGGAAAAAAAAAAAAAAAAATTGTATAAAATCTAAAATCGGTCACACATTGTAGAGGATAGCAGCTGGAAAAAGGAGCTTTGTCTCTACTTTATGGCTCAGCTAAAAATCCCAGAATCCTCTGTAAAGCTGAATGAGAGGATTGTAGGAATCTTAGTTAGCCACAGAAGACTGCAAGGAGCCTGCCTTAGGTGGGTCAGGCCTTGCTGCTAAGACCTGGGGACAAGCAGCACTTTGAAGGAGGATGAGAAGACTTGGAAAAAGCTAAATGGCGCTGTCTGTGTGCCAGGATTACCCAAAACGTAATCTGTTATATTCACGGTCACCGCCGAATGGATACTTTATTATGCTTAAAAAAGGGGTAAAAGGCAAAGCAACAGGTGAATCGCAAAGTGGAGCAATGCACAGAAAGCCTACGACAAGAAAAATATATGGCTGTCACTCCTGACCACCTTCTGGAAAAGCTTGTTTACTGACTCAAGATGATTTGTCTGTTTTCAATACTTTGAAGTCACTGACCGGAAACATATATGCAGATAAGGTCAGGAACTCCAGAAAGGACTAAAGTCATAAGACCACCATAACAGCATAAGGATCATTTCCAGAAGCTGGTCAGCATATTTAGGTTTTTCTTTAAAGACAGGGACAGATTGTGATAGTGCCAGCTGATCTGTGGAGCAAGCATTTCCGGTGCCAGCCTACGTGAGGAACTAACTGTACATGAAACATCTTGTTGAGGAACACTGGGGAGCTGGTACCAGCCAAGCTGGGAGACAGATCGTGCAGGGGATGATCTTAATGGCAGAGCATGCAGGTGCAAGGATCGTTATAACACAATCAATGCAGACCCAAGCCTCAAGAAGAAATGGCTAGTACAGGGATCAGCAATCCTGTGACACAGGAATGAAGGGTCCCAACACTTATTGCCAACATGGCTGCTGAGGACCAATACTTATTATGACACAGCCACGTAGGGCCCCAGTCGGGTTGCGACACAGCTGATGCAAGCCCTATTCTGGTGGTGGCACAGCCACTAAAGGCCTCAGTCTAGTTGTGACACAGCCGGTTCAGACCCCTTCCTGATTGTGACACAAAAGTACAGGTCCCTATGACCAAACCAGTGTTGGCCCTAGACTAGACGTGACACAAAGCACAGGATGTTTTAAAGTACAGTAATTCTGCAAAAGCTGCCCGGCTCAACCCTCTGCAAAAATCTTCTGCTCATCTGTCCATAGAGATCTTCCTTGCATGGCCCTGGGAGCTGGACAGCCTATCCATGTAACCTCTCCGGTTCCAAGATCTGCTCCTTCCCATGGAAAGGTTGTCAGCCATGGATGATGGCCTTCCCATAAGAATAAACAGAAGTTCTTTCATGCAGTGCTCAGCCAGAAGAATTTCAGTGGGAAAGACTGGGCAACTCCAAGCAACCGTCAAATGTATGGGATATGGGCAAGCATCTGTAAGGGTTGCTTGGGAAGAAGGTGAATCCTTTATAGTATAACCGTACTATAAACTGTACTACTTTGTGCTACAAAGAGCGCAAGTCCCAGCTTCACTATGACATATACCAATATTTCTCAACACCCCTAACATGTTTAAGGAGTTCCTTCTTTCAGCCGTGACATATTGTACCATTTATAGAAGATGAAAGAAATCCTAAAAACATGTCTTGTCATGGGTATTCCAGAAAACTGGCACACAGTAATGAAGCCAGCCTGGCTGTAGCACAATGTGGCCTGATGATACCATATCACTCATGTAGTAAAAATGCTTGTCTACTTTATGCAAAGCAGCAACTGAACAGACGAAATCACAAAAATAGATAATTTCTCATATATATTATAATTTAAAAAAAAATGAAATCCTTCCCAGGTTGTGGCATTGGTGCCCAGTCGGATGTCGGTGAGGGCAGGAATGTGTTAATGTAAGTAGGGATAAGTGTGTGGTTATTCTATTACAGCCAATTGGGATCAGGAGCCCAGAATTAAAAAGGGGAGGGGGGGTGGACAAAGCGCTCTGTCGCGTACCCTGATGGCAGACAGTGTATACCCGCTTAAACCTGTCTGGTACATAAAAGGCATTGATGCTCCTTATAGAGCAGTCTCTTCAGACCTTAGCCCCATTCCCTCTACAAACAGCTCATCTGTAAGTTCATTTATAAAAGATTTAGGTTATGGAGGAGTAGACATCGCTCTCCAGTCCTCCAGGTTGCCTCCCCTTCTCCCCAACACTTTGCCGTCACGTGTGCAGAAATCCTTCATATCCCAGAATTGGGTGGGACAGGGTGGATAATGCTTTTACTTGCTGAAGTTGGCAAAGTTTGCAAAGGCATCTTGTTTTGGAGGCATGGCTACGGGGGCCAATCCCACAGACATTCCCATGGGGTTGGGCATTCCCATCATGCCTTGGTTCATCATTGGAGGGATTCCTACAGCAGACATCCCCATGGTGCCGGTCATCATGTTTGGGATACCCATGGATCCTGGTATTGGGCCAGCCATCAAGGGGCTAGTTGGAGGTCGGATGGGCATCATGCCTGGGGTTCCACTAATGTTCATACTTGCAAAACCCTGTGGCAGCATCGTCATAGGCTGTTGTAGATCTGTGGGAGAACAACAAAAAAGAGGTGAGGTTTCATATGTCAATCTGCTGATCGGTAATAAGAGGGATGGAGACAGAGTGATGGGAACAAAGCTATAATTGACATACAGTATATCACAGATGGAATAGAAACCAAGCACCTTCCAGGCTTTATTGTCAAACCTTAATTGAACAACCTACAGATGACTGAACTCTGCCTCAGAGTACATTTTAGGGCTTGTTCGCACCAGGTGCAGTGCGGTAACGTGTGAAATCGTGTGTTTTCCCATACCACTCAAAAATGTGCTGCCTTTTGCAGATGCACGTCGGTCCCAATAATTCTTAATGACACCCACAGGCATCTATCAAATAAGCATACGTTTGTGCCTGCTAAAACACATGGTGCCATAGTACCGTGCATTTTGATGCAGCGCAATTTAAAAAATCATGCTGGCACCCTATTGCGCGTTTCACACGCATAGAGCAGCTTATTAAAAAAAAAAAAGTGACGTGTGGGTGCTCGGATGCACCTCCTGGTGTGAACTATCCCTCAGACTGATGTGAACCAGGATTGTGCATGATTCTACAGGATTGTCCCCCCTGACAGCTGAATGTAAAAAAAAAAATGCAGCCAATTAAAAAAAAGAAAGGAATAAACATCCCCCCCCAGTCTATACAAGGGCCTCATCCCCAAAAACCATGGCCGTTAGTTGTAGGGGGTTTTATCGGGCCCCCAGATACTGCCCCCTCTCCCATGTGAAGGAGTATGGTGTACCCCTACCCATTCACCCAAAAAAAGTGTCAAAAAGTAAAAAACAGAGACCGTTTTTGACAATTCATTTCATTAAAAAAAAAAAAAAAGTGTCCCCCCGATGTAAATCTATCATCAATAACACCACCCGCCCACTGCTAACTCAAAGGAAAAAAACACCATCCAAGAAGGCTGGCTGCCTACTGTGGGCTCCGCATTCGCTGTTTTTTTTTTTTTTTCATAATTTTTAATTGTTGCCATTTTTTTTTTTTACATTAAGCTATCAGCAAGGGAAACCAGAAAATTAGTTAAGTGTTAAGGACGTGGCAGCCGGCTTCCCCCCAACCCCCACGCTATTTGACAAAATACTGAATGCGATACTGCCAGCAAATCCCTGGTGGAAAATATTGCATGTTTTTTTTTTTACTCTGGTCCATTTTTGAATTGGACTTAAGAGCTTTTAAAACAATATTAACCAGCACATTTTTTTTTTGTGTGGAAAATACCGCATAATGAGTTTTTTTGTTTTTCCAGGACTTAATTTACTGCATGCAATAATTTATGCAAATGAGTCTCATGACCACGTTAGTGAATTGACCCCTTTGTAGAAAAGGGAAGGAAGGGGCCAGCACACAATAATTTGACACTTCCGGTAGAGGAGAGGGTAGTCCAAAGTAAATTTACACTTCATGGAGTAGATACATTTTCTAGCAAAGTCAAATTACATTGCAAGTGTACCAAAAATTATTTATGGAAAGAAAACACTGCAACTAAGCATATAAAAACATTTTTTTCTGTAATCTTAACCACTTAAGGACAGACCTCTTTTTTAGATGTGTTGTTTACAAGTTAAAAACATTTTTTTTGCTAGAAAATTACTTAGAACCCCCAAACATTATACATTTTTTTTCTAACCCTAGAGAATAAAATGGCGGTCCTTGCAATACTTTCTTTCACACCTTATTTGTGCAGCGGTCTTGCAAGTGCACTTTTTTGTGTGGAAAAAAGAAACTTTTTTTTTTAATTAAAAAAAAATAGACAACAGTAAAGTTAGCCCAATTTTTTTATATTGTGAAAGATAATGTTATGCCGAGTAAATTGATACTCAGATCTCATATTTACACTAAAATGCGAAAAAATTAATAAAAAAAAACTAAAAAAAAAATGGCCCTTTAAGAGCTATGGGCAGAAGTGAGGTTCTGACGTCGCTTACGCCCTGCAATGTCATGGAGACAGGTGGAGGCCATCTTCCCCTCACTTGTCTCCATGCACAGCCACAGAGAGGACCGGATCACCTCCGACGGTGCTCCAGTAAGCGGCGAAGGGCACCGAAGCGCAGCAGGAGGGGGCCCCTCTCCCGCCGCCGATAAAAGTGATCTTGCCGACGAATCCGCCGGCCGAACACGATACCGGCTGCTAGCTGCTGCCATAACAACGATATTTGTCCTCAAAGTGAGGTCGTATATCGGCGTTCCGGAAGTGGTTAAGGTGGTGACAGGGTCTCTAAAGAAAAAAAAGGTGGCATAAAGTTTTTTCTTCTCAGAATATTAAAATCTCAATAAAAAAAGTACAAGGACAATGCCACGTACCAAGTCAAGGTTCACGGCACACTATTGCGTAGTACTGGAACTGGAGTACTGAGCATGGAACAAAGAAACATGGATTTGCAGAACAAATGCACAATGGTACTCGAGTGTCCTAACTCAAGCTGCATACCCCAGCGCTTTTGTTACTCTACTCAGCTACTCCATAGCAAGCAGATAGACAGATTTGCTGAGAGGATCACTTACTCTGCTGTTGCATCATTGCGTTGAGAGAGGGTTGAGCTGGTTTGCAGGGCTGCATACCCGGTATCAGGCTATCGAGGGAGATGTTGACGCTTGGATCGGACCAAGTGGATGGCAAATTCTTTCCAGTTTTGTGGTCTATCCCAGATGCCGGAAGCGTGTTCTGTTTCTGGAGGGGCTGAGAAATAAAGTATTTAGTTACACAATAAAGTGAAGTATCCTGCAAAAACAGGCCATTACGGTTGATTTTTCTGTTAGCCCATAGAGACAATCCACATATTTTTCCAAACTGATTACTCCATGGCGCTACAGTTCAGGAAGAGAATTGGCCTCCTGATTTATCTACACTTGTTGTTCTATTTAAATTCATGTGGCTCAACAAGTATTGCAGGAACTGCATGTGCAAAGGACTTAGTGGAACAGCAACTACCTTCAAGACACTATACTATTAAAAAATAAAGTGGGCCTTAGTAGAATGGAAACTGCCAAAGCAATATTAAAAAGAAAATGCTTTTTGATGTGTTCTACTACAATACAGGTTCTTATGATACTCGGAGCCTATTCAAGGGCAAAGCGAGTATCCTTGCAAAGAACATCTCCAACCCACTAATACTCATCTTACCAATGGCCCAACCCCCCCGTTCCCTGCTTTGTCACAGTAAATATACTTCAGGGTATGGGGTGACCTTTCTCCAAAATGCTAGTTGCTTGGCTTCCATGCCAATACTTTTTGCTGCACCGACCCACAACAATTGTGTAAACCAAGTTGCATGTTTGTCCCAGGGCAGTAACTCAAAGTATTGAGGCCAGGCAGGCAACTTACATTTTTAGAAGGGGAAGTTCTAAACCTGTGTTAGATTTGTGTCTGAATTTACACAGGGTTAACATCTTCCTCATCAGGCAACACCATCAGATGCTTAGGTTGAGCACTGCATCCCGAGAAGAGATCACATGCTCCTCTAAAATCTGATGCACTGGGAATCTCGTCCGTTGGCTTCCCTCCCCTTGACAGTGTGAGGACGGGGAGAGAGAGAACATATCACTGTATTTTGAATTGGCAAAGTTAAAAATTTCCTTAACCACCTGCTGACTGCTCACAGTAAATATACTGCGTGCGGACGGCAGGTACAGCAGTGTGACTGGCCGCTTTCTGGGTTTGGGGTGCACCTGTACTGTAATTGGACAAAGCAGAGGTTTAGCAGCAGATTCCAGCCAATGATTTTGCCTGAAACCTACTGATCAGTTGTGCCCAATCACACTCACAGTTCTGGGTACAACAAGGGGACAGGAATCTGGCTGTTTCTTCTTCCTGAAAAGCAGGAAGGAAAAACAGCTAGATCAGAAAGTAAAATGAGCACACATTACACTTTGTTAGGCAGATGATTAACCCCTTGATTGACCGCAGATGTTAACCCCTTCCCAGCCAGTGTCCAGTATTATCACCGATAGCTGTATTAGTGTCGATAGAGATGTCAGGGACCATTATAGCCATAGTGTCAGTTAGCGCCAGATTGTCCGTCACCCTATCACAGTCCCACAATAAGTCGTTGATCACCACTATTACAGTATAGCTTTGTAAATTCCAGTATATATACACAAACCATAGTTTGTAGACACTATAGCTTTCGCATAAACCAATTAGTATATACTTTTTGGTGAAAAAAAAAATCCCAATGACATGTAGCAGAATACATTTTGGCCTCAATTTATGAACAAATTCGATTTTCTTACTGGATATGCTTTATAACAAAGTAGAAAATATAGCTTGTCCTAAATGTTCTGGCTTTTTTCGTTTACATAATAAATAAATAAAAAACAGTGGTGATCAAATACCACCAAGAGAAAGCTCTATTTGCTATCGAATTTGCATACAGTGTTGCATGACCAAGCAATTGCCAGTTAAAGTAGCTCAGTGCAGAATAGCAAGAAAAATGTCCTGGTCATGAGGGGGGTAAAACTTTCCAGAGGTCAAATGGTTAAAATAGGTCTTATTTGTGAACTTGAAAAACTGAGCACTGTAGAGTTTGTTGTGTCCTCTTGTATACTGCTCCTACCATTTTTTGCATGACAAAGGAGACAATATAATTTTTCTTGCCAGTAATTAGTGTGCACCCATCAGCTGCCCTGTGCCAGTCTGGCCCACTTTGCCCGGCTATAAACTAAAACTGGTTTCTATCAAAATTCGAACCATTACCAGGTTTGCCCACTAGAATACAGATAGGACTTACTTGCGATCTTGACATGGGCAGCGTAATGCCCACTGTGTTGGAGCTCATCATTGATAGGTTCATGCTCTGGGATGTGCTCATAGTGGCATGTGAGGCTCCCATGAGGTCAAAGAGGTCTGGGGCATTGGAAGGAACATGGGCAGTCTGAGTTGTGGAGCCAGAAAATAACTCTGTACTATGTTGCGTTCCCCCAAACAACTCTGCTGAAGGCGTGGTGGGTGTAGGTGCCTGTTGGCTGAAGGCTGCCCAGTCTCCAAAATCTCCATTACCAGTTACTGCAGGAGCTGCTACAAAAAAAAAAACAGCAACAATAAGGTCTGAAAATGCAAATATGAATGTCGGAATATATTCTAAAATAGTAGAAACTCCGATTGACATTTTTTTTAGTGTATCCTGTCAAGATTCCCTCAGCAACACAGGTGCATCAAAAGTAACTATTCAACTTTTTGGGTTCTTTCACTGGGATATCTACACAGAAAACGCATTTGGATTAACACAGCGATCTCATTCACTTTGATAGTTCAACTTCAACCAAATCTTTTCTAGAGGTAACTTTGTAAGGCTTTTACTGCAGTCTGGGGTAGTAAGGGAGATTTCCACTTAATTCCTGCCTGGGGACAGGGACAGGAAGTGAGGGGGGATGTCAGTCTTTTACTATAAAAATTGATTAAAACAGGCATATAGTTAAAATGTGGGCATTTCGGATTGCCTAGGGATTGGACGCACATGAGCAGACACCAGGAAGGTGACGTGAGAAGGCGCTGAGATCGCCGAATGCCCACATTTTAACTATATGCCTGCTTTAATCTATTTTTATGTAAGAGTCCACTTTTTCAGCATTTAATAAACCTATTTACAATTTGGAAATACTACACTAGTGGAGGCTTCCATTTTCCCCTTTCCCTTTTACTGGTACGGTGTTAATGTTACACTAGGCAACATAGGTTCTAGGTTTAAACTGCTCTTAAAGGAGAAGTTTTTTGCCGAAACCCTTACAAGGCTTTGCTGACCTCTGCCACTTAACCCTATTGGGGCCATATAATACCCTGAAAGGCGATATATTTTTATCCCTAAGGTGAGAGTTCTGAGAGACCAGATACTGGATGAGAAAATGTATGAAAATCAGTGCCATTATACATTTAACCAGATTTATTTGCAACACGTGCAATACCAATTGGATGAATCTTACAGCACTATTTGGAAAATTAACCACTGTTTGATCTACCTTAGATCATGGAATAACTTTATATCATAAACACACCAGTAGGATTTGGTGCAATAATCTGGATTACTTTTTTCATCTATTTATCCATTCTGGGACTACCTCGTATTTATTTATTCATTCACGGATTTTATATTTTATTCATTATTCTATTCACGGATTCATTTGCACATTCTATTTATTTATTCACGGATCTACGTTTAGCAATCATACTTGTGTTTCGTCTAGATTATATAACTAATCTATGCACCTGATTATTGAATTATTGTTTTTAATATTTATTCATATTTATTCACACTTGGCACTTTAAATATTAGACAATTGTCACCATTTATTATTTGTCACCTATTGTGTTTATTTGAATACCCTACAACCCCATCCTTATTTTGGTACCAGCACCACCTGCTGGACACCCTCAGTATTGCACTTAGTCACTTTGCTTTATGTAAAATGAATAAATAAGTTTCACGCAAACCAGTTAAAAAGTGATCTAGCAGACAAATGCCCAAATACTGATCACACACAGGGCTACTTTGTAGCAATTTAATGAGCTTTGTATTGAAGACGTGATCACATGCATCAAGCCAGCCCATTCCCATATCCGCTTTATAGATAGAAATATATAAACTGTTGGTGGTTGGTTGCCTTGATCATTTTTATGATAAAAAGCTGGAAATTAACTTGTGTATGACCTGGATTTTAGCAGGCACACTGAGCCTATGTACAAGCATATTCCTTTTATTATGAAATGCTTCTCTATGCTCCAAAATGCAGTAATGGTGTTTCTCTATTGGTCGCTTTGCTGTGTACATTGCATTGTAGGATGCAGAAGTGGGGCCTGTGTGCCACAGCTCTGCTTTGGGCTATCTATATGTTCTATGATGATAACAGACTGATTGCCTTATTTACCTTGTGTAGCAGGGAAGACGGAAGACTGAGTAGCGTGTGAATTAAAATCAGCAAATTCACCAAATGGATCTGAAGATGAACCTATAAAAGAGTAAAAAAATATTTTTTTAAAAATGTAAGTCTAAAGCTCACAGTTGTAGCTTTTAGTTTTGGATAGAATGCAGAGGGATTAGAAGGCTTGTCAGGTTTTATTGCGGTCTGTGTCCCCGTTAGGGAAATTCACTCTCTCTATTTTGTCCTGTTTATCATTATCAATGTAAGTAAAAGTAAAAGAAAATTCCAAAATTTGGGTTGTCCCCAGAAAAGTAATAGAGGGGAAACCTTCCAATGGGGACACTAGTTCTGGTGACCTGGAGGTCACCAAGGAATACCCCTAATTTGCAGGGATTTCCTTCCACTTGCTGTTTGGCTACAGGACAGGAAGTGAAGGGAAACCTCCCCAATGGGACACAGATGGCGAAATGTAGATTTAGTCAGTAGGTCCTGGGCAATGATTCATGTCCGGGACCTGCTGATGTGTCGAATCGCAGCCCAGAGCCCTGTGTTGACAAATTCAGGGCACTGTACAGAAGGAACGATCTGTTTGTTCCTTCTTTCTGCAAAGTAGGGAGAAGGAACAAACAGATATTTACTAAAAAAGGAGCACACATTACACATTGTTAGGCACACAGTTAACCTTTTTATCGTCGCTAGATGTGAACCCCTTCCCGGCCAGTGTCAGTACAGTGACAGTGTATAGTATTAGCACTGATCACTGTATTAGTGTCACTAGTGATGTCTGTTAGCCAGTTCCCACTCAGTGTTAGATTTCCCACTAGAAGTCGATGATCACCACCATTACAAAATATTAATGATTTATAAAATGAATAAATAAAAATTCCAGTATATATACACACACACACCATAGCTTGTAGACTAACTTTCACATAAACCAATCAATACACACTTATCTGGATTTTTTTTTTTTTTTTTTTTTTTTTTACCAAAGGCATTTTTTGACCTAAATTTATGAAGCAATTAGATTTTTTAACTGGATACATTAGCAGAAAGTACAAACTATTGTTGTGTTTCTGTTCAAAATGTTAGCTCTTTTTTGGTTATAGAATCTAAAAACTCAGTGGTGATCAAATACCACCAAAAGAAAGTTCTATTTCTGTGAAAATATTGATACAAATTAAGTTTGGGTACAGTATTGCATGACCGCGCAATTACCACTTAAAGCAGCGCAGTGCTAAAACCCCCCCCAAAAATTGCCTTGTCATGAAAGGGCTAAAACCTTCTGGAGCTGAAGTGGTTAAGGAAGGAAAAGACAATAAACGAGTCCAACCTCAATTAAAACCTTTAATTTACTTTTGGATTGAGCAGGGGAAGGTTAGAATCATTTTTTTATTGCCGTGTTCCTGCTGGGATACAGACATCAGTAAAAACCTGACAGAGGCTCAAACCCTCCCCCCAGTCACTGATCCATTTAGCGGTGTCCACCAGCTCAGCAGGAGATCGCTCCGTTGATCTCCGCTGAGCCGGCAGATGACAGATCCGTCTCTGCTCACTGAGCGGGAAGGTGCCTGTCAGAGCCCCGCTAATACCTATGGGGAGATCGGACGTAAAATGGACAGCATGTCCGTTTGTCAGATCTCATTCGATCCGCCAGACGGATGGCTGAACGGATCGCCATACGTCTGATTTCTAGAGGATTGAATGGCAGACAGATATCAGTGAACAAATCTCAGCTGCCTAGGAGTCAGTGGATGGCCCACTCGGATCCGCCTGGAAAACGTGTCGTGTGAAATTGTCTGTATATTAATAAAAATAATACAATGCATCTCATCTCACAGATGTATTAAAGCTAAAACCCAGGAAGTGTGTGAAAGGTAAAGCCCCTTACATTGTCTCATTACATAGTCCTACCCCTGAGTAAGCAGCCCATATTCTGGAATGGTATACATCAAAAGCTGCTTTTTTTCCTTGCATGCTCTAGTCTAGATCTTCATCTCCTAAGCATACCACTTCACCCTGTACACAATGATGTATGTAATATACTCTAGACTGCTGCATACCACTTTAGACATTGTTAAAACTGTTTGAAACTTTGAAATTCAACCACATTCAAGGAATTAGTACCCTTTTAAGGAGAAAAAGGGACAATAAAAGACAAAAGTTGAGCAGGAAATATTTTTCTCTTCCAATAAATAGGACTTTTCTAGATAAACCTTTACTAGACAACACATCCAATATCCATATATCAATTTAAATATGACTTTAGTGTATACCACAAGTATTTGAAAAGATAAATACAGTAATGGAGGGACAGCAGTGCTGACACAAAACAGCCATCACCCCCCCCTCACAACCCCGGTATAAAACACAATAAGTGGAGCTCAGTTGCTCAGGTCCGCACTTGCTGTGACCGTCCTCTCAGCACAGCTGGCTAGGCAGGTGGTGCCATAACATCTGCCCAGCACTCAAGTATCCCCAAAGACCGCTTTTGACGCCTGGCGAAATGCCCGGGCTGCCACAACTCTGCAAGAAATTCTAACCATCTGGCACTGCCAATTGGACAGAACATAAAATGGTTCTGCTTGGGAGATCAGTAGGGGCCAAGTACCAAGGTACAAAGGACAGAAATGTGAACAAATAAGCTGTATGGATTCAGGAACAGAAATCATGAAAAATAAGGAATCTTATCCACCTCATTCATAAAAAGGTATGCTTTGTCACCATATAAAACTAAAAGCTAAAAATTGTCACAGGACATTGAAAAACATGGATCTCACATTCTGTCAATCTTACAATAAGTAGGCGGCAACCCTTACAGTTGATACAACATAAGAAAGATTCCCACACTGCTGTTTACTCGATCTACTGATATGTCAAAACAGGGTATCTGGGTGGCCTTGCACTCTAGGCTTCTGGGCTCTTTACCAGAAATAAAAAAAAAGCCTCTTGCATCTTCCAAAAAGCAGTAAAAGTGGTCATCCCCTGGAAGAATAGGTAACAAACGTAATCTTCTAATGCGTATGGAATAACTACATGACAGCTATTCACAATTTTCCTCCACCCAGGTTCCCTGGATTATCTTCCAAAGCAGTCCCAAATAACAAACCTTGCTCACACTGTGAAACTTTAGCTTAACATGTAAGCCTTAGCTCACAACCTGTGAGAGATTCCCTCTCCGACTGCTCAGGCATCCCCTTCCCCTTTGGGACTGGCCAGGAAAAAAAAAAAAAAAGAATTTTGACATATCTGTAAACTTCCATATCTTGGAGTACAATACAAAAAACAGGAATCGATTCATAGAACATGGGTTATATGCCACTATCTTTGCACACTGGAAAAAGCTTTGCTGGGTCTGCCCCTAGTGTCCCTATATAATCCTGTAAAAGAGGGGGTGACCAACTGCGCAAACCAAAAGGGAATGAGAAATCACTCTATGAACTAAAAAACAACAACTGCCGCAGCCACCATCAAGGTGTTCACACACTATGTGGGATCTCGGCCGGGATCCCACACTGTGTTGTTTGTTACCGCACCGCTGCATTTACTCTGCTTTAACTGTAAGTGATTTATTTTACTATAATAAACATGTCAAATTACTGCACTATGGAGCGCTTCCCATTTCTTGCACACATGTCCGCCTGACATCTGGAGAGGAGGTTTGTGAGGACGCAGCCAGAGGATTGGATACCGAGGAGGTGGATGCCTATGTGATTGCACACTAAGGTTGTTTTTCCTTACCTTTAAGGTAAGGGGTTAGGGGAAACGGCTTTGGACACCTGCATGGGAAGGAGCACCTCTTTGATTACCCTTTTAAAGACTATTTGATTGCATCCGCAAAATTCACCACACAATATTCACTCGGAGACTGTATAGAGTTTGCACCGTGTATGGGGATTTTTTTGCCGGATTGCACAGGACTTGAATTTAGAACACTGCATTTTGGATTATTATTTCATATACTTAGAACCTATTTATTTATTTTTGCACATCTCTTGCTCAATTACACAGGTTTATTTTCTTGCCCATTTGCATAGGTTTAATAATTTATATTTTTTATTTTTTTGATTATTTGCACAGGTTTAGTTGTTATTTATTCACCGACTTGCCTATTTGCACATAATTGTGGCTGATTGAGCCATTTGCATGGATCAAATATTGCATTTTTTCACAAATTTATTCCTTTAATTATTGCCACTTCTTTAATATATTTTTTATTGCACCTATTTATTCATATTAACTCTGTTGCACTTGGAATTTATTCAATATTTTAGATCTGGTTTATTTGTTTGATGCTATGTGTATAGCACTGTTCAATACTTGATGCTATACGTTCATTATTTATTTCATTAATTTGTCTGACGCTTTGATTGAAGCCATCCTTGTTGGATCACCCCCTCGGAGTGGCTCTATTCCTACAAGCGCCACATTTTTAACTTACTGAAGATTACCATTATTATTTTTATCTTATTTCTATTAATGCTATTTGATCACGCATTTCATTTTTTATTACCTATACTTTAACATATATATGTGTTTTTTAATGTTTGCGCCCCATTATTTATATAATCCTTTTTTATATAACTTTCCCATATAACCCTGCCCATTCCATGAGACTCCAATTTTGCAAGCAATAGAGAGAACACAGAGAAGATAGGGGAGGGACCCGTGTCCTCTACTGTACTTGAAGATACAAAATTTACAGGTATGTCAAAATTCCTCATCTTGCACAGGAATCAATTCAGAGTCTGTGGGACATCCCCAAGCAATGATCAAGGGAAAAGTAACAAGAGAGCTAAACAGCTGCAACAGGCCCACAGGAAGAAAACAAGAAAGCCAACAGGCCTCAAAACAAACCGTTAAGGGCACTTTCACAGTGAGGCACTGGGACATCGGTGGTAAAGCTTGCTTTTCGGCTGCTAGCGGGACAATTTTTACCCCTGCTGTTGGCCGAAAAAGGGTTAAAAGTGCCCGCAAAGCTTTGCCGGCACTGCCCATTGATTAAACCCCAGAAACGAGTAAAGGGGTTTTGATACAGTTTGGAAATCAGTTACCCTGTATTGAGGTTGAGACCTAGGCAGGGGAGGACATATTGAACACCTCAGCCCAGAAAATACTGTCAGTGGGCACTATGTGGAACCCTGACTACCAAAATAGTCATACTAATGCATCTTGTACAATAAAGTATGTAAGCTTTTAAAAACCACAGGAGTAGTCAGCATCTCTCAAACAGGGCTTCTCACTGGCTGCATACCATCTACTCTGAAGAGCGATCTGTGGATGTCCCTTAAGGCTGAAGTGTTTTGCTAGGCTAATGATTTTTAATCTTCTGTAGAGTGCAAAGTGGTGAAGGGTCGACACTGTGGCGATATCACGCTCTGTTTGCTGCACTGCGAAGCACCATCAGTGGAGAATTATAGTGAACGTTTTCTTCACTGGGACATTTGCTGGACTGTTTAAATTTAAAAGTACAGTCACTTTATGACCCCTCTAGTGGTGTTGCTACATATAATTTTCTTATGCATTTAGCCTGTTCAGCCAGCGACTGGCTTCAAAGTGAGAGTGATGCAGCAGCTCCTTAGCTGCCTACAATCTGGCCATGCAGTGTCAACACCACCCCCCCCCCCCCCCTGCTGGTTGCCAGCCGTCGTCCCGTGGTTCCTGGGCTGTCCAGTGTTTACCGACACCCATCACACACCTGGCGGCGAGGGTGAGAGACTGCAGGGAGACCAAAGAAAATCCATGCCTGGATCTCACAACAGTGAAACCGGAAGTGATGTCACTTACGGTTTCAGATGCACACTTTCCTGGC
Source organism: Lithobates sylvaticus (assembly GCA_028564925.1). NCBI lineage: Eukaryota > Metazoa > Chordata > Amphibia > Anura > Ranidae > Lithobates > Lithobates sylvaticus. The sequence continues at coordinate 187,258,125 of CM053029.1, read as the reverse complement.
CAGCACAGCCAGGGGACACTTCTAACCAAGCCGTTTGAGATTGGTTAGATGGTGTGAAGGGCAGGTGAGACAATAGGGTCCCCTTAATGTCTCCATAAAGAGCATAAAGAGAAAGTACTGGTCACCTGCCTAATGCCATCACATAGGGGTTTAATAACCCCTTGTAATAGCAATCAAGTAAAAAAAATAAAAATTAAATACATTTTAAGTGAACAGGCGTTCTTCAAGATGACCTGAGGTCTTGGCAGAGTGTTGACGTGGGCTGGAAAATTCCTGTTAATGGGACATAATAGCTACATAAAGGGCAAAAAGTAAATATTGTGCGCATATATGAAGAGTGTTCTTTAATACTGGTACATCCATTTTAAATTCTGTAAACATTTTTGTTAAAATTCCTTGTGCTAGTGCTGACAAGAACGGACAGTACTCCAGTACAGCATCATCACATATATTGAACTTTTGAGGATACTGATATTTTGCAGTAGTACTTCACTTCAAATCTTAGAGCATCTTTTCAGAAGGAACATGTGGCGGGCTGTCCGCATACAATATGTATTCGAGGCAGTTCTCAGTATTCCTTTATAGAAGATGTGATGACCAGATGTAGTCTCTGGGTGTAATTGTTCGCACTGGCACAGTGTTTTTTTTTTTTTTTTTTTTAATGTAAAGAGGTGCTAAAAAAAACAAATAAAAGCAGATAAATATAATAAAATAAAAATTGCCGAAAACCCCCATAGCACCGCACGCCCACGCAAACGCCAGCCCAGGGTGTGCACGCGCATGTAAAATCGCAGTCACACCACATTTGTGATATATCGCTACAACCATCAGAGTGAGAACAATAATTCTAGCACAAGAACTACTAGTTAAAGGGGTTGTAAAACCCTCAAGGTTTTTTCACCTTAAGGCCTTCTATTCCTTAAGGTGAGAAACCTTCTGTAGTGCAGCAGCCCCCCAGAGCCCCCTTTTTACTTAACTGAACCAGTGTTCCAGCGACAGGGACGGGCACAGCAGCTTGGGTCCTCATTGGATAAACTGAAAGCAGCAGGAGCTTTGCCATTGGCTCCTGCTGCTGTCAATCAAATCCAGTAGCATGGGAGCCGGGGGGGTGGGGGGAGATGAATCCTGCCGTCCGTGTAAATGGACACAGCAGTAGGACTCGGGAGCATGCTCGCATGAGTGTCCCCATGAAATGCGGCTCTCCGTGGGGGCACTAGAGAAGAGGAGGATCAGGGCCACTCTGTGCAAAACCCTTGCACAGAGGAGGCAAGTATAACGTGTTTGTTATTAAAAAAAACAAAAAACACACCTTTACAACCCCTTTAACTCTAAATTGATGAGTTGTAAAGGCTTTTAAAGCGTCACCTATGGGGATTTTTGAGCATCATCGGTTTTGGCGATATCGCAGGTGCACACAATTTTAAGACATGGAATGTTTGGTATCTATTTACTCGATGCAACCTCATCTTTTATAATTTTAAGCAAAAATAGGTATTATACAGTGTGGTTTTGCACTAAAATTTTATTATATTTTTTCCTGAAAAGTAAACAGTTTCACAAATATCACGTGAAACACAAAATTGCAACAATTGCATCACCTTTTTTATTCTACAGAACCTCTGCTTTCAGAAAATATATAAAGTTCTGGGGGTTTAATTAATTTTTTAGATTTTTACATGCATGCAGAAAATAAAAAAAAATGCTCTGGATCTGAATTGGTTAAGTATACATAAATAAGTCTATCAAACAGGAGAAATATCTTCTATGTTAATTTACATGATAACCATGCAAGTATGTCCTTGCTAACGGATTCCTAATCTTTGACATTTGCTGAAATGGTAAGTTAAGAGGTGGACACTACTGGTCATATTAACTGAAAACATTTCTCCAGCTAAAAAAACTTATCCTCAAACAATTGAAACGCAAAAATCACTTGCAGTCACTACTTACAAGAGGAAATCTACCCATCACTAAAAAAAAATGTGTCTATATCATGTATCTATACGTTTCTATTAAATGTTTTATGGAAGTAAAGCTTACCTTTTCTTTGAATAGTGGAATTGCAAAGTGCAACATTTTTGATAACTGTATCATAATGGTTATTGGAATGGAGTATATTCTACATAGCACAGTGTACAGGGTAGAGTGGTCTGGTATATAAAAAATGGAGTACTAAACATTTTCTGTTTTTTACAGTGTTTAACCTCATCTTATGCCTGTGGTTAGAATACCTGCTGGCTGCCCCGAATTAAATAGTAAATCGACCAGATCATTAGATGACTTCTTGCTTGATTCACTAGAAGGCTGTGGAGAAAATGACAAACTGTAAGTATACTGACAATAATGCAAGAATATAAGCATACTATTTGGCCGTGCGTGTGAAGTGCTTGTACAAGATCAGTTACGGTTTTGAAGGAAACTCATCACTATAAAGGTTGGTTAAAGAAAACTTTAATTCTCAGTTTTTTTAAACCTGATTTCCTTGCCCTCATTTGGTTGATGAGCCATGTAGTTCTAACAATTATGATCACTATTAGCTTAAAAAGTGTTACTAAACCCAGTAATATGAAAATAGTTCATCCCCCCCCCCCCCCCAGTGCCCACAGCTTATAAATCATCTTTTTACATTAAAATACAGCCACTATATACCCTTTTCCTTGAACGGTTACATGATAAACTGCACAGTTTCTCCAGGGCTGAGAGTTCAGGAATGGGGAGATTTCCACTACAGCCTGTATACACGCCCACATGTGTGATGTCAATATCATGTGACCTGGCTAGCTCTGAGAACAAGTAAATGTTTTCTCCAGCTCAAAAGACAACTGAGCATGTGCAAGTCGGCTACCCTGCCTGTGTTAGCTGGCCTTCCTCAGATAGACAGTGCAGGAGGGGGAAGATCTGTGCATACAGGATAAAACAGCCTTTTTACACAATGCAGAGGATTAAACCCTTAAGTCCCACAGTGAGTATAACAAGCATGCTATTCTGCATATACAGACTGATTTTACTGTTGTGGGTTTAGTAACACTTTAAAAAAGATAAGTTCATCTTTAGAGCATGTTACACCCATATTTAGGGTCTAACATGTTCCTATGCACTGTCCTCCATGGGTCCCCTCTCTGTGACAGCGGGCAGGGGGGGGTTTAATCCCGCACCCGCTGTCACATCTCGAAAATTTGACCGCTCACAAAGCCGCATAATTCAATAAACTACAAGTCATGTCTGCCACTGTGGCAGATGGATTTGTAGTATCAATAAACTGCGAGTGCGCTAATCAGCATGCTCGTAGTTCATTCGCACTACCAACCTGCTAAGGAACTGTCTGCCCATACAGAGGTGCCAGTAGAAAGCACTAGGCAGTGTGTGCAGGACCCCGACATTGAACTCGCAATCCACTGATCACGGGTGCAATGCTTTGCAGGCTCCAGTGAAAAAAAAATAATAAATGCACATTTTTTATTTTTTTACAGAAATACGTGCATTTATTATTTTTGTTCACAAAAAGGTGAACTTAGCCTTTAACCACTTGCAAGGCACCCGCTATGCAGGAAGACAGATCTGTGTGTTGTCCCAGTGAGCCCTTCCCCCATACAGTTAGAACACACAGTGAGGGAACACAGTTAACCCCTTCCCTACCAGTGTCATTAGTACAATGTCAGTACTGTTTTTAGCACCGATTACTGTAGTAATGTCACTGGTTCCCAAAAAAGTAAAAAAATGCCAGTTAGGTGTCCGATCTGTCCGCCGCAATGTCGAAGTCCCGCTAGAAATCCCTGATCGCTGCCATTACTAGTAAAAAAAAATAATAAAAATGCCTTAAATCTATCCCCTATTTTGTAGACGCTCTAACTTTTGTGAAAAGCAATCATACGCTTATTGTGATTTTTTTTACCAAAAATATGTAGCAGAATACATATTGGCCTAAACTGATGAAGAAATTCTTTTTTTTTTTACATTTTTTGGGGGGAAATGTTTTATAGCAGAAGGTAAAAAATGATCAAATACCACCAAAAGAAAGCACTTCTTGTGGGACAAAAAGGACAAATTTTGTTTGGGTACAATGAAGCACAACTTTCACTTAAATTGACGCAGTGCCGTATCGCAAAAAACTGGCCTGTCATTAAAGGGGGTAAATCCTTCCGGGGCTGAAGTGATTAATTTGTTTGTTTAGATGCATATATCTAATGCAGTTCCCGCTCAAAACAAGTGCAAGTTATTTCCTGGTAGAGCTACACGATTCTGGCTAAAATGAGAATCACAATTTTTTTTTGCTTAGAAGATTCTTTCACGATTCTTGCTGCGTGACATTCTCTTTCACATTATAAAAAAAATTGGGCTAACTTTACCGTTTAGTTTTTATTCATTGAAGTGTATTTTTTAAAAGACCGCTGCGCAAATACAGTGTAACATAAAATATTGCAACAACCGCCATTTTATTCTCTAGGGTCTCTGCTAAAAAAAAAAATATATATATGTTTGGAGGGTCTAACTAAATACTAATTTTAACTTGTAAGCAACAAGTGTCAGAAAAAGGTTTAGTCTTTACGTGGTTCAACTGACCTCATTTACAGACCGAAGTTCATCCTTTTGATCTAAAAGAACCAAAATGATACAATGTTTATAGTCATCTCAGCGCTGAGCAATGTTGATAAACATTTGCCGGTGTTCTGTCAAGAAGTGCACCCTATTGGATAGTGCCTGCGCATTGTAGGAGGTCTCTCGATGGGAGATACCATTTCACGGCCACAATTGAAACCTATACAAACAGCGGGGGGAAACTAGTTCTCACATTGTACTTCGCTGTTGCGGGGCGGCTTTACAGTGTGCCGATGGTCCAGTTTTGTCCGTGTTGCAGGGCGGGTTTGCTGTGTTGAACGGACGGTTTTGCCTGTGTGAAAGGGCGGGTTGCAACACAGCCACTAGCTGCCCTCCAGCAGCAGTGATGCACAATCTGAGATCTCACCTGCCGTTTGTATAGGTTTAAATTGTGCCTGTGAAATGGTATCTCCCATCGAGAGATACCTCCTACAATGTGCGCATGCTCCCTGGTTACGTCAGCCCAGCTGATCGGCAAATCAGCGGTTGTGCTGTTCCGTATGGCGCATGCACAGTACATGCAGGGAACTATTCGATGGGGGTCTCTTCTCGACGGAACACCAGCTTTCTTTTTTATTTGACAGCTCTGAGCAGAGCACGGCTTTGCGCTTGTTACATAGAATCGTGGAAATGCCAGATTACGATCGTGAGGGGGGGGGGGGGGGGGGGGGGTGATGTGTTGAATCGAGATCGGGATTTTCAATGATTAATCATGCAGCTCTATTTCCTGGTAATGTTTTCTTTAGGGCCAGTGAAATAATTCTACTTATCACACAGGCATTAAAAATAGGTAGGGTTGTGTTGCGTTTTTACAGCTTTCCAACAGCCTATCAATGACATGCAAAATTGTTAAAACATGGAGTGCAGTGTTGCCTCGTGGCAAATATAAGGCTGTCTGCAGAGTCCAGCAGGCGTTGCTGCTTTGCAACTGCTTCCATTTACTTCTACTGACACACAGCAAAACTGCACAATAAATGCGCTATAAAACGTGGCTATGGCATTTAGAGCGCATTTAAGGCGTAGTTGCAAAGCGTCAAAAGTGATAATTTACCATTTTAGTCTTGTAAAAAAAAAAAAAAAAAAAGTTTGAAGAGCATTGCTGACGCAAACGGAACATCTGTGCAATTCTTTCAGAATGGTCAGTAACACTATAGGTGCATTAATACGTGTTAAAGTGGCTCTTAAGGCTTAGACTACAGTCACACCGGTGATTGGGCCGGTGTGAATGACGGCAGTAATCAGATTCCTAATGCGGCTCTTAGCAGCGAGGTGGGGCCGCCGGCCTTGTTCACTAGAATGACATGTCGAGGGCGACTGCATCTATTCGCTGCGGTCTGCATGGCCAGTAATTACCTGCTGTGATCACTGCTGGATGCAAATCCTGTTACTAGGGAGCAGGGCTGAGTGGGACTGTCTGCGTCTACAGAAGCAGGAAGCACGGCTCGGGATCGAGCCAGCACGAGTGCCCCCATAGGAAGTGGCTTTCTATGAGGGCACTCATTGAAGAGCTGGATACAGGAATGCTGGTGGGGGTCCCCAGAAGAGGAGGGTTGGGGATGCTCTGTGCAAAACTATTGCACAGAGCAGGCAAGTATAACATACTTATTATAAAAAAATCTGAATCACTTTAAAATGTAACTCTTTGTAAAAGAGTTCTTAGGACCCCCATGGATGAGCTGTACTTTTACCTGCCCCGAATTGCTCCACCTTTAGCTGAGATGTACACATGCTGCAGCCACGATGCTGTGCAGCAGAAATTCTAGCTGCTGTTGCTGTTTACGTGAATAGGACCGCTCTGCAAGGTACCTGCAACCCCATGCAATTGTGGCATGTTAGTGTGGGCTTCAATGGGCTAAAGCAGGCAGTGAGGAAGTGATATGCAGATCGCTCTATACAGAGACCAAAGACCCTTACTGGCTAGTTGGTCACAACAAAAAGGAAAGCTCTGCCAGGGTATAACAAACTTTATTATACCTTGTGGTACCATACATTTCGCCAGACTTAGAGACATGGATGTTGGGGCATATATACCACTTTAATGATAGAACACAATAATAATAGTACATTTTTACGCAAGCATATATGGGGTATGGGCTTTCCCTTTGTTGTGACCTCAAGGCAAGAGGAGGGGCCCCAGAGCTGGCATAAACACACTGCTGGTAAATACAGCCAAAAGGACTCTTGAGATTTTAACTTACTAGCTACTAAATGGCTGATTAAACACTCAGCTGACAGCAAAAGTTCTGACAATTGCACTGAGGCACAAACTACCAATGGAGAGACAATCAAAGCTTCATTTTCTTATAAAGTACTTTAAATCAACACTTTCCTGCTGTGCACAGTGAATTACACAGTTTGCAAAGATTAGGTCGTCCACGACTAACAGTAATGTGGTCAAAAGCGGGACCAATGGCTCACTGACATACATCACAACACCTATGGCTCCACCAACCCTTAGGCAGGCCATACACAATTCATTTTCTTTCGTTCAACCAGCGAGTTAAATGAAAGAAAACTAACTGCTTCCCCCATCCACCTCGATTGTGTGTAGGGAATCCCTCTAGCAGAACTATTGTATGCAGACAGCAGGGAGTGTTCCCTCCCGTCAGAAAACACTCGTCAGCACCGGCTGCACTGATCGAGCCAAAATTTAACAAGCTGGGATATTTTGAAAGCTCAAAATGCATATTGAGTTTCAAAAAAAGTCTTGATACATTCAAAATGAATATTGGGGTCCATCCACATCAGCAGCTGCGTTAGCACACTGTGGCTGGAATGCACCACACTGTTCACTTTTTCATTTACCGTATATACTCGAGTATAAGCCGAGATTTTCCGACCTTTTTTTTGGGCTGAAAGTACCCCCCTCGGCTTATACTCGAGTCACCGCCATCTGTCTGCATGATCAGTGTGTCATGCAGACAGACGGCGGCCCTAACAGTGTTTAAACGCAGCGCCTCCTTGTCTGTCATAGGCGGAAAAACTATTTCCCAGCAGTCAGTGTTCCGCCTATCACGGACATCCTCTCATCCTCGTCCGTGGTATGAGGATGAGAGGATGTCCGTGATAGGCGGAACACGGACTGCTGGGAAATAGAGTGTCCTGCCTTTCACAGACAAGGAGGCGCGGCTTTTGAATACAGTTATGGCCACCGTATGCACCGGCACGCTGATCGCTGCAAATGAGTGACAAGGAGGCTGCAGAACAGGACACAGGTAGGCTGTGACCCACTTTTCCACTTACAGTAGCTGCTGCATTTCTCACCCTCGGCTTATACTCGGGTCAATAAGTTTTCCCAGTTTTTTTGTGGTAAATTAGGGGCCTCGGCTTATATTCGCGTCGACCTATACTCGAGTATATACGGAAATCTAAATTAAAGTATAAATAAAAGCAAACTTTTTTTTTTTTAGTTTTGGACAGAGTAGTAATGGATTAGAACACCCATTAGGATTTTTTGCTGTCTGTTCCCCGGTTTGGAGATTCACCATCTCCATTTGTCATGTTTACCGTTAGCATTGAAAGTGAAAGTGAAAAGAAAACCCCAATTTTGAGTTGTCTCCAGAAAAGTAATAGAGGGGAAATTTTCCAATGGGAACCCTAGTTCTGGTGACCTGGGGGCCCCCAAGGAAATCCCTTAATTTGCAAGGATTTTTACTCACTTCCCGTTTTGGCTATGGGACAGGAAGTGGAAGTGAAAGTAAAACTCTGCAATGGCATACAGATGGCAAAAAATAAGCTGTAAGGGGTTATAACCCTCCCTTACATTATCCCAATAAGTTTTGCCTATAGTTCTACTTTATTGGAAATTTCACACAGTGAAGTTTCATAAAGTTCTATCGGCCAGCGTATGATGACTGCTCTGCACTGGAACGTAGTGCCAGCCATACGTTTTTTAAGCTCACACCACTGCAATGCACTGGCATGAACTGGCCACACTGGAGACATTTTACCACGCTGGGACAGCTGCTCAACACAGTCCCACCGAAAGCTGGTGTAAATGTATCCTGAAACACTTAAACATATGACACTGTTTAACATGACTGAAGGCTTCTATTATTGGTTTGCCAGTTTCAGCACAGACTACACCTATTTAGCACCATAGACAGTAGCACCCTTATCCTGGAACTAGGAGTAACTTTCAGGAGTGCACCAGTGACTGTTTCCAATGTCATTGCATAGCCTCAGCCAACACAATTGGTTCACTTTCCATTAAACCTGTGCTTTGCTCATTATGGGCAAAGAAACCCCCTGCCCAACTCCTTTGCTCCTTCTCCGTTCAATGCCATGAACCAAAGGAAATAGCTAGTGTTTGCAAGCATGAAGTGGCATATGACAGCCCTGTGCTAATCAGTACAACCGCACAGGGAATAAACAGTTCTGTGTAAGTAAACCTGTTGCTTTGTTCTGGGCAAAACATATTGAGTTTAAATAAACTCCAGTGAAGTACAAACTTTGAACCAAAATGAATGAAGTCAACAGTTCACATGAGCAGGTGAAGCAGGCCATTGAAGAACTAAAAGAGCCTGTACAGAGGTGCGCAGCTCACACAGAGAAGGTAGATTAGTGTGCAGCTTAAATGGATTCTGTAGCCAGAATATTTATTTTAATACAGAAGGAATAAAAGTATATCAGACCTTGGCAGAGGAGACCTGGCCGGAAGTCGATGTGAGCTCTGGACTGTCTTGGTCTCCAGTGTAGTGTGCAGCTGCTCCCAGATCGATGGTTTTGGGTTGGTTCCCTGAACGTTTGCGGTGGGTGGTGGTGGTCTCTGTGGCCTGAGTGATATGGATGTGCTTGGTGGTAACCGTCTCTTCTTCATCTTTGAACTCTGACCCTTTACCACGGTTCGCTTTCTTGTCTTCTTCGCTGTCACTGGAAAGTGAAGACATAGCCTGGTATTTTAAACCTAGTAGGCAGAGCCTATATTCTACTGACATCTGACTATTAAGGAAGGGGGGGATGTAGTGCTAGTGCCCAGAGAGGCCAGGCTTGTGTTAACTTGGCCAGATGTCAAGTTCAAGTGTACAGCCTGGCCTTAGGATGTAGGGGGATCGATAAGAAAACAGAAATTAATCTGAAAGCCATCACATGTACTTGCAGGCATTAAATGGCATCAGTGATTCAGCCATACAGATAGCTTGGGTGCCTGTACAATGTAGATTTCCCTCACCTGCCCCGCTCAGGGGAGTCTTCCCTGTCTTTCCTCCGGAACTTGTTGATTGTGTCATCTATGGTGCTCCCAATCTTATCGCTCAGCTCCCCCAGCTTGTCGCCGAATGGGAAGCCTGTGCCCGTCTTACTCTTATCCCAGTCCTCGTCCCATTTAGACCTAGGCTCTGGGTCATATCGGTCACCTGTTGAATATTCAGCATGGACAAGTTAAAGCATTGGCATACCACAATACCTAGGCAATTACCACAATTATTCATTTTTTTTGCCAGGAGGAGGAGAGGAGGAGAAAACATAGTAGGTGTACCAGAGTTCAGCATTCAAAGAAAATAATGTACTGGGCACAGAGCTCTGAGCTGGAATCATAAGTAGAAGTAAATGATTGATGTGCCTCATATAGAAAAAGGAATTGACAAAGATTAGTTTCCACCAATGGCCAATAAGGATGAGCTCAGGCGTGTTTGCAAGCCGCACGTGCCGAGCCCACCAGGAAGTCGGCACTGCGGAGCGCTAATCACAGGCAGTGAGACATTGTCCCGATGTGCGGCTGCAGAGATCAGGAAATGTCTCACTGCTTGTGATTAGCGCTGTGCAGTGCCAACTTCCTGGCAGGCTCGGCATATGCGGCTTGCGAACACGCCTGAGCTCATCCTTAATGTCCAATAAAGAGAATAAGGTAATTTACCGATCAGAAAACTAGTCCCAACAAACTACATCAACCTCTGGTTGGCAAAGCTTGCCGGGGATGTGAGGTTGCTTGACAGCTTGAAATCTACTTTTTATTTTCATTTATGTATTTTAAAAAATAATTGGATTTTTGGAGGTTTAACACTTTTAAATGACTTAAGAGTAGTGACTCTTGAGTGATTTACAGCACTGAGCACATTCATTTCCATAGGAGACACAAGGTTAGCCTGAATCCATGCTGAAATCAGCTGGCTGCTAGAGAAGAGTTTCAATAGATATTTCAAAAAGTGAGTAGATCCTAATGCAGCTCATCACTAATAACCAGTCCATCTCAGCAATTCAGATAATTAATCTTCATACGGCCCTTGGCTAACATGTGGAAGTTGACTTCAGGGCAGTAACCACTCAACTGCCCCCTTCACAGAGTAGGTCGAAAGAGTTTAAAGTATATGTAAACCCAACATCTATTTTTCAGTATGTGTGATACTATACTCACTGTATATGGTTTACTTAAAGAGACACTGCTGCTGACAATCCATCTTGGATGTGATATCAGCAGCCTTGCAACAGTCACTCACGTGACGCTATGGTATTTCCCTCCACACCTTCACCGTCCGTAGCTCCATAAAAGTTATGTAGCAAGCCGAGAAGAGGGGCAGAAGAGCTGGGTCAGCACAAACCGCAACACTTCCATTTACCTTTTTTATTTTTTTTCAAAAAGAACCCCCAGAAAAGGAGAGGGATATGATGTGCAAGAAGGGAGGGGATCCACTAGGAAATTGACTCTTCCTGCAATAGTCAAGTTTTCTAACATGTTCAGGGGCAAATTGCAAGTGAATAAAAAGTAATTTCTGGAAAGGAAAAAACACTGTAAGCTATTAAATGAAATGATTTTTCAGTTCTTTTAACCGCTGCCGGACCTTGCTGGAAAAAAAGTGATGACATCTCGGCTCCGGGCCACTCACAGCGCCGGAGCCGCAAACCCAGAAGAGACGCCAAGGGGAAATGTCAGCTCCCTCGGCGGTGGCCGGGATCAGCTGCCGACGCTTCGTTCTAAGGTAAGTATTTCATAATGAGCTAGTACGGTGCCTTTTGCCTTACAGGTTTTTTTTTATAAAAAAAATTAAAAAATTTGTGCGGGTATACAACTGCTTTAAATACCTTATTTTAGACTGAGTAATTGTGAGCCAGGGACAATAAGGCTGGAGAGGAAAGAGTTAAATGATGTTGGATTTAATGAAAAAAGCGAGAAAATAAGGTGGGCTCTGACTTGCTGCAGCTTTTAATGCACACTGCAAAAAGCTCAGTGTGCAGTGCAATCAGATCAAGCAATTTAAAGTACAGAAAACTAACCTGTAGACCTATGCAAGACTGCAGGTAAGGCTGGAGTTCATCTAATTTAATTTCCTGTGAGGCAGTGGCTTAACACCGTCACAGCCCGCAACAGAACTGCTGTTACTGGTCGGATCCCCAGGTAAGAAACTTCACAACAGATTTACTTGAGAAAACTGTATACAGTGGATGATGCTAAATACACAAATAAAAAGTAGATTTGGGGTTTACATACAATTTTAAGGAACCATTTACTGATGGTGATGTAGAGGCTTCTACAGCTGACCTCCTCCTAAAAATACCAGTTTCCAAGCTGTCAATGGCTTCAGTGCTCTTTGTGCCACATAACCAGAACACGTATATAACCACTGAAGTCACTGAACTCCTGATTCCCACCCTAGTGACAGGTCCGTGACTTAAGGCATCAATGCCACTGTATCAGCTTTACAGCCAAGCAACTGGCAGTCTCTAAAAGTAGTAATAGTGCTAGCAGCTTCCATATTTTTCTTAGTAAAGGTCTCCTTTAACTCTGTGGGAAACCTTCTCAATATATCAGGGCTTGTGTATTAAAAAAAAAAAAAAAAAAAAAATAAAAAATTGAGGAAAATGTAAGCATTGACCATAAGGCTACGTTTACACTAGTGCGACTTGGGACTGCAAAGTCACACCTCATGATTTCCAATGAGTACATATCTGTGCAACTTCAAAAGTAGTTCCTGCACTACTTTGGTCCCACTTTGATGCGACTTGAGGCCTATAGACCTCAAGAATAAACAGGTATTGCTTTAAATCACATCAAAATAGCGGCAAAAACAGTAGTGGAACCTAGGCTAATAGTCAAATCGGGCACCAGCTCTAATCTTCAAATCCAGTGTTTCTCAATTCCAGTCCTCAAGGTGCACCAACAGGTCATGTTTTCAGGTTTTCCAGTATTTTGCACAGGTGATTTGATCAGTTTCTCTGCCTTAGTAATTACCACAGCCTCTGAGGGAAAGCCTGAAAACATGACCTGTTGGTGCGCCTTGAGGACTGGAATTGAGAAACACTCTTCTAATCTCTACAAGGATTTCAGCTGTCAATTAACACTCATTTCCTGTAGTTTATATACATTAATTCCACAAATCTACAAGAAGGCAACTGCATTCAAAAATCTAGAAGTGATTACTAAATTATTAGAGAAGATAGAAAATGAATGAGCAGGTAGAGCAGAGAGGTACAGATGCAGCAATCCATGTCTGTGCTGCACAGACGGCGGGTACAGATGGACACAGCAAATCAAAATAGCAAAAGCTCGAGTGGCATACTTCAAGGGGAGACCTGGAGGTGTGTCAAGGCGATTGTTCTATAGACAGTCGATTTTCTAATTAAATTACAGGCAGCCTATCACACCCTAAAATGATTGATCGCATACAGCAAGTGCAGATGTTCATACAATAGGAACTTTCCTGACTTTGTCATAGTAGAAATGTATTGTTCAGGAAGAGTAAGCCTATAGAAGCCATCTCAAAGGCGTAGTTCACATTTCATACCATGTTACACCCAAATGTATCCAACTTCCAACCTCAAACAGCCCTCCACTTGCCTTACTTGTTTGTGGGTTGCTTCACCCTGTACAATTCTGTTTTGTTTTGACTTTAGCACAGCTGTGTGCGGTTCTGACCGAACAGCAGTGTCCTCCATTCACAGGAATTGTGAATTCCAAGACTACAAGTTCCATATGCCACCGTGGCTCTTATTAGAGAGTGCAAGTGCGGTAACATGAAATTTAAATGAATGCAGCTCTGTGATCAATAATAAATCATTCAATTTGTTTATTTAAAAGGGAAACCGTGTAAGAACATTAAAAGTGGCTATCAGCCTTTTGTAATCCCTGTATATCAAAGCTCCAGGAGAGGGAGAAGCAGCACATGGGCAGATGAGATAATCGGTGTCGGTTTACCTTTCACATGCTGGGGGAGGGGCAAGACCTGTATGTATACCTTAACAGCAGCACAGAAAAAAATCAGGTCTCCTGGCCTGCCAGACAGGTAAAAATACCCATATATCCTGTCAGCTGTTAACGTGTACTAATTAACTTAAAGGAAAAGTTTACCTTAAAGAGGGAGTCCACCTAAAAAAAAAACAAAAAAAAAAAAGTATTAAAAAGGCAGCAGCTACAAATACTGCAGCTGCTGACTTTTAATAAATGGACACTTACCTGTCCCAGGGTCCAGCGATGTCGGCAGCCGAAGCCGAGCAATCACTCTGTTCTCGGCTGCTGCCGCCGTTCTCATTGAGGGAATCAGGAAGTGAAGCATTGCGGCTTCACTTCCCGGTTCCCTAGTGCGCATGCGCGAGTCGCAGTGTGCGTCGTAAGTGGTCCCTGCTATCTCCTGGGACCTGTGTGTTTCCCGCGGGAGTCTATTGCCGGAAGTGGGTGCAGATACCTGTATTATACAGGTATCTGCACCACCCTCCCCCCCTGAAAGGTGCCAACTGTGGCACCGGGGGGGGGGGGGGTTACGATGAGCAGAAGTTCCACTTTAGGGTGGAGCTCCGCTTTAAGGAAGATTTTACATGTTCCATCTGTTTTTAGGGTGGAGCATGCAACATGTTTCAGCTCCTGAAGCCTCTCCCAGATCCCACTTCTAATTGTGACAGTGGGCCGGGGATCTTCTCCCCATACCCACTGTCACAATATGAATATAACACTGCCGCGCAGGGCCCGTGCGCCCGGCTGCATCATTCATTCACAGTTCTGTGAATGGGAGAACTACAACTACAGTCAGTCATTAGGGCTGACAGCTTGTAGTTCTCAACGAAATACCAGGGCACTGATGAGTGCTCTAGGTAGTTAAATGACCTTTCCTGTCATTCTGTAACTGCCTGCCCGTACGAGGTACAGGCACACAGCTACACTGACAGTCTGCAAAAACCTTAGATTGCACCCGTTATCTGCTTATCATGGGTGCAATGCTTTACAGGCTCCAAATCAAAAAAAAAAAAATAAGCAAATTTTTACCTGCAAAAAGATGTGCACTTATTTATTTTAATAAAGGTCAACTTATCCTTTAACTTAATAACGGGCAGTGCAGCTGATAAGTGGTTAGCACTTTCACTAGGGTCACTCTGGGTTGAAACCAAACTATGGCACTTACTGCATAGAGTTTGCACATTCTCCCTGTGGATGTGTGGGTTTTCTCCTGGGTACTTCCACATTCCAAAGACATGCTGGTAGGTTAATTGGCTCCTGTTTAAATTGACCCCAGTATGTGTATGCGAGTTCGGGGCCTTAGATTGTAAGCTCTTTGAGGGCACAGGGTGACAACAATATTGCTGTGTATGTATTTATTCTGATGGGTGAGCCTTGTCATCCTAAGACAAAGTGTGTTACTGGAAGGATTACCAGGTAAAAATAAAAAGGGAAAAGCCTGAAAAGGGGAAACTAATGCAGCCACCACATCTAAAGACTAGTAATCTGCAATATATGAAACATTTCAATCAAGTTTTTAACCATTGTTCATGACCTAAATAGCGAGATTCAACCTCACTTCCTGTCCCTGTGAGCAGAAAAAGAAATAAGGGGAGCTTTGATAAAACAGACAGTTTATCGACTCCATCAGCTCCTCAACACACAACAGATTAAATTAAGAAAGGTTAAAACACAAGGAAAAATGTATGTATTTTAACCATGTGACTAAGTTTCAAATCCCAATTGATTCAGATCTAAATAATTGTTACTTTAAAAAAAGTAAAATCCTTATACTGGTGTGTTAGAGTGGAGCGAAAGTCCAAAAGATTATCACCTTCACCCTGCAGTGATATGGTGGTTATATCCTGCATCAGTCGCTATCATCTTCTCCCCGTGCTACTCCTGGGTGCCAGGTTTTAGGCAGCTTGACTGGCTGGCAAGGGATGATGTGATCCAATGCACGTGCACAGGAGTCCGCAATTTCAGCACAGCCAGTGTCCAAAATACGCAACTCAGTGTACATTCGCTAGATGCCTGCTTGCAATTTTCTAAATTTTAGGTTGTGTTCAACTGTAAGGTAGCCATACACAGCTTCAGGAAAAATCTGTATATTCCCCCGTTAATGCCAAATGGGTTAATGGAGGAGTACTGTATTTGGGTAGCCAGGGCCGATAATAGTGATGCTGAGTAGTGGCAGCATCTGAGAGTATCCAGTCACTGTTCATCTTATAAATTTTCCATCAGGCTCAGTAAATTTTGACACTTTGTCCAATACCTTCTGAATTGTCCAAAACTCGAGACTTCTATGGCCAGATTTTTTTTTTTTTTCTGTCAACGGAGCCTAATGCATGTAATAAAACTTCCTACTTATGAACTGTACTATTCATAGGCCAATACTTTTGTGATGAGTGACTTTCTTCATGCAAGTAATTCAAATAAGGAACTAAGCACTGATGCCAACTAAAACCTTCTGACCATGGAAAGGAATCTGTTATCCTATTATCCAGTAACCATTAAAGCACAAGAACACAGTTGTATAAAAATACAGGATCACGGAGTGTCAGAAAATAGACACAGAGTGTGAGATGCATAAAGAGCCCTGTGCACAGACCTTTCTAGTACCTGAAGCATGTTCCCAGCACAGAATTACAGCTTAATAGAAATGGATTATAAACAAACATTTGGGAGATTATGCATGGATATACTACACCGCCATCAAATAATAATGAGTGCAGCTAGCTATTCCTCTGGCTAGAGGAGGCATTGCTGTAAACAAGTGATTTACAATTCAGAACACTTTCCATAAAGGTTGGAAGAAATGTTTTCCAACACAAGGGAAAACGTATGTATTAAAATTATATTCACAATGAAAGGAATGAAATTACCCTCTGATGTCACTGAAGGCTGGAACTTGTAAACTTAACCGCTTCCCGACCGCCTCACGCAGATATACTGTGGCAAAATGGCACGGGCAGGCAAAATCACGTACCTGTACGTGGCCCTTTAATTGCCTGCCCGTGGGTCTCTCGCGCGCCGCCGGCGGCACGCTCGCGACCCGGTCGGGAGCTCCGTGACCCCGGCCGCGTTACCAGCGGACCCGATCGCCGCTGGTGTCCCGCGATCGGGTCACGGAGCTGAAGAACGGGAGAGGTATGTGTAAACAAACATCTCCCCGCGCTTCCTACTCTGCCTGTCATTGATTGGCTGTTCCCGGTCATCGGGAAAGCCGATCAATGACGTCAGACGTCAGCCCCGCCCCCTAATGTAAAAAAACCACACACACGTCAGAGCCCATAACCCCTCCCCTCCCCCTAGTGGTTAACTCTTTCACTACAACTGTCATTTATACAGGAATCAATGCATTTAAATAGCATTGATTGCTGTATAAATGACAATGGTCCCAAAAATGTGTCAAAAATGTCCGATGTGTGCGCTATAATGTCGCAGTCACAATAGAAAATCGCTGATCGCCGCCATTACTAGTAAAAAAATATATATTAATAAAAATTCTATAAAACTATACCCTATTTTGTAAACGCTATAACTTTTGCGCAAACCAATCAATAATCGCTAATTGCGATTTTTTTTTACCAAAAATATGTAGAATACGTATCGGCCTAAACTGAGGGAAAAAATTTTTTTTTATATATTTTTTGGGGATTCTTATAGCAAAAAAGCAAAAAATATTGCATTTTCTTCAAAATTGTCGCTCTATTTTTGTTTATAGCGCAAAAAATAAAAACCGCAGGGGCGATCAAATACCACCAAAAGAAAGCTCTATTTGTGGGAAAAAAAGGACGCCAATTTTGTTTTGGAGCAACGTCGCACGACCACGCAATTGTCAGTTAAAGCGACGCAGAGCCGAATCGCAAAAAGGGGCCTGGTCCTTTGGCTGCCAATTGGTCCGGGGCTGAAGTGGTTAATATCACTGTGTATCTTATTCTTATTATATCACAGTGTATCTTGCTTTTATATAGCTGGATACTACTAAGCAAAAGTGTTACGCAGGTGTGAGGAAATGCTGTAAACTAAGAATGCTTTCAGAAATAGAAGTGTTAATAGTATATTTTTTTATAAGGCTCCAAACATACAGCCAATCTCATTAATAACTATCTTCAGCATAAAGAAGAACAAGGAGTAATGGCTTGGCCTCCACAGAGCCCTGATCTCAACATCACTGAGTCTATCTGGGGTTACATGAAGCGGCAGAAGGATTTGGAGGCAGCCTACATCCACAAAAGATCTGTGGTTAGTACGCCAAGATATTTGTAACAACCTACCTGCCGAGTTCTTTCAAAAACTATGTGCAATTGCACCTAGAAGATTGATGCCGTTTTGAAGGCAAAGAGTGGTCACACCAAATATTGATGTGATTTGTATTTCTCTTCTGTTCACTCACTTTCCATTTAATCTAGTTAATTGCTAAAAATAAACTATTAACACATTCATATCTGAAAGCATTCTTAAAGTGGTATTAAAAGGTTCTGTTTAAAAAAAAAAAAAAAAAAGTACATGTTATACTTACCTGCTCCATGCAGTGGTTTTGCACAGAGCAGCCCTGATCCTCCTCATTGGGTCTCCTGCTGGAAATCCTGGCTCCTCCCCCTTGACAAAGCTGCATGATCCCTCCCGAGCCCTGCTCTGTGTGTCCCTAAGGAGCCCCCCCCCCCCCCCCCCCCATTGGCTTGCTGGCTGTGATTGACCTTTCTAATAGCATTTACTGTGATCATGACAACCCAAAATAACTTAGGTTATAAAGGGGTTAAACAAGGCAAAGTTTAGTAATCTATAGTGTTCCAATAAAAACTCATCTCTTTATACCTGCTCTAATCGACCATACACTGGTCGAAATGCAGCCGGCATAGCAAGGACCGGGGGAATTTCAGCATGTGGGCTCCCCTGCTTGATAGAAGTAGATCGTTTATTTCAACTTCAGTTGAAGGAATATGCTGAAAAGTGTCCATCAATCAGTAGCTGCAGCCACTGAACAGTGTATTCTGATAGTGTGAGGTGCTGCTGTCAGAATACAATTTACTGGAAGGGGGCCCACTGGCTAACCATGTTTGGCCAGCTTTGGGGGGGAGGGACAAATCACACATGGATAATTGCAATATAATGTAAAGGAGGTCAAAGTCTACGTTATTCTGCAAGCATGTCTACCAGACACTTTCAATCATATCCGAGATGTATTTATGATTCTTCGAAACCAAGTGAAAAACATGCAGTGGTCCTGCTCAGTAAAGTGTTCTGATGTAAAGGTCTTCCATTGAAGTATGCCCAAACAATGCCAAGCTATAATCACTGACTGCCACCGGCCTCACCATGTGCAGCACACACACGGTACTCACTGTATCTGAACCCCCCTGCACTCTCTGAAGACACGCCAACATATTTGTCCTTGTTCTTCTTGGCTTTCTTGCGTTCCTCTCGAAGGCGGTCGTCATCTTGGGTAAACTCCACCATTTCCTTCACCTTCTGCCGGATGTTGATGCCTTGGTCTTTACCATTTTCATCTAGGAAATAGAAAAATGTAAATCCACCCAAGCCTTGTGAGGCAATTCATTATTATGACAACAGTCCTAAGGTGTAGGTAGCCTGTGAACTGGGGCGCTGCCTATAATACAAATGTGCAGAAAGTAGTCAGATACACAAGCAGCACTCACTTGTATAGCCTGCATATACCAAAAACTGCTTCAGAGTCAATACTACATATACAGCGATGGAGCCTAAAGTGAACCTGTGCACAATAAAGAGAAACTTCACCCCCCCCCCCCCCCCCCGTTTCTTTTTTTATCCAATCTCATCTTACTTGGTTTGCTGGGTTATCTTTAGTAAGAAAATGCATACATAAAGCGAAATGCTGTAGTGATTCACCACTACACTGTTCTTACCAGGTCCCAAGCAGCCATCTTGCTCTCTGATGTCATAAGAAGCAGACTGTCTTCCTGGTTCTTGCAGCCACCCCCTCTTTCACATGGCCCGGTTCATTTTGCGGGCAAATGACAGGTCCATCTCTGCTCCGCCTATGCAGAGCGAACACAGACACAGCCCACTCTGCACTATGGGCAGCCAGATGTAAACAGACCAGCTTTTCATTTACACCCGACTGCCCTCTGATCTGGCCAGATGGAGAACGGATCCCCTTTCGTTTGATCGGTGTGTTGATCCCCTGCTAAGCAGAGTGGAGCAGGCAGATGACAGGTCCGTGTCCGCTCTGCATAAGTGGACACAGCCCACTCTGAACCATGGGCAGTCGGATGTAAACGGGCCCTCTGATCTGGCCAGATGGAGGAGAACTGATCCCCTTTTGTTTGTTTTTGCTGGATTGGATGTAGACCGGTTTAAACAATCCATAGAGGAGAATGTAGGATCCAACCTTGTCTGCCTGAAAAACGGAGAGGCAGACCCCCGATCGGCGCGGCTCGTGTGACAGGGGCCTTAAGTAAATGAATGTACCAAAGTGTGTCATCAGGGCTCCAATTCTGGGAAAGGAGGCTATAAGGATTTATATTAGGGAAAGTAGGTGAGGAAAGTGAAGGTCTGTGCAGACATGTCACAGGTTTCTGCAAGGTATTTGGGGACCAGAGACCTGTAGCATGTTGGCACTGTGTGGGTTTCTCACACCACGTATACACCCCACACTAAAAAAATAAAAATTAAAATGAAATAAAAAATTTGCTCCTGGATTAAGTGCCATTGACAGGAGGCAATGCAGGAAATCCCTGCATCATCCATGATGAGGTGAGAAATAAAAAAATAAAATCTATAAAATCTAACTATATGCCATTAAAGTAGATGAGAGAAAATGATTCTAATAATGAAGGGCAGTTATATTAGTTAAAAACTATATAAGAAAGGAAAAAAAAAAAATAGCAAATTATATTTCCCAACTTCTTTTCTCCCCCCCTAATAAAGGCTCAGAGCCAGCGCACAAAAAAACAAGTACATTTCAGGCAAACACGTTTTACTGGGCAGACAACACACAGCGCGATCCGTCCGCTCCTAATTGCAGATAACCTGGCTGCAAAACACCTAGCCACTTCTCTTGGGTGATATAATATTGCCTCGGCCGCCTCCTCTCTAAGCAAACTCTTATTTTTTTTATTTTAATGCATTCAAAACACACCCTGACTTTCCTTTGCACAGTAAATACGACTTGGCGCAGGCTAGAGGGATAGTGAGGGAGAATAAACCGAGCTTCAAACGGCCGTGCTTGTGTGTTGGAGGGCCGACCTTTTTCCCGGTGTATAATTAAAGCCCTGTCTTTTCTTTCTGCCGCCACAGGGGACCAGCCGCTGGTGCATATTTTAATATAAACCCGTGCCGCTCGTGTTGTGCTTGCTGGTGTTGTTATTAGCTTTCTCCTCTCGGCAAAAGTTCTTCTCCGCGCTAATTAATACTCTAGGGCCCCGTGTCTTGGAATCTGTTCTTCATACAGCCTGCAGCGGCTCGGGCCCAATTAGGCCTCGGCAGCCTGTGAAGACGTTCGGGTGACTGACAAGTCCAACAACCGCTTTAATTTGCCTCCCCCAACCAATTTTTTTTTTTTCTTCTTTGCTAATACTCACCTACAAAGTGGTAATTTTCCAAGGATCGCAAGTCATAAATGTGCTCTCTGGCGCTTGTGACGACCCGCTCTGATCCGTTCCGTATGAGGTACGCCAGCAGCAGCAAGGACTGGGAGGAAGGGGAGAGAAAAGAGATGTGGACGCGAGTCATTTTCACTACAGAAATTAACATAACATTGATACAATAATTAAAGCTGAACTCAAAGCAGATATGAAAGACATAAATTAATGCAGATCTGTATTCATCAAAACATAATTAAAAAGGATAAAAAAACAAAAACCCAGTGTAAATACATTAATTTGACCTGGTTATCAGCCTTTCAGTCCTTCTACAGCAGGGCTGGCACGCGAGACGAAGTAGCGGTACAAAGAGCCAATCAGTTCATGTGCTGACAAAAATAGGAGGAAAACCAATAGGAGGAAAAAACAGAGTGATAGAGATATGAACTCATCACTGCTGCTTCTTCTTTCACTGTGCAGTCACAGGCTGGGGTGGCCCCAGGATGACCTAGGCTAGGAGGAAATGGGCTGAATGATACTGGTCATCAGATTGAGGACATCTAGTGGCAGAAAAATGCACTGCAGGGGAATATAGCAATAAAAACACGGTTCTGTTTTTTATTTCCTCTTAATGGGCTATTTGTAATCTTGATTTTGTGTTATGGTCTGAAGCAACTGTTCATCATACACACTCAGGCCAAATTACCCTGCAATGTTCTCTCCCCTCCAGACTTAGCTATGTTTTATTTTTTTTATTGTATATAACATGTGAGGGTGGTCAGCTTGTTGTAAATCATATTGTCAAGGCTTCCTAATGTTTCAAAAACCCCTCTGAGAATAACGTGACTATACATGTGTTTGCTAACTTCATTCAGCTGTCTGAATAGGGACTGTGCTTTACGGTTTCTTGCATCTAAAAGCTAGTGTGAAACCAACTTGCACCTAATACTACTAATACTCTGAAATTAATCGCTTGACATTTTAAGTTCCACTTCCACAAAGTCCTTAAATCTTATTTTGGGTAGACCTGGGAAGGATTTGAACCCCTGTTTGGTTTTCACAGAAAAAGACAAGATATATATAGTACAGAAGGAAAGGATGAGAAATTCTATCAATGTTTTATTACTGTCTTGGCCTTCATGTCCTGGTGACAACTGCTCCTCTTTCTAGTTCTGATATCAGTGGTAGAACATTTCAATGGGGGTCGCAAACCATTAAAAAGGCACATTTTTTTTTTAAAACGCTTTCCTACTCTATATATAAAAAAAAAAAATAGGTATAATCACAGAGTATATGGTGAGGGGACAAACAAAATCAGAAAACCCTCCAACCGAATAAGTGTAAAGTACAGTAAATGTCTCATTCCATTATATATCACAAACATAAGAGCAGTACTCCTCATTTGGGGTGAATACTTTGTTTCACCCACTGTCTGCAAAGGAGAAACATATTTTAGGGCTGCTTAGAAAATCTGCAATTTTTTGGAATGGGTACTCTACAACCCTAATGCTACAAAAACTTTATAAGGAAAACGGACACCCCTACTGTCTCTTTCGTCAGAGTGACAGCGCCAAGAAATCTAATAAGGGGTATTCACAAAGGCACAGCACACCATGCACCATACAAAATGTGCCCATTTCTGTGCCCGAGAGACCCAGGTGTTGCATACAGTCATCTGTACATCTCAATGACACTCTGTGGCTGTACGATGGTAATCGTACACATCCGAGCATTTACAAGTGTACAGGGACGTATGTGCATTCCTAAAACGCAGACAGTTTTTGCATCCAGTGCTGTTGATCAGTAAACCACTTCAGCTCTGGAAGATTTTACCCCCTTCATGACGAGGCCATTTTTTGATCACCACTGGGTTTTTAATTTTTCATTATATAAACGAAAAAAAAAAAAAAGACAAACGTTTATTTTTATTTTTTTTATTATTTTTTTTTACTTCTGCTATAAAACATATCCAATAAAAAAAAATTTTTTGTCCAAAATGTATTCCTGCTACCCGTCTGTAGTAAAAAAAAAATACTAATGAGTGTATAATGATTGTTTTTTGTGACAGCTATAGCGTTTATAAACCATGGTATATATTGAAAATTGTATTTTTTTTTTTTATACTAATGGCGGTGATCAGCGGCTTATAATGGGACTGCAATAGTGTGGTGGGTAATCTGACACTGAGGGGAACTGCCAGTGCCAATAATATGCACTATCACTATACTAATGACACTGGCTGGGAAGGGGTTAACATCTACAGGGGTCTCAAACTGGTGGCCCTCCAGCTGTTGCAGAACTACAGGGAATTTAGGCGTTAACCGTGTATCTAACAATGTTTGCTGTGTGCTGTACACTAAGCAATGTGTTGTTTTTTACTCCCTTAGCAGGTAGAACAAAAATGGCACATCGCTGCTGTCAGAGAGCCTTGTGTTTACCTACACAGGGCTCCCTTCTGTCATTCGCTCAGCCGATCGGCGGTTTCCAGCCAGAAATCACTGTCCGGGACAAGCTGATCAGCGGGACTTTACAGCTTGTGCTGTAGCGAATAACAAAGCCAGGGTGGCAGGTGCACGCCCCCTACCCGAAACTGCAACCCGTGTATATACTCGTGATCCTGCATAGCCGAGCAAGCCGCCTTGTAGCAGTAAAGCAAGTGGTTAAAGTGGCTGTAAACCCTTTACAACCACTTTTTACTACAGGTACGCCTATAATAAGGCTTACCTGTTGCTACCCCGGATATCTCCTACACCTGCACGGTTTAAAAGATATCCCCTGTATCAGCATGTGCCGACGTCATCGGCACATGCGCACTGAAGCAATAGCATGTTCGTGCCATTGCTTCAGCTAGTGTGCCATTACCGGTGGCTCCCACAGGA
This sequence comes from Lithobates sylvaticus, assembly GCA_028564925.1. Lineage (NCBI taxonomy): Eukaryota > Metazoa > Chordata > Amphibia > Anura > Ranidae > Lithobates > Lithobates sylvaticus. The sequence continues at coordinate 187,233,943 of CM053029.1, read as the reverse complement.
GTGACATCATCACGGCTCCAGCCAATCACAGAGCCAGATCACGCGATACCCAGAAGTAACTCTGGAAGCGATGTCGCTGGCGGGAGCTGTGTACTGGCATCGCTGCGGTGGCTTCGATCTAAGGAGAGTATTGCATAATGAGCTAGTATGCAATACATACTAGCTCATTATGCCTTGGCCTTGCAGGTTTTTTTTTTTTGTGGGTTTACAACCACTTTAATGCAAGCTCTATTTTATGGTGTTTGCACCTGTGTGAATAAGTCCTTGCAGTGTAACAAAGCTAAATATTTCTTTTTATAGTTTTGGACAAAATTAAGGCATGTCAGAACTTTTATCTGGTTTTTGTTACTCTCTGAAATTTTTCCCTCAATTATTCTCCCGAGTATCACTGACAAAAGCCGGCCACAGACGAATTTCAATCAAGCTTTAGGCAGGCTGGTTGTACCAAAGTCGATCTATACATCAACTTTAGTACAACCAGCCTGTTGTATTTTTTTCACCTAATCACTACCAGAGTAATCGTTGTATTCTGCACATGGGGGGAAGGCTCCTCGCACTCCCTGCCAGCAATACACAATAGTACTGATGCTTTGGGGTTGCTTTGCTACTTCAGGCGCTGGATGTCTTGACTGTGTGCATGGTATTATGAAATATGAAGACTACCAAAGAATTCTGGGGTGCAATGTAGGGCCCAATGTCAGAAAGTTGGGTCTCCGTCAGAGGTCATGGGGTCTTACAGCAGGACAATGACCCAAAGCACACGTCAAAAAAATACCAAAAAATGGTTTAAGACAAAGCGCTGGAGAGTACTGAATTGGCCAGCAATGAGTCAAGATCTAAATGTCATAGAGCACCTGTGGAGAAATCTCAAAACAGCAGTTGGGAAAAGGAAACCTTCCAATCAGAGACCTGGAGCAGTTGGTCAAAGAAGAGTGGTCCAAAATTCCAGTACAGAGGTATAAGAAACTCATTGATGGTTACAAGAAGCAATAGATTTCAGTTATATTTCCAAGGGGTGTGCTACCAAATATTAAAAATTGAGGGTGCCAATAATTTGTCTAGTCCATTTTTGGAGTTTTGCATCAGATTTGGCTTTTTGTTTCTCCACTTTTGTGTGTCATTCCAAAACAAACAAAAGAAATAAGTGAGAATGCCTTAATATTTGTAATTGCAACAATTTTCTGGGCAAAGTGGTGCATTATCTGACAATTGCAGGTGTGCCAATATTTTTGGCCTGGACTTTATGCGTATGGCCAGCATAAGAGCTTAGGGGAATATCTGCCACAGGGATGCAGCCAAAAGGATGCCAACAAAACATGTTTCGGCAGCTGGACACGCCCCAACAAAGGGTTGCAACATTCAGGAGTTAGGAATGCTCGAACTGTAGAAAAGAATAGGCAAAACTCCAGTATGGATTGTTTTGTATTCAGCTTTGCTCCAGAGGGGGCCGTGACTCCATCGCTGTTCCCACACAACGTGTATGTGGGGATGATGTCCTTCCACCATAAGATTCTTGCAGATGGAGTAACCAATCTCCCGCATGACTGAGCCCTTAACTCTTCATGTACTGCATCTCTGCATGCAGGGCGCATTTGCAATAGCTTTGTGGAAGCATTAAACCTCAGCAGCTGCTCTCACGGCCAGCTGTCGTTTCAAAGCCTAGTACAAACTATCAGAAAATCAGACGAAAAATACCTCTTTCAAAGCGATGGTACAATAATCTGATTATTAGTACAGCGCTTTCGAGAGCCGATCACAACAGTTCATCCGAAATTATCTGAAGGGACAAACATGACATTTTTTCTCGTACTAGAACAGATCGAGCGATTTTCGTTTAATCAGTACAGCTTTCGTCCGGAAAAAAATCCGGAACAAGGACGACAATGCATGCTTGGAAATGAAAGAATACATTACATCACTTCAGAAGTTGTATTCTGTCGTACGAGAATTTTTATAAGTTAAATAACCTCTTCATTTTCCATATGAAATCATTTGTCCGATATTTTCATCATGCGTACGTGCCTTTATGCCCCCTTGTGGTTCTCAGTCAGAGGTCTTTACAAACAGCCAACAGCAGCTGGATTCACAAAGTCCCACTACCTCTACTTCCTGTCCACTGCAATACCACAGGAAGGAGAATGGGACTGGAGAAGTCACATGACTGCTACATAAACATTCTGTCTCTCTACTTGGTGCTGTTCCTGAAATAGGTGGTCAACAGATAACACGCAGAGGGAAGGGTGAAATTTGGCATTTTATATTGTAGGCCTGTAATTCTTAGGAATAACTCACTTAAATCTGTCCAAACAAGAGAGTCTAGTAGACATCCCGGGTATGATAAAGTTTGAAACAAAATCATAAATTATAAATATAATAAATAACTATAAATAATAACAAATAATAATATAATAATAATAAAATGTATTCAATAAGCTAATCAAAATCACTGAAATTTGCTCAGTTGCAGAATTGCTGCTGTCGTATCTTTCAGTGTTTGATGACTAATATCCCCACAAAATCACTAATCGCTCAATTCTCAATTAGTGATTATAATTTATTATCGCTGTTTTCTAGCTGGTCAAAAACTGCTTTTGATGTAAAGGGACACTTTTTGGTTGGTATGGACAATCTCCAGTTTCCAGGCAGAAAGAATAATATTTTATATATACTATATATATATAAATATAATATATATATATAAAACTGCATGCAGGACACTGGACAAATCACTAGGGACAAAAGAGATGTGAAATAATTCGATACAGTAATGTAATCTGTAAGATTACAATGTACTATATGCATTACGTCCTTGCTGTGAGCGACAGGTGATTTACGTATCTCATGCACTAGCCTGAGAGAGGCATTCTGTGTACTTAGATTCCCCCCCCCCCTTTCTTCTCTAGCTCTCCCATGATTGGCTGCTCCACACCTCAGCATGATTGGGCATGCTGAAGTCATGTGGTGACTTTTCTGGGTTTTGACTGGATGTTAGTGACCATAGCAGAAGTTCAGTGCAAGAAATACACAGGAGAAAATACATGTTGACAAGGGGAGTGCAGAGGTGGGCGGGGAGTCTACTGACATGACTCCACCCACGAGCTCCAGACAACAGACTCACCCACAGAATCTGCAGCTTTTCGGGTCTCATAGCAGACAGAGGGGAGACATTTGACAGGTAAGGATACATGCAGGAGGCATGCATATTATAGATAACCACTATGGCAGTAGTTTAGAAAGGATGAGAGTGGGTTTACATCCCCTTTAAGCAAAGTACAGCTAAAATAGTGCAATTTCCCAACCGATTTCAGCTATCTGAAAGTAAAGTGCTGATTGCAGATTCATAGTTTAGCATAAGGAGAGAACGACACAAAAGCTATCAAATGAGAATTATGGAACGGGTCATGCTTCCAATTGACTTCTGGAGCCAAAGAAAAGCACATGACTCCAGACAAGTGTGTGGGATCTGAGCTGGAGCATGCATTTCAGTGTGCTTCATAATCAACACACAGATGGAATAAGGAGGACTGGCCTTCTGCAGATGGTACAAATATATCTAAAAGCTGCTCACAATACTACAGGTTTACACAGCAATGACTACACTGAAGTCAGAAATACATTGCTCAACCGATAATTTTATACCCGTCGTCTCGAACAACCGTAGATCATTAAATTGATTTTTGTCAGGCTTTATGTGGTTTGCAGGGCCACCCTTGTTTCAAATCTAAGGTAATTTAGCAGGAATATGTCAACATGTCAGCTGTATATAAGGGCATTTAATGGAGTATTATTTTTTTGCTTTGAATTTAAAGTCTTTTTTTATTCACTTTTAGTCCTGTATACAACCCCCACCCCCCTACTCATTCTAATTGGTGACCAATTTTTCTTTGGAAATGTTTGAAGATACCCGTTTCTTTCTGGTGTTTCCTGCTCCCACACTCTGTGCTGTCAGAGCTGAGTAATAGCCACACCACCAAAACAAGCAGCCCCCCAAAGTGGAGGCAACACTATGAAAAAAATAGGTTTTTAGTACAATGCATACACATCTACTTTGTTAACTGCAGCTGACTATGTGGTTTAAAAAAGGTAGAAGGTTTTATTGCCCTAATGCATTCTGTGCATTATGGAAAACAAAAACCTTCTCTGTACAGCTCCCTGTTACACTTCATTGAGCCCAATCTCAATCCAGAGCTGTGCCCGAAAGAAGCGTCTCTCTCTCCTTACTGGAGATTGAGGCAGCAGTGGGAGCCATTGGCTACTGCTGCTATCAATCACAACACGTGAGAAGAAAGTGGGGGCAGGGCTGGGCCACTGTGTGTGTCAATGGACACACAGAGCACAGCCCGGGAGCAAGCCCGCACAAATGCCCCTATAGCAAGCGGCTTGCCATGGAGGCACTCAAATGGTGGAAGGAGCCAGGAGGGCCGGCGGGGGACCCCAGAAGATAAATGTTTATTATTTAAAAAAATTTCTTTAGAATCACTTTAAAATTATGTTAATCATACAAAATAGAAGTTGACTAGTGGAAGCAGTTAAATATATAGTGTTTTGTACACATTTATTTGTATTACCCTCAGGACTAAGCAATAATAGGTTATATATTTCTTTAGGTTTTTAGACATACTGTACATTTATGTTTTTATAATTACCAATTGCAACCATCAAGGAAAGGAAAGTATTCATCAGTATTGGGAGGGGGTGTTCTAGCTTAGAATACTTTGGAAGGTGATCTACGCGCTATATCCTGGTAAAGAAAAAGCTCACTCACCCACTACACCAAGAATGAAACAAATAACTACTACAAAAAAGTCAGCACTTCTAACCCTGCAATGCTCAACACAGCATACTGTTTATGCTACCTGTCCTATACTACACTGCCGTTGCCTTTGCCACGTTTTAGGCCAGGCTCACTATAAGTTTGATAGTTAAGCCCAATCACCAATTGCTAGGCAGGTTGGGAAGTCAGAGGACTCCAGGTTTCTGAGGTCATGGGTACTCAACAAAAAACTTTGATGAGGATGATTGCTTTTTAGCTTCAATCCAGCTATACAATATTTTTGACTGGATACAGTTGGTTTAATATCTGAAGAGAAATGTACAGGGGTTGGACAAAAAAATTGTAACGCTACATGATTTGCTGGTGTGAAAGTGACGACACATATCACGCTGAAAGCGGCAGTCGTGTAACATTCTTTTGCTTCCGCTGTGCGATGAGACACACAGCTAGCAGATGGAAAACCTCACTTTTGTAATTCACTGCGTGCGCTGCTAGTGATATGGCGCCATATCAGAGCTTACCGAGCTGTAACAAGGGCAAATTGTTGGTGCCTGCTTAGCTGGTCCCTTTGTGACTGAAGTTGCCGAGGTACAGTATCAAAGGTTATGACGGCATATAGAGTTTCCCGGGAAAACATCTTACAAGCATAAGTGTGGGCAACACGGTCAGCTGACCAAAAGAGACAAAAAGGACATTGTGCAGGATTGTGACCCAGAATAAGAAATCAACTGCTGCAAAAGTGACTGCAGAGCTCAATCAGTCTTCCAAAGGGTCCACAAAAACTCTGGAGGGAACATCATAAGCAAAACAGTCATGGGCGAGCTGCCATTGCCAAACCACTAGTGACTGATATTAATGCTCAGAAAAGAGAAGAGAGTGGTGCAACATACATAAATCATGCACTATCAATGGCTGACTAATATGGTCCGATGATTTGAGCTGCACACTGTTCCCAACCATCGGACGCGGTTACCTGTGGCAAACAAACACTGTCCCAAGCTTACAACCAGGACTGTCTTGTGAGAACGGTAAAGCATGCTGGCAAGGCAATCATGGTTTGGGCAGCCATATATTGGTCTTCTGCAGGCCCCATCGTCACCTTAAAAGGTAGAGTCATTGCCAGTGTCTATATACAAATTTTGGCCGACCATGTGCATCCCATGGTGCAGGCATTGTTTCCCAAAGACAGCGCCCTTCCTGGGCGCAGCAGTCACTGAACCTTAATATCATGGAGCCACTATGGTCAATTTTGGAGAACGAGGTTCAAGACAGTTTTCCTCCTCCGGCATCTCTGCGAGAACTGGACCTTTTTTTGCATGAAGACTAGTATCAGATTCCATTATCCAAGACTTGTATTGGTCAATTCCCAGGAGAATTCAGGCCGTCTTGGATTCCCAAGACAGTCCAACACCATATTACAAAACGATTTTGTTCCTTTAACTGACATTTCCATAATTTTTGTCCAACCCCCTGTAGTTTCTCTCCTATAAAGGATGAACAATAACTTTGAGAAAAGCAGACACCTGCTCGCAAACTGAAAACACCTTAACAGAAGTTGAAATTGTACAAGCACCACACTGGGGTTATTATAGAACTCCTGTAAGATTGTTCCTATGGACCGCTATAGAACATCAATGTGGAAGGGCAAATCCACTCCAAATATAGTTGTCCACAGCGGAGATGGAGGCGTGCTTCTGTGAATCCAAACTTTAACAGCCTCTTGAGTACTGGCGAAACACAAAAGTTGCCAGCGTTGGAAGCCGGATACCAACAGTCCTGCTCTTCCCATTTTCTGATTACTAAAACTGAGATTTCACTGCACAAAAAAAAAAAAAAAAAAAAAAAAAAAAACCAGAGGGGAATGTTAGTAATAAAAGCAGAGAGCCTGGATGAGCCCGGCAGCAAATCCTCAGAAGACAGACTGGATGTATAACTAGTGTGTGTAAAGGCATTAAATATTAACAGGTACAGCTCTCTAGGGAGTGCAAGGAGAGAGCGTACGCTGCACCCTGCAGGCTCCCAATACTTCCTGCTTCCCTTCACCTTGAGCGGCAGATCTGCTCTGTAACATACATCAAACCAGACAGTAGACATGTGTACACATGAACACTCTCCCTCTCCCCCCAAATCAAATAGCTCAAGAGCAGCGCCTACGCTTATATATGAATTTATAAAGGTGTAAGGTCCAACTCCTTCTCCATAATTATAGGAGTTTAAAAGATCTAGCCCTTCCAAACATCACTTTTAAAGTCATTTTCCCCCCACATCTCGTTTCCTCAATAGGTAAGGAATAGAAATCTGAGGTTTAATTCTCCCCCTCTACCTAGATCTTTCTCAAAATAAAATTTGTAATTTTAAACATTTTTGTTGGGTTCTGCCCAGGCTCCTACTTAATTTACTGCTGGGAGTGAATAAGTATATATACACTATAAATCATATACTCTGCCCGGTACACATGATAATATTAGACGAATTATCATCAGTTTTTGTTTGCATTCTAGTCTCATACCAAAAACAAATAGGTTACTAAAGTTATGAAAATTCTTGACAGACAGAATACAGCTTCCCGTGATGATGTAATGTATTTTTCGTTTCTGAGCATGGGCTGTTTTGGTCACTTGATTTTCACGGACGACTACTGTAGTGACTAAACAAAAATCGTTCGTTCTTCTATGTCCCTTCAGAGAATTTTGAATGAACTGTCGTGATCAGCTCTCGAAAGCTTTGTACTATCAGATTATTAGTTGTAGAGGTATTAGTGCACTTGCATCAAAAACAACTGAATACTGTCTGTGATACATTTTTTTTATCTGCACTAACATTTCAATGCTCAGGGCAAGCTTTCAGGGTGCTCTAATGCCCCACCTTGGACTCCGAAGGCTAGTTCTGAAAATAGAATTGTTTGTGCAATTAAAAAAACAAAGCATATCACCTGTACTTTTTATTCAAACATGTTCTCTCTTGTGTGTACATTTGACTTGAGGTACTGAATTCTGTAAACTGTCTTTTACAACAGGTTTTAATCCTTTAAACCACTTCCCGCCCTTAGGATGTACGCATACTTCCTCAGATTTCAGTGGTTATACTGGAGGCCATGGCTGCAGCTATGACCCTGGTATTTTTTACAGCCACCGATGCTGAACAATGTAAAAGCGATCCAAGCAACTATAAGGTCATTGGATTGCGTTTATATGTGGCGGAAAGAGATCCACCCCCACAAAGATTTAAACCTTACCTTAGAGATGGAGGAAGTTCCTCCATCTCTATGGTCTATAAATCCAGAAGCAACAAGCTTTTTGTCACTTTTGGTTTGTTATTAGCTTATAACAGCATCTAATTAAACCAAGATCGGTTTTGAGGCAAGAGAAGAGATCGGGGGTCTAATAGACCCAAGATTTCTCCATAAAGAGGGCATATCATGGCAAATGTTATTACAGGGGGATGTTGTTTATCCCTTGCGATAGCAATAAAGTTGATAAAAATAAAGATAAAGTGATTTTTTTTTTACATGTCGGCTATATTCACTTGGTGTAACATCATCTTTTACATAAAAATGGGTATCATATTGTTGGTGTGCACAAAAATGTATTAAAAGTATATTTTTTCCAAAAAATTGCTGTACAAATACTGTATCGTGCAACATAAAAAATTACAACACCCACCATTTTATTCTCTGCCTTTTAAAAATAATGTTTGGGCGTTTTAGGTAATTTTCTAGCAAAAAAAATGCAGATATTTACATGCATGTGAGAAGTTCCAGAATTGGCTTGGGCAGCTAGTGGTTAAAGGGAATCTGTTGTGACACAAACCTAAAGGAAGCAACCATTTCCCAACTCACAGACTGCATACCAGGTCCAAGACAATGAACACTGCCGGAGTCAGAATGCAGCATATAATTTAGAGAATAGGTGACCATTATATAGTTTTCTCACAGTGGTCTTGCTTTGTGAAATGTTCCCTACAAGCACTGTGTGTATGCTTTATTTCCTCACCATTTGTAAATAGCCAGCTTAGACACACAACCATATTAATGCCAAGACAAATTATGTCTTTAGTCTGTTGCAAGAGTAGTTACTTAATAACACCACCTTTCAGTTTATTATGAAATATTCATTTTAAAACAGAATTAAAGTATCTTTTTTATCCAACACTCAAACTATTACTTGTGTATGAAGGCATACTTGCAGATCTGTGTTACCTTTTGCATTAGCCATATGCCAACTTGCTAGTCTATTATTCAGTATTAGTTGAAAGGTGATGAAGGTGGTACTACAATCATCATGGAGAAGTGATGTAATCAATCCCCTATATTAAGCTTTCTGTAGGATGGGATGGAAACAGACAGGCATTCCGTTTAAATCCGACAGCAATGTGTCTGGTGATGCAGAGTGGACACAGACCTGTCATATACCTGCTCAGAGGAGAGATCCCATGCAGAGCAGGCAGATCCGCTGGTGGACTTCACCAGTGTAAAAGGGGCCCTTTACTAAAAAATTTATTGTAGCGTCTGTCAAAGCTTTACACTTCCGAAAATCTAACAAAACTTTTGTATAAAAAAAAATATATAAAAAAAAGATAGAACACAGGACAGGAATGGAAGGGAAGGGGCAACATTGCTCTGTGCATTAATGGTCTCTGTCTTTTATGCAAATACAGGGGCATTATGACATACGGTACTTAGGAGGTAGGTGTGGAAAGCCTATGACATTTAAGCAGTTCAGACAGCAAAGGTAAAGCTCAAAAAGTCATTCGAGAATGCCTAGGTCCCGCACAGTCCTTCTGAAAAAGTGTGCATGCACGCACTAGTTTGAACTTGCATTTTCGTATTAAAAAAAAAAAAACCTTTAAACTTTGCGTTTTCTGTAGGTAATTATGCCTTGTAATTTAAACACCACATATGCAGACATACATCATACAGACCAGCCCCCCTCCAATACCTTGTAAACTCTACGCCAATTCTTCTTATTGTCTTTCAGCATCCTTGTCCACAACATGTTCATCAGCTCTGGGAATTGCTCGTACATGAACGTTGCCCTGGAAGGAAAATCAGAGGCTGTAATTCTGCTGCATTTATCCACACAACCTCTAGATGGCAGCAGAGAACTTATTAAAGAGCTGCATACTTGCTCAATCATGAAACAATTTTTTTTTTTTTACAAGTTGTATTTATGTTACATATGCAGGGCGCTCTGTGTCTGCAATCAGCTAAAGCCTGCTTCACATTAGTGCCATGAGTTTTGAATGTGATTTGAGATGTGATTATGCAGTGCTGGTGGTGTGCGTTTTTCTGCGAGTGCTTTGTGGCTGTCATGCGATTTTAGATTCAAATTTTTGCACCAAAATTGCATCAAAAACACCTATACAATGCATTTTGATACCTTTCCATTTACATCTATGGGCCACAAAACCACACTGCATCGCACCAAAGTAGCACAGGACCCTTCCCTGATCTAGCACTGCAGTCGTGCTGCATTGATATAAACAGCCACCTATGAGAACATTGCCATTTCCATTGACATGCGATACTGTGCGACTAGTATGAAAATTCTTAACGAGGCACATGCAGTCAGTCACAGTCAGGTGGCCTGTAAAAAAAAAAAGATAAAAATCAGCACATTGTGTGCTAAAAGATGCTGCAGTTCCCAGTTGTTTTTCCTTTATTTTACAAATCCTCTACAAAATTACAAGATTGATAAAAAGATTTAAGACACACAAAAGTAAATCTGTGTCGAGGATATAGAAAAAACATTATTTGCATGTGCTTAAAGCTAAATACCATATATAAAAAGGTACACATTATTGTAGTTCTGTAATCATCAGGACATCATTAAAAAAAAAAAAAATATATATATATATTATATATATATATATATATATATATATATATATATATATATATATATATATATATATATATATATATATATATATATATATATTTTTTATAAATGCAAGCAGTATACTTTAAATATCCCACTTTGACTTGGTATCAGCCAATGTCTGTACAGCAGAGTACATAGAGGGGGGGAGAGGCAATTCAAGAGGGATAGGGCAAAGTGACAGATGTGCTCTGTGTGGTGCGTCTCCTTTAAATGTCCAGAGGGTAGGGCTGGGGAGACTAGAAGCTTTACAATCACAGCCCACGTGTCAAATCCTTCTCAGCCCTTCCTTTGATAGTCGAGTGCCACTACTCTCTCCATACATCAGCAACTGTGGATTAAAGATGAAGAAAAGGGCCTAGCCGTTTATCTATACAAGGGGAAGAGAGGACTAAGATGGTAAAAAATGGAAAACTTCCCTTTAAAGAATCCATCCAGTGGAATGCAAACTGGAAACCCCATTTGGCTTTACTTCTCCTGTGGCTCACAAAAGTGCAATTCATTGTGCACTCCCGTGACCCGTTTTCAGCTGACTGAAGCCCACTATTTGTTGACGTCACAGAGCTGGTGAAGGCTGAGGAAAGATCATGACCATATGGTCGGGATTCACCCAAATGCCTGGACCAGCACACGGTTCAGCCTCTCAGCGAGACGGTGAGAGCCTAAACCAGACACTTCCACCCCCTCCACAACCCAGTGCTCCAGTGAGCTGAGCACCGAGCAATTAGTGGTTTTTGATCGCTCAATTCTCAGCCCTAGAGCCAGCAGGGGACTGATGCTGCATCCACCTAGGCAAGTATGATTCCATAAAAAAAAAAAAAAAAAACTAATCTTCTTTAAATATATATATTTACACCTGTAAAGTACATAGATTCTTTAGCTATAGGATTTTTAAATGTTAAAGTGGTTGTAAAGGTTTTTTTCTTTTTTCACCTTAATGCATCCTATGCATCACCGAGACATACACTCTGTGTCTATGGACGCAGAGTGTATGAGAGAGGGAGCGCGCCCGCAAGGTAACCCCCTCGGGAGAGAGCTTTCCGAGGGGGTTAGCTATTGCGGGGCGGAGCAGAGAGGCCACTCTGTGCAAAACCAGCTGCACAGTGGAGGGAAGTATGACATGTTTGTTATTTAAAAAAATAAAAATAAAAAAGTATTAACCTTTACAACCCCTTTAACTACACAGCAATTCCTAGCACAGACACTATCTATTACAACTGTCTCTTTATTGTCTCTTCCTAGCAGTAATTGAACAACTGGTTGACATGCAGATTTGAGTCATACTAGTCCAAAGCTGAATAACAATTTCTCTCTCTTATTGAAGGCATTCTCAAATTTATTTTACATCTGATTATTGAAACGAAACCTGACGTTTCTGGTTCAAGTGTACTTTTTCTCAACTCTGTGCATGAGCACTATTGCTGACTGATAACATCTAAATGCTACCAGTCCAATAGTTAAAACTAGTTCTGGCATACCTATATAAAATAAATAATAAAAGGTGACTGTCAAATTACATCTATAACTGTATAAAAAAAAAAACCTTGACCCTTGTTTCAACTCCTTTAAAGTGATCATGTTTTTTTACCAGGCAGAGCAAAGCAATAGATTCACTTTAACACTCACCTTCCCACTATTACAACCTTTTCTTGCTGTTTGGCTGCTATGAGCAGGAGAAGGAGAAGCCACCCTGCGACACTCAAAAGCTATAGCTTACACAGGCCTATGGACTCTCCCCATGTTGCAGCGCTGATGCTTGATGATTGGTTCAGCCCCGCATGTTGAATTACATGCTCTGCAATACCCAGAAGTATTTTCTTTGCTTCCAGCAGCCAGAAAATAAAGATGGGCAGCAGACTGGCTACGTGGTTAGCACTTCCGCCTAGCAGCACTAGGGTCGTTGGTTCAAATTCCAACCATGGCACTACCTGCTTAGGGTTTGTAGGTTCGCCCTGTGCCTGCGTGGGTTTCCTCTGGGTACTCTGGTTTAGGGCTGAAACAACTAATTGATTAATAGACAACTAATCGATTATGAAATTAATCGATTAATCGGCCAGCAACATAATCGGGTTAAAAAAAAAAAAAAAATAAAAAAAAAAAAAAAATGAGCCCTTTATACTACAAAAAGAGCAAATCATCGCTACTGTAAATATTACTTTCACAGTTCTACAGAAAAAAAATTAATTCCTTACAGTAGTGATTACTTGCTTTGTTTGTACTATAAAAGGGCCAATTTTAGTTGTTTTTAACCTCATTATGTTACTAAACGTCTTAGACCTGGTTCACATTATGTGTTTTTTGGGGCTTTTTGCAGAAACGCACTACAGTTCATTTACATGGTCAAATCGCAGCAAAATCATGTGTGCGCAACAATCAAAACACACAGCAAAAAGCACTGCAAAAACAGATCAAAAGCAAAACTGCATAGGTGTGTACCGAGCCTTATGCTGGCCACACGGATCAATTTTCAGATAAGAATATTCAGTCAAAAAAAAAAAAAAAATAAATTGAACTAACTTTCTTAAAATTAAATTTTTTTGAAGGAAGAAAAATAAATTTGATCTTCGAGTCTGATGATATTTACCAGATTCACCCTTTAATAGTATATACAGTTTATCTCTCCACTAATAGTATATACAGTATATCTCTTCTGTCTGTTATTTTCAGAGTGGATTTGATATTTTACTCCCATTTTTAACCATATAGTTGTTTTTTTATATTTACCACTGCATAGAGATATTTAAGAATAAATTGCCTTTTTTTAAAACTTTACATATTAACTAAATTATACACCACACTTTTTTTTAAGGTTATTAACCGATTAATCGAAACAATAATCTGCCAACTAATAAATTATGAAAATAATCGTTAGTTGCAGCCCTACTCTGGTTTCCTCACACACTCCAAAGACATGCTGGTAGGTTATTTGGTGCCTGTCTAAATTGGCCCTAGTATGTGTATGTATGAATGTGAGTTGGGTACCTTAGATTGTAAGCTCCTTGCAGGCAGGGACTGATCTGAATGCATCATATATATGTAAAGCACTGCATAACATTAATGGTGCTATACAAGTACCTGTAAAAAATAATGTGGGGTGGATGGGAGGAGCTTGCAAGAAAAAGCGAGTACGTTGCTGGGAAGCAGGAATGAGCTCAGGCGTGTAAAGATTTTAGTCTAAACACACCTGAGCAATCAAACCAGAAAGCGGTCACTGGACAAAGCCAATCAATAAGTGGCCAGGGCATTCACCACCCGCAGCTGCACATATACATGCCCAGGGCAAGGAATGTCTGGGCTGCCTGGGATTGGCTATGTGCAGCGACGGCTTTCTTCTGGGCATGCTCAGGTGGGTTCAGGACAAGGATCCAAATGTGCCTGAGCTCACCCCTACTCGAGAATAAACCTGTTACTCCCCAGGAAACCTGCTGTTTTGCATAAACAAAGTACAGCTATGGTTTAAGGTTTAATCCCAAAAACAAAAATGTAACATACAGTGCCATATGAAAAGTATTCACTACCTTCCCTGTTTTGTAGCATTACAATCTAGAATTAAAATTGATTTTTGGGGCTTTGTACCATGTAATATACACAACATGGCTACGACTTTAAAGGTCCAAAATGTTTTTTGTGACACAAACTAGAAGACAAACTAAAAAGAGAAATCTTGAGTGCATAAGTAACCTCCCCCTCAAACAAAAATCAATACTTTGCAAAGCCACCATTTGTTGCAATTACAGCCACAGGTCTCTTGGGGTATGTCTCAATTAACTTAGCCACTGGGAATTCTGTCCATTCTTGAAAGCACAACTGCCCCAGCTACTTCAAGCTAAAGGGGTTGGTGTACAGCAATCTTAAAGCCTTCAAGTCATGCCACAGATTCTCAATTGGATTGAGGTCTGGGCTTTAAAGTGGTTCTAAAAGCATGCCGCTCCCCCCCAGCCCTCCAAAATACTTACTTGAGCTCAATCTTGATCCAGCGATGTGCACGAGAGCAGCAGCTCTCTAAGCTCTATCTCTCCTCATTGGACAGTGGCACAGCAGTGGGAGCCATTGGCTCCTGCTGCTGTCAATCACAGCCAGTGAGGAGAGCATGGGGGGGGGGGGGGGTTGAAAGGCACACAGAGGGAGGCACAATAGACACACAGAGCTGGCTCGGGAGCGAGCCCACACTCAGTAGGTGGGAGGAGCCCAGAGTGGCGACAGGGACCAGAGAAGAGGAGGATCAGGGCTGCTCTGTGCAAAACGATTGCACAGAGCGGGAAAGTATGATGTGTTTGTTATATTAAATAAAAACGTAGGCTTAGAATAATTTTAACTAAGCCATTCCAAGACATTTACTATAAAGGTTTGCCATTAAACCATTCCAGTGTAGCTTTAGCAGTATGTTCAGGGTCATCCTGCTGAAAAGTAAACCACCACTCCATTCTCAAACCTCTGGCAGACTGAAATAGCTCTTTAAGAAGTGTCCTGTATCTTAGTATCAGACATTCTTTCCTTCCATGCTCACCGATTTTCCAGTCCCTGCCAATGAAAAGCATCCCCATAGCATGCTGCTGCAACCTCCATCCTTCACTGTGGGGGATGGTGTTCTCAGAGTAATACAGTTGGTAAAAACATGACAAAGCCTGTGAATCTCCCTAATGGGGGCACAGATAGCAAAAAAACTCACAGGTGTTTTTCTTATTAAAAAAAATAAAAAAAAAAAAACACACAAGGATTTTAATATCACTTTAAAAGGTTTCTTTTTAAAAAGAACAAAAACAAAATATATTATACTTACCTGCTTTGTGCAATGGTTTAGCACAGAGCAGCCCTGATCCTCTTCTGGGGTCCCCCACTGCCGCTCCTGGCTCCTCCTCTTTGGCAAGTGCCCCGTAGGAAGACACTTGTGTAGCTTCCCTATCGAGCTGCCTTGTCTGCGTACACTGACACAAAAAGGGCGGCTCGGCCCTCCCCCAGCTCTCTCGTCACAGAATCTGATTGATAGCAGCAAGAGTCAATGGCTCCTGCTGCTATCAAATCAGTGCAGTGAGGCAGGATAGAGGATAGAGCCAGGAGAGCCGCTTCTCTCATACACATTGCTGGATCGGAATCAGGGGGGTGAGGTGGAACACATGCAGCACAGAAGTTTTTTTTTACCTTAATGCATAGAATGCATTAAGGTAAGAAAAACAAAAAAAAAAACTAAAGTGGTTGTAAAGTCACTTGTGTAAAAACATGTAATCCCCTCTCTTACATCAAGAGATAATATGCAGTATCTGTCTTTAAGAAAAAAAAATAGAGTCTGAAAAATACCTTCTTTTTACAGCGCCCCTGGGCGCTCACCCTCGATATGAGCACTGCAGTGGGAGGGGCTACGTTTCCCCGCTGATATCAGCTGGGAGGAGAGCACCGGTAAGTCACGCGAGTGCCAGGCTGTGCTGTAAAGAAGGTATTTTGCATGTTTTTACATGAGCAGTAATACGGCTATAGCGGTGAGAGGGGAGGGGCGCGGATGAGATGTCCGACACACAGACTGAGCACTCGCGTGCAGGGAGGGAGAGAGCAGAGCAGCGGGATGACAGAAGGCACGTAAATGGACCATAGTATCATGGGCTAAGGCAGGGGGAAGTCAGGACCAGGCAGGATCAACCAGGTATTGTAGAAGATACAAAAGGGGCAATTGAAAAAGCAAAAGTCCTATGGTTTTCTGTACACACGATAGGACTTTGCTCCATCGGACTTTTGTTGGCAGAAAGTTGGTCCATTCGCACAGCCAACAAAAGTCAGATGAAAACTGAAAAAGTTGGTCCGATGGAGCGTACACACGGTCGGATGTTGTTCCAAAACAGCTAATTTGCATGTTTGTTGTTAAAAAGTCTGATCGTGTGTATGGGCCTTAAGATAAACATATTTGGTTCAGATGGTGTCAAGCGTGTGTGGCGGCAACCAGGTGAGGAGTACAAAGACAAGTGTGTCTTGCCTACAGTCAAGCATGGTGGTGGGAGTGTCATGGTCTAGAGCTGTATGAGTGCTGCCGGCACTGAGGAGCTACAGTTCATTGAGGGAACCATGAATGCCAACATGTACATGTGTCGTCATGGAAGAGTGGAAAAGGACTCCTGGGTCAACCTGTGAAGCTCTGGTGAACTCAATGCCCAAGAGGTTTAAGGCAGTGCTACAAAATAATGGTGGCCACAGAAAATATTGACACTTTGGGCCCAATTTGGACATTTTCACTTAGGGGTGTACTCACCTTTGTTGCCACATTAATAGCTGTGTTCAGTTATTTTGAGGGGACAGCAAATTTACACTGTTATACAAGCTGTACGCTCACTACTTTACATTGTGGCAAAGTGTAATTTCTTCAGTGTTGTCACATGAAAAGATATAATAAAATATTTACAAAATGTGAGGGGTGTACTCACTTTTGTGAGATACTGCATATATACATCAGTGCCCATCATTGCCGCCTATCAGTGCCCAAAAAATGCTGCCCATCAGTGCCACCTATCAGTGACTATCAGTGCCATCTATCAGTGCCCATCCGTGTCGCCTCTCAGTGCTGCATATTGGTGCCTCCTCATCAGTGCCAGTTCATCAGTGCCGCCTCAACAGTGCCCATCAATGAAGGAGAAAACGTACTTATTAACAAAATGTTATAACAGAAATTAAGGTTTTTTTTGTTTTGTTTTTTTCCAAAATTTTTGGTCTTTTTTCGTTTGTTTAGCAAAAAATAAAAAACTCAGTGTTGACTAAATACCACCTAAAAAAAGCTCTTGCTGTCTCAAAAAATAATAAAAATGTCATATGAGTACAATGTTGCATGACCGCGCAATTGTCATTCAAAGTGTGACAGCCCTGAAAGGTGAAAATTGGCCGGGGCAGGAAGGGGGTGAAAGTGCCCAGTGGACAAGTGGTTAAAGAACTTCTAAAATCGGTCGCAAATGTACCTTATAAGTAGTTACTTTGGTGTTTGAAACTGGTGAAGGATTTCCTCAGGTGATAAAGAAAACATTAAAGCCAGAAACAGACAGGCATTACTATATGAAAGGCAGCAGTGGCAGACCCTGTTTTTCTCCAAGTACAGGCTCATTTAAAGCAACCAACCTTGCTGCTTAAAAAAAAAAAAGAAGAATTTGAATGAAAAGCTCCTGTAAAAGAGGAGAAGTTATAGGTTAGGTGGGTTCATGGTGCAGCAGAAAGACGTTTCCATCAATGGGTGCTGCACCAGCCAGGTACATATAACCTTTCTTAATATATTGGAACTTTTTTTTTCAGTAACAGGGTCTCCTTAACAGTCAGACTACCCTTTGCATCCTCCAAATTACATTACTAAAGTATATACAAAATTCATTATTTGTTACAATAGTATACTAAACTATGTAGCTGTCCAGTGTGAAGAGCTCCCTCTTCTGTAATATGCTCAGAAGTGCAGGCATCAGCCGCAGAGATGGCTAACGGAAAGTGATAGTAGAGTGAAATCCTATATTTATACTGCAGACTTTGTCAACAATAAGCAAAGCATATGCAAAACACCCTAAAAACTTAAAGACAGGATTTATTTTGGTTTAAATGCTAGGTGGTAGTAGGTTGGTCATTGTAATAAATGCCTCATATGAACCAATGAAGCACATGCCAGCATTAATAACACTCCATGCTTTAAATAAAAAAGTACATATTTATTACCTTGAATTAAAGTAGAACTATAGGCAAAACTTTTATTTATTTATTTTCATTTTGGATAGAGTAAGGAAGGGTTATAACCCGTCAGATCTTTTTTTAATTTTTGCCATTTGCGTCTCATTGCAAAAATTTGGAGATTTCCCTTCACTTCCTGTCCCAAAAACTAAGTGGGAGGAAATCCCTGTAAATTAAGGGAATCTCTTGGGCCCCCCCTGGTCACCACAACTAGTGTCCTTGTTGGAATATTTCCCCTCTATTCCTTTTTTTTATTTCCCCTCTATTACTTCAGCCCCGGAAGAATTTACCCCCTTCCTGACCAGAGCACTTTTTGCGATTCGGCACTGCGTCGCTTTAACTGACAATTGTGCGGTTGTGCGACGTAGCTCCCACACAAAATTGACATCTCTTTTTTCCCACAAATAGAGCTTTCTTTTGGTGGTATTTGATCACCCCTTTATAAACAAAAAAAGAGCCACAATTTTGAAAAAAATTCATTATTTTTAACTTTTTGCTATAAAAAATATCCCCCAAAAATATATAAAAAAACATATTTTTTTCCTCAGTTTAGGCCGATATATATTCTTCTACAAATGTTTTGGTAAAAAAAAATTGCAATAAGCGATTGATTGGTTTTGCGCAAAAGTTATAGCATTTACAAAATAGGGGATAGTTTTATGGCATTTTTATTAATAATTATATATTTTTTTTAAATGGCAGTGATCAGCGATTTTTATCATGACTGCGACATTATGGCGGACACATCGGACATTTTTGACACATTTTTGGGACCATTGTCATTTATACAGCAATCAGTGCTATAAAATGCACTGATTCCTGTGTAAATAACACTGGCAGTGAAGGGGTTAACCACTAGGTGGCAGTGTAGGGGTTAAGTGTGTCCTAGGGGCGAGTTTATAACTGTGGGGGGCGTGGCTGTGTGTGACACATCACTGATCTCTGCTCCAATCACACGGAGCAGAGATCAGTGACACTGTCACTAGGCAGAACGGGGAGATGCTTGTTTACATTAGCATCTCCCCGTTCTTCCTCTCCGTGAGGCGTTCGCGGGTATCCCTGCGGCGAGCAAGTCCACGGGACCCGCGACCCGACTCACGGAGCTTCCCGTGGGCGGCGCCAGCGCCAACCGGCCGCCTCTTAAAGAGCAACATACAGGTACGTGATTCTGCCTGTACGTGCCCTTCTGCCGCAGTATATCTGCGTGAGGTGGTCGGGAAGCGGTTAATGATAAACAGGACAAATATATAGGTGAATCTCCTTAACAGGGGCACAGACAACAATAAAAACTGACAGGGATTCTATTTCATCCCCCAATAAAAATTATAAGTACAGTTGTTAGGTGAAGGCAGGATAGACTTCTCTGATGAGGAGGGTTTTCAGGGATCGTCTAAAATCAGAGTAGGAGATAATCGGGAAGATTGGGGTAAGGAGTTCCATAGGA
This sequence comes from Lithobates sylvaticus, assembly GCA_028564925.1. Taxonomy (NCBI): domain Eukaryota; kingdom Metazoa; phylum Chordata; class Amphibia; order Anura; family Ranidae; genus Lithobates; species Lithobates sylvaticus. Next base: position 187,214,166 of record CM053029.1, on the reverse strand, counting down.
TTGGAGAGGCTCTGGAAAAGTCCCGGGGGTGAACATGGGAGGAGGTGACAAGGAAGCTAGAGAGCAGGAGGTCTTGGGAGGAACAAAGATAGCGATTAGGTTTGTATTTTGAGACAAATTAAGGCCCCTTTCACACCGGGGCGTTTTTCATGCAGTGCAGCGCTAAAAATAGCGCCTGTTCACCGCATGAAAAAATCCGGCCCCTTTAACTCCAGTGTGAAAGCCGGCAGGCTTTCACACTGGAGCGGTGCGCTAGCAGGATGACAAAAAAAGTCCTGCTAGCAGCATCTTTGGAGCGGGATAGGAGCGGTGTGTTCACCGCTCCTTCCCATTGATTACAATGGGAGACCGCGGTAAAACCGCGGCAATACCGCGGTTACCGCGGCAATACCGCGGCTACGGCGGCGCTCTGCGGGGGGTAAAACCGCACCGCGAGCGGCCGAAAACCGCGGTGAAAACAACGGTAAAGCAGCGCTAAATATAGCGCTGCTTTACCGTCACCGCGGCTCACCGCCCCAGTGTGAAAGGGGCCTTAGTGATGTGGCTGGATGGCTTTGTAAGTTGTTAGTATTTTGAACTTAATTCATTGGGTGAGTGGGAGCCAATGAAGGGATTGACACAGAAGAGTATCTATTGCAAAACAATAGGGTTTTGATGAATTCTTTAATACCCATTACAAGGTGTGTTATCTCACTGTCTTGCCTTACAAATGTAAAAGAAGGTGGAATCACTGTCTAATTCAGTACACTGTACATCTACAATGTTAGATATTGTAATATGTAAAATCATCAGTCTTTAGCCGAATCTCATTAAAGATTTAAATGTCTTTCATGGAAATAACATGTATCTGTCCCCCAGAAACAATCTTTTACACACAGCACTTCCAGCAGTGCCTGAGCAAATGATATACTTCCCATATGCAGAACAACATTCATAAAGGTAGTAGGGCCAGCAGGGATGCATACGTTATAAGATATTGTGGAAATTGCAGCAAGATGCTCTGGGTATATGCATAATAATATTGCTCCTGGCAAATCTAAAAAGAAAAAAAGTGTATATACAGTATTTATATAATATTTATACATACATACACACACACAATACATTTCAGGAATATTAAATACGACTAACAGTAAAACTTTTTATTTATTTTTTTCATTTTGGATAGAGTAAGGTAGAGGTACAGGAGGGTTATAATCCCTGTTTGTTTTTAATTACCCTATTTGGGAGAATTCCCTTTACTTCCTGTCCTCTCCAAAACAAAAAATGTGAAAGTAAATCCTCCAAAGTGAGCGAATGCTTCATTGTCACCAGAAATAATGTTCTCATTGGAAAATTTTCCCCTCTATTCCTGTTCTGGCGACAACCCAATTTTTGGGATTTTCTTTCAGGTTTACTTTTTGTGATAACAGTAAACAGGACAAATAGAGAGGATGAATGTCTCTAACGAGAATACAGACAGCAATAGAAACCTGATGGGGGTTATAATTCCTCTCCATGCTATCCAAAACAAAAAAAAAAAACCTTTTGCCTTTAGGTATTCTTCAAGCATGGAGAGTGACAAGGCATTGGTGAAATACCATTTACCAATCTTTCTTAGGCCTAATGAGCTCCTGAGCTTAGAGGTGTCAGAATCCTGGCAGCAGCAGTAAGGTAAGCAGCACATCAGGGGTATTGGGGTTAGGGATGAGCTAAACACCCCCCTGTTCGGTTTGCACCAGAACAGGCAAAAAGTTTGAGCGAACATGCAAACCCTATTAAAGTTGGGGAAATATTCCTTTGATTATCGTGCCTGGGGGGTCCCCTTAGTCTGCCTATAAAGTGGAGCATCTGTGTGATGTGTAGAACAGTGCCACAGCAAAATTACATTTCTAAAGGAAAAAAGTAATTTAAAATTGCTTGTGACAGAGCTTGGCACTGCTGACATATCAGAACTAATGCAATGATCATATGGCTTTCTTAGAAACAATGAGAAGTGAATTCTTTTTTCAAACATCTGTCACCTAAGAAGTTAGTGTCATTTCAATGAAATTATGTTGAATTCAATAATTTTGCAGCAAAAATATCTTCCACTGCAGATGAATTTGATTTTGCATGATAGCCCTAGACCTTGGTTTATACAAAATCAGCACAAAACCAACATCTTCCTTCATGCACAGTGTTTTTAAACTGTGATTGAGAACTCAGGAAAAATCTAAACACTTTAAAACTGCTATATGTCAATATTTCTTGTCCTTCCATTTCCTCAAGGGTCATTCATTGAAGGGAAACATGACCCAGATTTTTGGTAATGTTTCTCACATCCATTGCCTTGTATAGGAACCTGGATACCTGAATTCATGTGACAGCAGGAGATCCACTCTGTCTAAAAGCCCCTGTGTTCTCTGTTTCGTCATGTGAGTGAAAGTGTTGTCATAGCCTCCTCTAAAGGATCAGACAGGCCATGGAAAAATCTTAACAGACAGCTTTTCAGTTACATTCTCATCTAAACATGTCGACTGCTGACACGCAGCTTCCCTTGGAGAGAGGCCGACGCTCCTACAAAGGCCTTGTGAGAGGGGTGCCTTTCTGACGGGATTTGTTTTGACAAGACACAGCACTTAAGTTGTCAAATGGGCCTGTTTCTCCCATGGGAAAGAAGGTCAATACAGAGGACAGGAAAGATACCGAGAAAGGTGCTGATGTGATAACGTATCTCCCAGAATCCTCAGCTACAGAACCGACAAAGGTTTTATCCAGCAAGGGTCTTTCAGTGAAAATCTGATGTCCAGTTAGGGTGTGTAGACCTTCATTCAATATTAGAGTACAAAGTACAGTGACAATATACACGGAGTTGTAGCTCATAGCAACCAATCAAAATTCTTGATTTTTCTGATCTGACTTGCGATTCATTGCGAGTTCATTGTTTAACAGTGTGCTCTCACTTGTCCTCTTTTCCTTCTGGAAGACACTTTCTCACTTGCAAGGAAAACAGACCCCCATGCCAAAACTTTGTATCGTACCTATAAAAAAAACCACCGCCGATAAAAGTGATCTTGCGGCGAATCCGCCGCAGAGACCACTTTTATCTGAAAGCGGACCGACCGCTGAAGAAGAGGATACCGTGGTTGTGGCAGCTAGCTGCTGCCATAACAACGATATTCCTCTTCAAAATACAAACGTAAAACTGCGGCGGGCGGTCCATAAGTGGTTAAGGGCTATAGGGGGCGTACGCGACCCTGGAGCCGATGTTAATAAAAATGGCATAAAGGCATAAATATATCCCCTATTTTGTAGATATATATAACTTTATATATATCATAACTTTTAACTATATAACTTTTGCGCAAACCAATCAATATACCCTTTTTGGGATTACTTTTTACCAAAAATATGTAGAATACATATTGGCCTAAACTGATGAAGACATTTATTTATTTATTGGGATATTTATTATAGCAAAAAGTAAAAAATATAGTTAATTTTTTTTTTTAATTGTGTCTCTTTTTTTGTTTATAGCTCAAAATATATAAACTGCAGAGGTGATCAAATACCACAAAAGAAAGCTCTATTTGTGGGACAAAAAAAGACGTCAATTTTGTTTGGGTACAGCGTCGCAAGACCGTGCAATTGTCAGTTAAAGCGACGCAGTGCCGTATCACAAAAAATGGCCTGGTCATTAAGAGGGAAATCTTCCGGTCCTTAAGTGGTTAATGCATAGATGCATTAAGATAAAACACCTTTTGACTTTACAATCCCTTTAAATTTCACCCAACTTCTGCCAAGGCAAGATTGACATCATGATTCCTTTGGCAAGATCCTGAGCACTCCAGGGTTGATTTACTAAAGACAAATAGGGTGTTCAATTCAACTTTGTGAATGCAGACCTTCATCATCCAAAAATATGATTTGTGTATTTTTTTTTATTTAACTGCATGCGATTGGGCATACTTTGGAAAGTAAATTTTTACCACATCCACTTAGCTAAATTCAAATTGCAAATTCCCTTGCAAAGTGAACAGTCTGTTTGCCTTGAGTAAATCAACCTCTAAGCATCCTAAAGCTCACAAAACGTTTTCTTTGGGAGAGGAATATACAGTATACAGTATATATATATATATATATATCACACAGTATCTCACAAAAGTGAGTACACCCCTCACATTTTTGTAAATATTTTTTATATCTTTTCATGTAACAACACTGAAGAAATTACACTTTGCTACAATGTAATGTAGTGAGTGTACAGCTTGTATAAGGCCCCTTTCACACTGTCGGACCGTTCAGGTCCACCTGTCAGTTTTGGCGGCGGACCTGAACGGGCTCTCCATGCTAGTCTATGGAGCGACGGATGTCAGCGGTGACATGTCTGCTGACATCCGACCCGGTCCGATCCACTAAAAGCAGACGGATGGCCCTACGTCCGCATCCGTCGCTGGCGGATCGGGTGAGATCTGATGAAAACGGACATGCTGTCCGTTTTCGTCCGATCTCTCCATAGAAACCAGCGGCGCTCGACAAGCCCCTTCCTGCTCAGTGAGCAGAGAGGGACCTGTCATCCACCGGCTCAGCGGAGATCAACAAAGAGATCTCCCGCTGTGCTGGCGGACAGAGGCGGACTCCGTGGAAGCGGATCCGCCTTGTGAGAATGAGGCCTAACAGTGTAAATTTGCCGTCCCCTCAAAATAACACACATCCATTAATGTCTAAACTGCTGGCAACAAAAGTGAGTACACCCATAAGTGAAAATGTCCAAATTGGGCCCAAAGTGTCAATATTTTGTGTGCCCACCATTATTTTCCAGCACTGCATTAAAGCGCTGAAAAAATTAAAAACTAGCAGTTACACATACTGCAGCTGCTGGTTTATAATAATAGGACACTTACCTGTCCCGGAGTCCAGCGATGTTGGCACAGCAGCTGATGTTTCCATCAGGTGTTGGGTGCTGCCGCCGACATTGCGGGTAAGGGAACGCGGCAGTGTAGCCTTACGGCTTCACGCCGGGAACCCTACTGCGCATGCGCCAGGCTCCGCTCCTCTCTCCTACTGGCCCGGCGACAGGGGGAAGAGGAAGGAGCCAAGCCATGACGTCAATATTTGTGGTTGTGGCTCCCGGAAGTGGGAATAGGATACATGTCAAAGACAGGTCAAAGATACCTGTTCAAAGACAGATATCCTGTCCCCCCTCCCCCAAAAGGTGCCAATTGTGTCACCGGAGGGGGGGAACAAATGAGCGGAAGATCCACTTTTGGGTGGAACTCCGCTTTAACCTTCTTGGGCATGGAGTTCACCTGAGCGTCACAGGTTGCCACTGGAGTCCTCTTCCATTCCTCCATGACGAGATCACGGAGCTGGTCTCCAAAGAGAGGGGGATCATGCTCGGCTTCAGTATGTCAAAGTACATGTTGGCATTCATGGTTCCCTCAATGAACTGTAGCTCCCCAGTGCCGGCAGCACTCATGCAGCCCCAGACCATGACAATCCAACCACCATGCTTGACTATAGGCAAAACACACTTGTCTTTGTACTCCTCACCTGGTTGCCGCCACACACGCTTGACACCATCTGAACCAAATACGTTTATCTTGGTCTCATCAGACCACAGGACATGGTTCCAGTAATCCATGTCCTTAGTCTGCTTGGCTTCAGCAAACTGACAACCTCTGGAAATTACGCTGAGCACGTGCTCTCAACTTCTTTAGTTGACCATGGCCAGGCCTGTTCTGAGTGGCACCTGTCCTGTTAAACCACTGTATGGTCTTGGCCATCGTGCTGTAGCTCAGTTTCAGGGTCTTGGCAATCTTCCTATAGCCTAGGCCAGTGTTGGCGAACCTTGGCACCCCAGATGTTTTGGAACTACATTTCCCATGATGCTCATGCACTCTGCAGTGCATTTGAGCATCATGGGAAATGTAGTTCCAAAACATCTGGGGTGCCAAGGTTCACCATCACTGGCCTAGGCTATCTTTATGTAGAGCAACAATTCCTTTTTTCAGATCCTCAGAGAGTTTTTGCCATGGGGTGCCATGTTGAACTTCCAGTGACCAGTATGAGAGAGTGAAAGCGATAACACCAAATTTAACACACCTGCTCCCCATTCACACCTGAGACCTTGTAACACTAACAAGTCACATGACACTGGGAAGGGAAAATGGCTAATTGGGCCCAATTTGGACATTTTCATGTAGGGGTGTACTAGGTGTGTTGAGTTATTTAGTTATTTTGAGGGGACAGCAAATTTACAAGCTGTACACTCACTGCTTTACATTGTACCAAAGTGTCATATATATATATCTCTCTCTCTCTCTCTCTCTCTCTATATATATATATATATATATATATATATATCGCTACCCCTGCAGGGGCCACTGGTATGATGCCTGGGTCTTCCCCACTTTTGCTCGGCAACCAGGCACAAGTTGGATTTACACAGCCAGGTGCACACTCACTTCCTCTCGTTACTCCAATGACCAGTCTAGGGGTTTTGTTTTTGTTGTTTTACGAACTTGGATAGGGTAAGAAAACAACATACAGGTTTGGTAGAGTGGATTTGCGCTGATTCTGGCAATAACTGTTTATCATCTGATTGCTACTGGGAAGGGAACAAATGGGCTAGTGGAAGGTACGGGGGAGATAAAACTTTGGGAAGGGAAAAAAGCACAGGGGAAGAATGGGCCAATCAAACTTGCATGTGAATTGTCACCAAAATAAAAAAGCAATAGCTTAAAATATTGTTCTGTGACAGTCCATGTCATATGGTTTGGAGAATAATAGTAGCAGTTTTTAGAAGGCAGCCCAGTTTGAAGATCTAAGAAGCGGCAAAGAAATCCTCTTGAGGTACTGGGAAGAGAAACAGAAGGCGCCACACTAAGTGCAATATATAGTGGAAATTTTTAATGTAAAGGGTTAAAAATAGCTGTACTCACAAAAGTACTATGTCCAAGGGCGTGTGATACTGAGATGGTGAGCCGGATGTCCATGGAGGGTGTAGAACAAGCGATTTCCGTATCCTGGAGGTGCTGTTTTGTTGCTAAAAACGAGCTGGGGCATTCACTGCCGACACTTCCTGGTCAGTGGAGCGCACACCAGCAACCAGGTGGATCGGTTTACTTCCGGGGGCGGGAGCCGGTCTCGTCCAATAGGCAAACGTTTTCAGAGCATGCACTCTTTCCTCAGGCTCTGAAAACGTTTGCCTGAGCGGCACTTTCAGGGGGGCGGCAAACTGACGCTCAAGAGAAATGGCAGAACTGCCGCCCACCAGCCAGTCCAACCGAAGTGACAGGAGCTTGCAGGCAGAAGCGTGCTGCCCGGGGAAGGGAGCAGCCAGCAGGTGGGTAAGCGAGTGGGCGGGCCGGTCGGCAGGTGAGTGACAATCCGCAACGCGTGGCAGGTGACGTCGTGGCAAGTGACAATCCACAACACGTGGCAGGTTACGTCGTGGCAAGTGACAATCCGCAACGTGTGGCAGGTGGCGTGGCAAGTGACAATCCGCAACATGTGGCAGGTGACGTCATGGCAAGTGATAATCCACAACGTGTGGCAGGTGACATTGTGGCAAGTGACAATTCACAACATGTGGCAGGTGACGTGATAAGTGACAATCCGCAACGCGTGTCAAGTGACAATCCGCAACGTCTGGCAGGTGACGTTGCGGCAAGTGACAATTCGCAACGTGTGGCAGGTGGCGTCGTGGCAAATGACAATCTGCAACTTGTGGCAGGTGACATTGCGGCAAGTGACAATTCGCAGCGCGGCAGGTGACGTTGTGGCAAATGACAATCTGCAACTTGTGGCAGGTGACGTTGTGGCAAGTGACGATCCGCAATGTGTGGCAGGTGACATGGCAAGTGACAATCCGCAACTGGGGGCAGATGACATTGTGTCAAGTGACAATCCGTTACGTCTGGCAGGTGACTTCATGGCAAGTGATAATTCGCAACGAGTGGCAGGTGACATCGTGGCAAGTGACAATCCGCATTGTGTGGCAGGTGACGTGGCAAGTGACAATCCGCAATGTGTGTCAGGTGACGTGGCAAGTAACAATCCGCAATGTGTGGCAAGTGACGTTGCAAGTGACAATCTGCAACTTGTGGCAGGTGATGTCGTGGCAAGGGACAATCCGCAACGTGTGGCAGGTGACATTGTGGCAGGTGACAATTCGCAATGTGTGGCAGGTCATGTGGCAAGTGACAATCCACAATGTGTGGCAGGTCACGTGGCAAGTGACAATCTGCAGCTTGTGGCAGGTGACATTTTGGAAGAGACAATCCGCATCTGGTGGCTGGTGACATGGCAAGTGACAAGCTCAGGGCTTCCACTGATTCTGCATTATGGTGAGTTATACTATTTAATTTTTTATTACAATGTAATAATAGAAATAATGCTCTTCAATCATCCTGACACCATAACAACCATGATGCCATGATGATTGAAGTGCCAACACCAGCCATTTCCCTGTTAAATTGCCCGCAAATTTTGCAGTACCCCTCCAATGGTATAAGCAGACAGGAAGCATTTCTGGTGCATCATGAATGAAGTCATCGAAAGCCTACTAAAGTGATGAGTTGTTCTGCAACATAAGGCATTGTACTTAATGTATTTGCTCAGTTTCAATTCTTAAAGTGTAAGTAAACCCTCCCATCATTTTCAGCCAAGGAAGCTGCCATCTTTGCCTCTGTTTAATCTGCAACTGTGACGATGCTGCACATGTGATCAGTTATGACACCAGCCATTGGATGGTTTGACAGTTTGGTTGAGAGCACAACCAATGGGAGTGTTACATTTCCGACACGCGCCAGAAATGACACTGTTTTATGGATGGGTTTACGTCTGCTTTAATTTAAATCTTTACATTGTGTTTTACAGACTTTTAAAACATTTCAAGTGGTTGGAGTAGTTATGAGAGATTTAAGAGAGCTTTAAAAGAGTCAAGAATGATAAACTACTTTAAACTTTTTTTTTACTGTCTTCACAAAAGAGTCAGCATGATTTAATACATACACTAAGTGTGGGAATCCAAATGTCATTTCATGATCACACATGAAAGTTTAGGAAAGTCTCTGAGTGGTTTTGGCAAAGAACAGCTTGAATGAATATGCGGGATCTCTCTTTTCAAGTTATTATAAATAGTTTAAGGTTTGTAGGGTGGATTAACAAAGTTTTAAACCATAGATTTTAAAGGGAACAGTAAAGTTTACAGTGCTTTGAAAAATTATTCATACCCCTTGAAATGTTCTACATTTTGTTATGTTACACCAAAAACGTAAATGTATTTTATTGGGATTTTATGTGATAGGCCGACACAAAGTGGCACATACTTGTGAAGTGGAAGGAAAATGATAAATGGTTTTCATTTTTTTTTTTACAAATAAATATCTGAAAAGTGTGGTGTGCGTTTTTATTCAGCCCCCTTACTTTGATACACCTAACTAATATCTAGTGGAACAAATTGCCTTTAGAAGTCACCTATTTAGTAAATAGAGTGCACCTGTGTGTAATTTCATCTCAGTATAAATACAGCTGTTCTGTAAAGCCATCAGAGGTTTGTTAGAGAACCTTAGTGAACAAACAGCATCATGAAGGCCAAAGAACACACCAGACATGTCAGGGATAAAGTTGTGGAGCAGTTTAAAGCAGGGTTAGGATATAAAAAAATATCCCAAGCTTTGAACATCTCACGGAGTACTGTTCAATCCATCATCTGAAAATGGAGAGTATGGTACAACTGCAAACCTACCAAGACATGGACATCCACCTAAACTGACAGGCCAGGCAGGGAGAGCATTTATCAGCAAATAGTAAATCTGGAGGAACTGCAGAGATCCACAGCTCAGGTGGGAAAATATATCCACAGGACAACTATTATTTGTGCATTCCACAAATTTGGCCTTTATGGAAGCATGGCAAGAATAAAGCCATTGTTGAAAGAAAGCCATAAGAAGTCCCGTTTGCAGTTTGCGAGAAGCCATGTGGGGGACACAGCAAATATGTGGAAAAAGGTGCTCTGAAAAGTTTTCCCTTTCAGTCTCTAATAAAATGTCTAAAGTGTATGGGAATGAGAAGAGTTACTGTTCTTCTAACTCATTCAGTTGTGTATAAATTTCAGCTTGACCTACTAACCTATATCAACAACAGGCCTTTTCAAGCTCTCAAATCATGTAAAAACAGAACAAGAGCTCCACCTATTGGTTGCATATAAACATATAAAATATTCATAATTGGCTTACTAAAAGTTATATTTTAGAATGGTAGTTTATACAAAAAAACACTATACATCACTTTAAAGAAATATTTTTTGCGACTTTACAATTATACAAAAAGTGTAGCAAATGTAGGTATATTTCTATAAGTACATATAATACATAATGCAGATAACTCTCATCATATCTGCTAATTCTTAAAGTGCTTACATGCAAACATACATTTTTACAGCTGGACCAAAAAAGAAAATGAACTCATTGATATTTTTAGATAATTTTCAGTGGAACTGTAGCTTGAACTGTAGGGGTAGGCAACCTTGGCACTCCAGCTGTGGTGAAACTACAAATCCCATCATGCCTCTGCTTCATGAGACTTGTAGTTTAACCACAGCTTGAGTGCCGAGGTTGCCTACCCCTGTTGCATAGTATACTTTATCTGAATATTTTTTAGTTAAATAATTATTTTAGAGCATCAAAAAGAAATTGAACAGTTGAAAGTTTAATAGAAAAGTTTGAAATTTTAATTTTCATTGCAGTTAAGCTTGAAAAACTGTTTCACACTATCAATGGAAAGGACAGAAAATTCCAAATGGATAAAAAAAAATAAAAAAATACAAGATTGATGTGTATATGGGGACCTTTAGAATAGATGTTTCTGAATACAATTATTCTATAGGCAGTTATAGGTCATTACTGAATTGCAAATTTCCTATAGTAACAAATTGCATCTTACATTTGAAGCGTTTTATTGAATGCCTTAGCTAACATCTAAGGGTAGTGGTAGATAAACAAAGAGTCACTTTTGTAAAGCTAATATTGTGCCTGCATGCCCGAATTACCAAAGTCATAGCATTTTATTTCTCAGTGCAAGAGTAATTAAAGTAATTGCCTTGATCTCCCTAAAGTCTACCAGTAAATAGATAAGATGGAATTATTGTTCTCCTATTTGTAGAAAATTGCTTGCAAATGCAAAGACATTACTGAAATGTTCAGGGAGTACTAACGTGGCTAGAAGTAGAACTAGAGTAAACTTTGTGAATTATTAAAGTGAACCTGTTGTAACCACAAAAAGCCTGCCTATACTTTTGAACTTGTCCAAAGGCTCTTGAGTGCACCCATGTGTCACTGATCCTGTATGTACTCTTCTTGAAATATTTGACTTTGATATGAATTGGGGCTCCTTCCCATGCCTACAACATCCCACAACGCAGTGAGGAAGCCTTAGCAGCCAATAGAGAAGCACCTTATTGCTATATAGTATGTTGAATGGATGAGCCAGAACCCTAAGTTAAGCTGGCCATAGATGGTTAAAAATTCGGCAGGTTCAGCAGGGACAGGCAGAATTTCAAACAGTCACTGTTTGACAGAAGTTGATTGTTATATCGACTTCTGTAAAATGGTAATGTTGGAAAACCTTTGTTGATCAGTGGCTGCAGGTGCTGATCAGTGTATTCTGACAGCGGAGAGTTCTGCTGTCAGAAAACAATGACCTGGTGGTGGGAATACCTCTATCTACCTCATTTGTGTGAATGAATGAGTATGGAAAAAGAAGAAGAAAAAGCTAATCATCTATTCCCAGCTTTAAAGAAAATTTGAGAATTTAGGGACAAAACAAAGAAACAAAAATGACTAAAGACTAAGCGCTAACATTTGCGTGAAATGCATCTACATCTTTGTCCCCTGCTCCATCTGTCAACCACTTGTCATATGAAGCTTCAATAAAAAGGATTTTTGAAAGTGCAGCCGTTTGAAATCATTTCCTTATGTTGAGAATTTAAGTGTGGGAGGCTAAATACCAGGACATCCCCCCCTCCCGCCGCCTTCCGTGGCTTGCCCGGGCCCTCCCGTCCCAGCGGGGGCCCAAGCGACCAGCCGACGCGTCCACCGGCTGGCAAGAGAACCGAACAAAGCTGGAATCAGCTTTGATTGGGTCTCGGATCTAGTAACCTAGTAATGGTTTACTGGAGCCTTAAAGGCGCAAGAGTAAAAAAAAAAAAAATCCAGTATTCAAAACTGCCAAACTTGGCGTTTTGAATGCTTTTAAGTGCAAAGGAGGGATTCCTCCAAAAAAATATATGACACGCGACTATTGCTGTTACAAGGGATGTTTACATTCCTTGTGACAGCAATAAAAGTGATACATTTTTTTTTTTTTAAAGAAACAGTGTAAAAAAAAAATGAAGCGCCCCATCCCTCTGTGCTTGTGCACAGAACTGAACGCATATGTAAGCAAACAGTGTTCAAACCACACATGGGAGGTATCGCCATGATCGTTAGAGTGAGAGAAATAATTCTAGCACTAGACCACCTCTGTAAGGCTGCATTCACACCTGAGCGTTTTGTCGCCTGAAGCTACAAAACGCTAGAGGGGAAAAAAATACATTATTCTCTATGGAGGTGGTTCACATCTCCACTCCAAAACGCCTGAAGCCCTACGCCTGAAGCTCAAACAAGTTCCGGACCCTTTTTTGTTGCTCGAATCAGGCAGATTTGGGCGTTTTTCTTCTTTTTACATTGGTGACCTTTTGCTCTGCACAAAATTGCGGGAAAAAACACTGCGAAATCGCAGTAAAAATGCAGAAAAAACGCTGCAATTTGCGTGATTTTCTGCATGAAACGCTACGCTCAGGTGTGAATGCAGCCTAACTCTAAACTGGTAACCGTTAAAAATGTTAAAGCGTTGCCTATGGAGATTTTTAAGTACCATTGGTTGTTGCCATTCCACGAGTGTGCGCAATTTTAAAGCATGACATGTTAGGCATCTATTTACTCGACGTAACATCATCTTTCACATTATACAAAACAAAATGGGCTAATGCCCTGTACACACGACCGGACTTTCCAGCAGACTAGGTCCGACGGAGTTCCCGGCGGAATTCCGGCGGAATTCCGATGGACCTTCCGAATAAACGGACTTGCCCACACATGACCGGACTTTCCGGCAGACTAGGTCCGACGGAGTCCCCGCCGGAATTCCGGCGGAGTTCCGACGGACTTCCAAATGAATGGACTTGCCCACACACGGATCAAAGTCCGTTCATTTAGAACGTGATGAGTTACGACGGGACTAGAAAAGGAAGTCAATCTCGCTGCTTTTATTGGCGAGATTTACACCTTGCGAGCCCCGTTGCATGGTATGGATTTTAAGGGGAAGCCCCTACGCCAAAAAAACGGCGTGGGGTTCCCCCCAAAATCGATACCAGACCCTTATCCGAGCACGCAGCCCGGCCGGTCAGGAGAGGGGGTGGGGACGAGCGAGCGCCCCCCCTCCTGAGCCGTACCAGGCCGCGTGCCCTCAACATGGGGGGGTGCTTTGGGGCCCCCCACCCCAAAGCACCTTGTCCCCATGTTGATGAGGACAAGGGCCTCCTCCCGACAACCCTGGTCGTTGGTTGTCGGGGTCTGCAGGCGGGGGGCTTATCGGAATCCGGGAGCCCCCTTTAATAAGGGGGCCCCCAGATCCCGGCCCCCCACCCTATGTGAATGAGTATGGGGTACGATGTACCCCTACCCATTCACCTAAGGTGTAAAAGTGTAAATAAAAAAAAAACACACAATTTTAAAAAATATTTTATTGCACAGCTCCGGGGGTCTTCTTCCGTCTTGGGGGGTCTTCTCGCCGGACTCCTCCGCTCTCTTCTCCTCTTTTACCTAGCTCTTTCACGAGCGGAGGAGCCCGGCTTTCTTCTTCGTCGCTGCCGTCGTCTGGGGGTCTCGTTCTGCCTTCGGGGGTCTTCCGGGGTCTCTTCTGTTCTTGCCGCTGTCTTCTTCTTCTTCTTTCTTCTTCTCTCGCCGGAATGGCAGAGACACGCGTTGTTGTGACTTATATAGGGACAAGGAGCGGGTTCACATGCTCATGTCAGATGGTGACCCCGCCCCCATGATGTCACAGTCCCAGCATCCTCCGGGACTGTGACAACATATGGGGCGGGGTCACCATGTGACATGAGCATGTGACCCCCGCTCCTTGTCACAACACCGTGTGTCTCTGCCATCCCGGCCAGAGAGAGCGACGAGGCAACATCAGAAGAAGAAGAAGACGGCGCAGAAGGCGGCGACAGCGGCAAGAACAGAAGAGACCCCGAAAGACCCCCGAAGGCAGAACGAGACCCCCAGGCGATGGCGGCGATGACGAAGAAGAAAGCCGGGCTCCTCCGCTCGTGAAAGAGCTCGGTAAAAGAGCAGAAGAGAGCGGAGGAGTCCGGCGAGAAGACCCCCCCAAGACGGAAGAAGACCCCGGAGCTGTGCGATAAAATATTTTTTAAAATTGTGTGTTTTTTTTTATTTACACTTTTACACCTTAGGTGAATGGGTAGGGGTACATCGTACCCCATACTCATTCACATAGGGTGGGGGGCCGGGATCCGGGATTTTTTGCTGTCAAAAAGTCCGGTTGTGTGTACGCCGCATTACTTTACGTTTTGTTTTTTTTATTATTAAAAGTGTATTTTTTTCCAAATTATTCTCTAGGGTCTCTGCTAAAAAAAAAAAAAAAATGTACCGTATTTATCGGCGTATAACACACACTTTTTCCCCCTTAAAATCGGGGGAAAGTCGTGGGTGCGTGTTATACGCCCATACCCCCAAAAAAAAAAAATGACAAAAATGGCAAGTGCCGCGGAAAAATAGCGAGCGCTGCCAAAAAAAACAGAAGCGGCGCCAGAATAGACCGAGCAGACTGTTCGGCTCTGCTCGTAGTCCCGCCTCCCTGCGCTCGCTCCTGAAACAGCAGGGAGGCGGGACCGCGAGCGTAGCTGAACAGTCGGCTCTGCCTTTTCCGGGAGTGCTTCGGTCTTTTTCGGCCGCGCTTCGGGCTTTTTCGGCGGCGCACGCTACAGAGAGTCTCGGCGGCGGGAAATTTAAACCCGGACCGTACTTCTAATGACGCTGGCAAGCTGCAATGACGCTGGGCACGCTGCAATGACGCTGGGCATGCTGCAATGACACTGGGCAAGGCTGCAAATGCCACTGGGCAAGGCTGCAAATGACGCTGGGCAAGGCTGCAATGACGCTGGGCAAGGCTGCAATGACGCTGGGCAAGGCTGCAAATGACGCTGGGCAAAGCTGCAAATGACGCTTAAATGTAAGTTTTTTTTTTCCCTAAACTTCCCTCCTAAAACTTTTTTTCCTTAAAATGCCCTCCTAAACTTGGGGTGCGTGTTATACGCCGATAAATACGGTATATATATATATATATATGGGTTCCGAGTAATTTTCAAGCAAAAAAAAAATACTGATTTTAACTCGTTAGCAAAAGTGTCAGAAAAAAGCTTGGGTTTCAAGGTGTTAGGACTGAAGGAAGGTTGAATTATGAAAGAGAACTTATGTTATTGAAACCATGCCCAAAACAATTCAAGTGGTTGGCAAAAGACTAGATAGCTTCAGGGAACCTACGTGGCACTTCTGATAATCTTTCCTGAAGTGTAATGCCTCGTACACAGGATCAGACTTTCCGCCAACAAAACCGTGGAATTTTGTCCGAAGGGCGTTGGCTCAAACTTGTCTTGAATACAGACGGTCATACAAATGTTGGCCAACAATTACGAACGTAGTGACGTACTAGACGTACTACGTGGTTTTTCAGCTCATAAGCGCCACCCTTTGGGCTCCTTCTGCTAATTTTGTGTTAGTAGAAGTTTGGCGAGTGTTGAGTCGCGCTTTTCTTTTTTCGTATTTATTTAGCGCTTTTCAGTTCGCGCTTTTCATTTCGTGCTTTTCTGTTTGTTTCTGAACGGCCGTTCGTCAACCAGACATGTTGCGGAATCGGAGGAAATAACATGTTATTTATTATTGGCCTTGGAGTTATTGCTTTTACGTTATTTTTTGGTTGAATAATGATTTGATTTGGTATATTTTCTATATTTTTGGATGCATAGAGTGCACTTTTTGGTTAAGTTCTATTGGCAGATAGCATGTCTAATTTTATTTGTTTTCTTTTTTTAATGCACAATAAAAATAGTGGAGAATAATACTTGGCTATGTGTTTTACTTCAAATGACAGTTTGGGAGTCGGCAGTTAAATTTTAAAATTTACAATGTAAAATTGAAAGGGACACCAACATAGTTGTATCTTTGATGTTAAAAACTACAGGATAATGGTGTTGTGGTAACTTGCCCAAAAAAAAAAAAAAAAAGCATAATAATATTATTCTTGATATCACTAGAAAAAAAAAAAAGCCTTTGAAAATACGTTTGCAATAACTCCATCAGTATCACCAGCAAAGCAGCTTCATTATTATCCCATTTAAAGAAGAAGAGAATTGTGCGCTGCATTTGGAGATTTCGTAATTTGCCAGGTCACAAATGTTAATTCTCCATTACGAACTCTAGTTTACAAGACCGACTGCTTCTGGCTCGTCCTTGCTTCCGAGCATGCGTGTTTGTACTTTGGACTTTTGTCCGACGGACTTGTGTACACACGATCGGTAAATCCGACAAAACACATTTGTTGGCGTAAAATTTGAAGACATGCTAGCCAACATTTGTTGGCAGAAAGTCCGACAACAATTGTCCGATGGAGCATACACGCGGTCAGATTTTCCGCCAACAGCCTGACATCGAATATTTCCAGTCTGAAAGTCCGATCGTGTGTACGGGGCTTAAGCCCCACTTTCTGTGGAGTGGTGAATCTGGAGGACAGGGCTGGAGAGAAGGTGAGCATTAAGGATGGGCTCCGGGAAGTCGGCGCTGCGCTAATCACAGGCAGTGAGACATTTCCCGATCTCTGCAGCCGCGCATCGGGAAATGTCTCACTGCCTGTGATTAGCGCAGCGCCGTCCCGACCTTACTGGCGGGCTCTGCACGTGGGCTGTGCGAACACGCGGGAGCCCATCCTTAGTGAGCATAACAGCGAAAGCGTTTTTTTTTTTTTTTTCACTCCTGGGCAATTTTTGTATTTGAAAACATTTGAGTTCTGCTCTGAAGAAAAGGCAAATATATTTACTTCTACTTTATTTACTTCTTCCACTGAATTTTCACCACAGAGTCAGTGCTGTTTTTTCTTAGAAAGATGCCATGATAAAAAGAGTGCATCATTAAAACTTCCTGTATCATATTTTTATTTGTAAAAAAAAAAGAAATAAAAATGATATACAATGTAAGTAAAATGTACAAGATAATGAACAAAATAAATAAAACATGAGTTTATTAACTGCTAAAGGTTAGAAAAAAAAAACTTAATAAAATTGACCAAAAACCAATATACATGTATGCACTTTATATTGCTTCATTTTCATGTGTTTGTATAATAAAAAGACAGAGGCACAATTTGACAAGTCTCTGTATTATTTTTATTCCTGTATCCTCTTAATGTGACACTGCAGCGCATACAGCATGTACATTGCTCTAGTCAACTGCCCCACTTCAATCCCTGACATTGAAAACACCTTCTAACCAAAATAGAGCAGACCTGACAGCGTAACAAATGATGTAGGATGGAAGTTATAAAGTGGCATCTTGCTTTTTAAAATCTTTTTTTTTGGCCTGTAGACATTCTAATCAGGGTTGTATTTCCCATGAGGCACTTGTGGCACTGTAAGTGGGAGAGGAAGAGACTACAGTAACATTTAAAATACAAGTTTACTTTTTTATTGTGTATCAGAATCTCTGACCTCTTCCAGTCTAATGGGAACCTTCAAGGCCAAAGATAGCTGACATCCTTCAAAATGTGGTGGGTTATGAGGCATAGTGGGTGCAAAAGGTGGTAAAAGTCATTGAGCGCCAGACACTTCATGGATGTAAAAGAGGTTTTATTTCTATGACAGTCCTTTTTATATTTTGCAAGGGAAAGAGAGTTAGGGCCAGGACACCCTTAAGTAGTTGCAATTTCCTCAAGGCTTTTGCGGCGGCATCTCACTCAAGTGTCACCCACGCTTCCCTGCTGGGTCCCTAGCTTGGCACTTCGGATACCTTCAAGCTTCACCCCTGCTGACCGGCTCGGTCCCTAGGTTAAAACACAAGGCTGTTTGCAAGAGTCACCTCCGCAGGTTGGGTCCCTGACTTGATCACCGCCTGAAGTTTCCCAATTCTCCACCATGCCTGTTTGGTGAGAATACTGCTCCGGTACTTGCTTCAGTTACTCACTGTGGTCCCTGGTAAAGGCGATTGGTCCCTTATTGGTGACAGCTTCCCTTCTACCTCTGACCACGACAGTTTTTCCGGCGGCAGAACCGTCACTTTTGGTTGGACTGCAAGCCGCAGTCTCAAACCTGCGCTGCCCTCTTACTTCTGGATAAGCCCTCACACAGCCTGGCAGCCTGATGCCCCCAGAATAGGCCCAATCTCTGGCCTAGCAGCCTGGGGCAGACGACAGCGGTCTGGGTGGCACGCAAGAACCTGGATCACCTCACCTCACCCGAATATATAGGCTCTCCCAGCAGGCCAGGGGATTCAACAAAATCCCTGCCCATCGGCTGCGATACCCCATATACCCATAACCTGACCTTGAGTTGTCCTTCTCAATCTAATACCTCCAAGTGCCCAGCCACTTGGTGGTAGAAGAGGAAAATACACCCAGGCCAAATTTAGGGAGAAGTCAATGGATCCCCAGTAATTAACTACATTAGCTACTCCTGACAAGGAATTTGGTGAGGGGCCCCCTGACTAAACCCCAGGGCGCTACAATTGTATACTGTATGACTAACACTGGACACATATTGGTAAATCCTGCAGCATAGTTAATGGGTGCAAGGGCTGCTGAGAGAAGCCACAAGACTATCTGTGAGTTAAAGAAATCTAGATCCAATCACTAAAATCTTACACTGTATTTGTTTTATTATATCGGTGTAATGCCAAGAGGTGTTTTCAGTCTTTTTAACCGATTCCGGACCAGCCGCGGCAGATATACTGCGACAGGTTGTCTCCCCTTTCCCCAACCAATCTTAGCTGTACGCTCGTCTCTTTAAAACGCCTCCGGCGGCGCACGTGCAGCGTGTTCCCGGAGACGATGCGAGTGCCCGGCGGGTGCTATAACCACCGGGCACCCGCGATTGCTCGTTACAGAAGGAGAACAGGGACGTGTGTCTGTAAACACACAAATCCCAGTTCTCTCAGGGGAGATGAGACAGATCGTGTGTTCATACTAAATATAAACACCAATCTCTCTCCTTCCCTAGTCAATCCTATCCCCCCCTACAGTTAGAACACACCTAGGGAACACAGTTAACCCCCTTGATCGCCCCATAGTGTTAACCCCTTCCCTGCCAGTGTCATTTAAACAGTAATCAGGGCATTTTTATAGCACCGATCGCTTTATAAATGTCACTGGTCCCAAAAATTTGTCAAAAGTGTCCGATTTGTCCGCTGCAATATCGCAGTCCTGATAAAAATCACTGATCACCGCACTGCCATTACTAGTAAAATAAATAAATAATAAAAATGCCGTAAATCTATTTCCTATTTTGTAGACGCTATAACTTCTGCACAAACCAATCATTATACGCCTAATCCGATTTTTTTTTTTTTTTACCAAAAATATGTAGAAGAATACATATCAGCCTAAACTGGGGAAATCATTTTTTTTTTTTTTTTTCATTGGGATATTTATTATAGCAAAAATAAAAGATAGTGTTTTTTTTTTCAAAATTTTCGCTCTTCTTTTGTTTATAGTGCAAAAAATAAAGACCGCAGAGGTGATCAAATACCACCAAAAAAATAAGCTTTATTTGTGGGAAAAAAAGGTTGTCAATTTTGTTTGGGTACAGCAGTGCACGACTGTGCAATTCTCAGTTAAAGTGACGCAGTGCCGTATCGCAAAAAATGGCCTGGTCATTAAGCAGCCAAATCTTCCGGGGCTGAAGTGGTTAAATGAGCAGCTATTGTTAAAAATGCGATGATTTGTAGAATAAAATAATAATAAACATTTTTATGTAAAAATCTCTAAAGCTAGACTTCTTAGTTTTGTAAACAGCAAGGAGATAAGTAAGGTATTATTTTCTGGTGTTTGTTTCTCATTCGGAGGCTTAGCTTTACCTCCCTCCCCAGAGACATAACTGGAACAGCTGTCCCCTTTGGTGAAAAATGAAAAGCTCCGCTTGTTCGCACCCCCCCCCCTCCACTGCCACATTTGGCATTTTTTACCCATTTCCGGGTAAGATCCCTGCAGCGATCTGTGAGCATTTCCGGCCCCTCCTCCTTCCCCCTGCTGCCTTCTGGAACACACACAGGTCCCAGAAGATGGCAGGACTATTCAAAAATAGGAATGCGTCTGCAGTTTGAGTCGAGACAAATACCGAACATTGTGGCGTTTGCGGGAAATTTGAGTGCCCACGGAATGGGCCATAATGAATGGCGAGACCGCCAATCCACTGCGAGATCGCAGTGCATTGACGGCTGCTGATTGGCCAAAGCATGCACCTGACCTACCTGCTTTGGCCAATCACAGCGTGCTCTGCTGAGAGCCGTGATTGGCCAAAGGCAGGGTGCCAATCATGGGTCAGGGGGTGAGTCCACGCCCCACACTATGTAAGGCTGCTTACACGGCAGCCGTACATAGTTTTATGAATGAGAGCAGCAAAATTACATTTGTAAAGGAAAAAATGCGGTTGTAATGTATTGCCGGATCCCAGCAATATAGATAAAAATCATTGAAAAAAATGGCATGGGTCCCCCCCCCCCCCCCCGTTCATTACCAGGGCCTTTGGGTCTGGTATGAATATTAAGGGCAACCCTGCACAAAAAAGAAAAAAAAAAATGGCGTAGGGGTCCCCCCCCCCCAAAATCTATACCAGGCCCTTATCTGAGCACGCAACCTGGCAGGCCGCAGGAAAAGGTTTTTTACCTTCATGCATTCTAAGCATGAAGGTAAAAAACATTCAGTGTGCAGCTCCCCCCCTCAGCCCCTCTAATACTTACCCAAGCCTGATCTCGATCAAGCGATGTGCACGAGACCCAAGGCTTTCCCCTGTCTCTCCCTTCTGATTGGCTGAGATTTAGCAGCAGGAGTCATTGGCCGCATTCTCTGTGTCTTAAACACGCAGAGAGCCGGCTCAGGAGCGAGCACACGCGAGTGCCCCCACAGCAAGCACTTGGTAAAGAGGAGCGCCTGTGCGGGACCTGAGAAGAGGAGGATCGGGGCTGCTCTGTGCAAAACCTCTGCACAGAGCAGGTAAGTAGGACATGTTTGTTATTTTTTTTCAAATAACATTTTTCCCTTTACAATCACTTTAAAATGAGGCTTGCTCCCTCTGACTTGCTGCAGATTCTATGTGCCTGTGTCTGTGGATTAGCAGGTTATGTATTTCTAGAGAGACTTGCATTCAGATTGGCTTTAATTGCTCTCTGATATACCAACCCTTTTGACGTCCGCCCAATGGCTAGCTTGGGCTCGATAAGATGAGAGTACCGGTGTAAGGAATTAAACTTGTGTTATATCACAGGTTTATTTTAAGGGGTAATATAGAGACAGAGTTGCAACACATTTTGATAACAGATTTCCCGTTCTGGGAAATAAAGACCCTGAAACTGACGCATTCTACACCAGTGCCAACAAAAACATCTTTAAATAAAGAATCTCTCCCCCCTCCAGGCTTTGGGTTCACCCCCGCCAAATAGAAGGGCAAAGAAAACAATTCAGACTCAATAAGGAGCCTTTTTTTCTAATTCACAGAAACATTCTATCACATTAACCCTCTGCCTACCGCAGCAAAAAAACAGCAGTTGGATTGCAGATCCCAAGGTTCCAGAGCCCTGACAAAGCTTTTTTGAAGCATATGGGTTAAATGTCATAAAATGGAACAGAAATAACTACTACGCTAATGGCGATGTAATGAAAAACAAATGCTGGAGCAGAGAAATATGTTAAGGAGCCATTGGATGATAGAAAGCAGAGAGTCCAGAGGTACATGAGAGAGGACTGGAGATGACAGCGGCCAAGCCTGAATTGGGGTGTACAAAGTCGTGTTACATTTTAAGTACATTTTCAGATTTAAAGATAAACTACAATGTGTTTGAGATCGCTGTAATTTTTAGCCAAAGTTTATTTTTGATGGGAGTTTTCCATTTTTGTTTGCTTTCTGTTCCATGTTTCTGAATTCTGGAGGATATTATAAGTAAAATAGATTGCGTTTTGCATCCTCCACCCCCCTATCAGACCAGTTCAGTTATCATTCTTATGATGAGTTACTGCTCAGATAAAAATCAATTATACAAAGAGTGGAAACAAAGATGGTTATTGCTGACCTCTCCTTCTGAAAATACTAGCGGCCTCTCATACTGACCCTCTGACTTTATATTTGAGTCCTTGGCTCAAGAGGGCTTCTAGGTTGCTAATCTGTATACTTGTTCTGGATCAGTGATTGCTACAAAATTGCTTACATAACATAGTCCTCAATAAACTTTCTGCATGGACTTTCACGTTACAGCGTTAGTTCATTTTTAGGTTAAAACATTTTCTCATCCTCCGCCCCGGGTCTTTCTTCTAATGCCCCGTACACACGGTCGGAATTTCCGACGGAAAATGTCCTATCGGACCATGTTGTCGGAAAATCCGACCGTGTGTGGGCGCCATCGGACTTTTTCAGTCGGAATAAATTTGAGATCCTGCTCTCAAATTTTCCGACAACAAAGTCCGATCGGACTTTTTCCGATCGTGTGTAGCGAATTCCGACGGACAAAGTGCCACGCATGCTCAGATCAAATTACAAGACCAAAGCTATTGGCTACTAGCCTCTACGTAGTTCCGTCGTACGCAACGAACGTCACCTTGTTCAGAATGATCGGATTTTCCGACAACTTTGTCCGACCGTGTGTATGCAACACCAGTGTCGGACAAAATCCGTCGGAAAAAATCAGACGGATTTTGTGGTCGGAATTTCCGACCGTGTGTATGGGGCATAAGGATTAAAAGCCTACATGTTAAGCAGACACACTGCCAATTTTAGAAAAGGGCACTGGTTCTTGTGTTCTTAAGCTCACCCATGCCATTTGTGCTCCCTTGGAAAATAATGTTAATAAAACCACCGCTTGTCCACTTAATGTATCTTGAAGGGGTGAAGGGGTGGGTGGTACAGCCCTGCTCTAATTTGAGACTTGAACTGTTTACAAGCACACCTTGAGGGGGGGCAACAAGCACTTTGGCATTTTTCAATGCGGCCTATCGTTCCTTCTTTTTACTGGAGGAGAGAGAAGGAAGTGTTAAACCGTATCTCACAAAAGTGAGTACACCCCTCACATTTTTGTAAATATTTTATTTTATCTTTTCATGTGACAACACTGAAGAAATTACACTTTGCTAGCTTCACAGGTTGCCACTGGATTCCTCTTCCACTCCTCCATGACGACTTTACAGAGCTGGTGGATGTTAGAGACCTTGCGCTCCTCCACCTTCCGTTTGAGGAAGCCCCACAGATGCTCAATAGGGTTTAGGTCTGGGGACATGCTTGGCCAGTCCACCTTTACCCTCAGCTTCTTTAGCAAAGCAGTGGTTGTCTAGCAAATCTATCCAATCAAGAGCCGGGGCCCCGTGGAGAGAGGGACAGCTCTTCCCAGCTGAAAAGATGAAGGTAAGTAAAACGGGGGGCTGGGGGCAGTGACTGCCAGGTGTTTTTATCTGTGTATTACCTTACTTGATAGCCACCTGCCTCACACAAAATCTCAACTCCCTTTCTATATTTAAAATGTCAGGGATAAGGTTGTGGAGAAGTTTAAAGCAGGGTTAGGTTATAAATAAATATCCAAAGCTTTGAACATCTCACGGAGCACTGTTCAATCCATCATCCGAAAATGGAAAGAGTATGGCACAACTGCAAACCTACCAAGACATGGCCATCCACCTAAACTGACAGGCCGGGCAAGGAGAGCATTAATCAGAGAAGCAGCCAAGAGGCCCATGGTAACTCTGGAGGAGCTGCAGATAACCACAGCTGAGGTGGGAGAAACTGTCCATAGGACAACTATTAGTCTTGCGCTCCACAAATCTGGCCTTTTTTGAAGATTGGCAAGAAGAAAGCCAGTGTTGAAAGAAAGCCGTAAGAAGTCCAGTTTGCATTTTGCGAGAAGCCATGTTGGGGACACAGGAAACATGTGGAAGAAGGTGCTCTGGTCAGATGAGACCAAAATGTAAATTTAACTTTTTGACCTAAAAGCAAAATGCTAACACTGCACATTATCCTGAACACGTCATCCCCACCAGCATCATGTTGTGGGATGCTTTTCTTTAGCAGGGACAGGGAAGCTAGTCAAAGTTCATAGGAAGATGGATGGAGCCAAATATAGGGCAATCTTAGAAAAAAACCTATTAGAGTCTGCAAAAGACTTGACACTGGAGCGGAGGTACACCTTCGAGCAGGACAACGACCAAAGTGGCCCAGCGTGTGTCCTATGGCCAGTCCGGACCTGGGTGGATCCATACTGAATGTCTCTATCCCTGATGCCTCCCACCCTGCTCCTCCAATGGCTGCACATTGACCAGGGAGGCAGGCGGGCAAAGAGCTGACAGGGCTGCACGGTCACCCCTGGCTCTGGGGGAGGGGGGTCTCCCTGCCCAGCAGCCAGCCAGATGGAACCGCAGAAGCCGCCTACACTCTGCATCACACCAGCCACCACCCGCCAGGGGGGGAACCGATCCTCTGGAGGGGACCCAGGGACTGTGGCTGTGCCCCTAGGCGGCAGTGCGCCCTAGGCAGCTGCCTAGTTTGCTTAGCGGGAGCGCGGGCCCTGACAACGACCCTAAACATACAGCCGGAGCTACAATGGAATGGTTTAGATCAAATATTCATGTGTTAGAATGGCCCGGTCAAAGTGCAGACCTAAATCCAATTGAGAATCTGTGGCAAGACTTGAAAATTGCTGTTCACAGACGCTCTCCATCCAATCTGACAGAGCTTGAGCTATTTTGCAAAGAAGAATGGGCAAAAATGTCACTCTCTAGATGTGCAAAGCTGGTAGAGACATACCCAAAAAGACTTGCAGCTGCAATTGCAGTGAAAGGTGGTTCTACAAAGTATTAACTCAGGGGGGCTGCCAGGACTGTCAGTTTAGGTGGATGGCCATGTCTTGGTAGATTTACAGTTGTGCCATACTCTTTCCATTTTCAGATGATTGATCAGTGCTCCATTAGATGTTCAAAAAAACAAAGATGCCGGCGCTCAGAGCACTGTTGTAGTTTAACACAACCAATTAATCAATAGCAATAAACAAAATAATTAAGTGGCAATACAAAAAAATCATTGTTGGTAATAATACATATAGAATAAATGTCCAAATGAGATAGAAGATAAGTTCATAAAACTCAGTAATGGAACAGAGTGAAGTTGGTGATGTTGATAGTAGATTGCAGGCTGGAAGATTAGATCAAAGTGATTTGACACTATCAAAAAGGGCTGCTCTTCTCTCGGAGTGAAGCCGGCTCGGAATCAACAGGAAAAGACAAAAGATAGGAGAGCGCCTCTGAGTGAAAGTGTTTCAATCAATATAAGCAAAAACAAAAATGTAGGCACTTACATGTCAATATGATAAGAAGCTCTATACGGGTCATCATAGTTTAGCTAAAGTCAATAGCAAGTTTGCAAGAGTGTCACAATTTCCCTGTGCAAAGTCCACGGGAAGCCAGGAAGGAAACCAGCTGGATATCTGCATGAGAAACTAGCAAGCGGCTCGTGGAGACTGCGTGTGACGTCAGACAGATGGAGAGAGGAACACAACGCGTTTCAGAGCATGCGCAAGGTCCGTAAGGGGCATGCGCGCTCCTTTTTCAAGTGTAATGACGGGGAATAGACCGAACGGCTCTTAAATACTCCTATAGTGACCGAAAACAGCTGACTACTAATAGGGAATCTATGCTGCGCCATAGATGTTATTGGGTATATAGAACAAAGATATGCTCCATAATATACCAGATAAGAAATGGGAAAAAATATATAAAATAAATTAAATTGATAAATATACTTGCGCAATGTCATTAATTGATATTAGATGAAGGATTATTTTTGGGGCTAATAAACATAATTAAATGATATGGCTAATGCGTTTATAAAATAAAACGCAGTTAAAATAATAATATAATAAAATACACGCCTTCATTTGGGGACCATACATATCCCAATTTTCATGCATTTTTTGCTTCCAGTGACACCACCAACGCAGAGGCATTTCTTGCTTTCAGTGACAGCACTGTAAAGTAATCACAAACTCTGCCACAGTGAGGCATCTTCACCCTGGACACTTGATGACCTTGTCTTGGCACCTCTTGTCACACCCTACTGGGGCTAAAAAAGAATACCTATAAGAGAAAGACTTTTTTTGGCATAAGAATCACACAAACACTCTTCTGCCAATAAACCCTACTTGGTAGCATTTTTTAAATATTTAGCTCATTACCACATAAAGAGGAAGTACTTACTCTTTATTCCCCTGCAAAGTAAAAGCATAATGGGCTAGTATGCATTGCATACTAGCCTATTATGTGGCACTTACCTGCAAACGAAGCTCGCTAAATCCGCGATGTACCCGCTGGTGGAAGCATCCATCTTCACCCCTCTTCCTTCCAGGGGTGCGGACTCCGGCTCTGTGACTGGCCCGAGCCACGTCACTTCACTCCCGCTCCCATGCCACGCAGTCACGACACGCAATGGGTTTTTCTTCACTGCGCATGCGCCGATGACATCATCGGCGCACTACAAGACAAATATCTCCTAAACGGCACACGTTTAGGAGATATTTACAGTACATATTGAATAGTTAAGCCTCATTATAGGCTTACCTATATGTAAAAATAGGTCAGGGGGGTTTACAACCACTTTAAGGCTGACGAGAAGTACATTCCTTTACTTTCTTCTCAATGATTCTTCAGACAAGGACATCATGGAATAAAACTGACATAAAGAGACAAACTATAATTAAACAGTAATGATTTAGTAAACTCTTTTCTTAGAACACAAAGTTGTTCACGTCATAGAAGATGGCTTTCTTCCCTCATCTCTCTCTTTCTTTCTCTGTCTCTTGCTAACTTCCTTGGTCCAATTAGAGCATTTTTGAGGTTTCTCTATACTTGGCATGCAGATCCTTCTGATTAGCCACAAAATTAATTTCTGAAACTGTAAAAAAAAAAAAAAAAAAAAAAAAAAAAACTTGCAGAGACTCAGTAAAACCACATAACTCATAGCAAACTCTTCTCTCTCTTTTTGGGTTCTGGAGCTCAGTGTGGGAAAGACACACAAAAGAATGCCTGCGAGCTGGGGAATATTTTTTTTTTTTCCAAAATAAATTCATTGCCTCCTATTGCAAATCAGAACATGCTGAACCCTCTGATTGTTCCTCAGGATTTGCGTACGAATTGGCAAAGGATCATCATTGTGTTGCTAATTTTTAACGCTTTCACTGCCCTGGCAGAGTTTTTCTTTTTAACCCCCTTCCCTTTTTCTTAACTTTCCAACTGAACCACAAAAATCAAGAAAGACCTTTTTTCTAATGTTCTCATGTTTTCTAACAGCATTGAAGTGAAAATATAGTGCCTACAAATCTCCTACAATTGTTTGTAAAAGTTTTCTGGCTCCTTTCACACTTAGCATCCGACTTGTGAAACCCCAAGTCTCAAGACATGTGAAATGCAGAGTATCTTCCAATTGACGCTACTGAAGTTCCTGCGACTTCAGAAAAGGTTCCTGCTCTACTTTGATCCGACTTTGGCACGACTTCAATGCCGGAAAGTAGGGATGCACCGATACCATTTTTTTTACGAGTACCATACTTTTTTTTAGTACTCGCCGATACCTACCGCAACTGTTTTGTTTACACTTTGACTGTCAGCAATGGTACAAAGCATTACAAACGAAATACATTGATTTCGTTTTTTTAATTTTGTGCTTATTTAATGTTAAATGTGTAAATATATGTTAGTGAATATTTTCACACATATATATTAACCACTTCCCGACCGGCCACTGCATATATACGTCAGCAGAATGGCACGGGCAGGCAGAATCACGTACCGGTACGTGATCGTGCATGTGCCTGCCCGTGGTCGCGCGTGTGCCGCTAGCGGCACGCTCGCGACCCGGTCGGGAGCTCCGTGAACCCGGCTGCGGGACCAGCGGACCCGATCGCCGCTGGTATCCCGCGATCGGGTTACGGAGCTGAAGAACGGGGAGAGGTCTATGTAAACAAACCTCTCCCCGCGCTTCCTACACTGACTGTCAGTGATCGGCGGTCCCCTGTCATCGGGAACGCCGATCAATGACGTCAGACGTACAGCCACGCCCCCCCTACTGTAAAAAAAAACACAACACGTCACACTGACTCCTCCCCGCCCCCTAGTGGTTAACCCCCTAACTACAACTGTCATTTACATAGGAATCAGTGCTATTTAAATAGCAGTGATTGCTGTATAAATGACAAATGTCCCAAAAATGTGTCAAAAATGTCCGATGTGTCCGCCAAAATGTCGCAGTCACAATAAAAATCGCTGATCGCCGCCATTACTAATAAAAAAAAAATATTAATAAAAATGCTATAAAACTATCCCCTATTTTGTAAACGCTATAACTTTTGCGCAAACTAATCAATAATCGCTAATTGCGATTTTTTTTACCAAAAATATGTAGAAGAATACGTATCGGCCTAAACTGAGGAAAAAAAAATGTTTTTTTATATATTTTTTGGGGATATTTATTATAGCAAAAAGTAAAAAATATTGCATTTTTTTCAAAATTGTCGCTCTATTTTTGTTTATAGCGCAAAAAATAAAAACCGCAGGGGCGATCAAATACCACCAAAAGAAAGCTCTATTTGTGGGAAAAAAAGGACGCCAATTTTGTTTTGGAGCCACGTCGCACGACCGCACAATTGTTAGTTAAAGCGACGCAGTGCCGAATTGCAAAAAGGGGCCTGGTCCTTTAGCTGCAAATTGGTCCGGGGCTGAAGTGGTTAACAACGCAAACAAAAAAAGTTTTAATTGTTTATCGTTTATAAAATAGACGTGAAAAAAAATAAATAAAAGAAAAATCAGGAAAACAATAATTAAATTGAGTAGAATAGGGAGTTAATTAAGGCAGATTAGAGTAAATTAAGGGTTAATAAGGGGTTAAACAGAGGAACATTTGTTCATTCCCACTGACAGCTAAGGATGATCTCAGGCGTGTTTGCAAACAGCACGTGCAGAGCCTTCCAGGAAGTCGGCACTGCGGAGCGCTAATCACAAGCAGCGAGACATTGTCCCAATGCGTGGCTGCAGAGATCGGGAAATGTCTCACTGCTTGTGATTAGCGCTCCCCAGTGCCGACTTCCTGGAAGGCTCTGCACGTGCTGTTTGCGAACACGCCTGAGCTCATCCTTACTGACAGCTCAAAGAACTGAGCCTGAAAGTATTGGTTTCAGGTATCGGTGCATTTGCACGAGTACTGATACTTGTGCAAATACTCTGTATCGGCACCGATACCGATACTAGCATCGGTGCAACCAGGGCTTAAGTCCTGCGGGAACGCATGGGAACTGAGTTCCTGTACTTTTTCCACAACAGGAACTCCGTTCCTGTTAGCAGCTGTGTCCTGCAAGACTTTGAAGTATGAGAGCTGTGTGGCAGGTGCTACACCAGCAGCCGCTGACACAGCTCGCAATAGTAAGTGACACACACCAGGGGTGGACTGACCATTCAGGCACTGCCAGTAGGGGGCCCCATGACAGCTTCCGATTCGATCTACCTGTCAATCACAGCTAGCTGACGGGTAGATCAGGTCCCTGCTGCTAAGAGATTGTGTTTAGTCAGACCTCTCATGATGCGCTCCTCCCCGCCGGCCCCTCCTGATTTTCTGTCTCCTCACCCCCCCCCCCCCCCCAGTGTCATATGATGAGAGAACCCAGAGGAGGAGCACAGCTTTTTTGCTTACAGGACATGCAGGGAAAGAGGTGAGCTGAGAGAGGAACATCAGTTTGGGGTGGTAAGCGGAGCACAATACACAAAGTTTAATGCCAGGAGGGAAGTTTATGTGGAAATATGTGAAGGGTTGGAATAGCAGCGAGTGTGTGTTGGAGCCCTGCAGAGTTTGCAGCCCCCCAAGCTAACATACATTTCCTAAGCAGGAACACATCACTATGTCCCCAAGCATTCTGTCCAGATAATGTGCAGTTAATTTATGACCTTTCCGTTTAACCCTGTGTTATCCAAACTCTGTTCAATGAAAAGTGTAAACTTACCACATAAACACTCTATATACAAAATAAAATTCCCCAATAAAGATCAGAACATGATGTTCACATTTGCATGGAAGCACAATTGAATGAATGCTGATTATTCAGAGAATTACCGTATTTAGGTTTATTGAGGATTGTTCTTTTTTTTTTTTTTTTTTTTGTACTAACAGTTAAGTTTCATACACACAATACGAAAATTGGATGAAAAATACCACTTTTGAAGTGCATATTCGTGCATATGAGCGTATCATTTTTTTTTTTTGGTGAGGGAGTGGATCTTGGGTGGGAGTTCCCACACTTTTTTCCCCAGGACTTGACCCCTGGGTGCAACCCTACCTGAAAGTGTAAAAGTCTTATCAAAGCCACTTCAAAGTCGTAGTTGGCTAGTGTGAAAGAAGCTTAATATGTAAATACAATGAATAAAATCTTCTATAACATGTTTTGTTTTTCTTTTTTGCAGTTATATCGATTCAGGTTGGGCCAGTATAAGTGTGCATATTCCATATCTGGCTGATTCCTCTGGAAGCAGAGAATCAGTAATCTACGCTGTCTTTCAAATCCCATGCCAAACCGCTGCCCTGCTGAATAATGACCAAGGGGGGGGGGGGGGTGACCTGCTCAGCACAGGCACCATTCAGGGAGCACCTTGCTTTTTTTCTCAGTGAATAGAAGGTGTTCTTTGATTGGATGAAGTGAAGATTGTGACATCACCACCCCACCTCATCCAAACCAAAAACACCTTGAATTTGCCTGAATGGCACCTGTTCAGACCAGGCCACCCCCCTGTGGTTACTAGATTTGCTCAGGTCAGATTCGCTGGGATTTATCCAGCAATTTCTGCCAGCATTCTCTCTATTTATTATGCAGCAGATCTTATAAAATCGAGTGTTGTCCAGCTTGTCATTCAAATGTCTAAAGTACAGTAGAGATTATTTTCTGATTTCTGGTTGAATCTTTACATGGTTGTTTGGGCAGTCTTTGTGATCAGGTTAGATATACTTAGAGTGAGATGCCACTCAAACCAACCTGGTGCTCTAGGAATGTATAGGACAGTGTATGGCTTCAGCCACTGCTGCTCCGGACACGCCCTGACACTTTTCGATCTGTTCACCGGTGGGGCGAAACGCATCAGTGTCGTGGCCGAAGCAGTGCTGGCTGAGGCCATACACTGTCATATACATTCCTAGAGCAACGAGTTGACTTAGTAGTAGTGACGTCTCACTCTTGGTAGGTTTGGGCAGTCTCGTTAAGTAAAAGGATGTCCTTTTTTTCATTTGCTGGCAATTGCTCTTAGTGGTGCTAAAACTGTGTTTATAAACTTTGTGGCGTATGTACCATTTAGCTGCCCCCAACAGGGGCCAAATGGATGCTTGTCCTCTCCCTGGGGAACTCCTAACCAGTTCACTGTGCATGCAGGTATGAAAAATTGAAAAAAAAAAAAGACACTGACATTATGAAAGGATACCTTTCTAGGCAAAAGTTCACATGTTTTTTTGTGCTTTTTTTTTTAAAATGTATTTTTCATGTGTTCCCATTGAAGTCTATATAATACCAAAAGAAGCACTTGCACCGAAGCACATTGTATATGTGTGAATAAGCCCCTTAGACAATAATGCATGTGAAGCATTGTCGTGTGATGACTAAAGAGACAAATTGCACAGGTGTGAACAGGGAATAAGGGAACTAAAGTCGGTTTGTAAAATGCTGACAGGTGAGTAACTGCGGGAAACATGCCATTTAAGGTGGTCCAATGACTTTAGCCTCTTACACATGATCGGATTTTCCGCAGATAAAACCTTTTAAGCTTGTGCCTGGATTTTGTCTTGCATACAAACGGCAAGGAATTGTTGGCCAACAAACATGAACGTAGTGACGTACTACGTGGTTTTTCAGCTCCTTAGCGCCACCCTTTGGGCTCCTTCTGCTAATTTCTTGTTAGTAGAAGTTTGGGGAGTATTGATTTGCTCTTTTTATTTAGCGCTTTTCAGTTTGCGCTTTTTAGTTCACGATTTTCAGTTCGTGCCTGAACGCCCGTTCATCAACCAGACATGGTGCAGAATCGGAGGGGATAACGTGTTATTTATTATTGGCCTTGGAGTTAGTGCTTTGACCCAAGTCCAGTCCAGGAGCAGGAGGAGGAGGAGGAGGAGTTCTTGGACCAAAAATTGCTTTATTAATCGTGACCAATTATGTCATATGCCTTTGCTGCAGGAGCTCCAGGAGCATAATCCAGATGTTTTTCTGAATTACCTCTAGATGACGGACCCCTGCTTTCACCAACTCTTGCAATTGTTGGCCCCCTATATTAAGAAGCAGGACACATGCATGAGGCTTTTATTTTTTGGTTGAATAATATGATTTGATTTGTTAGATTTTCTATAATTTTTGGATGCATAGACTGCAGTTCTATTGGCAGATAGCCTAATTTTTTTTTTTTTTTTTTTTTAATGCACAATAAAAAAATTGTGGAGAATAATACTTGTCTATGTGTTTTACTTCAAATGACAGTTTGGGAGTAGGCAGTTACATTTATAAAAAATACAATGTAAAATTGACAAGAGGCATCAACATAGTTGTATCTTTGACCTTAAAAACTACGGGATAATGGTGTTGTGATAAAAAAAAGCATAATAATATTATTCTTGATATCACTAGAAAAAAAAAAAAGCCTTTGAAAATTAGTTTGCAATAACTCCATCAGTATCACCAGCAAAACAGCTTCATTATTATCCCATTAAAGAAGAAGATGCATTTCGAGATTTCATAATTTGCCACGTCACGAATGTTAATTCTCCATTATGAACGCTAGTTTACAAGACCGACCGCTTCTGGCTCATCCTTGCTTCCGAGCATGCGTGTTAGTACTTTGGACTTATGTCCAACAGACATTTTATCCACGGAAAAGCCTGCAATCCAACATTTGTCCGCGGAAAATCCGACATTTGTCCGATGGAGAGTACAAACGGTCGGATTTTCTGCCAACAGCCTGTCAGCACACATTTCCTATCGGAAAATCTGATCATGTGTACAAGGCTTTTGAGCCCAGGTTCACACTGAGCTGCAGGAATGAAGCCGTGCGAGATCAGCTGAACTTGCACGATTTCACTCCCGCATGTCAGTCCCTAAATCGGAAAAAATAGTACAGAAATTACTTTTTGAAATCGGTGCAGTGCCGCAGATGCAGCGTCGCACTGATTAGGACAGTGCTATTGATGGCGATGACAAATTTTTTGCTGAAATCGGACCTGAAACCGACCAAAAGACGCACAGGGCTCCTGTGCAAATTTTCTCCGGAGCCACAGCAGAGATACGTGAACTGACTCCATAGAGAGCCGGTGAAAATCTCCTGCTATTGCGAATTGGATGCAGGGAACATCCAATTCGCAATGGTGTGAACCCAGCCTAAGAACTAAAGAAAACATAATGATGCATTCCTGTGTAGATGACCCCCGTTTCCCTCATCCCTTGTCCTTGATATCACAACATTCACTAAGACACACAGTGAGGGCAAATGTCCCCAGGGTAGTCACAGACAGCACCAATAAGGGTACCAACTACCAACCCTTCCCCAATTTATCCAAAATATAACAAAAACTGTATGGAGTTGGGCTTTAATTTATAAAATGCCAACAATTAC
This sequence comes from Lithobates sylvaticus, assembly GCA_028564925.1. Classification (NCBI taxonomy): domain Eukaryota; kingdom Metazoa; phylum Chordata; class Amphibia; order Anura; family Ranidae; genus Lithobates; species Lithobates sylvaticus. Next base: position 187,180,230 of record CM053029.1, on the reverse strand, counting down.
ATACTGTACATTTATATCAATCCCCATCCTCAAGGAGATTACAATTTAGGCTGGGTTCGCACTATTGGGAATTGGATGCAGGATCTCCGCATCCAATTCGCAATAGCAGGAGATTGTGTCTGGCTCTCTATGGAGCCGGATCACATATCTTCGATGCGGCTCCAGCGCATCAGCATTAGGTGTGAACCCAGCCTTAAGGTCGTTATCTCATATGCATACAAGAGACAATAGCCAACTAACCTACCAGCATGTCTTTGGAGTGTTGAGGAAACCCACACAATCACAGGGTAAGCGTGCAAACTCCATGCAGATCTAAGTGATTGGAGCCACAGTGCGGAATGGCAGAAGTGCTAACCATTAGCCCACGGTGCTGTCCTGAAAAAAAATGTACTGCTTCAGTAAGATAATATCACTTTTGAGTGGACTTGAATGTTGAAGAGGGAAGACAGCTCAGGAAAAACAGTGTATTAAAAGTAGAAGAGATCGTCCATTGATCGGATCCGTGCTACAGGCAGATAAGTAGTCTGTAATAAATACAAGTCCGCTGAAGCATTTAGCTTTTTCAGCATTCATCTTGTGAAGGGCTGGCCTGATTAGAACCATACTAGTGTCCTAGGCAGCATCTCCAGTAATTGGACACAATCTGCACAGTCAGATGCCCAGTGCTGGAGATTTATGGCCTACAATGTAGACAAAGCTTTCAGTAGAGAAGGAAAAAGTACACTGGCTTGTTTTGCATATTGCAGAGCTTTTCATATAATCTAGTAAGAATATATTTCACTCTATGGGGCAACTGAACTTGCTGAGTCTAAACCAATCTTCCGTATTGCTTTCTTGTTTGTGGTTTCCCCTGACAGTCAGCAGGGGGCAGATGTTGCACTGTTTATTGTGTGATGGAGTCCCAGCACAGAGGCGGCAAAAAAGATTACAGCGCACACATACAAAAATGACATTTAACTCCTGCAATACACCATCTTTAATTCATTTTTTAGGGTGTGCCCCCCCAAATCTTTGTTTGTCCAGCACAGAGATGGACACAGAGGGCCCGATCTACTAAACTGCATCCACACTGCACTTATGAGGCCCGAACAGCACTTGCTCACCAACAAAATGACGCTCACTGAGTTAAAGTTCAAGTGAGTTAAAGTAATTAGCAAATCCTAGCTGAATTACAATTCATTTCCTAAAGCACAGTATATTGTAAACACTTGCGATTTTTTAAAATAAAATGCCTTTTAAATCCTTGTTTGCATTTCCTGCAGCCACATACTGCATACATGCTCTGCAGTGATGGCTGCATGCAGTGCCAGAACAAGGTTATCTAGAGCCCGGGGTGAACACGCCAAACTGCGCCCCCCCCCCGACATATGAGCATTATGTGTCAGAAACCCCCCCCCCCCCCCCAACAAAAATACTGATCACTAATCTGCATGTTTACTTTACCCGCTAAGCATAAATTCCCCCTCCTCCCAGTAAAAATCTGCCCCCCTGCTGAAATCCCCCCTATCAGCACAAATATTTGCCCCCCCCTCCGCCAGATGCCCCCCTCCCAAAAAGAAAATTCACTGCGAGCGCAAATCCTCTACCCCTAAAATTTCCCCTCCTAGTACACATCTCCCCCCCTTTCCGCTTTAAATCCTCCCCCTTCTAGCACATATCTTCATCCCCCCCTCCCAGCACCAATCCCTATAAATCACTACTCTTAGCACTCCCCCGCCCCCCCAAATTTCCCCTTCTAGAACAATACTTACCCCTTGCTGCCTCCTAAATTTTCCCTTCCAACACAAATCCCCTCGCCACCCAATCTCCTTCTGGGCCCTCCTTTCCACGATGCCACAGTGCCCAGGGCAGCCGCCCCTCCTGTTCACCCCTTGTCCCGTCCATGGCTGCATGGCATTTTTAAAGGTGATGTGATTACAGTGAACCATACCTGTGTAGTGGATGTTGAACTGGCCAATACAAGCCCAAGTGGTAGGGCAGTGGCGCTGCGTCCATGAGGGCGCACGGGCGCCGCCCCCTCTATGACCAATGGATAGATTCATGCATTGCATGAATCTATCCCCGGCCTCCACTGCGACCCCCTATTCAGGCACCCGACCCCCTAAATTACAGCGGCGGTGGGTGTTTTTGAAGCACCTGATTAGAGCCATAGGCTCTAATAGGTGTCAAAAAAGGTGATCTGCGAGCACCATGCTTGGCGCTTGCAGTTCACCCAGGTGTGTTAGAACAGCGATTGAATATTCGCTGTACTAACACTGAACCGCCTCTCTGCCAATTAGGTGCTCGGGTCTGTTACCCTTCACCTGATTGGCTGAAACGACAGGCACTGTGATTGGACGCCTGACGGGAAGAGAGGACAGGAGGAGACACTTGGAGGACATCGCTCGGAGCACACCACTCACCGCCATCACCCGCTGCCCCACCGAGACAGGGTAAGTGCCAGGCAGACAGCGAGCGCCCGGGGGGGGGGGGGTTCACAGTGGCGGCACTGGATGGCACAGTGGCAGCATTGGATGGGCACAGTGGCAGCATTGGATGGGCACAGTGGCAGCATTGGATGGGCACAGTGGCAGCATTTGATGGGCACAGTGGCTGCGTTTGATGGGCACAGTGGCTGCGTTTGATGGGCACAGTGGCAGCCTTTGATGGGCACAGTGGCAGCATTTGATGGGCACAGTGGCAGCGTTTGATGGCACAGTGGCTGCGTTTGATGGCACAGTGACTGCAATTGATGTTTTTTTGTTCAGTATTTTTCAGTTTGTTTGCGCCCCCTAAAAATTTTGAGCACCAACTGCCACTGTGGTAGGGTGACAATACAGGAGCATAATTGGGAGATAGGGACAGAAAGTTGTCACCCTGTAACAGGAAATGTCTGGACAAGGACTTACATGGCAGGATCAGAAGTCCGTTATTTTTTTTATCATGTTTACATCTATTTGTACGCCTGGTTCACACCTGCAGTTTCCTTTTATCCGTTTCTGCAGTGCTTTTTGCGTTTTTACACACATTTTTTATGTGTTTTTCACACCATTTTTGATGTGATTTGCGGTTTGCATTTTTTAGTCTGCCTAACAACAAATTAGCCACAAAAAAAAGCATTAAAATGCAAACCGCAAAATGCATAAAAAAAAGCATCAAAAACGTGTGTGCAAAAACGTACCGCAAAAACGGATCAAAAGCAAGCTCTCTCTAATTGTCCTGATCACCAATGTCGCCAGGAATGAAAGTGAGGATAAATCCAACAGAACAGCAATAGAAGGAAAATCTTCTAATAGGAACACTTGTTCCTGTGACAACTTAGAGGGGGTATCCCTCACACAGGAAAGAAATCCTCTCATTTCCCGTTGAGGACTTCCAACAGGACAGTAAATGAAGGGATATCTCCCTAATGAGGCCAAGATGGCAATCTGAAAAAATAACAGTAGTTTTACATCTTCTCTGACTATCTAAACATTTTAAAGTTTTGGCTTTAGATATACTTTAAAGCAAACTTGTCATAACAAAATAAAAAAAAATAAAAAATCTTAAAGCGGTTGTATACCCATTTAAAACATTTTTTTTTGGTAACTACCTGCAAGACAAAGTCATAATGAGCTAGTATGACTAGCATACTAGCTCATTATGCATCACTTACCTTAGATCGGGGCCCCCGACGCCGTGTTCTTCTCCCCCTCCGGCCGCATCCATCTCTAAACAGATACCCTTCCGGGTATTGCCGCTCCGGCCAATCACAGCGCCGCTGAGGCGCTGTGATTGGCCAGAGCGGCGAGGACGTCGCTCCGCGCATGCGCGCGGGACACTTCAACTGCGGTGAGCCGCAGTTGAAGATGGGGATTAACACTGTAAATGCACCGTTGTCTACGGCGCGCATGCGCCGTAGACAACGTTGTAAAACGTTCTTTTCAACTATCTCCTAAACCGTGCAGGTTTAGGAGATATTTCTTGTACCTACAGGTAAGCCTTAATCTAGGCTAGGTTAGGGTATACAACCACTTTAATCTCACCCTCTAGCCTGTCCAAGGCCTATACTTACATTTCTGGTGCTTCTCCCTTACTTCTTATACATCCTGGTACTTCCAGATGTAGCACCCTCCTAGATGGGTGTTAGGTTTAGATGTAGTAGTAGTCAGTGTGGCTGTGATTGTTAAGTAAAAGCATAGTTTGCTCACTGTACTCAGTGAAGCTGCTTTCTGCTAATCAGGTCTGCTCAGTGTGTTCAGCTGCTGCCAGTCTGGTAGCTTCCAATGCATTCAGAGAGATTGAGAAGTTTTAGGATGATAGGTGTGGAGCTATGCAGATAACAGCATACATTTTGATACAGCCCTGGCCAATCCCAGAGAAGCAGGCTCTGATGACATGATGGGGGAATGTATAAATTCTGTGAGCACACTGAGCTCTGGGTCTTTTCCTGGAGAGGATTAGTTCAGCCCTCCCAGGCAATGTTGCTAGGTGGCAAAAAGACCAGGGGCTTCAGCCCGAAGTCCGAGCCCGGCATGGGGGTCTAGTGGAGCAGGGTTTTTTGGCTGGGCAGTGTGGTTGTGCGGCGGGGGGTAAGCTCACTTGTTGGTTGCTGCCTGGTTTACCAGTGCCCATTAATGCTGACCACTAAACTGACCTACCTACCTGATATACACACACTGACCTACCTGACATACACTGACCTACCTGACATACACTGATCTACCTGACACACACTGATCTACCTGACACACACTGACCTACCTGACACACACACACCTGCCTGACATACATGCACTTACCTACCTGACACACACACACACCTACCTGACATACATGCACTGACCTACCTGACACACACACACACACCTTCCTGACACACACACACCTTCCTGACCCACACTGACACGCACACACACTGACCTACCTGATACACATACTCACACACTGACACACACACACTGACACACACACACTGACCTACACTGACACACACACACTGACCTACACTGACACACACACACTGACCTACACTGACACACATACACACTGACACACACACACTGACCTACACTGACACACACTGACACACATACACACACATGCTGACCTACACTGACACGCTGACCTACACTGACACACATACACTGACACAGACTGACCCACACACTGACCTACACTGACACACCCATACACACTGACACACACACCGACCTACACTGACACACACACACACACTGACCTACACTGACACACACACTGACCTACACTGACACACACACACTGACCTACACTGACACACACACACTGACCTACACTGACACACACACTGACACACATACACTGACCTACACACTGACACACATACACTGACACACACACGCACACTGACCTACACACTAACACACTGACACACATACACTGACCTGGTACCTGACATACACACATTGACTGACTGACCTACCTTGATGTGGCACGGCGGCCGCCTTCTTCCTGTTCCAGTCACAGGGAGAGGACAGCGATTGGAGGAGTGCAGGCTCTGGGAAGTGCTGGGGATGCTGCTCAGGGTGGCGGTGTTTTCTCTGCAGTGTCTTCTCTCACTCTAGCTCTTCCCGTCTGCCCAGGAATCCCCCTCCCTGCTGCTCTGCACTAAATGCCGCCACCGGACCAGCGACGGGACGCTCCAGTCAAGAAGGCGCAGGCCAGGCCCCACTAGCACTAGCGCGGAGGAGGAGGAAGTGCATTCCTCCTCCACTTTGAATGCTGGGCAGTGTGGGCACAGTGGGCAGTGACGTCACGGGTTGCTAGGCAGCTATAGCAACCAGTAACCAAGAGTCAGGAGGAGGCGGGGGCGGAGCTGAAGCCAGAGCCGGTGTTATATCATTAGCCATCCCCCATCACGAAGTGTCCGCTGTGTACTGCGCATATTCCGAAAATTGCCGAGGATGAACGGCGCCTGCGCCGTGAGTCCACTTTCAAGCCCCACCATCCAAATGAACATAGAGTTAGAATATAAAAGAGCCAAGCGCAGCGAGGCCGTGCCCGAAGCGTGGCGAGCGCAGCGAGGCCGTGCCCGAAGCATGGCGAGCGAAGCGAGCCCACGAAGGGCCCTCTAAGTTTGACTAACCCTATGTCCGATTGGATGGTGGGGGCTTCACCCCGTCTCACGGCGCAGGCGCCGTTCATCTTTCGACAATTTCCGAAAATCTGCATCCTCCGTACTGCGCATGCGCTGCGCATGCGCAGTACACTTCGGACACCTAGTGACAGCCGGACACTTCGTGATAGAACACCGGAGCCAGCGCTACCACGGCTCAGTCTGCCCCTGTGCCCTGCATTCTGGACCCGGGACAAGAGACTAAAGGCTATTGGCCAAAGACTCGGGGCTGCAGCCCCAATAGCCACCCCCTAACGACGCCTCTGCTGCTATGTCTGCTGTTGTGAGGCTTCAGGTAGATGACCTGAGGGCCTGGATGCTAAGACCCTGGAGCTAGAGAGAGCTAAGTGAGGGGGGCGGTCTGCTGAAGATCTGGTCTGGTATCACCGAAGTAAGGTGTCACTTGGAAGTTGGAAGGAGGCAACCAGCTGTCCCTGGGCCTTGTGTGAGTACAGATGCGTCTAAAGCCCCATACACACGCTCGGACAATCCGCGGACCAGGTCAGTCGGACTTTGTCCGACGTACTTTGTCCGATGTTGGCGTTGCGTACACACGGTCGGACTACGTTGTCGGAATATCCGGTCCGGAAGAACGTCGTGACGTAAGTCGTCGTCCACGAGATTACAAAAGGGAAGTTCAGCACCACGTCAGGCACCCGTTGGGCTCCTTCTGCTGATCCCGTGTTTATCGAGAGTTAGTGGAAGTTTGGTGACTTAAGATTCGCGCTTCTCAGTTTTCTGACTCAGATCGTTACTGCTCTTCAGTTTGTGCTTGTCGTGCGTATCTGTTTATTAGTGCGTGTAGTCAGTTCGCATTTGTTGGTCATTGCGGCCTATATCTTGATATAGGACGCTTTGATTTGCACTGCTTATTGTCTGCTCGTTGCTGCTATTCACTTCGTTCTTTCAGGCCTTGCTGTTTATCGGTGCTTTCTGTTTGTCCGTTCTGACCAGCCGACCTTTTGTGACCTTCTGAGCGATGTTTCCCGTGCGTACTCGTCGCCGAGTTCGTGCTGTACGCGGAATTGGTGTCGGGCTTTTAGCTTTGACCCAAGACCCGTCCATGAACAGAGTGACGAGGAGTATGTGGACCAAGAATTGGTTGCTTCAGCGTGACCAGTTCTCGCACATGCCTTTGCTTCGTGAGATCCGGGAGAATAATCCTGATGATTTCAGGAACTTTCTCAGGATGACGGACCCCGATTTTCACCGTCTTTTGGCTTTGCTGACCCCCTTTATCAGCCGGCAGGATACCTGCATGAGACAAGCCATTACTCCGGAGCAGAGGCTTGTTGCCACGTTGAGGTACTTGGCGACAGGGAGAAGTCTTCAGGATTTGAAGTTCTCTTCAGGTATCTCTCCCCAGGCCCTGGGAATCATTATTCCAGAGACCTGTTCTGCCATCATTCAGGTCCTGCAGGAGGACTATATTAAGGTAACATTTCTACTTTACTATTCCCTTCTATGTATGCTCTGTTTGCTAATGACTTGTATTTTTGACCTCCTTCCCTAATTACCATGATTGCAATATGTTCTAATATGCTGTGCCCCTTTTCTCCTTCATGCATTTTTCCCTTCACTTACCTCACCAGCATGCTCTTCTGCCCCAATAGACACCTATGGCCTAGTCACTTAAGCAATGTCTTTTGTCTGCTGCATAGTATTGTTTGCCCCAAAACACCCCCTAAAATATGCACAAATGTTTGCTGTGTGGTTTACTTCATGTAGAGCCCCCTTTTTTTGTTCTTTTGGTGGGGGGGGGGGCAAACTCATTAGGAACCCCCTCCCCCAACTGCTCTGTCAGATGGTACCAATCCTTTATCTGCTGGCTTTCCCAAGGTCCATACACACTATATACCTACCTCTTTATAGTGCGCATCTTTAGGGATGAATTCAGCAAAGCATGTAGTGCAAGGGACTGCCTCCATACATTCCATTTCCTATTTTTTTGTCTTCTTTCCCTCCTATTAGCTTGCTTGGTAATTTAATAATGTCACACTGTGCCTGCCTTTTTTGGGGGGGGGGGGGGGGTTGAAATGTTATTTGATCTTTCCTGTGGCCTGCCAATAGTGTTAAGTACAGAGGGTCTGGCCAAACTAGCCCACATTATTGAGCCATTTGCCAATCAATGAAGTGCAGAGGGTTAGCTGTCCACCACCCCCCCCCCCCAAAACCCCTAGTTATTGCCAATGGCCCATCAGAAGTGGGGGGATTGATGGGGGGGTGAGTAATCTGTGAAGGGGAGCCTCTACTTTTCTGTGCAAATACTTTCCAGCCTCCAATTTTAGACAATGCTCTTGTTCCAAGATGTTGATTGTCTAATCTGCTTGCAATGTTTAGGTGCAAAGTGACTATTTTTTTTTTCTTGTTTCACTCCACAGTTCCCTTCCACGCCACAGGAATGGCAGACTGTGGCCTCCCACTTTGCCAGCCGTTGGGACTTTCCTAACTGCGGAGGGGCAATTGATGGGAAACACGTCCGCATCGTCCCACCGCCCAACTCGGGGTCCTACTATTATAATTATAAAGGGTTTAATAGTGTAGTGATGTTGGCGGTGGTGTCGGCAACATACGAGTTTATGTATGTGGACGTGGGGATGAACGGCCGGATATCGGATGGTGGGGCCATTACGCACACGGAGTTCTACTGGCGTCTCCAAAGTGGCAGTCTGTGCTTGCCACCTCCAGAGGAGAATGCCGAAGGACTCCCCTTCGTCTTTGTCGCAGATGAAGCGTTTGCGTTGACTCCCCATGTGATGAGGCCGTTCCCGATGAGGACCCTCACCCCGGACCAGAGGGTCTTCAACTACAGGCTGTCCAGAGCCAGAAGAGTTGTGGAGAACGCTTTTGGCATCCTGGCCAGCCGCTTCCGCCTGTTCCTGACGGCATTTAACTTGGCGGAATACAAACTGAACCACATAGTTCTTGCCTGTTGCATATTGCACAACTTCCTCAAAAGACATAACAGGAACTATGTGGTGCCCGTTGGCCCAGATGTGGAGGGCCCTCCAAATGCCGAACTCACAGCCCTTCGAGTGGCACGTCCAGGCTTGCCCCCTCTAAATGCCCGTGTGGTCCGGGACCAATATATGCAGTACTTTGTGGGTAGGGGGGCCATTGCTCTGCCTGACGATGTGTGAGAGGCATTTTTTAATAAATCTGATATTTTAACCAACCTATGATTTCATGTCATTTCAGTCTTCTTTTTAGCTTATTTTACTTTGACATTTTTTCCCTTTGCCTTCGACAGTGGGAATGCACTTTCTGGGCAAAAGGAGGTAACAGTCTCTTCTTCCCAAAAAGATTATTCTCATGTTGTGTGTTTGCTACCTAATCTTTGGTCTAGAGAAGGTTTGTACTGCATAACTGACACCCAAAATACTCCTTTTCATCACCAGGTCTGACATGTGTGTATTCTCCAAAATGCTGTGCTCCGTGTTTTCGTACAAAGCACTGTGGGTGTCATTTACATAAGTCAAATCCGCTATGCTCTACAAGTGCATTGAAAAAGTTCCCCGGGAAAGAAAATTGGAGTGCAAAGTGGATTTGCCTTTAGTAAATAACACCCATTGCCCCCCATATCCTTTTCATTTTACATACATAATGCATTGTGTTTTTTAAATAAGGAAGCCACACATTTAGAAAAATAAAAGTTTACTAGGAAAACATTCCCAAGTGCGTTTACAATCTTCACGCCAAAACTGACAACATCTTGGTTATTTACAACATTGTTTACAAACATTCCGCAATTGGTAAAACCAGGCATGGAGCAAAACAGAACCTAGGAACTTGGAAAGTTCAACTTTGTAAAGTGAAGACAAGATCAGACATGACTATATGTTCAAAGTGTGTTTGATCTTGCCTTCATCACATGGGGGGGTCACCCCCGAAAAGTGGAAATTTGGAACATGCACACAATTTGGGTCTGAAAATGGTCATTAGATGGGAAAACACATGCCTAGAAGCTTCAAAAGTGCCATTTTCCATCATGGGGATGAATGGACGTTTTTTGGGGGTGCAACCCCTTCACCACAACCACTTTCGTAGTTCGTAAAGTGTTTGCACCCCCAAAAAAACGTTGCCATTCATCCACCATGGTGGGAGCTAGCACATGTGGACACAATGTGTGCATGTTCCAAATTTCAGACAGTTTTTAAGTTGCAAATGTGTTCAGAAGCAGGCACAAATGTGTGTTAATTACTTGGTGCGTTTTCATATTTTTCCTAAAACATCAATGATGTTCTTCAATTTTTGTTGAACATCATTGATGTTTTGCTTTATGTAATCTAGATCTCGATTGCAGACCATTATCTCTCCGATGAGTACGTGGGCACTCTCTGTGGTAAAGTGCGATTTTTCTTCCACAACATCCACGTCACCTAAAAACCACAAACAAACAAAAATGGGGTGTTGGAAATGAGGCAGCCATACATGGATTAGCTTACCAGTAGCTGTGTTCTCCCACACTCACCTGTTGTGGTGACAATTTCTCCAAGTTCGATGATCTCTCCTTCCTCCTCCTCCTCCTCTGCTTCTGCTCTTTCCCCTTTTTTGGGAGGTGTTGGTTTGGGGGTTTCCTCAGACGGCCCAAGTTTTCGCTCCCCTATGAGAATGTCCAAAAGGAAGATTTAGCAACACAAACTATTGAGGGCAGAAATAGGAAATGACAAACATTGCTTGAAAGTGACGGACACTATTTTAGTTTGGCCAGTTACAAATGTCAACTACATGAATGAAGTCACTTTGTAAAGGTGCTAAACTGACTAGCTTTTTGGTAGAAGTTTGTGTGATGGAGACCCCCCTCTAGTATCCACTGGAGCACATGTGTGGAAAAGCATAATAAAAAGGGGGTTTGGGTGTCCCAGCACTAGTGCTCTAGAGTCCAGATGGGTAAACAGCTACTGAGTGACCTCTCCTTTACATTGAATAAATTGGCTTTACATTCTTGATGACATTTCTAGTGAGAACAAACTTCCTTTCGCCAAAAAAACACCAAACATCGTATTATAAGTGGCCGAACGATCGAGGTTGCGTACGATCGAATGCACACACACACGACCATGACAGTGGCAGAAAGATCGAGGCTGAGTACGATCGAATGCACAGACGAACCTGAAAGTGGCCATTTTGGAATGTACAACTTGGTAAAAATCAAAACACAATGGAGCAGTATGCAAGCAAGAAATCAAACACAAAACACAACTACTTACTTTTTTGAAGAATTCTCTTGATCTTTCTGTACTGATCGGCCTCCCTCAGTTTCAGGTCTGACCAGCGTTTCCTGAGTTGCTCCTTGGATCGTTGTACCCCAAAATTATTGTACAGCCTTCTCACAACTTTAGACATGATCTTGGCCTTGCGGACATTGGGGTTGAGGTAAGGCCCATACTTCCCATCATAGTCGCTCCTCTTTAATATGTCCACCATCTCCAACATTTCTCCAAATGACATATTGGAGGCCTTGAATTTCAGGTTCCGGGATCGGGACGTTTCTGCCTCCGGACTTTCCTCGTCCTCCTCCTCGTTGGTGGGATATTTGTGGCGCACCTGCTGTGTCCCCGCCATGTGCTCTCCCCACTACGCCGTAAAGAGAAGGGGTGGGGAATAGACGAGAAAGATCGTCAGGGGCGGGCGGAGTTTGAAGCATGCGCAGTGTATATAAAACGTCACACGCCTGTGTCGTAGCCACGATCTGGGAGACGAGGGGAGAGAAAGCTCACGCACGAGACGATCGCTACAAACGAAGGTACAATTTGACGTTGGTACATAACTAGCCTAGACTGATTAGAACTTGAGGCTTCTTTATGGAGAAGATTAGGAGAGTTTAGGCTGACATTATTTATATTGTTTTGTGTGGCGTTGTGTCTTGCAGAGGTGATGGATGCCTTCTACAACGTGAGCTTTCTCCCACACTTCATTGATAAATACCGGCAATTCCCCCTCTTATGGCAGGCAAAACACAGGGATTATAGCAACAGACCAAAGAGGTACGCAGCCCTGCTGAAACTGGTGGCATTTGTAAAGCCTACCCTGCCCATGGCAACCGTCGCAAACTTAAAAGTGAAGATCACCAACATGAAGACTACCTATTTCCGGGAGCGCAATAAGGTCCTGAAGTCACAAGCATCTGGAGCTGCAGCAGCTGATGTCTATGTCCCCACGCTCTGGTACTATGAGAGGCTCCACTTTCTCAAAGACCAGGCTACTGTCAGGAAGTCACTCTCGACTCTTCCTTGCACGCGTCCTTCCACGCACGCCACCCTTGATGAGGATTCCGAGGACCAACCTGGGCCTTCCAGTCAGGAATATGTGCAGGTGCCCAGCTTGTTCCAGGTATAGTAGTTTTGGAACCAGTTTGTTGAATAATGAATGATGTTCAGTTAATTCAGGATCCCCAATTGCTTATTTCCTAACGTGATTGACATATCAACAGACAGTGGCGTGGGAGACATTTTTGGGAAGAATCTAAACTGCAGGGCTGAGAATTGTATGGTTTTGTATTTGAAAACATTTTGCAACAGTCACTAGATGAGAATTGTGTGTGTTTGATGAACAAATAACTGAAACTATGTCCCTTTTTCATACACAGGAAGACCTCAGCCAGGAGGTGGCTGTGGAAGGTGGCAGTCAGGAGGAGGCAGGGGGTAGTGGCAGCCAAGAGGGGGGTAGGCGTAGGAGCCTGACTGTCTCCCAAGTCTCTCCCCTCCGCCTTCCCTACAGAAGGGCGAAAAACATGGGGGAGGTGGGAGAGTCAGCGCTCCAGCTGATAAAAGATGCCTCAGCCTCCCTCTATGCCACACCCACCTACGAGGAGGCCTTTGCCTCCTTGGTTACAAGTAAATTTACGGGTATGGAGGCGGGGCAACGCAGCATGTGTGAGGAGGTCATCCTCAAAATACTAAATGAGGGGATGGCTGGGGAGATGACTCCCCTCACACATGTTTGCGAGAGTGACCTTGCTCCGCCTCCTCCTCCTCCTTCTGCCACCCCACCAGCACCAGCACCACGGCGTGGAAGGAAGCGTACAAGGAAGACAAGAGAGTGACAACCTGGACTCAGTCTGGTCTGAGAGAAGATGGAGCCTCTCGTAGTACCAGAGCCTGGGGACCTAGATGGCATCTGCTGCAGTTCCGGATGTTTTGGACTTCAGGACCAGATTGCGCTCCCTTATTATTTAGATAGGTAGTCTTCATGCCCCCAATTGTTTAAGTCTGTAAAATGATGGTTGCCATGGGTGTCCAAGGCTTTGCAAATTCCCCAAGTTTCACCATGGCTGCGTTCCTCTTTGGTCTGTTGCTGAGACCTAAATAAATGTTTTTTTGATTTGAAATAATCATTGACTATTGTGTTTTACTTTTCTACAATGACAGTTTTTCTTTGAGTAGGCAGGTACATTTCACTAATCCTAGAATTAACAAGGGGCACCAACAACCAACAAACTCCTAGTAAATGTAAGCAAGAAATACAAATGTTAATAATGTGGTTTTGCTAAGTTGAGACATACAAACCCCCTCCAAAAAAAAAAAAATCTCCTTCAAATATGTATTCCCCCAAAAAAAAAAAATCTGGGTAAAAAAATAAGAAAGATTGTATTACGATCTGAGTAAAAATAAACATGTAGTGTATAAATGCTGCAAAGTAATAAAGAAGTAAGTTTGTGAGAAGTGCGGGTGAATAGGAGCAGCTAAAAGATGTCATTCTTGTTGCATTGTAAAGAAAAAGAGAATGCGCTGCATTAAAGACATTTTAACATTGCAGCGTGACGAATGTGCTGTGTCGATTAGGAAAGGTAGTTTTACCTGACCGAGCGCTTCCGTCACAGAATTTCTTCGGAGCATGCGTAGCACTTTGTCCGTCGGACAAGCGTACACACGCTCGGATTTGGTGTGATCGGACCGGGTTGACGGGAAATCTTTCCAGCAGGAGATAAGACTTTGTCCGACGGACAAACCGACGAACACTGTCCGATGGTGCATACACACGGTCTGATTTTTCAACAACCTTGTCCGATCGGACCAAATTGATGAAAAAGTCCGACCGTGTGTATGGGGCTTAAGAGATCTTGGGGACCTTTGTGCTTTTGCCACTCATCTGGTGCTAAAGTCAGTTGTGAGACTAGTTCAAGGGGACACCGACTGGTGTCCTGAAGAGCTTTGTCCAGCTAATCTTCTACTTAAAGGGACTTTTCTCTTTTGGCTCTAGGAAAGGGGGTCACAGTTACTTCTACTACCTTAAAGCTGAAGTCTACTGTTTGTTTCAATCATGGACTTGTCCAGAAAGAATACCTAAGTCCTCAAATTGTATAAGGTTCTTGTTTTTTGGAGCATCCCACCTAATTCCCTCAACGCTATCCAAGTTCAAACATAAAAACCACAAAAACAACCCCCCTAAATTAGTCATTGAGGAAACGTGTGAATGAGCCTGTGTGCCAGGCTGCAGGGCGAAGCTTGTGGGGAAGACCTGGACATTATTCCTGCGGCTCCTACGGGAGTAGCACTACACAAGCATGAGAGAGCAAGTGACAGTCACCTGTCTCCTCACAATGCCGGACTTGGTGTCTGAATGGCCAATCACTAAGTCCCAATGCCGTCACATGGATGTGCCATTAATGTGGTTGTAAAGGCAGAAGGTTTTTTATCTTAATGCATTCTATTAAGATACCTTCTCACCCCCTCTAATGCTTACCTGAGCCCCATCTCTGTCCAGCGATGTCCACGAGTCGTCCATCCAGGACTCTCCCTCCTGATTGGCTGAAACACAGCAGGGGCGTCATTGGCTCCCGCTGCTGTCAATCAAAGTCAGTTAGCCAAGTCAGTTAGCCAATCAGGAGGGGGGTCGGGGCCGAACCGCAGCTCCTTGTCTGAATGGACACACGGAGCTGCAGCTCGGCTCGGGTGCCCCCATAGCAAGCTGCTTGCTGTGGGGGCACTCAACAGAAGGGAAGGGCCAGGAGCAGCAAAGAGGGTCCTGAGAATAGGAGGATCCAGGCTGCCCTGTGCAAATCAACTGCAATGGAGCAGGTATTTATAACGTGTTTTCTATTTTTATTATTTTTTTTTTTTTTTTTTTAAAACGAGACTTTACAATCACTTTAAAAGCAATAGTCAACAATGCTTGGAAGGGAATTCACCAAAAATTGGAGCAGCTGTGCATGGCAACCAGCCATCAGCTAACAGTTTTCATTTGAGATAAGGATATAAGCTGATTGGTTGCCTTGCACAGCTGCTCCAAATTCTGTCTGCTCCAGTTTCGATAAATTCCCTAAGGGCACTTTCACACAGGTGCTGCGGCATCGGTGGTACCCCCTGCTATCGGCCAAAAAAAGATTAAAAGCTTTGCCGGGCGCTTCGGCGGCGCTGCCCATTGACACCGCTCCTAAAGCGCCTCAAAGATGCTGCTTGCAGGACTTTTTTAAGCGTCCTGCCAGCGCACAGCTCCAGTGTGAAAGCTCTCAGAGTGACAGGAGAGGCGCTTTACAGGCACTTTGCAGGTGCTATTTTTAGCAATATAGCGCCTGTAAAGCACCTTAGTGTGAAAGTAGCATGTGTTTTCATAAACTGCTGAAGATTTCTAGTGACTTTGGAGACTGACGTTGGAGCGCTAAGCAGCAGGTAGCTATGGTAAAGATAAATATAGGCCCTGTAGTGTTCCTAAGGACCTGCAGGATTTTCTCTAAACTTTGCAGCTAAGGGTTCAATGGCCAGTGCAAAGAGGAGAGGACATAAGGGAAAGCTCTGCCTAGTGCCTCTATATATTTTGAATGGTTCCGAGATAAGCCTATTGACCCTCTGACTGTGGGATTATAATATAAAAGTTGGACCCATGAGAGGAACCTGGGGTCAAATCCCAATTTAGTGAGAAGTGAGAAAAGATATTCCCATTCCACAGAGTCAAGTGCTTTTTTTGTGTCTAAGGAGACTATCACTCTACTAGCACTGTTATCATGTTGTTCTTGTATGTTAAAAAGAGCCTCCTGAGGTTAATTTGAACACATCTTCCTGGTATAAACACGGTTTGGTCCTCCCCTACAAGTTTAGTAATTACCGATTGCAGTCTACTCGCTTATACCTTTGTCAGGGTTTTTATATCCGCATTTATCAGTGAAATGGACCTATAAGATTCACATTCTAAAGGGTCCTTACCAGGCTTTGGTAGCACTACAATAAGAGCTTCTCTCATGGATTGTGGTAGTATTCCTTCTTTTCTAGCGGCTGTGTATATCTTATTTAAATGTGGTACTAAGGAATCTTTATACACTTGATACCATTCGGCTGGATATCCATCCAGGCCAGGCAATTTATGAGGTTTAAGGGTAGCAATGGCAGCACTAATTTCATCTTGTGTTTATAGCTTGTTCTAAACTTTCCATTAATGTTGTGATTATTTTTGGTAGGGGGAATATTATCAAGGTACTTTAAGATGTCTGCACTTGTCTTACAACTTTGGGATTAATAAAGATGCTCATAAAACTCCACAAAAGTATGCAGAATCTCCTGGGGCTCTTTCACAATAGTGCCCCCTGAGTTTCTAAGGTGCATAATAGAGACCGGGGTATAAGAAGATTTGGTCAGGAATGCCAGAAGGCGGCCATTCTTGTCCCCAGCTTCAAAAACGTATCTATACTGATGCAATTGGTTCTTGCTAGTTTGTTCTGTCAAAAGTAAACGGTATGTCCGCTTATATTCTTGCCATGTTTTATAATTAGTGGGAGAGGGATCCCGCACATAGGAACTTTCTGCCTAAGTAACTTGTTCCTCTGCCTGTAAAACATTTGAACCCAAATCCTTGATCTCTTTGATAAACGCCCCCCTGAGAGTCGCCCTAAATGCTCCATTTTCGGCCCAATAATGAGAGATAGCAGTCTGGCATTTTATTGTAATATACCGTATATACTCGAGTATAGGCCGACCCGAATATAAGCCGAGGCACCTAATTTTACCACAAACAACTGGGAAAACTTATTGACTCGAGTATAAGCCTAGGGTGAGAAATGCGCAGCTACTGTAAGTGGAAAAAAGAGGGTCAACGATGCCCATTTGCAGCCTCACTGTGCCCATGCAGATGGACACAGTTGACCGATTTGGGGCCCTGTATCTCAGGGTCACTTAGTGCTAGGAACCCCATCTTTAGATATGTTGTAGTGCTAATTCCACTGGGTTGGAATACAACATTTGGGGTTCCTAGCACCAAGTGTCCCCGAGATATGGGGCCCCAAATTCGGGTCAGAAAATCTCAAGCACTTTTCTGCAGCAGAGAATGACATTTTCTGAACCAACTTTGGGGCCCTGTATCTCGGGGCCACTTAGTGCTAGGAACCCCATCTTTGGATATGTTGTAGTGCTAGTTCAACTGGGTTTGAATGCCAAATTTGGGGTTCCTAGCTCCAAGTGTCCCCGAGATATGGGGCCCCAAATTCGGGTCAGAAAATGTCAAGCACTTTTCTGCAGCAGAGAATGACATTTTCCGAACCGACTTTGGGGCCCCGTATCTCGGGGCCACTTAGTGCTAGGAACCCCATATTTGGATATGTTATAGTGCTAGGTCCACTGGGTTGGCACACCAAATTTGGGACTCATAGACCCAAGTGGCCCCGAGATACGGGGCCCCAAAGTCGGGTCGGAAATTTTTTTTTTTGCTGCAGAAAAGTGCTTGACTCGAGTATAAGCCGAGGGGGGCACTTTCAGCACAAAAAATGTGCTGAAAAACTCGGCTTATACTCGAGTATATACGGTAATCCTCCTGCAGCCATTGGGCATTCATGTGCCAATGTGCTATCCCAGATTTTTAGCCCAAATTTAAGATATCCTTCATTGAGAGTGGTCCGATATTGCCCTAGATAAATATTTTACACTATGTATTAAAGACAGACCTTCAATTGTAAATAACAACATATCAATTCTCAAAAGCGTTCTATGCGTTTCTGAATGGCAGGAGAACTCTCTTATCCCTGGATTTTTGTATCGCCAAACATCTATTATAAGGGCATAGCTCTCCAACCATGAAGAAAGTGAGGGGGATGACCCTGATACACATCCTTGCCTGTCCATGGCTACATCAGATACCACGCTGAAGTCCCCTAGAAACATTACTGGTCCTCTCGCATTTTATATTATTTCTATCTTATACCAACTTATATATTTGTTTTAACACACTGTAATTGCATATTTCTTGCCTAAATTTGTTGCATTATTTAAGAAAAAAAATCACCTAAAAAATGACATTATTCAATTCTGACATCCCTCACTGCTTGCTCCTTTGAGGTGAAAGAACAAAAAGTTACAACCATAGGCTTGAATGCCAAGGGGCATATGCATAGTCTCTGAGCAAGTAACATAAAATCAAAATGTTGTACCGTTTTCCACAAAGTTTCTAAATAAGAAAGTATTGCTTTTATATTTTCTTTTGTATAAGGCGCCATTCACCCCTGAGCTTGAATCCCATTGTTTTCATCAAGTTGTGCCTGTTTACACACTCAGGCACCAGTCACTTCAGAAAGTACAGGAGCTCTTTTAGGCTCCATTCACACCTAAGCATACTGCAGCGACACCTGCTGCGCTGTGTTTGTTCAAGCTTTTTTTCCCCCGCTTTTTTGTGGTGCGTTTTTGGAGCGGCACCATTCATTCGAATGGGTCTCCCTCTGCTCCAAAAATGTGCCAATGAAGCTCATGTACCAAATTTTGACACAGAGCCAGGCACATTTGGCATTGTGTTTTTTGCCGCTATTTTCGTGTGTTTTGTTGCACCACAATCGCAGAGAAATCACACCGCGTTTGGGGTGCTATTAAGAAATAATGACATTGGAAACACATCCCGCGTTTGCTGTGATTCCAAAACGCTCAGATGTGAACGGAGCCTAACAGGCAGATTTGGGCATGTTTTGCCCCATAGGTTTAAAATGGACACTTGAAAAAATATACAAAAATGCATGTTACATGCATTTTTCAGGTACTCCAATAGACCTAAAAAAAACATGTAAAAAGCCTTTAAATTGTTTCAACGATACAGGCAGAGAGTGGGATATCTCGCAATGGACTCCATTAAGTACATGTGTGCTGCATTTATCTTACTCACTGGACTGGGGAGTTTACATAGGTCTCACTTTTTTCTTAAAAAGAAATATAATTTTGTTGTATGGTAAACAAATAGGGATTTTTCTGAGGATTAGTTTCTTCACAGTGCTAGCAGCTACAGAGGTTAGTGAGAGCTTATTTTAAAGTCGGACTTTAAGCAGCTATAAAAGACACAATTAATGCAGCTGTCTATCCATTACTACATCCTTAAATGTATTTATGTATAAATATACAGTATTATACGTATATTGTGATATGTTAGGGGTCCAGATCACCAGCCAGCCCTATTGGTAAAAATAAAAAATGTTTTATTTTTAAACGATAAACAAAACAGCTTATTTTCAACAAGAAAAAAAAAAACAGTTCATAAATCTTTGAATACAAACTTCTGGCTCACCGCCAGCATATACTTGTCCTTTAAGTCCCCATTCGCACATGCACATCTCACTTATACGTCTTTTTTTGTTTTTCTTTACTTGACAGCATAGAGCAGCCCTATGTCTTACAAACTTGGCAAGCTTGGCAAAGTAGTTCATGGAGCATTTTCCCACGTTGTGGTTTAAGTGTTTTTTTTTGTGTGCATTTTGCTTGTTTGCCATGTTGTTGTGTCGCATTTCCTAGCTGCATTTGGGGTTTCATCAACAATTAAGGGTACCTCAAGTGCAATGCACATTTTTCACGCATTACAGGAACGTGCATTTCTGCATACATTTCTAGAAAGCAAATATGTGAATAGGGCCTAACAGGGTTTCAAGTCCCTGCTTTCTCCAGGGGTTCAAAGAAAGGTCGCCAAAAGAGCTTTGGCCCTGTTTCTCCTTTTAAGCTAATTTATTGCTTGCTCCCTTCTCACTTTATGGCTTGCCTTACTGCACTGATGGTATATTTGGGTTCTTACTGATCTCATACATTAAAAAACAGGATTCTGCTCTGGAGTAAATACAAATTTTACCTATTGTAACATAATGAAAGGTGAAGTGGTTGAGGGATGGTATTCTTCACCTTGAATGCTTTCTAATGTGGGAAACTAAAATGGAGTCCGGTCCACATTTTCCAGGTAATCTTGGCTCACTTTTGACCAACAGCAGGTGGGATAAAGAAGGAAAGGCTGGAGCAAGGAGGTGCTCTGGCCTGTGACTCAGTAAACTCTACACTGTAATATAAAGGGGACTGCACTGTAAAGGGGCACTTTAAAGTGCAGTCCACTTTAAACCACAGTGCCCCTTTATTATACAGTGCACCTAGCAATCACAGCCCCCCATCACAATGCCCCTTGCAGTCATGTCCCCTCCTTTTCTCTATGATCACAGTGCCCCCTTTTACTCTGTCTCCCCTGCACAGTCCTACCTTCGGCAGGGCAGAGGTGTCCTCTCCAGGGTCTCCTGCCCCACCGATGTCATCCTATCAGCAGGGCAGGGTGCGGGAGAAGCTGCAGCTCTAGATCATATTAACGAGCTGGTGATTACCCGCTCGTAATATAAAAAGACTCTCACTCCCTGTGCAGATCTCCAGCTCCTCCTGCCCTCTGCCCTGCTGATAGGATGACATTGTTGATGGGGCAGGAGAGCAGGGAGAGGAGACACAGGCATGGCTGAATATTGTTGGAGAAGCGGCACCCGCAGTCTGTTTTAATGCTGTCCGGATTGCGGTCGACACAGCCCGGGGGTTGGGGATCCCTGCATTAGCCAGCTCTTGTTATGTGGCCCCGGTCCCCCGGGCAAATGCCCGGTGTGCCCTATGGCCAGTCCGGGCCTGACTGCAAGTCAGACTTTTAAGAAAGACCTGCCACTTGGACTACCTTTTTTCCAGGAAAGGTGATCATCACTTGAGCAAAACTATTAACATTTTATGTTATATTATAATTATATATTTATTATATTATTAAAATAGGCCTTTGCTTACCCCACTTTTAATGTGAATCTGTCACAAACGTGGGCAAATGAAACTAAGCATATGATGATACATAAACCTAGGTTATCTTTTATATAACAACATGTCAGAATAATTAACAGATGCAGAGATACAGGCAACTGAATTTCTATACACATTTTCTGTATAAGTAGAACTTGGTATTGCCTTACCACCTCCTGCATCTTCTTACTGGTCAGTGTGGCTGCCCAAGACTTTAACAGAGAATAGGAGGCTTGGAAGGCAGGGAGGGTCATGGTTAAACTTGACTCTATCAGGAAAATTTAAGATTTGCATTACTCAGATGGGATGTACATTTTCAATTGTAGCCCTCTCTTTAGTTTCTTCCGTCTTTCTGTTAGTAGATTTGTTTTTGGGAATAGATTTTGTTTCTATAATTTTTGGCACTACTTTATTAATTGGTTACTTTGTTATTTATTTATTTTTCACAATGAATTGTTGTTATGCATAAAAACATTGTCTTTAAAGAGGAACTTCAGCCATGTTTTATGTTTTATATTTAATCCCTCCTACCTTGTTCACTGGGTTATCCTCTAAACACAGAATCACACGTACAACAAATTCAGTGTTGTCTGGCTGTAATCTACCGGTCTGCCATCGCATACTGGGCCCCCACCACCATATTCTTTGCTTATGTCATCAGGAGCTGGCTGTTTCTTCCAAGTTCTTGCAACCATCCCCCTGATGCCATGTGCTGTGGATTGCCCGGAAGCCTCCTGAGATGTTTGACTTAATATCTCAAGAGGCTTCAGGCAGCTGTGATAAGTTATTCTCAGCTTGGTGAGAATAAAATAGGTACTTACCAAAAAATTAAAATAAAATCTGCAATTGTGTGAAATGGGGGAGGGGGGGGGGGCTGGGTTAGATCGTGTAAAGTGTGGGTGAACAGGGTGAAGGTTAGATTTTGACTGATTTATTATTTGATTGCTTACTCCACCCCATTCCGTTGGTGTTGGGATAGTTTAGTCAGTCTTGTGTGTTAGCTATGACTAAGACCCTTTAGGAGTGAAATGCATAAGCCATGCTTGCTTTTTCTAATACTTGATGCCCTAATAAAGGATATTTGGAGGTATCAATTCATACTGCCATTCTGTTACTATTGTTAAGATTTGCATATAGTTTCAGTTGCCTCTATCTCTAGATCTATTGATCATCCTAAGATGCAGTTTTCTCTAAAGATCACCTCTGCTTATGTATTTGTTCATTATACTGTATACTCAATATGAATAGGCCACATTTGTGACAGGTTTACTTTAACTCATTATAATGTCATTCTCTCTTAGCGGATCAATTACAGACAAGAATGTAGGTGTACTGACCATATGTTAGGTCGGCACTGACAGGTAGTTGTCACTTTACTAAACAAGAGCGGTTTCCACGGAAACAGAGAATAATATGTATCTTCTGTGCAAAGGTCCATTCTACTTTATATGATTCACAACTTAGCAGAATTCTGCTGCCACCAGCAAAACCTTTTATACCCTCTCTATTCATAGATAATGTATCCTATAGTCCTTGTATCTTGGGAACCTGAGGCTGTAGAGAAATCAAGCAGTTCATTTAGATGCAATGTTTAGTCTTTTCATTTTTTTTTTTCCAGATAAAGATGTTAAAAATAACCACTTGTAAATACAGTGGTGTGAAAAAGTGTTTGCCCCCTTCCTCATTTCCTGTTCCTTTGCATGTTTGTCACACTTAAGTGTTTCGGAAAATCAAACCAATTTAAACAATAGTCAAGGACAACACAAGTAAACACAAAATGCAATTTGTAAATGAAGGTGTTTATTATTAAAGGTGAAAAAAAATCCAAACCATCATGGCCCTGTGTGAAAAAGTGATTGCCCCCTAAACCTAATAACTGGTTGGGCCACCCTTAGCAGCAACAACTGCAACCAAGCGTTTGCGATAACGTGCAATGAGGCTTTTACAGCGTCCTGGAGGAATTTTGGCCCACTCATCTTTGCAGAATTGTCCTAATTCAGTTACATTAGAGGGTTTTCGAGCATGAACGGCCTTTTTAAGGTCATACCACAACATCTCAATAGGATTTAGGTCAGGACTTTGGCTAGGCCACTCCAAAGTCTTCATTTTGTTTTTCTTCAGCCATTCGGTGGTGGACTTGCTGGTGTGTTTAGGATCATTGTCCTGCTGCAGAACCCAAGTTCGTTTCAGCTTGAGTACACAAACAGATGGTCGGACATTCTCCTTCAGGTAGACAGCAGAATTCATAGTTCCTTTTATCACGGCAAGTCTTCCAGGTCCTGAAGCAGCAAAACAGCCCCAGACCATCACACTACCACCACCATATTTTACTGTTGGTATAATGTTCTTTCTGAAATGCAGTGTTCCTTCTACGCCAGATATACTTGGACACACACCTTCCAAAGAGTTCCACTTTTGTCTCATCGGTCCACAGAATGTTGTCCCAAAAGTCTTGGGGATCATCAAGATGTGTTGTGGAGAAATTGAGACGAGCTTTGATGTTCTTTTTGCTCAGCAGTGGTTTTCTCCTTGGAACTCTGCCATGCAGGCCATTTTTGCCCAGTCTTTTCCTGATGGTGGAGGCATGAACGCTGACCTTAACTGAGGCAAGTGAGGCCTGCAGTTCCTTGGACGTTGTTGTGGGGTCTTTTGTGACCTCTTGGATGAGTCGTCGCTGCGCTCTTGGGGTAATTTTGGGCGGCCGGCCACTCCTGGGAAGGTTCACCACTGTTCCATGTCTTCGCCATTTGTGGATAATGGCTCTCACTGTGGTTCGCTGGATTCCCAAAGCTTTGGAAATGGCTTTATAACCCTTTCCAGACTGATAGATCTCAATTACTTTCTTTCTCAATTGTTCCTGAATTTCTTTGGGTCTCGGCATGATGTGTAGCTTTTAAGGATCTTCTGGTGGACCTTACTGTGTCAAGCAGCTCCTATTTAAGTGATGCCTTGATTGTGAACAGGTGTGGCAATAATCAGGCCTGGGTGTGGCTAGAGAAATTGAACTCAGGTGTGGACAACCACAGTTATAGTATGTTTTAACAAGGGGGGCAATCACTTTTTTCACACAGGGCCATGATGGTTTGGATTTTTTTTCACCTTTAATAATAAACACCTTCATTTACAAATTGCATTTTGTGTTTACTTGTGTTGTCCTTGACTATTGTTTAAATTGGTTTGATGTTCCGAAACACTTAAGTGTGACAAACATGCAAAGGAACAGGAAATGAGGAAGGGGGCAAACACTTTTTCACACCACTGTAATCTTGTCAGTATATGTTAATGTTTTCATTTATAATTATAAGTGTAGGCAGCCATATTTGGTCACTGCATATGCAGGTTCAGCTTCTTGCAATGCTACACCATGGTTGTGCTTTACTGCTTCCTCTCATACTGCAAGTCTATGAGTCAGCTGACTCAGCAGTTGTTTGGTGAGAGTAATTAAACTAAAGCTAGCCCTAAAAACAACAAAAATATGGGGTTGATTTACTCAAACTGGAGAGTGCAAAATCTGGTGCAGCTGTGCATGGTAGCCAATCGGCTTCTAACTTCAGCTTGTTCAATTCAACTTTGACAAAAAACCTGGAAGCTGATTGATTTCTATGCAGAGCTGCACCAGATTTTGCTCTCTTCAGTTTTAGTATGGGTCCTTTCACATGGGGCGTATAGATTTGAAGGGAAACCCCACGCCAAATAAAAAATGGTGTAGGGTCCCCCGAAATCCACACCAGACCCTTATCTGAGCATGCAGTCCGGCAGGTCAGGAAAAGGGGGGGGTAACGAGCGATCTCCCTCCTCCTGAACCTCACCAGGCCACATGTCCTCAACATGGGGGGGGGGGTGCTTTGGAGCAGGGGGGCTCCAAAGGGGTACCTTGTCCCCTTGTTGATGGGGACAAGGGCCTCATGCCCACAACCCTGTTTACAGTTGAGGCTAATGTTGGATGCCTTTCTAAAGAAATGTAGTGCACCCCCCCCCCCCCCCCCTAGGGAGCCACAGGAGAAATGGGATCCCCCACTCTGCACAGCCAGGCACACCAAATCTTCACAGTCTCCCAGAGTCATAAAATAGTCCAGCACTTTGTTTTGTTATTTTATTGAGGGGATAAAACTTGGATAGGGAGAAGGGGTATTAGGGGATGCCCACTTGACTTAGAACACATTTTAGGGACAAATTTGGCTATATACAGTCTAAATACACTCCTCAGCTTCCTCCAGCACACTTGCTTGCAGAACTCCCCTGGCACACTGACAAAAATTATCTGACACAGCACTCAGTCAGATCGTTGAACATAAGCCTGTTCTAGGCAGGAACCCGAGGCCCCTTTAGGTGTGTAGCAAAAATCAGTATCCAGCTCACATCCCTGTGGCTACTGATCCCAGCACCACCTCTTTAGGCACTGCCAGTCAGCCTGACTGCAGCTACCCCTTTCACTAGCCCTCCTGGCTACTTCTCCACAGTCCTCCCAGACTGAAACTCACTCACCAGCCCACCTGGCTGACTCCTCTGGAGAACTTCTGGATGTGCTGACCTGCTCCTGCTGTCCTCTCCTTGCTTACATGCCTCCAGGAAGGATATCCTCCATGTGTTGTAGAGGGTCCCTCCAGCACCCAAGCCCCGGGCCCAAGGTCACCCCCCAGACTAGGGGGCACCCTCAATGGCCACCGAAGGCCTCCTCAGCACTACTCCTCCGTCTGCCCCTGCTGGCATGATTCATTATTTATGAGGTACCTGCCCCCTGCCAGCCCATTTTGCTGGAGATTGGCTGGGGCCTTCAACACCCCAAGCAGCTCCTCCTAGACTCTACCCTCTACTTCTGGAATCTTCTCTAAAGTTCCAGAGAGCAGGGGGACCAGATGTGCTGCTCCGCTGAGTCATCCAGCCTCCCTGAGTCACTCAGCTCTGACCCAGACTCAACCCAGACCTGGCTCCCAGCCAGGCCAAGTTTTTCTGCAATAACAACTCTATACACTAGCACTCACTAGAGCAGTGATGGCGAAGCTTTGCAGCCCAGATTTTTTGGAACTACATTTCCCATGACTCTCATACACTCTGCATTGTAGATGAGCATCATGGGAAATGTAGTTCCAAAACATCTGGGGTGCCAAGATTGGCCATCACTGCACTAGAGGGTGCTACAGAAAAGTATGAGGTGCTCTGAGGAAGAAGGTATCCCTTTGAAACATGTCAGCCAGCAGTGGTCCTTAAGTTCTCTCCTTCACCATCTGGAGACTGTCGTACCTAGATTGACTGCCACCATTTGAAGGCCTTTTACTAAACAAATTATCTTCACATCAGGTTTGTGAGTAGTTTTTAATCTGTTTTTACAAATACATTTACTAAAGTATAATGGATAAGGCTGGTGCGCCCTCTTTTTATTTATTTCCTCTAAGAAATGTATGTGGATCATACAGTAGTAGAACCTAATTCCCTTGGTTTACTGCTGAAGTCTGAAGAGTGCAGCTGGACCCCTTGGAAATCCACCAGGCCTTAAGCTCCTGCTTAGGTTGCCTTTTGGATGATCTGGCTCTGATCAGGCCCATGGACCTCTGTTTACAAAGTTGAGAATACTTTTGTAGTTTCATTCATGCACAAATTCAATTAATCTCGTACATTTTGAACTTTTTAAAGCCTGAGACTGAAAACTTTTTTTTTTTCGATTTGTCTACCGTAACTAAAACTACAGAGGTCCTGTTTAGAGTCCTTGTATTTTAACGAAAATATGTAAAAGCTCTAAGAAGAATTCTTCCCCTCAGTCCTGAAACCATCACAGATATTGCCTCTTCTCTGAAATCCATCCGTATTTGTAATAATCTAACACGCGTAGAGTCTGAGAGGAGTGTGCCATCTCCTCCCAGCTTCTGAAGTCTGACTCCGTACCAGGCTGTGAGGAGTGTGACTTTATCGGAGTCCCACAACTAAAAGGCCTCTTGGGTCCAACACACTTTTCTGAAACTGGAGAAAATTGGCCTGTTCCCAGTGGTATAAGGCTCTTCGTCCCTGCAGGCGTCTGGCAGCCATTTCAGATCTTCCCTCCCCGGGTTTGCGCGTCCCCCCCTTCCTTTTCTGCGCCTCCAAATAGCAGTAAGGAAGTAGAGCGGGCGGGATGTGTTCTCATGAATTAATCAGTCCTGCTCGGGGGATGCATTATTGAAGCTCTCTGGTTAGTTCTTCATGGAGTGATCTGAGGAATATAGGCCACTGGTTTATTTATCAGGGAAAATAATGATTTCTCTTTGTTGTCTCGAGTGTTGCCCTGTACAAGATGAGGAAGGGTGCAGAGCCGGGATATGACAATGAGATGATGGTCCCGAATATCACACCTCACCTTGCATCCCATTCTCTGTACACATGTAGGATCTGCTGTGGGTCCTTGGTTTAACCCTTACTTTGCTAGGGTCAGCATTGCATTTCTGTCATCTGCAGCAGAATCTATAAATATTTGATAGTTCAGACAGGCAGCTTGTGGTTCATCTGGTGAGCTCAGTCCTGCCAGGTGAAATAGACTCATCAGGTTTTAAATTCATGATACAAGGTATTTTGGAGTCTGCACAGAATGAAGAATAACTTGGCTGAATCTTGATAGTTTTACTGATACCGAAGGAATGCTAACATCTAAAAATTGTTTAATTTTGTCAAACATTAGGTAAAATATATGTATTCAGTTTATTATATGATCTGTGTAGTGTATGGACGTCTGCAAAAGTGCAGCGTGTTTTTGTGTGGTGCGGGAAAACACGCAATGTAGCCCCTTTTTCTTGTACCTGGTGTGAATGAGCCCTTATAGTCTGCATATGTGTAGCACATCTGCATTATAATAACTCATGGTGGCAGGATCCCAACATAGTAGTTTGGGGTGTGAGGTTCTCAAAAAGTATTCGTTCCACTTCAATTCTGAAGTCCCTTAAAGTGGAACTAAATTGTAAATAAAAATAGCGTGCAGGCATGTTCTTTATTATTATAGCAGTAAAATTGACTTGCCTGCTTGGGGGAGGTGATGGTACCAGTGAAGAACCTTGCAGGTGTCGGACCGTTGGAGCAGAGGTTTTGCAGACTTTTGTTCTGCTTTAGTTGCCACTAAAATTAAAAGTTTTGAAACACTAAATGCACACCCTAACACTTTATATCACTCCTTGCTGTACACAAAGAACCCAACTCCAGCTAAATCTTTTTTTTTAGGTTTGAACAGAGTGGCAAAGGATTCGATTTTCTGTCATTTTTTTTGGTGTGTTTTTGGAGAGATCTCCCATCACTTCCTGCACTGAAGTCTTCAGTGGATGCACTCTAACAAAAAAATATATTTTTAATAAAATAGGGAAGGGTTAGAGCCACTGTCAACTTATTAATTTTGTCAGTGTCTTTCCACTGACCACTGCTCCCCTTATTTCTTGTCCTGTTTTTGTGGCGAGAGGAAGTGAGGTGAAACCTCTTGTACCCGGTCACAGACAGTAAAAACAATTGGCAAAATATTTTCTTTTCCAAAGTCTGTCCAAGTTGGGATTTAAAATGTAACTTTTTAGTCAAACTAAGGTAGGGTTTCTATTGCAGCTTGTGGCCCCATTGAGAATATTACTTTTACTTTCATTACTTCTCACTTTCTATCCTAGCAATGCCATCATCGGCACAGGAAGTAAGTCAAAACTTCTCTGTCTCTAACAGGGACATAATCTCAATAAAAAAACAACAACTTTTTTTTTAGTGCAGTTGAGAACCCCTGTGGGTGTTTTATCCCTGTCCCTGTCCCCGTTGAAGAGTCCCCCTTACTCCCCAATGTGGCGCCAGACAAAAAATAAACTGACAAAGGCTTTAAACCTTGTACACTCTTTTTAAATAAATAAAAAAACATTTTGAACATAGGAGTGTGCAATAATCCATTAATCAAATTCTGGGGCTTCGCTTAAAATGGCAAGGTTTAAAGATTACAATTGTAGCTCACCTCCTAAGGAGCCGCAGGTGAAATGGGATTCCTGCACAGCCAGGCACACTGAATAGAAATAAAAAATAGTCCAGCACTTTGTTTTGTTATTTTACTGAGGCGATAAAACTTGGATGGGGAATAGGGTTATTATGGGATGCCCATTTGACTTAGAGCAAACTTCAGAGACAACTTTGGCTATATACAGTATATATACACTCCTCAGCTTCCTCCAGCACACTTGCTTGCAGAACTTCACTGACACTCTGATAAAAATATGATCTGACATAGCACTCAGTCAGGTTGGTGTGCAAAAGCCTGTTATAGGCAGGAACAGGAGGCCCCTTTTAGATGTGTAGCAAAAATCAGTGTCCAGCTTACATCCCTGTGGCTACTGATCCCAGCACCACCTCTTCAGGCACTGACAGTCTGCCTGGCTGCAGCTGCCCCCTTCACTAGCCCTCCTGGCTACATCTCCACAGTCCTCCCAGACTGAAACTCACTCACATCTGGCTGACTCATCTGGAGAACCCCTGAATGTGCTGACCTGCTCTTGCTGTCCTCTCCTTTCTCCCATGCCTCCAGGAAGGATTTCCTCCGTGTGTAGAGAGACCGTCCAGCACCAGAGCCCAAGATTAGGGGGCACCCTCAAAGGCCACCAACAGCCTCCTCAGCCCTCCTTCTCCATCTTCCACCCCACTGCCCATGCTGGCCTTACCCATGAGTATTTATGAGGTACCTGCCCCCTGTCAGCCCATTTGCTGGGGATTGGCATCAATACTCCAAGCAGCTCCTCCTAGACTCCCCCCTCTACTTCTGGAAGCTTCTCCAAGGTTCCAGAGAGCAGGGGGAGTTACCAGAGATGCTGCTTGCTGAGTCATCCAGCCTCCCTGAGTCACTCAGCCCTGACCCAGATTCAAACCAGGCCAGGCCAAATTTTCCTACACCCTAGCACATTAGAGGGTGCTACATAATTGTTAATGAAAATGTGTCAAGTATATAGACATATGTCATATTTAATACATGCTATGCATTTTTTTTCAGGGGGCAGAGCTTTGTAGTATGTGTGTGGTGGGGGTTTTGGGGGAAACTAATCTTTGGTTGTAAATTGGCTTGTGAGTTACCTATTCCAGAGCCATGTGCTCATTTCTGAGCTTTGCACAATCCGCACATTTGAGCCTTGCACAATACATATACTTGCACAATACACACCCCTGAGCCTTACACATTATGCACTCCTGACCCTACGCGAAACACACTCCTACTCTCTGCATGCTGTGCATTACACACCCCTGAGCATTGTGTACTCCTGTGCTGCGTGCAATATGCATTCCTGAGACATGCACCCTGTGCGATACACACTCCTGTGCCCTGTTCCCTGTGCCATATGCACTCCTGAGCCCTGCGTCTTATGCGATATGCACTTCTAAGCCCTGCACAATATGCACTCTGGAGCCCTGAGCAATATGTACTGCTAACCCCTGTGCCCTGCGCAATACACACTCCTGAGCCCTGCTCCTGGTGCATAACATACTGCTGATCCCTGCACCCTTACGCACTCTTGAACCTTGCACTCTGGGCATTTTGCTCCCCTGAGCCCTGAATTCTGGGTGATTTGCAGTGCTGAGGCCTGCACCCTTGGCCATATGCAGTCCTGAGCCCGCCACTCTGTTCAATACACACTTCTGAGCCCTACATTATAAACACTTTGTTGTACATTTCATACTCCTGACCACTGCACTCTTAATGCTATATTTTACCATAAATACTTTTGACCAAAGTGCTTATTGCCTCAGTTGCTGGTTACTAAACAGTCTTTAGGGTTGATTTACTGAAGGCAAATAGACTGTGTACTTTGCAAGTGCAGTTGTTCCAGAGCTTAGTAAATGAGATGAAGCTTCATCGCGGCTGTCACCAGGGATGGACTGGCCATCAGGACTACCGGGAGATTCCCGGTGGGCCGAAGGCCAGTGTGGGCTAGTTTCAGCCGCTTCTGCGGTCCGTGGCGATTTACCCGTCAACCACCGGCAGCTGGTGCCTGACGGGTAGATCGAGATGCATGCAGAGTAGCGCAGGAAGCATATGTCTGTAGTAAGTTTTCTCTCTCATGTCACGCAGCGCTGCTCTCCCCGGCGGCCCCTCCTCTCTTCTCGTCCATCCCCATTGGCTTGTAAGATCATCTGGGATAGACGAGGAGAGCAGTGACATGAGAGAAAACTTATTACAGACAAACGCTTCCAGAGCTACTCTGCATGCTGGCGAGTAAGATCCCCTGAAGTACCCTATAATGTGCCCCCTGATGTGCCCCATGCCCTGATGTGCTATGTGCCCCATTCCCTGTTCCCTGATGTGCCCCATGTCCTGATGTGCTATGTGCCCCAATGTGCCCCATAATGTGCCCTGATGTGCTATGTGCCCCATAATGTGCCCTGATGTGCCCCATAATGTGCCCTGATGTGCCATGTGCCATAATGGGCCCTGATGTGCCCCGAGCCCTGATGTGCCATGTGCCCCGTGCCCTGATGTGCCCCATGCCCTGATGTGCTATGTACCCCATGCCCTGATGTGCCCTGATGTGCCCCATGCCCTGATGTGCCCCGTGCCCTTATGTGCTATGTGCCTTAATGTGCTATGTTCCCCATAATGTGCCCTGATGTGCCCCATAATGTGCCATGTGCCATAATGTGCCCCGATGTGCCATGTGCCCCGTGCCCTGATGTGCTATGTGCCATGTGGCCCTGATGTGCCCCGATGTCCTATGCCCTGATGTGCCATGTGCCCTAATGTGCTATGTGCCCTGATGTGCCCCATAATGTGCCATGTGCCATTATGTGCCCTGATGTGCCTGAGCCCTGATGTGCCATGTGCCCAATGTGCCCCATGCCCTGATGTGGCCTGGTGTGTTGTACCCTCATGTGCCTTGTACCCTGATGTGTTGTGCCCTGTACGCTGATGTGCTGGGCTCTGTACCCTCATGTGCTGTGCTCTGTACCCTGATGTGGCCTGGTGTGTTGTACCCTGATGTGCCCTGTGCCCTGATGTGCTGGGCTCTGTACCCTGATGTCCTGTACCCTGATGTGTTGTGCCCTGATGTGCCCTGTACGCTGATGTGCTGGGCTCTGTACCCTGATGTGCTGTGCCCTGTACCCTGATGTGGCCTGGTGTGCCCAAGGCCAGATGTGCCTTGATGTGCCCTGATGTGCCCCATGCCCTGATGTGCCATGTGCCCCGTGCCCTGATGTGCTATGTGCCATGTGGCCCTGAGGTGCCCGTGCCCTGATGTGCCATGTGCCCTGATGTGCTATGTGCCCTGATGTGCCCCATAATGTGCCATGTGCCATAATGTGCCCTTATGTGCCCCAACCCTAATGTGCCCCGATGTGCGCCGTGCCCTGATGTGCCTTGTGCCCTGATGTGCTGGGCTCTGTACCCTGATGTCCTGTACCCTGATGTGTTGTGCCCTGTACGCTGATGTGCTGGGCTCTGTACCCTGATGTGCTGTGCCATGTGCCCTGATGTGGCCTGGTGTGTTGTACCCTCATGTGCCTTGTGCCCTGATGTGCTGGGCTCTGTACCCCGATGTCCTGTACCCTGATGTGTTGTGCCCTGATGTGCCCTATACGCTGATGTGCTGGGCTCTGTACCCTGATGTGCTGTGCCCTGTACCATGGGCGTCCGCAGAACTTTTTTCAGGGGGGGGCATCATTTTAAGGTCACCCATGCTCTGACCCTTTTCGACAATGTCATTATCACATTATCACGGTCATAGACTGCAGACGTAGTACAGGTGATGGTCAGAGACTGCAGACATTGCACAAGAGACTGTCAGAGACTGCGGTCATGGCCCAAAAGACTGTGAGAGATGGCATACATGGCCCAAGAGACTGTGAGTGACTGCGGACATGGCACAAGGGATGACCAGAGACGGCATACATGGCCCAAGAGACTGTCAGAAACTGCATACATGACTCAAGAGACTGCGGACATGGCCCAAGAGACTGTCAGAGACTGCGGACATGGCCCAAGAGACTGTCAGAGACTGCGGACATGGCCCAAGAGACTGTGAGAGATGGCATACATAGCCCAAGAGACTGTCAGTGACTGCATACATGGCTCAAGAGACTGTAAGAGACTGCGGACATGGCACAAGAGATGACCAGAGACGGCATACATGGCCCAAGAGACTGTCAGAGACTGCGGACATGGCAAAAGAGACTGTCAGAGACTGCGGACATGGCAAAAGAGACAGTCAGAGACTGCGGACATGGCACAAGAGACTTTGAGAGACGGCATACATGGCTCAAGAGACTGTCAGTGACTGCATACATGGCTTAAGAGACTGTAAGAGACTGCGGACATGGCACAAGAGATGACCAGAGACTGCATACATAGCCCAAGAGACTGTCAGAAACTGCATACATGGCTCAAGAGACTGTCAGAAACTGCATACATGTGGGGGGGTGACAGAGAGAGACAGGGGGGGGGGGGTGACAGAGAGAGACAGGGGGGTGACAGAGAGAGAAAGGGGGGTGACAGAGAGAGACAGAGGGGGTGACAGAGAGAGGGGGAGGTGAGAGAGAGAGAGGGGGTGACAGAGAGGGGTGATGGGGGTCATCACTCCTGATCCGATCCCGGATTCCAGAGGGTGGCACATGCCCCCCCTTACCCCTACCTGCGGACGCCCATGCCCTGTACCCTGATGTGGCCTGGTGTGTTGTACCCTCATGTGCCTTGTGCCCCGATGTGCTTGGCTCTGTACCCTGATGTGCTGTGCCTTGATGTACCGTACTCTGATGTGTTGTGCCCTGGACCGCTCTGGATGAAGTCCAGGGCCACATTTTTGTCCCAGTCCAGCCCTGGCTGTCACTGTAGCACAGCGTTGACTACTAGCTCCTTACTGTCCCTGATTTTGAGGAACTGTCCCTGATTCGGAACAAAGTCCCTCTTTCCTCCTCATCTGTCCCTCATTTTGGTCTGATCTATATAGTTGTATATAGAATGCACTTTTTAGCTTTCAAAGAGTGTTTACCAGTGCTAAACCTTTCACCCAACTTCTAAATCGCTGAATTTGTCAATTTCAAAAGCCAGTATAAGGGAAGAGGGGTTGATTTACTAAAGGCAAATAGACTGTGCAATTTGCAGTTCCTGCATGGACTTTTGATTTATGTTTTGTTTTAAAGTTTGGGTTTTTTAAATTGTGTAAAGCGCGACACTGTTTGTTTTTATCTTTTTTTTTTTTTAAACAATCTGAGGTGGCCAGAACCAGCTCTTGAGGGAATCTATTCCATATTTTCACAGCTCTTACTGTGAGGAAGCCTTTCCATATGTGTAGGTTAAATTTATTTTACAGTAACCATAAAGTGTGCCCCCTTTGTCCTCTATAATGACCTGAAAGTGAATTACTCTACATCAAGTTCACTATATGGACTACTTATGTATTTATACATGCTGATCATATCCCCCATAATCACCTCTTAAGAGAGAATACATTTAGTTCCTCTAATCTTTTCCTCATTGACCTTTTATCAAGTCATCCTACACAGTGTAATGTTTGTGTAAGGGAGGAACGGCTCACAGGGAGGAGAGCGGCTCTCCCCCGTTTTTGACTCCATCGGTGGCTGCTTCCCTCCTCTGTGTCCCGGCCTCCATGTCCCCCTCTGTCTTCTCCTCCCGGGCCAATCAGGTCTTCGGACTCCCAGCCAATGGGGTCTTAGGACTCCCGGACAATGTCAGGAGCCGTTTCCTGATTGGTCGGGGGGACACACAGAAAGACATTAGCGAATATTAATTTTCTAAGTTCACACAAGTGGGTGGGCTTGGGGCGCAGTGCTCTACGACCCAAACCCACCCTTTTTTTAAGTAGAGCTCAGG
Source organism: Lithobates sylvaticus (assembly GCA_028564925.1). Classification (NCBI taxonomy): domain Eukaryota; kingdom Metazoa; phylum Chordata; class Amphibia; order Anura; family Ranidae; genus Lithobates; species Lithobates sylvaticus. Next base: position 187,145,351 of record CM053029.1, on the reverse strand, counting down.
CTCTAATCATGTGCTTCTAAAAAACAAAACAAAAATAACCCCTATTAAAATCCATGCGTCCTACGTCCTGCATGTAGATTAGGGGCTGGATGCATAGATAGGGGAGGCGGCGCCCCTGTGACCCCTATGGACGGGCAGCCACTGCTCTAAAGTATCTTCCCAACTTATTTGGTAAAGACTTTGATTGCTTTTTAAATATAGGCACCACATTGGCCTTATGCCAATCCAGTGGTTCCATGCCAGTCTTTAACCAGTTCCTGCCCAGCTTAAAGCAAAATGAAGGCTGGGTGGGAATTTGTCTATCTGCGTGGATGTCATATAATGTCCTCCTGGATCGCACCTCGCACGCGGCCATGCGATCTGTCACTGGCTGTGTCCATCGGATGAGGTTTTGACAAAGCAGGAATCTCGTGTTAAACGCGTCAACCTTTTTTTCTCCCCTGCCTGTAACTGGTTGTTTTTAAGATTTTTGACACAATAAAGCTGACATTGCATTGTGTGGGAGTGCAGCCAATTGTCTTTTTGTGTCCATCGGATGACTGATCAGTGTACAGGCTCGCTGCCGGTACCATGTGATCACTGTGATCAATCACAACAGATCACATGACAATTGTTAAAAATGAATAGCTTTTTGTTTGTGTTGTGTTGCTAGCTGTGATTGGTCACACTGATCACATGGTACAGACAGGGTCAAACACAGCCCATCTTTGCCATGTGATTAGATGTGACCAATCACAGCTAATCACAACAAAACACACTGGGTTTCATTCAGTAAAAATGGTTGCTTATACCAGTGTAAAAAAAAATCCTGATCAATTTCCTAGAGTAGTACATTGTTACTGTGGTAACACTGTATTGCTCTGGTCACAGTGTGTTAAAAAAAAAAAAAATCGTAAGAAAAAAACAAAATAAAAATTAAAAATATAAATTCCTACTTTTTCTTTTACACCTACTGTCACCAGTCAGCCACACCCATTATACGATAACACCTTCCTGCCCTGGGGACAGTATGCATTTCTGTCCTGCAAACGCACCGCCCCAGTGTGAAAGCACTTGGGCTCTCACACTGGGGCTGCACGGGAGGCGTTTTTTAGGCGCTTTACAGGCGCTATTTTTAGCCCAAAAGTGCCTGAAAAAACACCCCAGTGTGAAAGGGGTCTTATTTGCTAAATTTTATAGCAGAAACAAAGAAAAATTTTCCCCCAAATTTTTGATCTTTTTTCCTTTTATTCAGCAAAAATAAAAAACCCAGTGGTGATTATTAAATACCACCAAAAGAAAGCTCTATTTGTGTGAAAAAAAGATAAAAATTTCATATGGATACAGTGTTGCATGGCAGCGCTATTGTCATTCAAAGTGTGACAGCGCTGAAAGCTGAAAATTGGCCTGGGCAGGAAGGGGGAAAAGTGTCTGGTATTAAAACTAAATGAAATCACGCCGCTGTAGGCTCTGCTGAAGCGTACAGGTGCTGGCTCTGCAGTTGATCAAAGAGAAAGAAATTCCTGGACACCCGCACACCGATGCAACATCTTTATTGTTTCAAAATAGATAACAATCCAAACAGTCAGTCCATATGGTATGATGTATGATAACCAATTACATTTAAGATACACTGGACACTGCAATATGGTGTCTATTGAGTTTTTGGATGTGCTGTTAACAGGAGATGGTGATAGAATCACATATGGCCTATACCGAAAACCCACTGCATGGAATACCCTTTTGAGTGCTGATTCCAGCCACCCAGGACATACAGTTAAAAGTATACCAGTAGGCCAGTTCCTAAGGTTGAAACGGTTATGTAGTCAAGATGCGGACTTCAAACAAGAGGCCACTTGTATGGCCTCTAGATTTGAAGAAAGGGGGTACCCAAAATCCATCATAAATAGGGAATTCAATTTTGCTGATAAAACCCCACGTTGTAACCTATTGATGAAAAAGCCTTCATTAAGGAGCACATATGATGGGGGATCTGGTCAGCATCCCCATGTCCCTATTTTCTCAACTCCATACAGTGCGGAATTTGACAAAAGACAAGAGGGTTGTTACTACATATCTTCCTGTATTGTCAAGTGATCCTGTCTATTCCTGGATACTTTCCAATGGGATTCGGATCTCTAGGGGGGCACCTACACTTGGTAGATGGTTATCTCCCGAGTACACAAGCACCCACACATTGGCTGCAATTCAAAGACACATTTAGATGTGAAATTAACAGTTATGCATATTGTTCTTTCATTGGGGGGGACACAGTCCTTTCAGTAACAGGAAAATCTTTAAAAATGTCATCTTTCATTACATGTAACACACGTTTTTTTGATTTACGTGGTTACATGCACATTATGCCCAATCCAATATTTAGGACGGACAACGCGTAGATTGAGAGACCGTCTTCATGACCATCTCTACCGTGTAGTAAAAATCATTCAACGGATATGGCCCGGCATTGGAACGACCATTTGTCAAGTTTAGTTATTCAGGGTATGGAAAAAATAACTAGGCCACTCAGGGGAGGTGACAAGTTTAGATTACTATGCAAAAAGAAAGGGTTTCTGGATTTTTAATTAAAATACCAGAAAACCCCCTCTCGGCCCTATACCTTGAACTCCTTAGGACTGACTCTGCCAAAGTAGACAGACTTTTTGACTACTGGAAGACAGATATCCCTGGGTTGGACAAGGAGGACTGGAATGACTGCCTTGCAGACAGCGCCTCCCTACTGATTTCCTCCAGAGAGCGCCTCATACAAGTAAAGTTTTTACACAGGGTCTACTTCACCCCCCAGAGGCTCCACAGGGTATTCCCTCAGCGATCCCCCGGTTGCCCCCGATGCCGCGGCAACGTAGGAACATATTTCCATATGTTCTGGAGCTGTCCTAAAATAGCTAAATACTGGGCAGCGGTATTGGAATCTGTTAATGGTCGCCTCCAGCTGAATCTCCCTAGGTCACCTGAGCTGGTATTGTTGGGCATTCAGGATGATGATCAAAGGCCTAGATACACAAAATTACTACTGACCTACCTCCTTCTTTTATGCCAAAAGGGAGATTGTACTACACTGGAGCTCCCCCCCCCATGATTACCTCCTGGGAAAAGTCCATTAATGATGTGCTCCCACTGTACAAGTTGACGTACATTAACAGGAACTGTCCAAATAAATTCAATAGAGTGTGGCAGCCCTGGTCGGGGTAGACAGGCATATGCTCGGCAGAATTTAAAGCAGCGGTTAAACAGTTGTGTTGGAGGGAGACTGTTTGTCACCATATATACATAGCCTGTATAAATAATTTTATACCTCACTGCTATTCCTATCTGTACTGCACATACTCAGAAATTGTTGTATGTACCTTCACACCAACTCACCTGTAATGTATACTTGATTCAGACCATGTTGGACGTTTGTTGTAACCTGTATAAATATTCTGTTAAATAAAGGCACAGTTTTGACTCTTAAAAAAAAAAAATACCAGAAAACCAGAAGGCCTTACTTTTGTGTGGGACGTGTCTCATTTTTACGAGTGAGACAAGCCTTTAGGGCCACCTAGATGAGCGATGCTCTTTCACTGGCATCAATATGTTTCTCTATGACGGGGGGGGGGGGGGGAGGACACATGTAATTATGATTCATTTTTGTAAATTTTTTTGTACACTCTTGTACATTACTTTGTACATTATCGTGGATATACATTTGTTTGGTATGATGGCCATTTACCTAGATGTTAGTTCTCTTACTTCACATCAGTTCTTTTTCCCCCTCCTTTTCTTGTCTTCTTGTTTTCCTACTTTTCCTATTTTGTATTTTTCTTATTTTTTCTATTCTCATCCCTGTTTCTATATAGATAAGTCTCAATTTTTCCTTATACATTCATATTCATGAACAAAGAGGATGTAACCATAAAACCGCCCTTAGGCCCACCCCTCCGCGCTGTTTGGATGTTGACCCCTTAAAGTTTGCTGTAAATAATGAATATTATATAATATAAAATTATATAATATAAGCAGCTACTTAATAAACAACAAAGTATGAAAATATGGCAATATTGTAAAATTCATCAAAAAGTCTCTTTTTAAATATCCTCAAAAAGTCCTTTTAAAATATTGCAGCAGCGCTTATTGTCCTTATTAAAAGGCGGACATTGCCTTTAAAAAATATAACAGAAAATATATGATGAACCAATCGCAGTCTGATGAGCAGGGTATTAGAAAGTCTCTTATGTGATTTGCAGTTTAAAGCTTCCACCAGAAAATTTTACCCAGATTTTCACCACGTGCGGTCAAATCTCCCCTTTGGGGATACACTCACCAGAACCCAGATATTTAAAAGCCTTTCAATATTTCCACAGTAAACCAGCTCCTCCACTGCACGCCTCCTTTCAACCTCTAGGTGTCAGAGTTGTTAAGCTCAGGTTCCCAGCATATAAGAAAGAATAATATGCATATAGCGTAATACAGTTTTGACAGATTTATTGAATAAAAAAAGGCCCACACCCCCCTAGTACATAAATGTGTACCACAAAACAATAACATGAAGCATTAAGAAAAGTACACTGTGCCTTGTAAACTACAGCATCCGCCGGAACAAGCGTCGAACATCTGCTGTATAGAACAGCGGTCCGCTTCCTGGTCACCTGGTACAGCTGGAGCGCACGTTGAGGCGCAGGCGTCACTTCCGGTAGGTCACGACACTGACGCGTTTCGTCATATCCTGACTTCGTCTGAGGGCGTGACCTACCTCCCGGAAGCCAGCTTTTATCTGTGTCCTTTTGTGAAGTGCCCAATCAAGACACAGATTTTTTGACACACAGCTACAGCGCGCAATCGGAGCTGACGTCTCCGTTGTCCACTGTATGCAATGTCCAGCTGGTATACTTGTCAGCACTCCAACAGTACTATGTACATTGTGCAGACCACAAACTAATACATATATTCCGTTTTTTTGCCCGGCAAATAAGTATTTATGCATATAAATAATATTACCTCAGCCTTTTTTCTTAATTAACTCAATGTGTATGTGGAATTCATATTCATGTTTCTTCTTTCTTAGATGTATTTAGGGTCCTTCTTATTTTATTTTATAGGTTTAGCAGAGGCCTTTTGATAGTTAGATGCGGTTATGCATCATACATAGTAAGTTCATGATAGCCCCCTGCTAATCCTATATAAAAATAAAATATATATTGAAACAAGAACATGAACTTCAACAAAATTGTTTCTAATATGGTTTATTTTATTTTATTTGTAATTTGTATATTAAAAATCCATTTATTTTCTTTTTTATATACTATCATGTTTGAATATTTTGAACATATTGTAGTTCTATTTTTATTCACTATAAGAACTATTTTTACTATTGGATATTCACTAATGTGGATGCAGATTAGAAATAGTTTTATTAGCTTCAGGTTCCTAATGACTCACATTACTGCATCTACTCTGGTGTTTTCCTTCATGTGTTTCTTATTTTGACTTGATTGTGCATGGGGGCAGCTTTGATTAAATCTTTTTTCTTTGATTGGCCATTCACCCCTATTAATATGTACAGACAAGCAGTGCTGCATTAGCTATGATTAAGCACCGATTCATGGTGTAAAGCGCGTCCGTTATTGCCTCTTTACCTCTGTACCATATGGACTGACTGTTTTGGATTTTAATCTATTTTGAAACAATAAAGGTTTTGCATCGGTGTGCGGCCATCCAGGAATTTCTTTCTCTTGGCCTGGTATTGAGTGGTTAAAGAGTTTACATTTAACAGAGCTCAACTCTTTGAGAACTCTTGGGTGTAAGCCTTCTGGGCCAGGTGCTTTATTCACCTTTATTTTGTCTAAATGTCTCTGGACCATGTCTGGACCATGTCAATATTGAGCCATAGTGGATCATTTGGGGCTGTGTCAATACTATCCCCATTAACCACTTGCTTACTGGGCACTTAAACACCCTTCCTGCCCAGACCAATTTTCAGCTTTCGGTGCTCTCACACTTTGAATGACAATTACTCAGTCATGCAACACTGAACCCAAATGAATTTTTTGTCCTTTTTCCCACAAATAGAGCTTTCTTTTGGTGGTATTTGATCACCTCTGGGTTTTTTATTTTTTGCGCTAAAAATTAAAAAAGACCGAAAATTTTGAAAAAAAACACATTTTTCTTTGTTTCTGTGATAAAATTTAGCAAATTATTAATTTTTCTTCATAAATTTTGGCCACAATTTATACTGCCACATATCTTTGGTAAAAATAACCCAAATTAGTGGATATTATTTGGTCTTTGTGAAAGTTACAGACTCTACAAACTGTGGTGCGAATTATACAAAATTGATCACATCTGATGCACTGGTGGCCGATCTCATTTCTTGTGACCCGAACAAGCCAGGAAAGTACAAATACCCCCCAAATGACCCCTTTTTTTGAAAGTAGACATTCCAAGGTATTTAGTAAGAGGCATGGTGAGCTTTTTGATGTTGTCATTTTTTTCCCACAATTCTTTGCAAAATGAATTATTTTTTTATTTTTTATTTTTTTTCCACAAAATTGTCATTGTAATAGGTTATTTCTCTCACATGCAATGTGTATACCACAAATGACACCCCAAAATCAATTCTGCTACTCCTCCTGAGTATTACGATACCACATATGTGGGACTTTTACACAGCCTGGCCACGTACAGAGGCCCAACATGCAGGGAGCGCCATCAGGTATTCTAGGAGCATTAATTACACATCTAACTTGTTGACTACCTAGTACACTTTTGAAGGCCCTGGAGCACCAGGACAATGACACGTGACACTGACGTGGCACTGATGACAGGTGGCACTGATACGTGGCACTGATGACACGTGACACTGATGTGGCACTGGTGACAGATGGCACTAGTATGGAGCACTGATGACACATGACACTGATGACAGACGGCACTAATACGGGGCATTGATGACACGTGACACTGAAAGATGGCACTAATATGTGGCACTGGTGACAGATGGCACTAATACGTGGCACTGATGAGAGATGGCACTAATATGTGGCACTGATGAGAGATGGCACCGACACGTGGCACTGATGACAGATGGCACTGATACGTGGCATTGATGACACGTGACACTGATGACAGATGGCACTGATACGTGGCATTGATGACACGTGACACTGATAACAGATGGCACGTGACACTGACAGGTGGCACTGATGACAGATGGCACTGATACGTGGCACTGATGACAGATGGCACTAATGTGTGGCACTGATGACACGTGACACTGATATGGCACTGATGACAGATGGCACTGACGTGGCACTGATGACACGTGGCACTGATGACAGATGGCACTTATACGTGGCACTGGGGACAGGTGGCACTGGCAGATGGCACTGGGGACAGGTGCACTGGGGACAAAGATGGAGACGGATGGGGACACAGATGGATGGGGACACAGGTGGGGACACAGATGAGGACAGATGGATGGGGACACAGATGGGGGACACATGGATGGGGGACACATGGATGGGGGACACATGGATGGGGACACATGGATGGGGAACACATGGATGGGGACACATGGATGGGGACACATGGATGGGGGACACATGGATGGGGAACACATGGATGGGGGACACATGGATGGGGGACAGAGGTGGGGACAGAGGTGGGGACAGATGGGGAGACAGATCGCACATTTCTTTTTTTTTTTTTTACTTACGGCTGCTGCAGCCGTTGATCTCTCTCTCCCCACACGCTGTCTGTGTGAGGAGAGAGAGCGGCGCTGACAGATGATCTCATATGTTTCCATATGAGATCATCTCTCATTGGACATGCCGATCTCGCTGTAAACGGCCGCTGTGATTGGCCGTTTACAGCGATCTGTGACCGGCTGTGTCCGACGGACACGGCCAGCACAGAACTTCCCCGATGCGCGCTCTCAGGAGCGCGCATTAGGGAAGTAAACAACAGGACATCCAGGGACGTCCTCCCTGCAGGGAGCGTCCGCGCTGCAGCCGTCTTTCGGCTATAGCGCGGGCGCAAAGAGGTTAAGAACCTGAGCTCTCCCATGCTCCTTTGTAAAGAACTAAATAAGGCATTTAATACATTTCCCTTTTCTTTGTCCCCAGTTACCCACTCTAAATTATTTTGTAAAGGGTCTACATGCTCAGACCTGACCTTTTTACTTTTAATTTATTTGAAGAATTTCATTAGGTCTGTCCTACTCTCTGTGGCAACCTGATGTTTGTTATCAGTTTTTATGGCCTTTTTACATATACTGTTATATTCTTTATAACCTTTAAATGATGACAGTGTTTATTATTTTTATTTTTTTTAAATGCTCTCTTCCTATTATTTATACCTACATATTTTAACTGTGGAGGTTAGTCACATAGGTTAGCCTTAGCCTTTTAAACTTATTGCCCATGGAAATATATTTTGCAGTGTTTTTGCATACAGTCGATTTGAAACATTCCCATTTCAGTTCTTCAATGACAACATTCTCTCCCAGTCTAGGCTTGGAGAGCAGCCCTCAGCTTTGGAAAATTTTCTCTTTTAAAATTGAGTGTTTTTATCTTTCCAGTAAGTGTTTGTTTAACCACTTGTCGACTGCTGCACGCCGATATACGTTGACACAATGGCAGTGGTGGGCAAATGGACATAAATGTACGTCCCCTTTAATTGACCTGGTGGCTAGTGGGTGCACACGCACGCCCGCCGCGTATGCCGCCCCCCCCTCCTGAGCCGTACCAGGCCGCGTGCCCTCAACATGGGAGGGTGCTTTGGGGAAGGGAGGGCCCTGTGGCCCCCCCCACCCCAAAGCACCTTGTACATGGTACATGTACATGGTACACCTTGTACATGGTACCCCTACCCATTCACCTAGGGGAAAAAGTGTTTAAAAAAACACAACACAGGTTTTTAAAATACTTTATTAGACAGCTCCGGGGGTCTTCTCTTCTTCCGTCTTCGGGGGTCTTCTCGTCGTACTCCTCTGCTATCTTCTGCTCTTTTACTAGCTCTTTTACTAATGGAGGAGCCCGGCTTTCTCCTTCGTCGCTGCCGCCTTTCGGGGGTCTTCTTCCGACTTCGGGGGTCTTGTCCCGCTCTTCGGTTCTTCTTGCCGGGCCTCCGCTTTCTTCTTCCAGCTCTTTTACTAGAATTGGCCCGGTCTTCCGTCGATGTCGCGGTTGCCTTCTGCTTCTTCTCCTTCTTCCTTCATCCGATGTTGACACGATGCTCTCTCTGGCCGCAATGGCAGGGACACATTGTGCTGCGACTTATATAAGGAAAAGGGGCGGGGTCACCGGATCATGTCACATGGTGACCCGCCCCTTATGATATCACAGTCCCAGCATCCTCCGGGCCTGTGACATCATAAGGGGCGGGGTCACCATGTGACATGAGCTAGTAAAAGAGCAGAAGATATCGGAGGAGTGGGGGGCCGGGATCTGGGGAACCCCTTATTAAAGGGGGCTCCCAGATTCCGATAAGCCCCCTGCCTGCAGACCCTGACAACCAACGGCCAGGGTTGTTGGGAAGAGGCCCTTGTCCTTATCAACATGGGGACAAGGTGCTTTGGGGTGGGGGGGCCACAGCACCTAGCAAGGTGTCAATCTCGCCGATCGATGCGGCGGCATTGACTTCCTTCGCTAGTCCCGTCTACCTGGAGTCACGTTCAAAATGAACGGACTTTACTCAGTGTGTGGGCAAGTCCGTTCATTTCAAAAGTCCGGCGGACTAGCACACAGACGGCTGGATTGGATTATAATTTTGAGTCAAAACTTCTTTCTAAGTCCGCCCGACTTTTGGGAAGAAAAAGTCCGCCGGAGCCCACACACGGTCGGATTGTCCGGGGGACTCTAGTCCGCCAGACCAAGTCCGCCGGATAGTCCGATCGTGTGTATGCGGCATTCGTTGTGGAAAGTGTGGAGAAGGGTAGGAATCCTTGCTGGGATTGTACTACTATCTAGGTGACATTCCCTCTCACTTGCAACTGGACCCAATGGTTTTACTAAACAGGATGTCTTTTTTTTTTTTGTAGTGTAAGTGAAGGTTAGGACTCTTGTCAGCTTTATTTTGCTGTACGTGTGCCTGTTGCAGACTTTTCCCCACTTCTTGTCTGGTAAAATCATTGTCACCTGGGCAGAAAGTGAAGGAAACTGTCCAATAAATAGCAGTAAAAACCCCACACGGGCACTAACCTTTCCCTGCCCTATCCAAAACTTTAAGAAGTCTTGGCTTTACTCACATCCTGTCTACTCAAAGCACTTCCATTCGTGCTCCCTGTTTCTCCCCACCCTCTGTCCAGTCGAGTGACAACCAGTCCAAAACCTACTAATCTAGTAGGGAGGGAGATGCAAATAACCAGCCTGAATATTTATCATGCTCCAGCTATAATCCCTGGAGAGGAGTGCCCAGAAGGGGGCTGGGAAGGTGTTAAATATACTGAAGCACTAGAGAGCTGGGTTCCTTCTCCGCAGGAGGGTTCCAAAGCCTGAGGGGCTGATGCCCTCAGGCAGCCCATGTACTGTGTAGCTGTTCTGGAAGCCTCAGCAGTGTAGGGGGCTGAGGGCCTGAATGGAACTGCTTGGAAGCTGAAGCAGCAGGAACTTACCAAAAGGGATCCGGATTGGAGAAGGACTGTCACACTCACTGGACCATGTCTGGAGGAAGCTAAAAGGTGGCATCTGTCCTGGGGACATCTGAGTAAAGACCCTAGACTGATCACTGTGACTTCGCAGTGTTTTGGAAATCAAATTGGCTGCCAGTAATTGTGCATATCTGCAAGGTAACCAGAGGGCAAAGAAACACGCCTCATGTTTTTTTTTTTTTTTTAAAAGGAGATTAAGGAGAGTCACCCTGTCTAGCCGCTGTTAAGAAGATTCACCCTGTCTATTTGTCCTGTTTGCCATTATCATTGAAAGTGAAAGTAAAAGTAAAAAGAAAATCCCAAATTTTGTGTTGTCCCCAGAAAAGTAATAGAGGGGAAATCTCCCAATGGGGACACTAGTTCTGGTGACCTTGGGATCCCCATGGAATTCCCTTAATTTGCATGGATTTCCTCTCACTTCCTGTTTGGCAATGGGACAGGAAATTAAGGTAAATCTCTGCAAAGGGACACAGATGGTGAAAAAACATCTAACAGGGGTTATAACCCTCCCTTGCACTATTCAAAATGAAAAAAAAAGTTTTGCCTGTAGTTCGGCTTTAAGGAGAAGGCTGTCCTCTAATTGCTATGTGCTAAACGTTTGGAAGCATCCCATGCCCTAACCCCTCTACTGTTAAGTTTCTTCAAGCAATAAATATCTGTACATTTAAGAAAGAGCCAGTTAATATTACCAGCAACCCCTATGGGGGTAACGCTACAGTTATATGAAATATGATCTGTAAAATATGACAAGCACAAGAGATTGTCAGACAAACTTTACTATAATAATTGGAAATCAGCACTTGCTGAAAATTATATTTTTTTATAAACCGCATCCTTATATGTTATAATTTTACACAAGAATCACCACCGTACCTAATTTTGTGAATTCTACATTTTCCACATTTTCATATCCCACATTTTTTTTTTCATTTATTTACGTTCTTTTCCTTTGCTTGTCACTATTTATTTCCTCTACCGCGGCGTAGATGCCAGAGCTCAAGTTTTAATTAGAGAGATGCAAACAGCAGCAAGCGGGAGGGACGTTTAAGACAACGCAATCACGGCAACAATTTAATTATTTATCAGAGTAAATAAAATTAAATATTTTTTTTCTACCAGGATGTGAAGTAATTACACTGCCACATTCATCAAAAGCTTCCACCATCAATATAAAAGCGGTGGCTTTGCTTAATAATTCATATTACAAATCCTCGGAATCAGGGAGGTATTACATATAGATGCTGAAGGTACCAGACATGTTTGATTTCAGCTCCCGCTTTCTCCAAACCCTGTCAGAATCACTATACATTTTAACTCCTGCTATTTTTCATTTAATTTACAGCTTCTGTGATGGTGGGAATCTAGGAAATAAGTCCTGTCTTAAAAGCTTATCCATTGCCCAAACACACTGGAGGCAATTTAGAAACACATATGTGTCCCTAACATACACAAAGATGCAGCCTTCCGTGCAAACACACATGTAAAATGGAAAATCCTGACCTGGCACAATATACAGCAACAATATCATTTTTCAGACAAGCTATATTTTTATCAGGAAAAGGCAGTTCTTGAGCTAGAGTCAGCGACTTTGCCTAAGCATAGATCATGTGATGAGTCTGCTGCAGGCAGCATTTCCTCAGTCTCCTCTCCCTCAGAAATCAGACTGCAACACTGTTTCGTTGTAGCATGTCACAAGGTGAAAGACTACAGCAGGGGCACTCAGGGATGATCGGGCGGTGGCGGGGGAGGTTATAATCACCAATCTCGCTGTGTGGCTTTCAGTAAAGCAGCTGACAGCCACTTCCCCTCCTCTCCCCTCCGTGTCTTTCAGTTGCTTTATTGAAAGCCACACAGGGAGATCAGTGATTATAACTTCCACCGCACCGATCATCCCTGAGGGTCCCCTATAGCCTCCCCTGGCTCCCCTCTGTGCTTTTTCCGTGGGCGCCTCTGGTCCCCTCCATCTTACTCTGGTCCCCCTCTGTGTGCTCCTCTGGCCCCCCCCCCCTCCTCCTCCAACCGCCTGTCCTAGATTTTTCAGGATGGAGAGTGGAGGAAGGAACCGGTCAATTTGTAATTTACCGACTCCTTACTTTTCTGAATGAACAGAGTCAGTGATCACTGACCCTGTCCATTCATAACAGAGCATCGTAAACTGTGTGTACAATGCTTCAGTTTATGAATGGAGAGGAGCCTCTGTCTCCTGTCCATTCATGTTCAGTGCAGCTGAGGCTGCTGAGAAAGGGACTGGGGAATCTCTGTCCTCAGTTCCTTTCCATGTCTCAAAGGAGAGATGTCAGGGGTCAGTTTAGACCCCTGACATCTCACCAAATCCCCCCTACCCCCCAACAGGGTTGAATAAATAAAAAAAAAAAGTAAAAAAAGGAAACATTGTAATAAATAAATATTTTGTTAAAATTGTAAAACAAATAAATATATATATATATATATATATATATATATATATATATATATATATAAATATATAGTAAAAATATAATAAAATTTAAAAACTACTGACACAGTGCATGCCTCATCAGTGCCCATCAGAGCTGCATATTAGTGCCACTGTCACATGATATATAAAAAAAAGTATCGGTAATTGGTATCGGCGAGTACTTGAAAAAATGTATCAGTACTTGTACTCGGTCATAAAAAAAGTGGTGTCAGTGCAACCCTAATTGTAAGACATTTAGTTTTGTCACAGGAAATATAAGTTCTCAAGCTACAGACAGAGGTTATGCATTAAAGCAAAGTCCCCCCCCAAGCAAAAAAAATAAGGGTCAGCAGCTACACATATTATTATATTATTATTATTATTATTATATATTATCGAACACTTACTTGTCCTGGAATCCAGTGATGTTGGCACCCCAGCCGATGTTTCAATCAGCTCTCAGGTGTTGCCGCCGCCACTGCCATTGCCTGTACGGGAAACCGGCAGTGAAGCCTTGCGGCTTCACAGCTGGTTCACTCCTGCGCATGTGCAAAGTGTGCTTTCTGAATGGCCCGGCGGTGGGGGAAGAAGGAGGGGGCCGAACTTCCAAGTGATCTTGTCGCGGCGAGATCTCTCGGAAGTGGGGACGGGTACCTGTCAAAAACAGGTACCTGAAAGGTGCCAAATGTGGCACCGGAGGGGGGGGGGGGAGCAGATAAGAGGAGCTTCCACTTTTGCAGAAACTTCTGACACCGTAATGTGAAGATTTACTCTACTATAGGCTGTGCGTACAGGGCAACAAATGTCACCATGACACTGCTAAAGGCAAAATATATATATATATATATTTTTTAGTTTTGGATAGAGTGGAGAGGGATAAGTACACCTGTTAGTTTTTTGTTGCTTTCTGTGCCCCGATTAGTGAGAGTCACCTTCTCTATTTGCCCTGTTTACTATTATCACCAAAAAAGAAAGTTAAAGAAAATCCCAAATTGCTGGTTGTGACCAGAACAGGAATAGAAGGGAAATCTTCCAATGGGGACACTCGTTCTGGAGACTCTGGTGACAACAAGGGACTCCCTCAACTTGGAGGGATTTCCTCTCACTTCCTGTTTTGGCTATTGGACAGGAAGTGAAAAGACATTTCCCCAATGGGACAGAGAGGGCAAAAAAAAAAAAAATACCTGACAGTGATTATAACCGTCACTCCAATATAATCTTATGGGAAGATTTTAATTTTTTTTTACAAAAAATGATCAGGCATCAAGCTCTCTTTAAATCATACAATTAAAGAAATATGGAGGCTATTTTTATTGACTTATCCTTCAGAAAATGCATACACTTTTGTTTTAATGCTCCATTTCCATTGACCTAAAACAAATATACAGCTCATGATTTCTGATTTGCTCTGACTTTTCAATCTGAGATCTGAGAAAGTTTTGAAGCCAGTGGATCAGTATGCTAAAGAGACAGATTTCTTTCTAAAAGGGAAGGACATCAAAGGTAGGCTCCATGCTTCATTTTTGAGCTTAAAAATATCCCATTGATTATAGAGCTCAGTAGCTCAAGCTAAAATGTACAAACACATCTGAGTTTCAATCATGTTGACAAAGTCTGAAGGCAAATAGGGGGTTATTTACTAAAGGCAAATCCACTTTGCACTACAAGTGCAAACTACAAGTGCAAAGTGCACTTGAAATTGCAGTCTCTGTAGATCCGAGGGGGACATGCAAGGAAAATAAAAAACAGCATTTTAGCTTGATTACATGATTGGATAATAAAATCAGCAGAGCTTCCCCTCATGTCAGAACTACCCCTCAGATTTACAGTGACTGCACTTCTAAGTGCACTTTCAGTGCAATTTCAAGTGCACTTTGCACTTGTAGTTTGCACTTGTGGTGCAAAGTGGATTTGCCTTTTCGTAAATAACCAACAGTGTATTTGTTGTGCTTTCTTTTTAGAAAACCCAAAATGCCCTGGGAATCCAGGGTCATAGGTGAAGCTTGTCCTAAAAGTTTAATGTTTAATTATAAATAGTAAAAAAAACAAAAGATGTAAAACATCAGTTTAAAAACCTATACAATTTTCATAGGCGTGCGCACGGGGTGTGCCGGGTGTACCTGGGCACACCCTAATCACCAGTGCCGTCTCCCAAGATCTGCTCCGAAATGTTGCATTCAAGAGAGTGTGTAGCCCCTGCTACCTGTGAAACAGTTACACAGGCAGCAGATCGTCGGGTTTGCCAGAGCCGCTGAGTGCGTGAACTGTCATATAATGTCAGTGCTTGCAGAGAGATAGAGAGACCAGCTA
This sequence comes from Lithobates sylvaticus, assembly GCA_028564925.1. Classification (NCBI taxonomy): domain Eukaryota; kingdom Metazoa; phylum Chordata; class Amphibia; order Anura; family Ranidae; genus Lithobates; species Lithobates sylvaticus. The sequence goes on along the minus strand of CM053029.1, from coordinate 187,129,977 downwards.
TCAAAATTTAGCGGTGATGTCGGGGGTGGGCGGGCAGACCGAACGGCTATCAAATACCAGCCAATGGGATGGGGTTTGGGTGGGCCGCTATGTTTATGTGGTTCCACCCCTTTTCTTAAGCTGCCCAATCATTGGCTGGTGTTTATGGCTGCTTGATCCCGCCCATCCCGACATCGCGGCTGAGTTGTGACAGCTCCTCTCTCTCCCTGCAAGTAGTTACATTAGCTGACAGTTTCACACACCGAGCGGCTCTAGCAGGTCTGTCTGCGGCATGCCAGTGCTAATCAATGCTGCCAATCAGTGCCAACCAATGCTGCCGATCAGTGCCAACCAATGCTGCCAATCAGTGCCAACCAATGTTGCCTATCAGTGCCAACCAATGCTGAGTATCAGTGCCAACCAATGCTCCCTATCAGTGTCAACCAGTGCCAACCAATGCTGCCTATCAGTGCCAACCAATGCTGCCAATCAGTGCAAATCAATGCTGCCAATCAGTGCCAACCAATGCTGCCAATCAGTGCCAACCAATGGTACCAACCAGTGCCAACCAATGCTGCCTATCAGTACAAATCTATGCTGCCTATCAGTGCTAACCAGTGCAAACCAATGCTGCCTATCAGTGCCAACCAATGCTGCCAATCAGTGCAATTTCAAGTGCACTTTGCACTTGTAGTTTGCACTTGTGGTGCAAAGTGGATTTGCCTTTTCGTTAATAACCAACAGTGTATTTGTTGTGCTTTCTTTTTAGAAAACCCCAAATGCCCTGGGAATCCAGGGTCATGGGTGAAGCTTGTCCTAAAAGTTTAATGTTTAATTATAAATAGTAAAAAAAACAAAAGATGTAAAACATCAGTTTAAAAACCTATACAATTTTCATAGGCGTGCGCACGGGGTGTGCCGGGTGTACCTGGGCACACCCTAATTACCAGTGCTGTCTCCCAAGATCTGCTCTGAAATGTTGCATTCAAGAGAAAGTGTAGCCCCTGCTACCTGTGAAACAGTTACACAGGCAGCAGATCGTCGGGTTTGCCAGAGCCGCTGAGTGCGTGAACTGTCATATAATGTCAGTGCTTGCAGAGAGATAGAGAGACCAGCTGTCAAAATTTAGCGGTGATGTCGGGGGTGGGCGGCAGACCGAACGGCTATCAAATACCAGCCAATGGGATGGGGTTTGGGTGGGCCGCTATGTTTATGTGGTTCCGCCCCTTTTCTTAAGCTGCCCAATCATTGGCTGGTGTTTATGGCTGCTTGATCCCGCCCATCCCGACATCGCGGCTGAGTTGTGACAGCTCCTCTCTCTCCCTGCTAGTAGTTACATTAGCTGACAGTTTCACACCGATCGGCTCTAGCAGGTCTGTCTGCTGCATGCCAGTGCTAATCAATGCTGCCAATCAGTGCCAACCAATGCTGCCGATCAGTGCCAACCAATGCTGCCAATCAGTACCAACCAATGTTGCCTATCAGTGCCAACCAATGCTGAGTATCAGTGCCAACCAATGCTCCCTATCAGTGTCAACCAGTGCCAACCAATGCTGCCTATCGGTGCCAACCAATGCTGCCAATCAGTGCAAATCAATGCTGCCAATCAGTGCCAACCAATGCTGCCAATCAGTGCCAACCAATGGTACCAACCAGTGCCAACCAATGCTGCCTATCAGTACAAATCTATGCTGCCTATCAGTGCTAACCAGTGCCAACCAATGCTGCCTATCAGTGCCACCCAATGCTGCCAATCAGTGCAAATCAATGCTGCCAGTCAGTGCCAACCAATGCTGCCAATCAGTGCCAACCAATGGTACCAACCAGTGCCAACCAATGCTGCCTATCAGTACAAATCTATGCTGCCTATCAGTGCTAACCACTGCCAACCAATGCTGCCTATCAATGACAACCAATGCTGCCTATCAGTGCCAACCAGTGCCAAGTGCCAACCAATGTTGCCATGCCAATTAGTGGCAATCAATGCTGCCTATCAGTGCCAATCTGTGCCAATCAATGCTGCCAATCAGTGCCAACCAATGTTGTCTGTTAGTGGCAATCAATGCTGCCAATCAGTGCCAATCAATGCTGCCTATCAGTGCCAATCAGTGCTGCCATTCAGTGCCAATCAGTGCTGTCATTCAGTGCCAATTAATGCTGCCAATCAGTAACAACCAATGCTGCCAATCAGTGCCAATCAATGCTGCAATCGGTGCTACCTATCAGTGCCAATCGATGCTGCCTATCAGTGCCAATCAATGCTGCCAATCAGTGCCCACCAGTGCTGCCAATCAGTGCCCATCAGTGCTGCCTATCAGTGGCAATCAGTGCCTATCAGTGCTGCCTATTAGTGCCCGTAAGTGTTGCCAATCAGAGCCCATCAGTGCTGTCTATCAGTGCCAATCAGTGCCCATAAGTGCTGCTAATCAAAGCCAATCAGTGCCGCCTATCAGTGCTGCCTATCAGTGCTACCAATTAGTGCCCATCAACGTGGCCAATCAGTGCCCATTATTGCTGCCAATCAGTGCCACCTATCAGTGCCAATCAGTGCACCATCTCTAGCAACCAATCAACAAGCAGAATTGCTGTAACCTCTAGCAAATAATCAGTGAGCCATAATGTGTGCTGTAACCTCTAGAAGCCAGTCAGTGAGCAGTAATGATACACTGTAACCTCTGACAACCAATCGTATCGCTGCCTGATCTGATATAGTATGTCTCAGAGCAGGTGGAGAAGGAAATTGCATGGAGAGGGTGGGGGGTGGTCCCAAGAAAATGTTTGCCCAGTGTTCATTCAATATTAAAGACAGTCCTGTACCAGCCCAACAGCATAACGTCATTATTTTCTTGTTGATAAAAGGGGAAATCCATGACCGCTGTGTGATCCGGAAGCGCTCACCCCCTCCGAGGCAGCCCCACACTCGGATTTCTGCTAACCCGGTAGGCCAGTTGGGCCATGCTTGCAGCTCGGTGGAAGGAAGCGCTCAACAATGGCTGTGAATTCCGGAAACTGTCATATCACCCATAGGCTCCCATGGCACAGCCATTGTCAGCACTCACTCCTCTCCCCTGCAGAAGGGGTTCACTGACACAGAGGAGTCAGAGCTGAAGGATCACATGACTGTACTAGAGCAGATTAAAAATAGGTAAGTACACACATCTTTTTATACAAGTTAGGCAAGATAGGTCAGAGAAAGGGGAGAGATATTTTTAAGAATAGCTATACATTGCCTTGAAAAAGTACTCCCCCTTGAAATTTTCCAGATTTTGCCATGTTACAACCAAAAACGTAAATGTATTTTATTGGGATTTTATGAGATAGACCAACACAAAGTGGCACATAATTGTGAAGTGGAAGGAAAATGATAAATGGTTTTCAAAAATTTTTTTCACAATAAATATGTGAAAAGTGTGGCGCGCATTTGTATTCAGTCCCCCTGTACTCTGATACCCCTAACTACAATCTAGTGCAACCAATTGCCTTCAGAAGTCACTTAATTAGTAAATAGAGTCCACTTGTGTGTAATTTAATCTTAGTATAAATACAGCTGTTCTGTGAAGCCCTCAGAGATTTATTAGAGAACCTTAGTGAAGAAACAGCATCATAAAGGCCAAGGAACACACCAGACAGGCCAGGGATGAAGTTGTGGAGAAGTTTAAAGCAGGGTTAGGTTTTAAAAAAAATATCACAAGCTTTGAACATCTCACAGAGCACTGTTCAATCCATCATCTGAAAATGGAAAGAGTATGGCACAACTGTAAACCTACCAAGACATGGCCGTCCACCTAAACTGACAGACCGGGCAAGGAGAGCATTAATCAGAGAAGCAGCCAAGAGGCCCATGGTAACTCTGGAGGAGCTGCAGAGACCCACAGCTCAGGTGGGAAAATCTGTCCGCAGGATGACTATAAGACCCCTTTCACACTGAGTTGCCCCGGGCGTCAGTGTTAAAGCGGCGCTATTGTTAGCGCCGCTTTATCGTCGTTTTAGCGTATTCGGCCACTAGCGGGCGGTTTTAACCCCCAGCTAGCGGCCGAAAAGGGGTTAAATCTGCCCGCAAAATGCAGCTGCAGTGGCGCTTTGCCGGCGGTATGGCGATGCTGCCCCATTGTTTTCAATGGGCAGGAGCGGTGGAGGAGCGGTGAAAGAAGCGTTGAAAGAAGCTGCTGGCAGGACTTTTTGTGACGCCCAGCCAGCGCAGCTGAGGCTTTTTTCAGGCGCTATGCAGATGCTATTTTTAGCGATGTATCGCCTGAAAAACGCCTCAGTGTGAAAGGGGTCTTAGTTGTGCATTCCACAAATCTGGCCTTTATTGAAGAGAGAAAGCTATAAGAAGTCCCGTTTGCAGTTTGCGAGAAGCCATGTGGGGGACACAGCAAACATGTGGAAGAAGGTGCTCTGATCATATGAGACCAATACAGTAATACCTCGGATTGCGAGTGTGACGGATCCCGTACTCAAGGTGTCCGCAGTAAATGCTTCCTAAGTCCTGGAACATGGAAAAATATTTGGCGAGCAAGGAATTGGTGGCAAATAGGTCTATCGCTTCTCACATATAAAATTGCAAATTTGTGAAGGCCTAGTGTGCATTAACACGGCCTGTACCCCAGAGAGAAGCTTAAACAGATAGACATGAAGAGTATATGCATATGAACAAAACGTAAATTTTATTTAGGGCAGCAGGCCCAGAAAAAATGTGAATGAGTAAGCATACAGTTTTACACAAAAATATATATACATGAACACATGTGTGACCATAGACATGTACATAGGATGCAGAAATGCACAACAACTTGCGATAATATCAGGGTCTTTCAGGAAAATGCCGACATGTTTCGGACAGACGTCCTTTTTCAAGGCAATAACAGTTCCTGTATTAGCTCAATAGTGCTGTATAAGACAGAGTAAGGTCATTAGTATACAACATATTCTGTTGGTAAATGTGGAGCCTATGGTTAAGCCACTCAATGATAATGGTACTCACTTGCAAGGCATAGGAAAAAAGGGCCCAAAGTAGCCCGGTAGTCCTGGGGTACAGCGGTATGGTCTCAGTGTATTCACAAAGTAAGAATTTAGTGTTGTGCTGTTAAAAGCAAACGGCTGCTAAGCATTTGAAAGAAGACTGCAAGATCTCCAAGCCATGCAATAATAGGTTGCAATGGCTCTAGGTGCCTGGACCAAGAGTGGTGTATGGCTGAGGGGTGAAAGAAAGGAAAATAGAGTACTATTAGTATCACTTGAAAGTGAAAAAGTATGTTGTGCAGGGTAAATTGCATAGGGTAAGAGGGGTGTTGTTACCTGGTAGATGGAGATCCTATAATGAGATACAGCAGAGCGCCGGCAGGAAGGTGTGGTAACTAGTCCCGCCATTGTTCAGGCTAATATATGTTTGGGGATTGGTATCAGCTGTGCGGGCCATAACGTAGGATGGGTGCGCTAGGCTGTGGTCTAATTGGAACCAGGTGCGGGGATGGTGGCTCAGAGGCCATGGCGTATTTCCCCCAGTGAGATCTCAGAGGCGGCGGCGCCGCGCGTCGTCACGTCCGAGGGGCGTGGCCTCGTGCGGCGTCGGGGCGTCACCGGCGCGGGCAGACTAACCCCTCCCCGCTTGCTGGAACGCAAGCGGGGGGCGCGTATGGTGAAAGAGTGCGCCTCAATGGGTGTGTACGGCGCATGCGCGGTAGGTTAACCGCGCATGCGCACATGGTCTTACCCGCGCCGGGCAGTCTAGGTATATCAAAAGAAAGCAGAGAGTACCGAATGTTATAAAAAAATGTGTGGATGTCACAGTATTGTTGCCCTTGATTGAATTTGATGCAGGGAAGCATTGGTATGTCAGCAAGTGAGTCACAGTACCACAGAGATGGATGGGGCACCCCCTGGTGGATAGAGACGAACAGTGCATTAGAATAGCAAAAACAACAATATTCACATATCTATGAGAAGTAATAGAAAAGTTGCATTTTGCATTGATCAATCCATATATCTATAAATCAAACAGTACAAATAGTTCAATAGGACTATTATACAATGTAAATATATTTAATCATTAGACAAATACATATATTAATGAATATGCAGATAGAGCACAGTTACTGTAATGTGGATAAGTGATTGAGAAGGGTGAGGTAGGGTCCCAAGGTAAAAATACTCAAGGGGGGGCCTAGCTTGGTTTCGGAAAAGGGTTAGAGATCAAGTTCGCATACCCCTGATTCGAAACCTTCAAGGTAGGGCTTGAAGTTAAATGCCTCGTTGAGGCCTGGGGGGGATGTGGCGTTGAGATGGAAAATCCATTTGAGCTCACTTTGGAGTAGGGATTTATTGTAATCACCCCCTCGGTTGGGTGGGGGGATATGGTCAAGTGCTCGAAATGTAATCTGGGGGGTTAAGTCCTGGTGGACACTTGCACAGTGTCGCCCTAAGGGGAGGTCAGGGTCTTTTTGGTTGATGCTGAGGGTATGTCGGTAAATGCGTTTCCAAAAGGGGAGTTTGGTTTTCCCAACATAAAAACACCCACACTCGCATTCTAATAAGTATACAATGCCGACTGAGCGGCAGTTAACAAAATGTTGGGGGAAAAAGGGTTGTCCATTGGGTAGGGTATTGGATCTGTTGGATTTAGATAAGTACCTGCAATATTTGCATTTCCCACATGGGAATGTACCTTTGGTTTGTTTATGTAGGTATCTAACTGGAGTATATTCGCTTCTAATTAATTTGTCACGGAGAGAAGGTGCACGTCTGTAGGTGAGTAGGGGGTGTGTCGGTACAAAAGGAGATAATGAATGGTCTGTAGTTAGAATATGCCAATGTTTCTCCAAAATATGGGAGATCAAGGAATGTTGTTCACAGAAATTGGTGATAATCCGCAGAGGAGTATTCATAGCCTGAGGTTTGGAGGAAAAAAGTAAAGAGGTGCGGGTTTTGGATTTCGCTTTTTTGTATGCGATTTTCAAAATTTTTTTTGGGTATCCTCGTTCTAACAGCCTGTTTCGTAAAACAGAGGCCTCGTTTTCAAAAGAGGCCTCGGTTGAACAGTTGCGGCGAGCGCGGAGGTATTGGGCGTATGGAATAGAGTTGAGGAGGGGTTCGGGGTGGAAGCTGGAGGCAGCCAAAATGGTGTTGCCTGCAGTAGGTTTACGATATAGGTGACTATGGATATGACCTTCCAAGTCTTTCGTAAGGGTAAGGTCTAGGAAACAGATGGAGGTTGGACTGTATGTCATGGTAAATCTCAAATGTAATTGATTAGAGGTATTGAGGTAAGTCAGGAAGTCTTGCAGGGTTTGACTGGATCCCTGCCAGACCATAAGGATATCATCGATATAACGACGAAAAGTGACAATGTGTTTAGTGTACAGATTAGCAGAGGGGTCTGCAAGTAGAAGACGTTCCCACTCCCCCAAGTACAGATTGGCGTAGGCCGGTGCGCAACAAGTGCCCATGGCCACGCCCTGTACTTGGAGGTAGTGGGAACCATCAAAGGAAAATAAATTATTGTTAAGAATAAAGTTGAGAGCGTTGATGATAAATGTAGAGAGATCTGTAGGGTATAAGGAGGTAGTATTGAGTATATGTCGGATGGCCGAGAGTCCCAGGGAGTGGGGAATAGAGCTGTATAATGCCTCGACGTCGATCGCGACAAGAAGGGTGTCTGGACCGATGGTCAGGGAAGACAGACCTTGTAGGAGGTGGGTAGTGTCTCGTATATAAGAGGGAAGTTGGGTAACTAGAGGCTGCAAAAGCTTATCAATGTATCGACTAAGGTTGTCTGTAAGGGAGCCTCTCCCGGAGACTATGGGCCTTCCTGGTGGTCTGGGTAGGTTTTTGTGCACCTTAGGAAGTGCATAAAACGTAGCTATGCGTGGGAATTTGGTTCTAACATAATCACTGGTGTTTTTGTCTAATACCCCTTGTGTGGTAGCAGAGTCTATGAGTGTGTATAATTGTTGTTGTGCTGAAGCAATGAAGGATATAGGGATCTTTTTGTACCATTCCTTGTTTTGTAGGATGTCATGGCACATTTGGGTATAGTCAGCTCTGTCAAGTATAACTATATTTCCGCCTTTGTCGGCGGGTTTGATTATTATTGTAGGATTAGTTTTAAGATTTTGGAGGGCGAGGTATTGGTTGTATGAGAAATTTCTTGCCTTAGATCGGTTGGGGTGAATTTTTAGGTTGCGAATTTCCCGTGTCACTGCCTGCAAAAATAGTGCAGCTCGTGGGTTGGTGCTGGGGGGTGGGTAGAAACTAGATTTCTTTTTTATGGTTGTTTTGGAAAGTGAACGTGGTAAAGTAGAGGAATCATCCTCAGTGCTGGCTAAGAGAGTGTCAAGATCCAAAGTATCTATTAAATTAGGGTTATCACTTTCCTCCAAGAGTTCGGTTAGCTGTTGGAGGGCAGTGGTTTCCGCTGCAGAGTGTAAAAGAGAATCTGAGAAAGGATTAGGTGTATAAATGCTGTGTAGTAAGAGTTTACGAACAAATAAGTGAATGTCTTTGATAACAGTGAATTTGTCTATGTGAGATACAGGGCAAAAGGTGAGTCCCTTTTCAAGGACCGAAATTTCATGCTTAGTGAGTGGGTGTTGGGAAAGGTTGATAATATTACAGGAAGGCGAGGTTATCTGGGTGTTCTTTTCGATTGGTGGGAATTGTTGTGTTGGATTCTTTGTGATGCTCGCATTAGATCTAAAAAATCGAAGTGTTGGGAAGAAGAGGGTAGAGAGTGTGATCTGGAGGTCTTTGAGGACGAGGGAGCGACCGACGGATCTCTGGCCGGTGAGTCGTCGGTCGGTCCCTCGGGATCAGAAACCTCGTCACTAGAAAGGTTGGGTGTGCGACCTCTTTTCGGGTTGCGTGAGCCCCGTGTAGGGTTGGGTTTAGGTGCAACATATGAATTGTCTGTGTTGCGATCAGCAGTGGACTTGGGAAGCATTGGTTTAGAGGTGAAGCGTGCTGAGGCTGGTGGGCGTACAGCACGGTTGGCCTCATTCCATTTGTAGGCTCTTTCCTCTTGGAAAGCTTTTTTGTCGCGGAAGAATTTTTTGTCCTTCTGCGTCAAAGTGTCATGGTTGAATTTGTCAAAGCGTTTTTTAAGTTGGAGGTCCAACGTTTTGTATAGTGGGTGATCCAAAAATTGTGTAAGTTGGGTATTTATTGATGCGAGTTTAGCATCAAGGGCGGACATTTGTGTCTCGTATTGTTGTATCAAAAGTTTCATTAGATCAATTGAACATTGCTTGAGGACACTCTCCCAGGCCTGTTTAAACTCTGGGGGGATGTCCTGAAACGTGGGAAAAATTTGGACCCTGAGCCCAAAAGGGTTAATACCGTGAGCAATGTAGTCCTTGAAGGACTTGATGTGCCAGAAGAGAGAAGCTTTCTTCTGGACAGTATGTGTGAGGTTAAGGAAGACAAATCGCAGTTGCGATTCAATAAATTCGTTGGATTGAAATTGTTGTAAGGTGCTAGTCATGCGGGTCTCCCAATCCTCACCAAGGAAGATTGCCATGATGGCTAGGAGGAGGAAAAAGGGGGTGCTCACAGAACCAGGTTAGAAGTAATGGTTGTCGTGTGACATAAAAGGGTTGGTTCACGTATTTAAACTATAGTATGTATAGAGACATAGGTATATTGGAGGTAGGTAATGCCTGCAATTTCTTGCTCAGGTAGGGGATTTATATGGGGTAACCATAGATAGATTAAAGAAAAATATTTGGCGAGCAAGGAATTGGTGGCAAATAGGTCTATCGCTTCTCACATATAAAATTGCAAATTTGTGAAGGCCTAGTGTGCATTAACACGGCCTGTACCCCAGAGAGAAGCTTAAACAGATAGACATGAAGAGTATATGCATATGAACAAAACGTAAATTTTATTTAGGGCAGCAGGCCCAGAAAAAATGTGAATGAGTAAGCATACAGTTTTACACAAAAATATATATACATGAACACATGTGTGACCATAGACATGTACATAGGATGCAGTAGGATAAAGCTGCGCCAATAAAGAAAAAAGTAAATAGTTAAACATATAAAGCATATAAATTGCAAACCATTAGATTAATTAGATATAAAAAACTGGTCTCATACAGAACAGTCCAGATAAAAGGTAAGTTAGTCCAGAAAAGTCAATCTAAGCATCAGGCATGGGGTAGATTAAATCCACCGATCAAACGTATTTTAAATTGACACCCCAGTGCTCGTGCTATAATTCATCCACTGTGACATGTATGCAAACGGTGCTTCATCCCGACCACCTGACGAATGGGAGGCTTACCAGAAAATGTGAATAATAAGGCATTGGATATAAGCTTGAAATGTATCCAGTAGACCAGCGCTGATAGGGTTAACGGCAGCTCCAGGAAAGAGACACTCCAAATGGAAACAGAGAAGGAGGGGAGGGACCCGTCCTGAAATCCGTTCGCAAACCAGATAGCCAGCCAAATCCTAATACAATCCTCCGTTTGGGGAGAAAACACAAAAGGGGCCACCCATAGCGTGATACTGATAATGCTGGGTTTTATTAAAAACGGATTAAAAATAACTTACATAAATGAAGACAAAATGAGCAGAAAAGATAACAACACAACACTGCCGGCCGGTCAGTGTGATCCCGTCCCTTGATCCAATGTCAGTCTGTAGTGGTGGCGTCGCTGCGTGCCTTCCCATACGACGTTTCGTCATAAATGACGTTTTCAATGGGGAACGGGCGACGCAGCGACGCACCACCTATAAATACCTAACCTCTTCCTGGGATGTATGAGATCGAGGCCGGCACCGCCATCTTGCTAGTGGGAAAATAGCATAGCAGTGTTGGCAACCGGCACTTGGAAGAATTAACAGCTTGAAAAACTAAAAAATTAGGATAGAAACATCGCTGTGCTGTATCCATATGATTAAGAGGCTAATGCTGGAAAGGAGTGAATTTTACAATACTAGTGCAGTGATAGACTAAGAAGCCATCCGTAATACTTAGTGACCATGCAAGACGGACTGCTAAGATTGAAAACAAAAAAACAAAAACAGAGAAAACATGTGCCCAGATATGGGAAGATAATCCAGTGAAGTGATATCTGTGAATGCTAGAATGCATAATTATTAGGGTTACAAATAAAATGGTAGACAAAATCTACTGTAGACAAATGTGAACGTGAAAAAAATAGGGGAAATCCCCAATAAGGGGAGTGATTATTACCTATAATGACGTAGTGTGACTCCAATAAACAAATATCGAAAATTGGATATATATAAAAAAAGGAGGATTTTCTTATATATGAAAAGGAAGTGAATAATGAAGAGTGGTGTGTGTTAGAAAAAAACGCTGATGGGCATACTTAAAGAAGTTGTGCTGAATCCAACCTCCTAAAGTCAAATGGTGAATCTAAATAGTATATAACGTGTTATATCTATAATAGGTATATTTCAGCATTTGGTGATCCTATCCTATGCACAAGAAAAGATGTATACATGCAAAAAAAGAGGGAAAAGGGGGGAGGGGGAGGGTTGGAAACCCCACAAAAAAATTTGATAATAAGTGGGGTATGTACAGCATTGAGAAGAGCACACAAAAAATTATGATGAAAAATCCCATTATGTGTTCAAAACCTCAATAAGAGAAGTAGCATGACCTTACACACATCTCAGGAAGAGTTCACATTCAATAAAAAACCTGATAGGAGGAAGACTAGCAGCAAACTCCAATGGGTTATAAATAAATAGACCTCCAAGTCCATAGTATATAGTAAGCTGCAAAAATGTCAACACAGGATAGTATACAAAATGTCAACACAGGGTAGCATAAGTAAATAGACCTCCAAGTACATAATATATAGTAAGCTGCAAAAATGTCAACACAGGATAGCATACAAAACCCCACATTAAGAGTTGTCTATAAAAGCGTTGATGTCGGTGTCAATATTCAACCCAAATGGGGTGTATGACTTTAAACGGTAAATCCAGGCCATTTCAAGTTTTGACACTTCCCTCACTAATGAGCTCCCTCGCCAGTGAGGTTTAAATTTGTCAATACCGAAAAATAAGGTTTTAGCTGGGTTCTTACTATGCACCTGCAGATAGTGTTTGGACACTGAGTGCTTGGGGAAACCAGAAATAATGTTTGAAATATGTTCCCCTAGCCGCACGTGTAGTGGGCGTTTAGTTCGCCCTACGTATTGTAACCCACACGGGCACTGAAGCATATAAACCACCCCTTTGGATGAGCAGGTTATGCAAGGTTTGATGGTATAGCTCTCACCGGTGGCTGTACAAGTGAAGGATGTGGTGCGTCTCGCAACATCTCTGTTGAGAGAACACACCCGGCATCTCCCACACTTGTAGTACCCCGAGAGGTGGTCGAAAAAACCCCTCGTGTTCCTCGGAGGGTCGATGGTATTGACCGCAACCTGGTTCCTCAATGAGGGTAGGCCCCTGAATATCACCTGGGGCTTTTCAGGTAAAAGATCTTTCAAAATCGTGTCGCTCTTCACTATGTGCCAATGTTTGCTTATTAATTGTTTGATACCCCTATGTTGTAAAGTATATGTAGTAATGAAGGGGACTCCATTGGCAAAGGCTTCCCTTCTGCGTGGGCCTTTCTCTTTCAACAACGCTGATCTATCAAGGTTGCTTACTTCGTTTAAAGTGGCAATCAGATCTTCAGGCTTATAGCCTTTCTCAACGAATCTTTCCATGAGTATTTTGGACTGAGCCTGAAAATCCTCCTGTTTCGTACAGTTCCTCCTAAGTCTAATCAATTGGCTCTTGGGAACCGAATTTAGCCATGGGGAATGGTGGCAGCTTTTGACCGGAATGAATGAATTCCTATCCGTAGTCTTAAAATGTGTGGAGGTGGTAAATTTGTTATTTTCTATTGAGATGTTCAAATCTAGAAAATGAATGGTTTCTTGATGCATCTTGTATTTCAACTCAATCCCCCTGGTATTGTTATTGAGGGCTTGCATGAAGATTTCCAGATCCCCCAGTTGGCTATCCCAAAGGAGGAGGATGTCATCGATGTATCTAGCCCATAGAACAAGTTGGGGTATGTTCTGGGCATAGATGACATCCTCCTCCCACTGGGCCATGAAAAGGTTGGCCAAACTGGGGGCATATTTGGCCCCCATTGCCACACCAACTATTTGCACGTAAAACTGGTTGTTAAACCAGAAATAGTTGTGTGTGGCCGCATACTTCAAAAGAGTCATAATGAAAGACACTTGTTCGGCCGGAAGATGGGACTCCTGGCGTAGGTAATTAAGTACAGCAGAAAACCCTAGGTCATGGGGGATGATGGTATAAAGGGAGGTGACGTCCGCCGTCACCATCCACATGCCCGGTTTAGCTGTAATGGTGTCCAACATGTTAATGACCTGTCTGGAATCTTTGATGAAGGATGGCGTCCTAATAACCAACGGTTGGAGGTAAGAATCAATATACTTGCCCACCCGGGCGGTAACGGAATCTATTCCGCTAACTATGGGGCGTCCGGGTGGGCAAGTAAGGCTCTTATGTACCTTAGGCAGGTAATAGAGAACTGGGGTTCTTGGGGCCCTAGGAATGAGGTGTAAGGCCTCTTTCTCGTTTAAGATCCCAGTATTTCGACCCAATTGGATCAATTTCTCCAAATCCCTTACGAATTGGATCTTTGGGTCAGAAGGTAACTTCACATACGTGGTGACATCATCCACAATTCTGTGCATCTCAGTCAGGTATGCATCTCTATCCAACACCACAATACCCCCCCCCCCCCCCCCCCCCCCCCCCTTGTCGGCTGGCCGAATGACCAGATCCTTTCTTGAACATAGTGAGTCTAACCCATCTTGTAGAGTCTTACTCATTTTAGTTTTTTTGATTTCAAAATGCTCTAAATCTCTTAAATGTACATAGGATGCAGAAATGCACAACAACTTGCGATAATATCAGGGTCTTTCAGGAAAATGCCGACATGTTTCGGACAGACGTCCTTTTTCAAGGCAATAACAGTTCCTGTATTAGCTCAATAGTGCTGTATAAGACAGAGTAAGGTCATTAGTATACAACATATTCTGTTGGTAAATGTTGGTAAGTCCTGGAACATGAGTCCAATGGATCTGGTTATAGGAACCCCCAAGAACTAGACAACACCAGTCTTGGAGTACATCAGGAATTAACTTTATTTGACATGTCACACACATATATACAGCCAGATGACTAAAACCTAACCTAATTAGTATGAGCTAATTATCTTAATCAACACTGGACTCCTTCATTCAATTGCAGGGTTAATTAGCACATACAACAATAGGTGAAATATTCTTTAGAATCTGTGTCAAGCCAGACCATACTCATTTACACAACAGACAGGCTGGCTGGAGTTCATGACATTAGCATCTGACAGCTTGTGTCCCAACAGTGTCATTCAGTGTATTGCTAATATGCCAAATACATATGCAGAGTCTGTGTCTTGGGGGGCCAGCATGGACCTGAATCCAAGTAACACCAGCTCAGGGGTCCCCAGGCATGCAGCTCAAAGAGCACCGTTCCCCCAAATGCCAGTGCCCATAATCGCAAGGCAATAGGCTCGCATTCAGTCCCCTCCAACAGCCTCTGTCCCGGCTAGGTCTGTCACATTTCTCCCCTTTCGGCAGGAGACTAACACAGGAGGAGACCCCAGACCGGTTGACTCCGAAGTTAGTCCATAGTTCCAGGCCTCTAATGCCTGTACCCACACAGTACCCCAAACAAATTGTTCCAAACAGAGCACGATTCACCCAGCCAACCTCTGCCTCTCTCATAGAACATATCCGCCACTGGGGAGAGGCCTGGACTGGCCCTTCTCCCTGGAGTCTTTTCAGCCGCTGGAGAGAAGACAGGGTGACTGGGCTCACTCCATCATGATGTTGGGGATCTGGGCCGACCGCCCAGCATCCCTGGGGTATACAAGTGGAGACTGAAGTCCCATCCACCAATATCAGCTCAAGCTGCAGTTGTGAAGTGCAGATTGCATTCTCTCCTTGGGTCCTGATCTGCTGCTCAGGAGTGACCACCACCTCCTCACCCTGGGCCTCCAGAACTGCCACAGGTGTGGGGCAGAGGTCTTGGACCCTCTGTCCAGTTGCCAGCACTTTAGCTGGGTTGGTGTCATCATTCTGGGGCGCCGTCTGCTGCTGGACAGTGTGACCGAATGCCCCAGCTTCCTGAAGCTGTAGAGACATTGTAGGTGCTAGGCAGAGGCTATCGGCGCTCTGCCCTGTTGCCAGTGATACGGCTGGGAGTAGCAGCTTTACTACCTCAGCTTGTCGCTGGAGAGAGGGGCCAACTACCCCGGCTCCCTGGAACTCCACAGTTGTTGCTGGTGCTGGACAGAGGTGGGTAGCCCTCTGCCCTGTTGCCAGCACTTCTGCTGGGGACTCCACATCCTCCGCTCTGGTTAAGCGTTGGGGCAGGAGGCTGGCTTCCTCCACTCCCAAATTGTGTAGCTGCCATTGTGAAGGGTACCCGGCTGCTTCCTTTTCCATTCCCTCATCTGGCTGCTGGGGTGACATTTCTGTGGTATTGTCTCCCAGGTGCACGGATCTTTGCTGGGGAGGAAAGACCGCTTTCTCCACCCTGGCCGACTGTTGAGGAGGGACAACAAACACCTCCTCTCCCTTCTCCCCCTGTATCTGCTGCTGGGAAGTGATCGCCACCTTCTCACCCTGAGCCTCCAAAACGGACACAGGTGTGGGGCAGAGGTCTTGGACACTCTGTCCGCTGACCAGCGCTTCAGCTGGGGAAGTTCCTTGTAACTCCCCAGATACTGCTGTTGATGCTGGGCAGAAGTTAGCAGAGCTCTGCCCTGTTGTCAGCACTTCAGGTTTGGGGATGACAATCTCTGGAGTTTCCACTGCCGATTCTCTGGCATGCTGCTGAACGTGTTCTAGCAGTTCCCTGTATGCCCTTTCCAGATGCTGTTCCTTCCTTAGCAAATGGCCCAGATCTGGTTTAAGCTCTAAAACCCCTGCAAGACCGAGCATAGCCTCTCTATATTCTCGCAGGTCCTCAAGGGTAGGTTCCCCTTCATCGCCAAACACAAAACGATCTGTAAGGCTCTCCCACAGCAATCCAGGGCCTCCAAAGTCATATCCCTCCGGAGAGCATTCTGTTGTCTCCCCTAAATATCCCTGCTCTGCGTGCCATTGCAGAGCCCGATAATGATTGTCCAGCTCTATCTCCTGCTGGACCAGCTTGTCCAACTCAGTCACCCATTGCTCCTGGGGCCGCTCTCCCAGGAATGCCATCCGCAATGCCCGTTGGTCACTGGCCCGTTGCTCTTGGGTTGGAAAGAACCGCCCTGTTTTTTACCAGCGAGCTGGAGGGCTCCAATCCACAGCTCCACCCGAATCTGCTGCCTGAGCTCCAGGTATTCATCCTCAGACACAGTTCTGGTGTATGCTGAAAGGATGATCCGCAGCAGCCCCGGGAACTCTGATGCCAGATCCATATCTCCGCTGGGGTGACCGAAGTCTTCTATCCTGATCTTGGATCCCGGTGGAGGTTTGGATGTCCCAGACTGCAGGAAGCACGATCCCACTGCTTGCCAACAATGTGATGGATCCCGTACTCAAGGTGTCCGCCGTAAATGCTTCCTAAGTCCTGGAACATGAGTCCAATGGATCTGGTTATAGGAACCCCCAAGAACTAGACAACACTAGTCTTGGAGTACATCAGGAATTAACTTTATTTGACATGTCATACACATATATACAGCCAGATGACTAAAACCTAACCTAATTAGCATGAGCTAATTATCTTAATCAACACTGGACTCCTTCATTCAATTGCAGGGTTAATTAGCACATACAACAATAGGTGAAATATTCTTTAGAATCTGTGACAAGCCAGACCATACTCATTTACACAACAGACAGGCTGGCTGGAGTTCATGACATTAGCATCTGACAGCTTGTGTCCCAACAGTGTCATTCAGTGTATTGCTAATATGCCAAATACATATACAGAGTCTGTGTCTTGGGGGGCCACCATGGACCTGAATCCAAGTAACACCAGCTCAGGGGTCCCCAGGCATGCAGCTCAAAGAGCACCGTTCCCCCAAATGCCAGGACCCATAATCGCAAAGCAATAGGCTCGCATTCAGTCCCCTCCAACAGCCTCTGTCCCGGCTAGGTCTGTCACAGCGAGTAACGCGGTTAATGAGCAATTCGCAATACGAGCTATTATTTTTTTTAAATCCTGACTCGGTTTGCGAGCGTTGTCTTGCAAAACGAGCAGGATTCAAGCCTCTGCGGTGTGCTGTACTGCATTTGGCCAGAGTTGCGGAGGCCCCAGTGACATTTGGAGCCACTCGGATGGACTCGGAAACACTCAGTTCCCGAGCATCTCCGAGTGTTTCTGAGTATCTCCAGCGCCCTCCCCCCACCTCTGGCCACATGCAGTACTGCATACCATAGAAGTCACTGTGCAACAAATTATCTGAGTTTCCATTCACTTCTATAGGAAAAACTCGCTTTGATATACGAGTGCTTTGGATTACAAGCATTCTTCTGGAACTAATTATGCTCGTAATCCAAGGTTCCATTGTATTGAACTTTTTGGACTAAAAAGCTAAATATGTGGGGGGGGGGGAACTAACACAGCACATCACCCTGAACACACCATCCCCACCATGAAAAATGATGGTGGCAGCATCATGTTGTGGGGATGCTTTTCTTCAGCAGGGAAAGGGAAGCTGGTCAGAGTTGATGGGAAGATGGATGGAGCCAAATACAGGGCAATCTTAGAAGAAAACCTGTTATGCCACGTTTACACGATCGGAATTTCCGCCAGCAAAAGTCCGATGAGAGCTTTTAGTCGGAAAATGCGACCGCGTGTATGCTCCATCCGACTTTTGCTGGCGGAATTCCAGCCAGCAAAAGATTGAGAGCAGGTTCTTAATTTTTCGGAACGGAAAAAGTTTCGATCGGAAAATCTGATCGTCTGTACAAATTCCGACGCGCAAAATTGCTACGCATGCTCGGAAACAATTTGACGCATGCTCGGAAGCATTGAACTTAATTTTCTTGGCTCGTCGTAGTGTTGTACGTCACCGCGTTCTTGACGGCCGAAAGTTCAGCGAACTTTTGTGTGACCGTGTGTATGCAAGCCAAGCTTGAGCGGAATTCCGTCGGAAAAACCATCCAAGATTTTTCCGATGGAAAATCCGCTTGTGTGTACGCGGCATTAGAGTCTGCAAAAGATTTGAGACTGGGGCGGAGGTTCACCTTCCAGCAGGACAACGACCCTAAACATACAGCCAGAGCTACAATGGAATGGTTTAGATCAAAGCATATTCATGCGTTAGAATGGCCCAGTCAAAGTCCAGACCTAAATCTAATTGAGAATCTGTGGCAAGACTTGACAATTTCTGTTCACACTCTCCATCCAATCTGACAGAGCTTGAGCTTTGCAAAGAAAAGCTTCATAGAGACATCCCCAAAATGACTTGCAGCTTTAATTGCAGCGAAAGGTGTTTCTACAAAGTATGGACTCAGGGGGGCTGAATACAAATGCACGCCACACTTTTCACATATTTATTTGTAAAAAATGTTGAAAAACATTTATAATTTTCCTTCCACTTCACAATTATGTGCCACTTTGTGTTGGTCTATCACAAAAATCCCAATAAAGTACATTTCCATTTTTGATTGTAACATGACAAAATGTGGAAAATTTCAAGGGGTGTAAATACTTTTTCAAGGCACTGTAATTAGGCTTTTCTTCCACTTTATTATCTTTATTTTTTGGCAACAAAAATACCAAGAGTGAAGTCCTGAAAATCTGCAGCAGTGGATATTTCAAAAGGCTCTTCCTATCATCATATATACCTTGTCAAAACTTTTGCATTCAGCATATCTAATTGGATTCTAATGCTGCCCATCCCTCTTCCAATCCAAGCTTTGTTACATATGTGAATGAAAAGGCTGATAACTGATAAGTCAAAATCAGGTACTACGGTACGCTAGTTGCAAAATAAATAAAATGTATTAATGAATCAACACAAAAGTGTAATTTATATTGGCCTATATTTTGGGTTTAAACACATATGGGGACAAACTAGAACTTATGCAGGCTGATATATTTTTTCTGAATTATTATTTTCTTCTTAGCTCTTTCTATCAATTGGGAGGACATTTTATTATTTTTTTTATTGAACATTCATTAGCAAAGCTTGGACATTTAAGGAAGCAGAGTTGTTCAGCATGGCCAAGCAGGAAAGGTAAGTATTCAATGCTTTCTACGGAAGGGTAGCTTATTTTTTTTTTTTTTTTATTTTAAGTGAGAGTCACTGTCAGGGACTTGCTGGCCATAACAGAGCAGATGGGCAGAGGCATGTCCGTGGGTTCGGGCGAATGCCTATGCGAATGCGCCCATGGCATTATATAAGGAGGGCAGATGCACTAGGGTCTTTGCTGTCTGATCTGCAGTCTTCTCCCTGTATCCTTTTTCCAGTACCTGCCCTTGATCTGATTGTAACCAGCTTTCCTGACTCTTCTGATTCTCTCTATTCCTGTCCTCCGCTTGCTTGACCTTTCTTCAGTCTTACTCGCCAAACCTCTGCATGAACTTGACCGTTCTTGATATCTCTGATGTACCCGATTCTGACCCGATATCTGACCTGGCTTGTGTGATTCTTCCCCATTTTACCTCCCTTTGCTACAGCCACCACGTACCTGCATCCGCGGTACCCGGCACCAGCAATCTACCTGCATCTGCAGCTCCCCTGCGTCCATGAGTGCCTGTATCCACTGCCACCATCCACAGCTCCACTAACGCTGCTGGCTGCCACTAGTGTCCCCCTGCCACAGAGAACACCACAGGCACTCCTACCTCACCATGCTCTCATGGCCGCTGTTGCAAACTCAGTGGTCCCTGAACTGGGGCTGTACGAGAGGCCTTCCTCTGCTCGTCAGTCTCTACAAGAAAGGTACGTGACAGTATCAGACAGCCGTGATAGAGCCTGCAAGAGGCCCCTTTCCTATGGAGGAGATTTGCCAACATATCACTGCTCTGACACATCAAATCCCTGCAAGAGGGCTAAACTCAGCTTGAAGAACGAATACAGTGCCTGGCTACCCCACCCAGCTCTCCGACCAGTTTGGCTCCAGCCCAGATGGCTCCTCCACTGATAGTGATGATGCTGCCACCAAAACCACGGGTCCCCACACCCGAACGATTGTCCAGGGATCAGAGTAAGTTTCGGGCCTTCTGCACTGCCTGTCAGCTATATTTTGCACTCCAATCCCGAACCTTTTCCCTGGAAACCACAAAGGTTGGATTCATCATCGCTCTTCTACAAGTGGAGCCTCAGTTCTGGGCCCACCAGTTACTGGAGAGGAACGACACACAGGTTCAGAAGATGACATCTTTCTTCAATGCAATAACGCAGCTATATGATGACCCTCAACGTACCGTTATGGCTGAAGCAGCCCTCCACGCACTTCAGCAGGGTCGGCGAGTAGCCAAGGACTATGTTTCAGATTTCAAACGTTGGAGTGGGGCCTTTCTGAAAACGTCAAAGACTAGCTCGCCCAGGTCGGTGTACCCAGTACCCTGGAGGCCTTGATTACCCTGGCAATCCAAATCGACCAGCGGCTCTGTGAGCGCCGGACAGAGAGGTTCACTCCATCCAACCCGGCCTATCTGGATGACACCAAGAGCCCCAATTCCGGCTTACCACACCCAGTCCAACCCAGCCATGACGCATACCAGCTCTGCCAGCTCGGCTTCCAATGAGCCTGAACCAATGCAAATCAGATTGATACGCCCCGCCTTATCTCCAGAAGAGTGTCTATGGCGCGGACAGAGGAACCTATGCCTATACTGTGGGGAGGCCAGCCATTATGTACGTGCCTGCCTGGCGAAACTACGTAAGTGTTCCACAATACCTCCAACCCATCTGTCAGCCTTGTCAAGACAAACAACTAATCTAGCTCTGCTCCTCTCTTTTCAGCTTCTGAACTAAATAGTATGGGTCAACGCCATTATTGATTTGGGGGCATAGAGCTGCTTCATCGACCTGACCTTTGCCAACCAGCAGCACTTCCCAGTACCATCAAAGATGCAGGGGTTGTCGGTATACTTGGCCGACAGATCCTGCATTAAGTCAGGACTAGTCACTCAAGAGACAGGGCCCCTATTTGTGACTACACCAGCTCAGCATAAAGAACTCCTCAGCTTGGATGCTATCTCATCTCCACTGTTTCCCATCATCCTGGGCCTTCCCTGGCTCCAAGCCCATAACCACCAAATCGATTGAATCACTGGAGGAATCAAGTTTCAGTCGCAATACTGCCAAGAACACTGCTTCCCCAGGCCCTCTGAGGTTGCAACCCCGTTACTATGTATGGACTCCCACCAGGAGACAAGTAAGCCTGTACCCAAGGCCTATAATGAGTACCAAGACGTGTTCAGTAAACAGGGGGCAGACACACTGCCGCCCCATAGACCATATGACTGCCCCATAGAGTTACTCCCTAGGGCTGAGATGCCCTTCGGGCGCATCTTTCCCCTATCCGAGAAGGAACAAGGGGCACTAAGGAAGTACGTGGACAAGAATCTCAAGAAAGGATTCATCCGTCCGTCCACATCCCCTGGAATCTTTTTCGTGACCAAGAAAGACAAATCCTTACGGCCATGTGTCGATTACAGAGAACTGAATAAGATCACGGTTAAGAACCGCTACCCTCTCCCCTTGATGCCTGAATTATTCCAAAAGTTAAGAGCAGCAACCATTTTCACCAAACTGGACCTAAGAGGAGCGTACAACTTGGTCCGCATCAGAGAAGGGGATGAGTGGAAGACAGCTTTTCGCACCAGGTTTGGCCACTGTGAGTACCTATTCGCCAGCTACCTTCCAGCACTTCATCAATGATGTTTTCCGGGACTTTCTAGACATCTTTATCATCATGTATCTGGATGATATCCTAATCTTTTCCTTATCCCTGAATGATCACCAGGGACATGTCAAGAGTGTCCTGCTTTGCCGACACAGGCTCTATGCCAAACTGGAGAAGTGTGAGTTTGAATGCCATCAGATACAGTTTTTGGGGTTGATGATCTCTCCAGCAGGAATCAAAATGGACCCCCAAAAGGTTTCCGCTATACTGGATTGGCCGGCACTCACCGACAAGAAGGGGGTGCAGCGATTTATAGGATTCACCAACTTCTACAGGAGATTCATCAAGGGGTTCTCAGCCATTATTACCCCTGTCACCCAGTTAACCAAGTCGCACCTGCGATTCAACTGGAGTACAGAAGCACAAGAAGTGTTCCAGACCTTAAAGGATTTGTTCACCTCCACAGCTATTCTAAGCCACCTAACCCAGCCCTATCCTACACCCTGGAGGTACTGTAGATGCCTCAGAGTAAGCAATAGGAGCGGTGGTGTCACAACGCCAAGGGCTGAAGGACCTGATGCACCGGGTAGCCTTCTTCTCCCGCCGACTCTCCCCAGTGGCATTAGAAGAATGGAGATATCTACTCAAAGGCATAGCACACCCCATACTGATCTACACAGATCACAAGAACTTAGAGTATTTATGATCTGCCCAACGGCTGAGGCCACGCCAAGCTCAGTGGCCACTGTTCTTCACAAGATTTACCTTCCATATCATGTACAGACCCGGATCCAAGAATGTCAAGCCAGATGCGCTATCAAGGATGTATGATGACCCAAGGGAACCGGTTGTACCAGATACTTACCCGCAGGTAATTTTCTACTTTTACCACCTGATCTGCTGTCACAGATTAAACAGGCCTCCACTGATATCAGTAGTCCCCCCGGGTGGCCTTGGTAGCCAGAGGTCGGGTTACAATGGTGGGAGAGTCTGATTTTTTTTACCAGACCAGGTCTGGGTACAGTTGCTAAGACTTCTCCCCGATCATCCACTAGCAGGCCACTTGCTACAAAGACAATAGACTTGGTACGACGTACCTTCTGGTGGCCAGATCTAGAGGGTTTCTGCAGGAGTTATGTGAACTTCTGTCCCACCTGTAACTGAAGCAAGACCGCAGGAAGCCGAGCTTGGGGGATACTAATACCACTACCTGTACCCAAAAGACCATGGAAAATGATTGCAATGGACTTTATCGAAGAGCTCCCACCATCAAAGGAATGCACAGCAATCTTTGTGGTAGTGGATAGGCTATCAAAGATGGCCCACTTCCTACCATTGAAGAATACTCAGTCTGCCATGGAGACGGCCCAAGTCTTTATTAAGGAAATTGTGAGATTGCATGGGGTTCCAATGAACATTGTATCTGACCATGGGGTGCAGTTCACCTCATGGTTTTGGAGAGCATTATGTGAGGTCCTGAAGATTGAGGTATCCTTGTCTTCTGCATACCACCCCCAAACTAACGGACAGACAGAGAGGACAAACCAGGCACTGGAGCAGTACATCTGGTGTTTCCCATCCTTTGTACAAGATGATTGGGTGTCATTGTTGCCCCTGGCTGAATTTTCATATAACAATGACAGCCATTCTGCCACAGGGCAGTCCCCATTTTTTGCCAACTATGGTTTCCATGTATCTTTTCTACCTGATTTTGTTTCTGAGTCCTCAGTTCCAGCAGTACAGAATACAATGGAGTTCCTCAGTCACAACAACAAGAACCTACCGGAAGTAGCGACAAAGGCACAGATGGACAACAGGGGGGGGGGGGGGGGCAATGTCAGGGACTTGCTGGTCATAACAGAGCAGATGTGCAGAGGCATGTAGGCGGGTTCGGACAAATGCCTATGTACATGCCCACCCCCGCGCCCATTACCACTGGCGCCAATGGCAGTATATAAGGAGGGCAGATGCACTAGGGCCTTTGCTGTCTGATCTGCAGTCCTCCCCCTGTATCCTGTTTCCAGTACCTGCCCTTTATCTGATTGTACCCGGCTTTCCTGACTCCTCTGATTCTCTCCATTCCTGACCTCGGCTTGCTTGACCTTTCTTCAGTCTTTCTCTCTGAATTTCCTGTTGCCAAACCTCTGCTTGAACTTGACCATTCTTATTGATATCTCTGATGTACCTGATTCTTCTGTATCTGACCTGGCTTGTCTGACTCTGCACCAGTCTCCTCCCTTTGCTACAGCCTCCGCATACCTGCATCTGCTGTACCTGGCACCAGCAATCTACCTGCATCCGCAGCACTCCTGCGTTCACCAGTGCCTGCATCCACAGCCACCAACCACAGCTCCACTACTGCTGCTGGCTGCTACTATTGTCCCCCTGCTATGGAGAACACCACAGGCACTCCTACCTGTTGCAAACTCAGCGGTCCCTGAACCCGGGGCTGTATGAGAGGCCTTCCTCTGCTCGTCAGGCTCTAAAAAAAAGGTACGTGACAGTCACTTTAACATGTTTACAAGAGTCAAGCATATAAAAAGGAACAACCCCCATCCTTTTCTGTACACTAACACATGATTGCCCATCAGCTGCATTTTCTGGGTAAAATTATGCAAATCAAGACTTTCTGTATGTTATACATTTTTCTTTAATGTGTGCTCAGAGTCCTACAAAAGCCATGAAGAACTAGTCATAAAATAAGTATTTCATTCTGCGGCACACAGTTATGGCCTGCTATAACACCCCCTCTTTTTAACAGCCCAATTTGTCAAGAGGCAGCTGAAGTCATTAATGCTGTACCTGGCTTCTAAGAGTCGTCCCTAATGATGAATGTGAATGAGGGGCTGAACACTGCCCTGTGGGAATGTGGCGCTTTAATGCTAATCCTCTTTACTAGACAAAACACCTGTTCAGCCGAGCGAGTCAGGGGGTTCCCCATATTTAACCTTTTGATGCCCAGGCTCGCTGCGCAATGGGACATTTCCACTATATGTCCATGTTATTATTGCAGGTGTGCAGCTGAATTACTTGAGTTAAATCTTAACTAGAGGTGTGTGCGTAGTGTGGACAGCAGGGGTAGATGTGGATAAAAGAGTGGGCACTATATTACAATGGATAAAAAACAATTGCCTGAGAAGCATATCAGTCTCTTAATAGGAGGCATTTACTAATGTTTAGGTGGGAGCATAGTAAAAACTCCTGCCAGGCTTCCTTGAGAAGACAGTGCAAGAACTGAAGTGAATATGTCAGTGTTGCAGAAGCTCTAACCTCTTCCAGTCTAATGAAAACCTTTGAGGCCATAGACCACTGACATCATTCAATATGTAGTGGGTTGTGAGGCATAGTGGGTGCAAAGATGGTGAAAGTCATTGAGCACCAGACATTTCTTGGATGCAAAAGAGCTTTTTGTTCTTTTAACAGTCCTTTTTATATTTAGCAAGGGAAAGAGGGTTAGGGCCAGGACACCCTTAAGTAGTTGCAATTTTAATAAGCAGACTCAGAGACTTCAATAGGAAGAAGCCGTACAGGGAAAGGCCCCAGCAAGGTGCCACTTCTGCACATGCAGATTTGCTGTCTCCTATGGCAACAGTATTTAACAGTTCCTAACACAAAGTTCAACAGCTCTTTTAGCTTCACTACAATGTCCACTTGTAGATCTTCAGCCCCTTGAGCTCCTAGTCTCTCACTGGACTCTCTGATTCACTGATCTGAATCCCGTGAGCTCCTCAAGGCTTTTGCGGTGGTATCTCCTTTAAGCGTCACCCACGCTTCCGTGCTGGGTCCCTAGCTTGGCACTCCAGATACCTTTCAAGCTTCACCCCTGCTAACTGGCTCGGTCCCTGGCTTGAAACACAAGGCTGCTCCTCAAGCATCATCTACGCTGGTTGGGTCCCTGACTTGGTCACCGCCTGCAGTTTTCCAATTCTCCATCGTGCCTGTTTGGTTAGAATGTTGCTCCGGTACTTGCTTCAGTTACTCACTGTGGTCCGTGGTAAACGTGGTTGGTCCCTTAGTGGCCACAGCTTCCCTTCTACCTCTGACCATGACAGATTCTCAGCAAAACCATCACTTTTGGTTGGACTGCAAGTTGCAGTCCCAACCCTGCACTGCCCTCTTACTTCTGGATAGGCCCTCACACAGCCTGGCAGCCAGATGTCCCTGGGACAGGCCAAATCTCACAGCCTAGCAGCCCGGGGCAGACGACACACATCCAGCCAGATGGCAGTCCAGGTGGCACAGAACATTTATCAACTGACTCCACCCGAATATATAGGCTCTCCCAGCAGACCAAGGGATTCAAGAAAACCCCTGCCTATTGGCTGAGATACCCCATTTACCCATAACCTTACCTTACGTTGTCCTTCTCATATCTAGTACCACTAAGTACCCGGCCACCTAGTGGTAGAAGAGAAATGTGCAACAAGGCCAAACTTAGGGAGAAATCAATAGATCTCTATCAATCAACCAGGATAACTACTCCTGGCAAGTAAACTTGTGAGGAGCTCCCTGCCTAAACTACAGGGTGCTATAACAACTTTTCGCATCAGCAGCATATAGCAGTCTTGTGACTTCTATCAGTGTCCGGCTGAGCACTGGTTAAAGCTTGTAGGAGGAGTTTTTATTCTCCTTTGACTGTCCTATGAGGCTACATTACCCCTGACTTTTTGTCTGGACAGTGGTGATTGGCCCAGTGCTGATCACATACACCCTCCCAAATTTGTGAGGAGCAACCCTGCCTAAACTCCAGGGTGCTACAGTTGTTATATACTCAAGCCTGAGGATAGCTCAGATCTCCCAGTTTGGAGACAGCTCCCAGTGTGAGAGACAGAAGGTCTCACCCAGGGTTCAGAGGATCCCCAACCAGGAGCCAAGAGACCAGAGGTCTCACTCGGGGTTCAGAGGTGCCCAAGCCAGGAGTCCAGAGACAGTAGGTCTCACCCAGGGGTCAGAGAAGCCCCAGCCAGCAGCCAGGAGGTCTCGTTCCAGCAGTCTTGTGGGCTTCTATCGGGGGTGTCAGGGAAACCCCTGACCAGAGGCCATAAATGGGCCGTGCAGCATCCATGCATTTTCCCACATGCTTCCATTGAAGTCTATAAGGGAAAAACATACCGAGTAGTACCCAATGGCGCACATGCACCTTTTAAAAAATTGCAGCACACCATATAGCATTGATGTGAACTGGCACCATTGAGAATAATGTGACTTCCATAGTTGCATTGCAGCGTGATGGCAGACACATGCCAGATCGCATTAGTGTGAACGGGAGCTAAAGTTCCTTTCCCAGGTGAGAATTGGGGGAGCATTTACAATGTGGTCATAGATAATACTGACCCGGATATCCCTCTGCAGATAGCCTCAAGGTACAGTGCAGTGAGGTGAAGTGAGCCAATCTAATACAGTCTGCTAGAACTAGCTTCTGTGGAAGGCTATTGCACATTTTCATATCTCTTAATGAAGCCATTACTGACCTTAAAGTAAGACTTGTCATAAGAGAAACATGCAAGCTGCCATTGCTGACCTCTCCTTTTAAAAATGCAGGCTGCTTACCTATCATGCTATTCCATAAGTTTCAATGCATCCAGTCAGTGACCTGGAATAAATATGCAAACTGGGACATTTGAGATTTCGCTGACTTCCTCATGAGATAACATGTTCCTTGTCGAAAACCTGAAATCGGTTTGTTAGTATAAGAGCCAGGCAACTGGCATTTTTAGAAGGAGGTCAACAAGTAGAGTTTACATATTTCCTTTAGGTTTACTTTAAAGCTAAACACCAGGTATGGCTTTTATTCCATAGTTACATTGGTCTCCTTTCGACCGATGTAAAAGAATGCAAGGTGTTTATGAATGATGCCTGTATAATTTTTTTAATAATAGTGCCCATATTATGATAGGAAATGTATGATAATTAGCTCCACCTACTGGCCAAATTCAGTATTTTCAGTTTAAAATCAAATATTTAAAATTGAAAAGCACAGGATGTAGCCTAATAACATTTGTTTTATAAATAAACATTCTTTATAAATTAACCCCTTTGAGTAAAATGATCAAATTTCCCCATTGTCATCTCTTTTTTAAGGGTGGATAACTTCAAATCAACCAGCCTTCCCAAGAAGCTAAGGTCCTTCATGCCATTTATTAATTTAGTTGGGTAATAATTATGTTTCTATATCTCTTTAGGCTATGTCATTTTTAATGCAAGGAAGTATCTTACTAGCTTTGGAAGCTGAATATTGGGGTTGCATGCTGGTTTTAAGTCTATTATCTTTAAAAGATCTTTGAAGCATGTGGACTCTGGTCAGCCAGCGCTAGAAGACACTGGGACTTAAGGAATAAAGTTATTTTTGAACGATTTACAGAAACAAAGTTTAACAGCACATCAATAAATAGGAATTCACTCTCAGAACACTTCAGCAACACAATGGGGCTGATTTACTAAGAAGAATGCGCTGCGCCAGTTCATACATTAATTGGTGCGCTGGAAAATTCATTAACCTAACGTGCGAACCGGCACACTTTGTAGCGCAAATAACGATAATAAATACCTGCGTATGTAAACTGCAACTGTCGCTAGGGTAACTGCGGTTTTCTCATTGATAATAGCGCACGCCCAATCTAACTGGTTAATTTCATCTCATTGCATGTGTCTTGTTAGGCAATTAGTAGGTGTTCTCAATTAATTAACCCTTTTGATGCTAATCTCATTCCTATCACTTCTAATATATCTTTGAAAATTATTTTTTTCTTTTTTTACCCACATCTTTCAATACATTACAAAGGACAGAGAAGTGTTTCTAAACCTAATAAATGTATATTTTCAGATCTTGATCTTTAAAGGTGACCGTACACTACAATCAGTTAGATCTTAACCACTTCAGCCCCGAAACATTTGGCTGCTGAATCCCCAGGCCATTTTTTGTGATTCTGCACTGCGTCGCTTTAACTGAAAATTGCGCGGTTGTGCGACTGTGTCCTTTTTTCCCACAAATAGAGCTTTCTTTTGGTGGTATTTGATCACCTCTGCGGTTTTTATTTTTTTGCGCTATAAACAAAAAAAGAATGACAATTTTGAAAAAAACACAATATTTTTTTACTTTTTGCTATAATAAATATCCCCCAAAAATATATAAAAAACAAATTTTTTCCTCAGTTTAGGCCGATATGTATTCTTCTACATATTTTTGGTAAAAAAAAAATCGCAAAAAGCATATATTGATTGGTTTGCGCAAAAGTTATAGTGACTAGAAAATAGGGGATAACTTTATGGCATTTTTATTAAAAAATAATTTTTTATTAGTAATGCTGGCGATCTGCGATTTTTATCGTGACTGCGGCATTATGGCGGACACATCGGACACTTTTGAAACTATTTTGGGACCATTATCATTTATACAGAGATCAGTGCTATAAAAATGTACTGATTACTGTGTAAATGACACTGGCAATGAAGAGGTTAACCACTAGGGGGCAATGAAGGGTTTAAGGGTGTCCTAGGGATTGATTCTAACTGTGGGGGGGAGGGGCTACCTAGGATATGACAGCGATCACTGCTCCCGATCACAGGGAGCAGTAGATCTCTGTCCTTACACAAGGCAGAACGGGAAAATGCCTTGTTTACAAAGGCTTCTCCCCGTTCTACCTCTCCACACCACAATTGCAGGCCACCAGGGAAAAGCAAGCTCCTGGGACCTGCGGGCACGCACCCGCGCCCAAAAGGCAGCAAATTTAAAGGGACGTACCTGTACCCCCATTTGCCTGCCTGTGGCATTCTACCGACGTACATCTGTGTGCGGCGGTCGGCAAGCGGTTAAATAAATTAGATTTAGTGCAAGCCTGTTTGATTTCCTATAATTTTAAATATTTGTTCAAGTGTATCCTCCTATTTCCTATTTTGCCTAAATATCGAGTTGGACAGAGATTGGCCAATCAGATTGCATAGTGCATGACCATCTTAAGTGCCAAATTTGGAATGTAGATATGCCATAACCCACTGTTGGACACAAGAACCTACATCTATAGATATATATTCGGGCAGCACAGTGGTGTAGTGGTTAGCACTTTCACCTAGCAGCAAAAAAGGTTCTGAAATATATAAATCTGTGATCTGATTGAAAGAAATCTTTTGTGTATTCAAAGTAATTCCAGTGCTGAGTGTGCTCTGCTGTGTTCAAATCATTCCTGATTTCTGGTGAATGATTTAAACACAGCAGAGCACACTCAGCTCTGGAATTACTTTGAATACACAAAAGATTTCTTTCAATCAGATCACAGATTTATATATTTCAGGACTATATTTATTCACTACTTAATAAGACTCTTTTGTATATTTATCACCACAAAGAACTGCACACCATTTTTTGTTTTTTATTGCCCTATCTGCATGCTTACAGTGTAAAGGTGGGGGGGGGGGGGGGGGGGGAGCAGAGGACTGTGTGGATGCTAGTCGAGAAGGATGGGAATTGGTCTGTGGTGACACTGGGCAGGGGAGCGCTATGGTAATAAAACAGTATTATATGGTGACAGGTTAGTGGTAAGGGGGGCGGGGTATTGGTCACCTTGGATAGGACAGTCTGGCACCTCTGTTACCTCATCCAGAAGGTCTGCAGTCTCTGACCATCTCCTGTATCATGTCTGCAGTCTCTGACCATCTCCTGTATCATGTCTGCAGTCTCTGATCATCTCTTGTATCATGTCTGCAGTCTCTGATCATCTCTTGTATCATGTCTGCAGTCTCTGATCATCTCCTGTACTATGTCTGCAGTCTCTGACCATCTCCTGTATTATGTCTGCAGTCTCTGACCATCTCCTGTATCATGTCTGCAGTCTCTGACTATCTCCTGTATCATGTCTGCAGTCTCTGACCATCTCCTGTATCATGTCTGCAGTCTCTGACCATCTCCTGTATCATGTCTGCAGTCTCTTACCATCTTCTGTAGTCATTTGGGGGCAGTCTGGAGCTCCTCTTTAAGTTGTCTGCTGTGTTTACACTTTGCTGCATGCAGGGAGTGTTGTCTTTTTTTTAAGAACAGATAAACTTTAGAAAATGGAGTTCTTCTGACTGCTTGAATTTCTTGGATGAAAACCGCGTGCAGTAATTGTGAATGATGCATCGTGATGCATCCCGGAATCGAATCGAATCGTGGACCGGATAATCGTAATCGAATCGCGAGGCCAGTGAAGACGTGCACCCCTAGTAGCTACTGACTTTAATTTTTTTTTTTTTACAGGCTGGAACTCTGCTTTAATGCATGTTCATTAACACACCGCAAATAAGTAAATGGGCTCATAAAGATGACTTAACCATCCAAATCCTAGTGCTTTTGCTTTAGCATTTATGTTCTATATCTGTGTGTACACATGTGGTCTCCCACAGACCGTGTTCCTTTGCTGCTGCCTTTTATCCCATCACTTGCTACAAATAAACAGTGTAATGAATGACAGGGGAGAATGAGGAAATGTCTCTTCCTGTTTGCAGTGGACTAACAACAGCATCTCAGTCTGGGCAGTTCACTTGGCTGGAACTCCAGGTCTGCTTTTTGTGATAAATTGAGGAGTAATATACTTACCATCTTACCATACTAGTCTAGGTATTGGCCCACAAAAGCCAAGAACAGCCCGCAGCTATGAACAAAGTGATCAGCGCAGGGCTGGCATGAATAAAGTCAACATGCCCTTTTTGTGTATGGCCGTTTAAGGATTTCCTGTGGGGTGGAGCTGGGCAACAGGAAGGGGAGGGACAATCCTCCCCAGAGTCATTCTGAGATTAGGAAAGTTCTGAGAGGAAGCATGGAAGAGCTCCTCTCCAACATCCGGGCGGCGGCGGCAAACGGCCCTGACTTGATGAGGGCTCAGGTAGAGAGAGCCCTCGGGCAGGAGGAGGGTCGGGGGGGGGGCGGCGCAGGGGTCCCGGGCCAGGCAGATCCGACCGCCGGAGCGGTACTCCCCTGAGGGACGCAGGGCCTCTGTTAGGCCGGGGGACAGCATGGGCGCCAGAGCCGCCGAACCGCCTGCCAAGCGGTCGGTGAGGGGGGCAGCGGCGACCACCCACAGAGCGGATGGGGGGCACAGGACTGCGGGGGGGCCCGGCCACAGCGTTAACCCGGATTTAGGCCCCAGGCCTCATGTGCATATCACAGGCCGCATGGCGCAACCGGCGGCGGGGGGGGGGGCGGCGGCGGCGGCCATCTTGTGTGTGGCAAACGCCGACTTGGCAACCGGGGGGACAGCAAGGGGGAGGGGAGCAGCCACAAGGGGGGTCCCGGCATACAGAGCAAGGGCACGGCCCCGGACCGGTCGGCCGCCACGGCCAGCAGTCCGCGGGCAGTGGGCATGAGGAGGAGCACCAGGAGCCAGGGGGGGGCACAGCATGCTGGATTGGGGTCGACGGGGGAGCGGGCAGAGGAGCAAGGGGGCGTTCCGCCCAGTGAAGCCAGAAGGATGGCGCAGCAGGGTGGCGTTCCGCCTAGCCTGCAGTCGGCAGCCGGGGGGGCCAGTTCTAGTCGGCACGGCAGCAACCTGATGGGCATGCGGGGTGAAGGCGGTCCGCCTACGCGAGCACGGTCCAGGGGGAGGAGCAGCGCAAGCAACAGCCGGGGAGCACGGTCGGCAGGGGCTGGGGGCATACGGCCCAGGCCTGAAAAGCCGCTTCAGGGGCACAGAGGCGCGCCGCCTAACCCCGCAGAAGTGGGACCTGCACCTGGAACGCGTGCGCAGAGCCCCAGAAAATGCGCCAGGAAGTCGGCAGAAGGGCGGAAGAGGAGCATGAGGGAGCGGAGCTCGTCCGCCTCCGGGGTGAATCCCCTGGGGGGCAGGCTGCGGAGCTGTCGGAGTCGATGGAAGAGGAGTTGTCGGAAGGCGAATTGTCCAGGTCGGAGGACGAGGTACCGGAGGGACGGTCGGCGTCGGTGGATGTGGCACCTACGGCTGGTGGGAGCGTTTCCAGGCAGCCTGGTAAGTCATCTTCATTTTCGGGTACAGGGGGGGGGAATGTGTTTACGGTTTGGGAACCACTAGTTGGGGGGGGGCTTTATGGTGCCGGGGCAGAGCAGGGGTCACTTTCCACGGGCAGCGGGGTTCACGAGCCCTCCTCAGCGGGGAGACGGTTTCAGGATTCTCCTGGCAGGGCTCAGGGATCTCGTGGGCAGGTTCGACCTCCCTCCGACGGCTCCACCGGGGCCGGCGCGAGCTTGGGTCCCGCCAGGGGGGGATGTAATTGGGGGGGGAGCAAGGGGAACAGCGGTAGGAGGGGTAGGGGCGGGCGAGCAGGTAGGGGAAACGGCGGTGGCGATTCCGCCCGCGTTGGCCCCGGGGGGGAACGAGGCAGGGTCGGGGAGCGCGGTGGTGGCGAGTCCGCCCACGGCTCCGGTGTCGGGGGAGGGTGAAAAAGGGGGAGACAAACCTAAAAAACAAGACATCGTACGTTTGGCGGACTCCGCACGCTGCGAAGTCTACGTATGTTTCGAGGGGCCCCTGGGGGCCCACTTAAAGCAGGAGGTGAGGGAAAAAATCTGGAAAGGGGAATATGTGGAGATATTTTCACTGCTTCCCCTGGAGAAGTTCAATTTGGATAGGGTTAAACCCGATGATAGTAAGAAGGAGGATGAAGAGAAGAGGAGATACAGGTTGATTCCTAGGACCTTCCAGAATTGGCTTCAGGCGTTTGCAATCTTGGCAAGCGTGATAGGGGAGAAGGAGCCTGAGCACTGCTCGGCCCTGTTCTGTTACCTGGATGCCATTGGGGAAGCTCATCGGACATATGGGGGGTTGTCATGGCTGCGCTATGACGAACAATTTCGCCAGAGAAGGGCAGTCAGGCCGGCCCTTCGCTGGGACCACAAGGACATCAGTTTGTGGATGCGCTTGATGTCATCGGCGAAGCCGGCGGGGCAGTTTTTTCAGGGGGGGGGGGGGCGGTGGATCTGGGGCTTCAGGTCAATCGGCCGCAAAAAAGAAGGGAGTCTGCTGGCAGTATAACGAGGGCACCTGCAAATTTGGCACAGGATGTAAGTATAAGCACGAGTGCTCCGGATGTGGGGGATCACACCCCAGCTCGCGGTGTTTCAAACAGGGGAAGGGTAAGGCCAGCGAGTCTAGCAACAAAGGGGAAGACGCCGGTGAGAGTGGAAAGAATGCTGCCTTTTCTAGGTAGGTATCCGGATAAGGCGGTAGCACAATTGTTAACAGCGGGGTTTGGGGAGGGCTTTGTGATTCCTGCGGTATTGGGCTCGGTGCCACCTGGAGCTGATAATTTGAGGTCGGCTCTCAATCACCGAGCAGTAGTAACGGAGAAATTGCAAAAAGAGGTAGCCCTGGGCAGAATGGCGGGTCCCTTCCCTGACATGCCCATTCCCGAACTAGTGGTTTCTCCTTTGGGAGTGGTCCCCAAGAAGGAACCAAATAAGTTCAGGCTCATTCACCACCTGTCTTACCCGAAAGGGGGGTCGGTGAATGATGCCATTGATCCCCAGGTTTGCGCGGTTCACTACACATCATTTGATGCTGCGGTGGTTTGGGTACGCAAGTGTGGTAGGGGGCACTGATGGCAAAGACAGACATCGAGGCGGCTTTTCGTTTGTTACCTGTTCATCCTGATAGTTTTTACCTGTTGGGCTGCAGGTGGCAGGAAGAGTACTATGTGGATAAGTGTTTACCGATGGGTTGCTCGGTGTCCTGCGCATTCTTCGAATGTTTTAGCTCATTTGTGGAATGGGTGGTGAGGGACGTGTCTGGTCTGAACTCAGTGATCCACTATCTGGACGATTTTTTGTGTGTCGGACCTCCCGCATCCAATGTTTGTGCGGTATTGCTGTCAACAATAGAAAGGGTGGCTAAGGACTTCGGCATTCCCCTTGCACCTGACAAGACGGAAGGGCCCAAAACTGAGATTAGCTTTTTGGGGATCGTGCTTGACTCGGTAGCCATGGAATGCAGGCTGCCAGAATCAAAGCTAGTAGCATTAAAGGCGGAAGTGCGGGAATTGGTGGGGCGGCGGAAAGTTCAGCTTAGAGCTCTACAATCAGTGTTGGGGAAGCTGAACTTTGCGTGCAGAATCATCCCGATGGGTCGCATTTTCAGCAGGAGGTTGGTAGCCAGCACCGGGGGGGTTGAGTCGCCCAGGCACTACGTGACACTTTCGAGGGAACATAGGAGTGATCTGCAGATGTGGCACGTATTCCTGGACAACTTCAATGGCAGAGCGCTGTGGATGACGGGGCCGGTTAGTAACTTCGACCTTGAGTTGTTCACGGACGCCGCGGGGTCAGCAGGTTATGGGGCATTTTTCAAGGGGCGTTGGAGCGCGGGCCCTTGGCCAGAGAGCTGGAGACAAGCAGGATTGATCAAGAACATGTTGCTGCTCGAGTTGTTCCCAGTGGTACTGGCGGTCGAGCTGTGGGGTGAATTTTTCCGGGATCGGAAAGTTCGCTTCCACATTGATAACCTGGGGGTGGTGCACGTCATCAACAAGGTGTCAGCGGCATCACCGCCGGTGATACGTTTGCTGAGACATCTGGTGCTGCGGTGCATGCAGTGGAACATTTTCATTCATGCAGTGCACCTGCCGGGAGTGGACAACGTGGTCGCTGACGCTCTCTCTCGGTTTCAGTGGGAAAAGTTTCGAGAGTTGGAACCGGAGGCGGAGCGTCAGGGAGCACCGTGTCCGTCAGAGATGTGGAAGATTGCCCTGGGAGACTGACGGGATGGATCCAGCGGTCAGTGAGCGGGGTGACATGGAGAGCATACAGGAGAGTATGGGATGAATGGGCTGCTTTCCAGGGCCAGGCAGCAGGGGAAGAGGGTGAACTGAGGCTGCTGTTCGTTTATTTTATCGCCAGGCACATGGAGAATGGTATTTCCGTGTCGAGGCTGGGGAAAGTTATGGCGGCTATGGCTTTCTGGTGCAAGCTTGGTGGAGGGTGCGATTGGACAAAGGAGTTCTGGGCACGGCAGGCTGTGAAGGGTTATAAGAAAGGGAAGTCACAACGGGATGAGCGACGGCCGGTAACGTTCGAACTATTGGGCAGAGTGGTGGACACTCTGCGAGTGTTTTGCTCGTCTGGTTACGAGGCGGGGCTTTTCCGCACGGCCTTCGTGCTGGCCTTCTTTGGGGCTTTCCGGATAGGGGAGCTGGTTAGTTCCTCAAAAAACAGAAAGGATGGATTGGCAATGGGGGATGTGCGGTGCTTGGGGGACAGGTTGGTGATGCACCTTAGGAAATCAAAGACGGATCAGCAGGGCCGAGGCAAGGATGTGGTGGTTTTTGCCATTCCGGACGCCAAACTCTGCCCCGTCTTGGTCACGAGGGTGTTTTTGCAAAGTAGGCCAGAGGGGGACGGCCCTTTCTTGGTACACAACAATGGTGAGGCGCTGTCGCGCTTTCAATTTATAGGAGTCTTCAAAAAATGCTTGCGGGAGCTGAATATGGGGGATCTAAGATTTTCCTCACATTCATTTAGGATTGGGGCGGCAACGGAAGCGGTAAGGTGGGGTTTGACGGAGGAGGCTGTGAAGCAGATCGGGAGGGGGGAATCCAGGCGCTTCAGGTCATACGTCAGGACGGATTTAGTGGAATAAGGGGGTTTTGTATATAGACGGTGTAGTGCCGACATGGTTTCGTGTGGTACATTACTGTGGGTTTTACAGGTTTTCGTTGTTTTTTCTTACAGATTCATCACCAAGTCTCGTATGGATTATGGGACATTCATACGTTTGCTGGGGAGCCAGAAGGGGTGATGACAGACCGGACGGTAGACAGTTGGGTTTTTCAAGAAGGGAAGCGTACATAAAGTGGTTGGGCTTCCCGGGTATGCTCTGGAGCCGCCTTATCCCGGAAGCGCTCAAGTTTGCGAGATGGGATAGGCCTCCTGAAGTTTTAGTTATTCACGTTGGGGGCAACGACTTGGGGCTTAGGACCAAACTAGACGTCACGCGGGATATAAAATATGATTTTTGCCGACTTCAGGCGGCTTTTCCCAACACAGTCCTGGTTTGGTCAGACATGATCGCCAGGACTTCATGGCGTTTTGCCAGGTCAGTGGACCTAATTAACAAAGCTCGGAAGAAGGTTAATCAAGAGGTCAGTAGATTTTTTATCAAACACGGGGGGTTGGCCATCAGGCACAGGGAGTTGGAGGTAGACACTTGGCGTTATCTGAGGGCTGATGGCGTTCATCTGAACCCAGTTGGCACAGATATGTGGGCCATTGGTATCCAGGATGGTATTGAGCGAGCACTTAGGGTGTGGAGGTGCGCTCAAGGTTAAGGTTTTAACCTTGTTTGCGGTGGCGGATGTTGGCTGACGTAGGCATAGAGAAGAAACCCCCTCCCCACAGAAAACTTGATGCGGGACCCATTGGAGATATGGGCCCGTTTGGTATATTCCTTATAAGTGATGTAGGGAATATGGTGGATGACTGCACTGCGGGAATAGTTTTGTCTCTGAGCTAGTATGTCAGCTTGAGGCCTATTTACAGTTGAGATGACCGCAGTGCACGAGTTTGTTGTTTATGGTAATTTGGGTGGGGGGGGGGGTAATTCCCTGCTATAGGCCTACGTCAGGTGTTCTTGATTTTGTTTATTGAATTGTTTATTTGTTTATAAAAAGTTATTTATATATTTTATTATTTAATAAAGGGCCTGCTACGGCCATTTTACACTCCAGCACGGTGTGGTCTCCATTACTGGGTAAGGTAAAGGGGTGGGAGTGTATAGCTGGGCAGCCCAGAAAGGTAGCTATGTGGTACTTGGTCAAGAACAGCCCGCAGCTATGAACAAAGTGATCAGCGCAGGGCTGGCATGAATAAAGTCAACATGCCCTTTTTGTGTATGGCCGTTTAAGGATTTCCTGTGGGGTGGAGCTGGGCAACAGGAAGGGGAGGGACAATCCTCCCCAGAGTCATTCTGAGATTAGGAAAGTTCCCGCCCTCCCGCCCTGTGTTTTAATCTGATTTCTTTTCACAGGTATTTAACAGTGTTGTTACAGGTACATTGGATGTCGTAGCATTGGCGGATGTTGGCTGACGTAGGCATAGAGAAGAAACCCCCTCCCCACAGAAAACTTGATGCGGGACCCATTGGAGATATGGGCCCGTTTGGTATATTCCTTATAAGTGATGTAGGGAATATGGTGGATGACTGCACTGCGGGAATAGTTTTGTCTCTGAGCTAGTATGTCAGCTTGAGGCCTATTTACAGTTGAGATGACCGCAGTGCACGAGTTTGTTGTTTATGGTAATTTGGGTGGGGGGGGGGGGGGGGTAATTCCCTGCTATAGGCCTACGTCAGGTGTTCTTGATTTTGTTTATTGAATTGTTTATTTGTTTATAAAAAGTTATTTATAAAGTTATTTATATATTTTATTATTTAATAAAGGGCCTGCTACGGCCATTTTACACTCCAGCACGGTGTGGTCTCCATTACTGGGTAAGGTAAAGGGGTGGGAGTGTATAGCTGGGCAGCCCAGAAAGGTAGCTATGTGGTACTTGGTCATGTTACTATGCAAATTCACAAACCAACATCTTCTTAAGGGCCATATTTACTATTAAGGCAAAGAGACAGTTTTTCCATGTATACTGTACTTGTTGACCCCAATTTTTTTCCCATTAATTGTAGAAATTCTGTCATCTCCTATGAACTTATTTATACATTTTCACAATGTATAAAACAACCAGTAAAATCAGAATATGTTAAAAATGGACACTAGCAGATGGATGTTGCATTGTGCACTGGAGGCCATGGGCCTCTGTGTGGGGAAAACCTTACCATCACAAACTATACGCCTGTTCCCACCTTCTCTATTACATCATTATGACACCACTACTTATAGATGGCATTATGGGAAATTTGATTTTCTTCTCATTTGGTAAGAGTGGCTACACATAGAAGAAAAAAATCTAATTTGTGCATATACAGTATACTGTATCTGACAAATAAAGACATCATAAATGTTTTTTTTTTTATTATTTCAACAGCAAGGTCTGTTGGTAGTTTCTCAAATTTCTTTTGGGTTATATTACATTTCTTTGCAAACATTTAACATGCAAACAGTGCTTAGCTGAGCTGCCAACCACATTCCTTGAGCATTGCACACAGAGGTACATGAATGAGGCTACCTCTTATACCCGATCTAAGAACTTGCCCATTGCTAAGTGAGCTTGTGAAAAGCAGGTCACAGTTTTCCATTGTAATAACCCAATTAGCTGCACTGCGTGTTTGTTTTACGAATCTCTAAGCTCCAATAAAGCTGGAGGTACGCGAGCTGGCAGAGTAATGAGTGCGAGGTGTAAGAATTAAAGGCCTGTCTTTGCGGCTCTTTAAACTTCAGCCCTTTTAACGCCTCTAACACTCTGTCCCCGAGCTTCTGGGACACAACCCAATTAACATCTCAGCATATTCGATGTAGCCCTTTAATTGCATTTTGCCAGCTTTCCTCACCCTGCTCCCTTTCAAGGTGAGAATCTGTCGGCGTCCTTGGGGAATGACAGAACGTGCGCACACATTCTACAGCAAGGCTCTGTTCATACATATATGGAGACATTCCTCTCTGCCGCAGAATTATTTTCTTATAGTGTGCATTTGGCTGTTCACAGCTAAATAGCATACAAATTTATGGTTATATACTCCTGCTTCTCATGTTAACTATATTTTATTGAGATGTAAACAAAGTGTCTTTTGGCATATTGTAGACAATTTTCCAGTAAAATGTAATGGTAAGGTAAAATGGTTCCTTATATTTTAGAGAATATCTGTACTTCAAAGGGCAAAGCAACAGGTTGGCCTAATTACCTCCGTCCCCAGCTGCACATACCTTTCCTTTGCTTTGTTCAGCTGCCAGGATTAAAGAGGAGAAGCCCTCTAATTCTTAATTTGGAGCCTACACAGGGCTGTGAACTCTATATCCACCCCTATGTCACAGTGCCAGCTGCTTGAACTGCCAAACACCAAGCATTGCCACT
This sequence comes from Lithobates sylvaticus, assembly GCA_028564925.1. Taxonomy (NCBI): domain Eukaryota; kingdom Metazoa; phylum Chordata; class Amphibia; order Anura; family Ranidae; genus Lithobates; species Lithobates sylvaticus. The sequence continues at coordinate 187,090,189 of CM053029.1, read as the reverse complement.
GTCACAAAGAAGGAGAGGGAATTACATGCTTCTTGTACCTGGAAGTACAAAAGTGATTCTAAAGGAAATAACTTAAAAAAACAAACATGTTATACTAACATGCTCTGTGAAATGGTTTTGCCCACAGAAACCCAGATCCTATTCTTCTTGGGTCCCCCTCCAGCAGTCCTGGCTTCTCCCCCTGCCAAGTGCCCCCAATATCAAGCCTCTTGTCCGTTCACACACACAGAGCGTGGATCAGCCCCACCCCAACTGTCTCCTCATTGGCTCACTGGCTGCGTTCGACAGCAGCAGGAGCCAATGGCTCCTGCTGCTGTTTGAGCCAACAAGTAGAGAGAAACCTGGGAAAGCCGCTGCTCTCATGCACATCACTGCATCGAGATGGGGCTTGGGTAAGTATAAGGGGGGCTGTGGGGGGAGCTGCACCCAGAAGGTTTTTTTACCTTCTGCATAGAATGCAATAAAGCGTTTGTTAACCCAAAAAAAAAAATATATATATATATATTGATCCTGTTTCTTTAAAGCATTTTATTCAGCAAAGTACTTGTGCTGTGTGATTTGGCCCCCTGTAATACACCTGTAATACTTGTTTGATCCTGCCAGTTTCTGCCCCCCCCCCCCCCTGTAAACTGACCACGGTTCATCATGGCTGCTGAGCCCTGACACCGTGGTCAGTTTACATGCCTCTTTCATCTGCAGCCTGCTATCTGCAGCTCTCCTCTCTGCTCCTGTGTCCTCCACCCCCCTCCCCTCTCTGTCCATCAACTCTGTGTGTGAGCCGCCCTTCCCCTTCTAGCACCGTTTGGAGCAGCTCGCACATTACTGCTCCCAATTACTGGCAGACCCTCTGCTAGGATTACATATTATTATTAGGTAGCTACGCCACCACGCAGACCGCATTGAACTGGGGACGGGTTTTACACTGACCGGCCGGCAGTGTTGTACATTCTGCTCGTTTTTCTACATTTGATGTAAGTGTTTTTATTCTTTTATGCGAAATAAAGAGTTGCCAACAGTATTATGCTATGGGCGGCCCCATTTGTTTCTTTGTAATTGGAGGAAATTAGTTGGAACTGGCTGGATATCTGTATCAGGAGCGGATGGTGTGGTGTTTTTTCTCCTCCTCCATTTGAGTGATCCTTCCCGGATTGATTAACCCTATCAGCTTTCGCCCACGGGACAACTACAGGCTTCAGTTCACAGTGCCCTAAACTTATAGCCATCTGGTAAGCCTCCAACCAATTAGGTGGTCGGGATGCAACTATTTCCTCTGCATGTCACAGCGTGAAAATTATAGAACTGTCACTGAGGTGTCTTCTCCTTTTTGACCAAGCTATTTCTACCAGCTATATGCCAATTTCATTTTCTGGTGTCAAGAATCATCTCAAACTGGACTATTAAGACTAAAAGCCTAGACTGTTCAAATTAATTTATGTAATTTCTCACGGTCATTTTTGATGGGACATTTGTTTTTATATTGATTTCCCTTTCATTTATTGTTTTAACTTTTTTGTTTATATTGGCGTAGCTTTATGTATTTTCCATTTGCTTTTGGTGTGAGTATCCCACTTTTCAGCAGCAGCCTTTTTCTGGGTTAGGGCCCCTCCTAATTTCCCTCCCCTTCCCCTTTTCCCCCCTTTTTTTTTATCCCCCCCCCCCCCCCTTCCCTTTTCCCTCTCCAATTCCACCAAGCGCGGTTTATCCATTTCCATTTCCATGATGTATATACTGTTTGCCATTTTCTACAAAAGGAAGGGCTGAGCTCTCCCTCTAACGCCTGCCGGGCGGTCACGTGATCTCCCGGCGCTGTCTTCCTCCGATATTTGTATTACAGAGGAAGATCACGTGACCGCTTGGCAGATGTCAGAGGGAGAGCTCAGCCCCTCCCTCTGAAATACATACAGCGGAGAAAGACAGCACCGGGCGGTCACATGACCGCTGATCGGGGATAAGAAAAACTGTATTTATAAGAAGAATTTTAGAAAATGGAAAACAGTGTATACATCATGTAATCCTAGCAGAGGGCTGGCAGTGCTTGTGTGCACTGCCTTAACAAACACTTTAATGTAAAAAAAACTTTAGAACCACTAAGTATTTCACTTTGCTCCAGATGATCAAATATAGCAGCAGGGGAGCAAAACTAAGTGGAACATAAAAATCTAGGCGGGGTGGCAGGTAAGTTATCCTGTTGCTTTGCTCTGCATGGGCAAAGCACTGGTTCACCAAAAGAGATACTGTGAGACACTTGTCCCAAGTGGTGCCTTCTGGGTGTGAACATGAGACTGCGATTCTCCTTTTTCTTCTTTATTTGTCCTTTGTTGTACTTGGTATGTTCTTGTGTGTTCTCTTCTGTTTGTATGTTTCTTAGTGTATCTAGATACTCACAGTCTCCCCTTCTAGGATTTAGTTATTATTATACATGATGTATCTAGCGCCAACAGTTTGTGCAGAGCTTTATAATATCAAGGGAGGCAGGACAGTTACAATATAATTCAAGACAAGTGATTTAGAAGGGCCCACTCATGAAAGTTTACAATCAAATACCAAGGGGTAAGTGGTACAAAAGCTAAGAACTGTGTGGGGAGGAGTTCATGAAAGAATAAAAGTTTCATTGTTAGGCAAAAGCTTCATAGTTTTTCCTACAGAGATTTCAAGGTCCAACTAAAGGCAGACAAAGTAGGACATAGAAGGATAAATTTGGATAGAGAAATCCGGAGAATGGGGGAGGCTCTGGAAAAGGCATGGATGTGAGCATGGGAGTTGAAGACAAGCAATCTAAAGAGCAGAAGGTCTTAGGAAGAGCGTCAAAGCATTTGCTGTCAGCTCCCACCAAGCTGGCCAGGGGCTCCTCTAATCTCCTTCATGCTCAGAAAGTGATTAGAGAACACGCACACCTGTATAGGGAAAAACTCTACCATTTTAGCTACTTACACTCTCCTGGCCTGAGGCCCACTTCTGATAAAAAAGGAATGTCTACACAAGCAGCGTTTTAACAATTCTACTGTGGTAGCAACATATTACACTCTTCAGCTCCATATTCTCATGTGTAGTAAACAGTTCACCACAGGGTAGAAATACATGAATACAGAATGTCCAGCCAACTCTCCCACACTGTTCAATTCATGTCCTTCACAAGTGTTCTTTTCTTCAGGCTACAGACTTACATATGTGTATATCAGGAAAGACCTGTTTCCATTACTCCTCTGCCCAAAACTCATTCCACATAAGATTACATAGGGGTACAGTACACCAACCACTAGTTTTACCCAAAGGAGAGACCTCACTAAAAAAATATTTCAATTTTTTCCTCAATAAAAGGGGTACTGCTAACAAGCAGAGACGAGGGCCTGGGTAATATTTTGAGATAAGACTTGTGATGTAGTTCTGACCAGAGTTGTGAATAGTTTTGTATGTTTTTGTTATTTTGAATTTTATTTGTTGGGTAGTTGGGGGCCAGTGGAGAGATTGTAAGAGTGGGGTGGTGTACAGTGAACAGTTATTAGGGTAGATGAGTCTGGCAGCATAATTCCAGATAGACTGAAGGGGGTAGAGGTAGGACAATTCTGCAATATTTGGACAGAGATTGTATTTGAAGGGACAGAAAGGGCTGAAAAGAACAGGTCGGGTCCAGGATTATACCTAGCACCCTGGCATGCCAGGAGGGTCTGGTAGCTGTATTATTGATCTTAATAGAAAAGTTGGGGGTGAGGGCACAGGGCAAGGGCAATATTATAAGCTCAGTTTTGGAAAGTTTTAGTTTTAGGAAGTGGTGTGACATCCATACTGATATGTCATAGGGTGTGGTGAAGAGTAGAGAGATAGATTTGGATGTCATCAGCATAGAGGTGGTATTGAAAGTCATGGAAGGTTATCAAGTGACTTAGGGAGGAGGTTGAAGAATAAAAATAATATCTAATATTCTTGTATCTCAAGGGTGTTTCTAGATGAATAGCATTGATAGTCAGACTTACTTAAGAAGTGTGAGTTTATTATCACACAGTTGGCATCATAAATACAATGAAAAAAAGTATAACAGTTCAGTTCAGTGTAGGTAAAAATATATGAAATAGAATAAATAATTATAAAGCTGTAAAAAGGTTATGAAAGCATGTGTGCTTCATGGCTGATGCCTTCTGTCTCCATGCTGTCTTGTGTAACTAAAAAGAAGCAGGAAATTACATTCTTAGACGTCTGGGAGAATTCAGCTGTTCCAACTTGTCAAAGTATCTTTGTGTGAATATGTCTGTGTCATCTCTCCTAGTGGGTGTGTGTGTGTCTGTCTGACCTTCAACATCAAAGCGTTGTTTTTTTATGTTACATGAGAAAGTCATAACCTCACAAAAACCTAGAACCTTGTATGGCACACATTTATTTCTGCTAACTTCAGCAATTTGCTATACAAAATTAGATACTAACTCAGAGAGTCATATATAGAGTTTGATTGACAATCTCACATGTAACACTTGTAGTAATGTGCTGATCATGTAATGTCATATAACCAAACATCTACTAATATGAACACATATTACCAACTTCAACTACATTAAGTAACTATATACTAATACGTATTAATATGACTGAGACTACACTAAACTAACTGACAGGATATAAACAAATATGTATTATTCCTCTAACAACATAAATACTGGTCTATTCTGGACCTCCCTTGACATTCTATACCTGATAACTTATATGTCATTCTCAAACTAACTACATACACCAGATACTTCTAGCAATACTCAGCTTTAGATGAGGATCTATTTTACTGAACCTTTGATCAAGGTCATTCACACATACTATATTTATTATGACTAATCATAAAACCAAATATGTTTTGCAAGCTTGCCATGAATATAATATAACACCTATAAGTGCCGAATTATGAATTTGGAATAATATTCTAACAATCTCCCCTGAATTATGATTAATCATATTAAATTATTATTAATACATTCAAATATCATTCACATCACAAATACACATCCTTGTATCAAATGATTGGACACAATATTCTTCAGAACGGAAGAAGCTAGAAATAACTCCTTCTAAACCCTTATCTCTTTACTTTTAACTCCTCTTAGATCTATCTATTCAAAATCTTAAAATAATGGTATAGAATTTAAAAATATATAACATAATGATAATTAATATCAATAATTATTATTAATAATAATAATATTATTATATTATTATTATTATTAATAAAATAAGTAAAGGATGCAATAATATATTTCCATATTTGTGCTCAAATAATATTTTAGCTCTTTGAAAATATTCTTTGCACTCTAATGCCGCGTAGACACGATCGGAATTCTCGTTGGAAAAAGCTCTGATGGTTTTCCCATCGGAATTCCGCTCAAACTGTCTTGCCTACACACGATCACACCAAATTCCGACGGTCAATAACACCATGACATACAACACGTTCGTTGGCACTATAAAAGAGAAGTTTAATGCTTCCGAGCATGCGTCGAATTGTTTCCGAGCATGCGTCGGAATTTCCGATAGAAAGTTTTTCCGTCTGAAAAATTAAGAACAGGCTCTTAATCTAAAGTCCGTCGGAAATGCCGACAGAAAAAGACCGATAGGCATATACATGGTCGGAAAATCCGATGAAAAGCTCCCATCGGACTTTTTCCATCGGAAATTCCGGCCGTGTGTACGCAGCATAAAACTTGTCATAATGTTCCATTGTTCTTTCAAGAGTGATATGTTTCTTAAGTTGTGATCAAAAGATGTTCTATTAACTAGAATGATTATGCAGTTGTAAACTAAAAATATTCAATATATGAATAAGGAAAACGAAATAATAATGATAATCCTAACTTAATATGAACATTAATATGAGAATAATTGGATAATCAAAAAAATGTATATGTGGACAAATGTTTCGGTCCTAAATTATTTATCTATAGTAGATAAAGTTTCGTCTGATTATTTTTTTCTTCATGAAATGTCTTTAGAATTTCTTCAAGTTCTGATAGGTTAGAACAAAATAAAACAGTCATAAATTTGAAGTATAAATCTTTTGTCCAATATTCTTCCCGAGAGGATTCCTTCTTTAACCTCCCTAGCGGTAACCCCGAGCCTGGCTCGGGTCCAGCTTTTTGTGCTGGGAGCGGTAACCCCGAGCCAGGCTCGGGCTTGCGTGCAGGATGCAGGGGGGAAGTTACTTACCTTTTCCCCTGGATCCTGCGATGTCTCCCCGCTGTGTGAGCGAGCCTCCGCTCGCTCGATTCACACAGTGCCGGTCTCCGTTCCCTGCGAGGTTCCGACGCACGGGAGCGGAGATCGGCGCCAAATTTAAAAAAGTTTAAAAAACACACAACACATACAGTACTGTAATCTTACAGATTACAGTACTGTATACAAAAAATACACACCCCCTTTGTCCCTAGTGGTCTGCCCAGTGCCCTGCATGTCATTTTATATAATAAAAAGATTTTTTTTTTCTGCCTGGAAACTGGAGATTGTCCTTAGCAACCAAAAAGTGTCCCTTTATGTCAAAAGTGGTTTTAGACCAGCTAGAAAACACCGATAAAAAATTAAAATCACAATTTATCATCAAACAATAAATTTTATGACAGCGACTATTCTGCAACTGAGCAAATTTCAGTGTTTTTGATTTGATTACATTATTGAATCATTTTTATATATATTTTTATTATATTATAATTTATTATTTTGTGTTTCAAACTTTATCATACCCGGGATGTCTACTAGACTCTGGTTCGGACAGATTTAAGTGAGTTATTCATAAGAATTGCATGCCTACAATATAAAAACGCCAAATTTCCATGCAAAATAATTGTACCGCTTTCAGCACCAAATTCCAGACAGAATCATACCGCCAGGGAGGTTAACTTTGAATTTCCTGATATTCTCTTTGCTCTTCATATGAGCTTGTTATCCTCCATATTTATTTGGTTTTAGATGCCATTTCGTATTTAGAAGAATTTCTCGTCTTCAACGCAACACCAAACGCCTCTTGATTGATAGGTTCGGGACCATCTTTTTCTCGAGACTTGAATGTACGCAAAACTGCGATAATCTCTCCCCCTCAGCAAGGATCGAGATTTCCGTAAAAATTGAGAAATTACCGCAGTGTCTGGCTTGCCAAATGAAGAATAAAAGTAATATCTAATATTCTTGTATCTCAAGGGCGTTTCTGGATGAATAGCATTGATAGTCAGACTGACTTAAAAACAAAGTGTGAGTTTATTGTCACACAGTTGGCAGCATAAATACAATGAAAAAAAGTATCAGTTCAGTGTAGGTAAAAATAGATGAAATAGAATAAATAGTTATAATGCTGTAATAAGCTTATGAAAGCATGTGTGCTTCATGGCTGATGCCTTCTGTCTCCATGCTGGCTCGCCAAATGAAGAATAAAAATAATATCCAATATTCTTCTATCTCAAGGGCGTTTCTGGATGAATAGCATTGATACATTGATACACTGTTACATGTGAACATCATAACCTCACAAAAACTTAGAACCTTGTATGGCACACATTCATTACTGTTAACCTCAGCAATATGCTATACAAAAGGAGATACTAACTCAGAGAGTCATATATAGAGTTTGATTGACAATCCCACATGTAACACTTTTAGTAATGTGCTGATCATGTAATGTCATATAACCAAACATCTACTAGTATGAACACATATTACCAACTTTAACTAGATTAAGTAACTATATACTAATTAATATGACTGAGACTACACTAAACTAACAGGATGTAAACAAATATGTATTATTCCTCTAACTACATAAATACTGGTCTATTCTGGACCTCCCTTGACATTCTATACCAGATACCTTATATGTCATTCTCAAACTAACTACATACACCAGATACTTCTAGCAATACTCAGCTTTAGATGAGGATCTATTTTACTGAACATTTGATCAAGGTCATTCATACATTCTATATTTATTATGACTAATCATAAAACCAAATATGTTTTGCAAGCTTGTCATGAATATAATTTAACACCTATAAGTGCTGAATTATGAATTTGGAATAATATTCTAACAGAGGTGCAGATAGAGGATAAAAATGGTTTGTGCACAGAGCCTTGAGAGACTGCTACGGATAGAGGAAGTGGGGAGGAGGAGGTAGAGTTGTACGTAACACTGAAGAAATGTTTCAATAGGTAGGATGAGGACCGGGAAAAAGCCTTTTGAGTCCAAGGGAGTGGAGTTTTCTGAGGAGGAGTGGGTGGCCTACCTTATTAAAGGCAGTAGAAAGGTCTAATAGAATGAGTATGGAGTAATGGCCATTGGTTTTAGCAGTAAGTAAGTCAATAGTGAGATTTAGTAGGACAGTTTCTGTGGAGTGTTGCAGGCAAAAGCCAGTCTGTAAAGTCTGTAAGGGGAGGTTAAAGGGGTCAAGAAGATTGTTGTCAGCGAGGTAGCAACTTAGACGGTTGTAGACTAGGTTTATAGAAATTTAGAGGTAAATGGAAGCAAGTTGTTCAGGCTGGTGGGGTCCAGTGAGGCCTTTAAAGTATGACCAGTGAGGGGTTGACCAGTGCATGCTTTAGAGGGAAGGAGCAGGTGCCAGTGCTACATCTGTCAGTATATAATGTCATCTTACAACACTAGACTTTTTTTCTTGATGTTGGGAACCCAAAACTGGTAATTTGTGGCATGGGGCTTTTAGCGCTGAAAACAAGTGTAAATAAAGTGTTGCCTCAAATGTCATGGCCTAAATTAATGCTAACTTCTTTTCCACAATTTATGTATTATATACACCTGGGCTATACCATCATGTAGGTGGCCAGTGATGTAATACAACATGGCATTTAAAAGGTTTAAAAATTAGCTGGAATTGCAGCTTTGAACTTTGAACGTTTTAAATTCAAAAATTTGGCCTTTGAGTAAACTGTAATAATTCTGCAAAGTTAGGAAATTATCCCCTTGTGACACTAATAAAGATATATAAATGATAGTAAAAAGAAGACAAAAAAAAGTAAAATGTAATAAAAAATATAACACACACACAAAACATCTGCATACATATTACATAAACAAACGCCCAGTTAGGATGCACAGATATACATTAGCCTCTACTGCAGTGATCGCCAACCTTTTGGACCTCACGGACCACTAAACTCATAATTTTGAATTCTGCGGACAACTAACATGAATTTTACATGCCTTATATGCACAATGCATCGGCTCTCTGCCCCTCTATCCTTGGATCCCACTGCTGCCTTATACATACAATGCTCTGACTCTCTGCCCCACCCCTGCACTCTGCATCACACTGTTGCCTTACACAGACTCATCATTGGATCTCACCTCCTTATCCAGCCATGTGCTCAAGCTCTGTGCACCCTCTCACAGTCTGTGATCAGTGCTGCCATTGAAAGTCCCCCCCTTCTTCACCTCCCGCTCTCTGCACTACTCCCGGCGCCTCCCTCTGAATTTACAGGAGTCGGAACTACAGAAGAGCATCAGGTATCAATGTGCGCTGACAGTATTAACTGTTAGCACGCATTGAGAACAACACTGGAAACAACATTGGGCAGTATACATCCGCCACAAGATTGATCTGTGCCAGAATCCCTGGGGATCCCCAAAATGTTCTTGTGGACCACCAGTTGGTGACTGCTGCTTTATTGCACTACACATGATTGGTATCCTAACACATGTTAGAGGAGTTTTAGGTGTATGCCTGGTCATAATCTAAAAAAATGAGTACATCTCTGCAGTATGTACACATTTCCATATTATTTGTCTGCTTAAATGTGCTGCAAAAAATGTCCAGATATACGGTCAGCTCCTAACTTCCTGGCAGGCTGGCAACTCTTTTTCACTGAAATCCCAGTGTTAGTTGCTTATTTACACCTTAGGCCAGGGGTCTCAAAGTACTGGCCTGCGGGCCTTTTGCGGCCCGCAGACCGGTTACAAACGGCCCGCAGGCAGGGCCGATCCTAGGCAGGTGGCAGCGGCTGGGAGCTTTCTCTCTCTGTCTTCTCTCCCCCGCATGCTGCTGCAGCCCAGCACAGGAGAGCGGATCCACCCATCGCCCCGCCCACCTGTTCTGTCGAGAAATGCCCCCATCGAATAGTGCCCGGGCTTAAGGGCGCATGCGCCGTACGTAACATCACAACAGCTGATTTTACCATCAGCTGTTGTGACGGCAAGATGGCGCAGGCACACAATAACCGACAGAATTTTTTTTTCCTGTCAGATTGTGCCCCGCGCTCTACCGAGCTCCCGTGGCGAGTTTATGTCCATGATGGGCGGATTTCTACACATTGTGGGTGGTTTTATGGGAATAAATCCGCCCACAACGTGTAGAAATCCACCCATCATGGACATGAACTCGCCACGGGAGCGCGGGGCACAATCTGACAGAAAAGAAAATTCTGTCGGCTATGGTGCGCCTGCGCCGTCTCGCTGTCACAACAGCTGATGGTAAAATCAGCTGTTGTAATGTTGCGTACGGCGCATGCATTGCGCATGCACCCTTCAGCCTGGGCACTATTTGATGGGGGGCATTTATCGACAGAACACCTGGACAAAATGCGTATGCGCCGTACGTAATACCACAACAGCTGATTTTACAATCAGCTGTTGTGCCAGCGAGACGGAGCCTGCGCACAAAAGCCATTTTTCAGTCAGATTGTGCCGAGGAATGAGGGGCGGAATTTAACATGAAGGGGCGGATGTTTTCCTTGATGGCCAGTGCTGCAAAGATGAGGGCAGAATTTCAAACGTTTAGCTAGCTAAATAGACCCTCCAGGAAGAATAGCAGATAAAGATTTGTTTAGCAGATTTGTTTGGGCATCGTTAAAAATTCCGCCCCCATCTTTGCAGCACTGGTCATCATTGAAAACATCCGCGCCCTTCATTTTAAATTCCACCCTTTGCCTACATGAACACTCCTCGGCAGCGCGAGGCACAATCTGACTGAAAAATTACTTCAGTCGGCTATTGTGCGCAGGCGCCGTCTATCCGACACAACAGCTGATCATAAAATCAGCTGTTGTGCTACTATGTACAGTGCATGCACAGTTTGTCCTGAGTACTATTTGATAGAAGGCACTTCTCGACAGAACACTGGCCCCGGATCCAGGGTCCTGCTGCCACCTCAGGGCGGAAGATTGTGGTGTTTTCAGGGTGCCCTGCCACTAGGCCTGTGATGAAGCCAGGACCTGACAGGAGGAGGGGACTGGGGAGGCAGAAGATCAGGGGGTTAATATTGCGTCCGCTGACACCAGTGCTGGGGGTTAATAGTGCGTCCGCTGACACCAGTGCTGGGGGATAATAGTGCGTCCGCTGACACCAATGCTGGGGGTTAATATTGCATCTGCTGACACCAGTGCTGGGGGTTAATAGTGCGTCCGCTGACACCAGTGCTCGGGGTTAATAGTGCGTCCGCTGACACCAGTGCTGGGGTTAATATTGTGTCCTCTGACACCAGTGCTGGGGGTTAATAATGCCTCCGCTGACACCAATGCTGGGGGTAAATAATGCATCCGCTGACACCAGTGCTGGGAAATAATAGTGCGTCCGCTGACACCAGTGCTGGGGATTAATAGTGTGTCTGCGGACACCAGTGCTAGGGGTTAATAGTGCGTCCGCTGACATCAATGCTGGAGGAAAGGACAGTTTGCATGCGGCCCCCATTGCATGTGAAAAATTGTCCTGTGGCCCTCAGGTAATTTGAGTTTGAGACCCCTACCTTAGGCCATTTCACATGTACAGACTGATCAGGTTTACATATAAGTCTGTGGGCATGCGGATGTAAATGGACCTTCATCCATTTACATTGGGTTTCCTTCAGCTCTGGAAAAAAACATAAAAGGTCTGAGTCATTTTCTGCTTTTTCCCTATTTAAATGTGGGGGATCTGAGGTAACCAGATGTAAATGGATGCAAGTCCTGTAGACCCCTAGATCTAATATGGGTCCTGAAAGCTCCTGCAGCAAAAAACGAAATAGACACAGATGTCACAAACATGACATCTGCAACATTCAACTCTAAATCTCCGTTCACCAATGATTGAAACAGACACGGGCAATGTAAAAGGGGCCTTATCGTGCATTTCATTCTCACTATTTTACAAAAACGCATGATTTTAGGCTTACGCATTTTTGTTTTTTTTATATATTTAGCAATGCTGTGCCTTGCATATATGTTCATAATCTTTATTTTATAAATTTTTCATTTTAAACAACATACATAAAAGAAATTTAACCCCCCAAAAAATTAATATTCTATACAATAAACACATTATATTAAAAATGTCTCCTCTCCTATCTTCATTTTATATTGTCCTATTAAAATCTAACATTTGGGCAATTTCTATCCTTCTATACATTTTAAAGTTATGTCCAAGATTCAGGAAAGTACACTATCGAGGGATTCATTCTCTCAATCTACATTTGTACCCACAATATCTATTACCCCCTATACGTATCAATAACTGTATCTGTACTTCAAGTAGTATAGTAATTAAACATTATTATCCTAAAGTTAGTATCATATTTCTTTTATGCACCCATATAAACCAAGACTTACAGATTGACACACAAAAGACCGACAAACCAGACAGACATAAAACACATCAAGAGAGAGTAAAAAAAAAAGAAAAGAAAAGCTGTTATAAATATTTTGATAGTATTGTGGAAGTTCGAAATTCATCCCATTGTTGTCATATCTTTAAGATTTGTTCCTCTGAACTCTTCTGTCGCTATCGCTTGTTCCAAGGATCACACCTCGCTCATCTCACACACCCATTCTACCATTGCGGAGCCTGTCACATTCCGCCAATTTCGAGCTATGACCATACGTGCTGCAGTGAGCATGTGTCTTAAAATATCTTTTTTTTTTGATTTTATTTATCCAGAAATAATTGACAGTACGTTGATATATATATCTGGTTGCATAGTAGATTCTGTAATTTTTCAATATATACTGAAAATCTTTGACCAAAAAAAAAAAAAAACGGACAACAGTACCATATATGTGACATTGTACCTCTTGCACTAAGACACCTCCAGCATGTCTCTTGATTTTCAACATTCATTTTGTGCCTTTCATATATACAGTGCCAGAAATTGTTGAGATTATGTTGTATAGTGTGCTGCTAACTATTTTTTGTGTATTTAATTAAAAATCATATTTTTTTTTTTTTTTCCAAATAACGTTTTATTTCAAAAAGAGTAAAACAACAAAACATAGATAGGTATATGGTAGTCAAGCAATACACGGACATATATTGGAATGCATTTTTGCGGATGCTTATCAGGCAGATAATAGAGTCTTTCTTCAGTAGTTAGCCTATCTTGATATCTTATTCAGCTGTATACAATTGTCCAGATGGACAGAAATACAAAGAGGGGGGAGAGGGGGAGAGGGGAAGAGGGGGGGGGGGGTTGGGCAGACCATATTAGAACGAATATATACATGGGTAGTGAAAGGACTAGAGTACCTTTTTGTGTTTGGACCACCGAGTCATAACGGGTTCTCCCGAGAATGCCATCGCTCCCAGACACCATTATGTTCATCCAGTTTGTCCCGCAACCTGGCTGTCATCCTCTCCATTAGTTCTACGTCTTTGACTCTAGCATATAGGGCCTCTTGTGATGGGGGCAGTGTCTTCTTCCAGTGGAGGGCTATTAAGCACCTTGCCGCTGTAAGAATGTGCCTAAGTAGTTTTTTGTATGGTTTGGCTATTTTCGGTTGGGATAGACCTAGTAGGAAAAGTTTCTGGAGTCAAAGGTATGGGTGTTTCGAAGAGGTGGGTCACAAGTTGCTGTGTGGAGGTCCAGAACGGGACTATTAAGGGGCATGTCCAGTAGATGTGGAATAGTGTGCCTCTGGCTTGCTGGCAGCGCCAACAGCGATCGGAGGTGGAGGGGTATATTTTGTGGAGCGTGTCCGGGGTCAGGTACCAGTAAAAGAGAATCTTATAGGCATTTTCCCTGTACAAGGTACAAAGGGAGCTCTTGGCAGCCTGACTCCAGACCGCTCTCCAGGCCTCCTCTGGGAGTTCTTCTCCTAGTTCTTTTTCCCATCGGAGCATGTACCTATGTTTGCCCTGAGTTTGTATGGAATGTTTATTAAGGATTTGATATATGTCAGATATCAGTCCCTTGCGAGATCTGCCCTCCAATATGATACGTTCAAACGGAGAGGGTGGAGAGAACTGCAGGTGCGGGGCTATGGTTTGTGCATAGTGTCTTATCTGCAAATAGCTGTAAAATACTTGTCTGGGGAGGTCATGTTTGGATTGTAGCTCGGAAAATGGGAGAAGCTTGCGGGACCTGGGGTCTACCAGGTTTCCATAGTGAAAGAGGTTTCGTGAGGCCCAAGGCCATGACATTTGATGGGTGAGACTAGCTGGCACCTCGGGATTGCACAAAAAGGAAGTCATCAGTGAGCTCTCAGATTTAAGCTCGTATTGACGGGATATCTTCTGCCAGAGCCTTCTGAGCTGGGTCATGGTTCCCAGTAGTCGGCTTTGGTCTATCTTTGGGCTTGCATTCCATAGAAGGCAATTCGGGTGGATGGGGGCTAACCAAATTTTTTCTATCTCCGTCCATCTGTTGTAGGACCTTTGGGGAAACCATGAGACTATTGCTCGTAGCTGGGCCGCTTGGTAGTATCTAACCAGGTTAGGGAATGCGAGGCCTCCGTCAGTGCGGGCCGCTGTCATGACCGAGCGTGGGACCCTGTGTCGCTTGTGGTTCCACACATAGTGGAGGAGGTCAGCCTGTAGTTTACGTAGGTGGCTGTAGGGGACGGGGATAGGGAGGGTCTGGAATAGGTATAGAAGCTTAGGGAGTATTACCATTTTGACAGACATGATTCGCCCTATAAGGGATATTTGGTGGGATTTCCACTTTTTTGTCAGCTCTCGGATTGACCTATACAGAGGAGGAAAGTTGGCCTGGTATAGGGAATCGAAGGATGGGGTAAGGTTAACCCCCAGGTATTTCAAGGAGCTCCGCTCCCAGTTGTAGGGAAATTCGGACTGTAGGTGGAGGAGTTCTTCCTCTGGGACATTAAGTGGGAGGGCCATGGACTTTGCAGCGTTTGTTTTGTAGCCTGACAACTTGCCGTATTTATCGAGTTCAGCGTGTAGATTGGGTAAGGAGATTCTGGGTTGGGTCAGGGTAAGGATGATGTCATCCGCGAAGAGAGATATTTTAAACTCTTTGCCTCTTACAGGTATGCCCCGGATATCTGGGTTTCTGTGAATGGTCGCCGCCAGGGGTTCTACACATAAGGCAAATAGCAGGGGAGAGAGCGGACATCCCTGGCGGGTACCATTGGTCACTAGGAAAGTAGGTGAGGTGGCAAATGGGGTTTTAACCTGAGATGAAGGGTTAGTATAGAGGTGTCGGATCGCTTGGAGAAAAGGTCCCTTAAATCCCATGTGGCCAAGGGTGGCAAGCATAAATGGCCAGCCAAGGCGGTCGAACGCCTTTTCTGCGTCCAGGCTCAGGACCAGGGATCTTGTGTTATCTCTATTGGCCACGTCAATTAAATTTATGACCTTTCTTGTGTTGTCACCTGCCTGGCGAAGGGGGACAAAGCCCACCTGGTCTTTATGGATTAATGAGGGCAGTATCTCGTTCAGGCGTGTTGAGAGGATTTTTGTGAAGATTTTTAGGTCCGTATTTAATAGGGCTATGGGCCTATAGCTGGCGCAGGAGGAGGGGTCTTTGTCCGGTTTGGGGATTAGGGTGAGATAGGAGCATTGCATGTCAGTCGGGATGGGGGTCTGCTGGAGGAAAGCATTATACAGTTTAGTCATATACGGGAGAAGTAGGGGAAGAAAGGTTTTGTAATATTCATAGGGCAATCCGTCCGGTCCGGGGGATTTGCGGGCAGGCATGGCTTTTATGGTTGCCTTGAGTTCTTCGTCGGTGATGGGAGCGTTTAGTGTGATTAAGTCTGAGGTTGACAGTCGGGGGATTCCAGCTTGTTCTAGATATCGTGCCATTTTGTCTCTTAGGTCAGGTGAGGGGGGGTTATGTGGGATCTCGGGTTTATTGTACAGATCGGAGTAAAAGTCTGCGAACGTGTTCGCTATGTCCTGGGGGTGCGATAAGAGGTCACCTGATCGGTTCTTAATTTGGTGTGGCGTGGCGGTAAGTGTTCTATCTGCCAGTTTCCTGGCCAGTAGGGCTTGGGCCTTGTTGCCCTTGTCGTAATAAAGCTGCCTCAGCCTGATTAAAGCTTTTTCTACCTGACCTATTGCTAGTTCCCTAAGCGTGGACCGTAGACAGGTAATTCGTTTAAGAAGTGGTAAGGATGGGGATGTTTGGAGCTGAGTTTCTAGGGCCCTAAGTTGCGTTTCGGCCTGAAGTTTGGCAGCTTTGGCATTGTTTTTTAGGGCTGAGGATAGGGCGAGGCAGCGGCCTCTAAGAACTGTCTTATGGGCAGCCCAAAGGGTCGTGAGGGATACGTCCGGTGTCTCGTTTTCGATGAAGTAGTATTTTAAGGTGGATTCTAATTCAGTACGAGAGGGGAGATGCTGGAGAAGGAAGTCATTCATCCTCCAGTTGTACGGCCTGCGCAGGGGGGTGCCAATATTTAATGTCATCGTAATGGGGGCATGGTCAGACCAGGAGATGGGGAGTATCTGAGCCGAGTCAGTAATACGGAGAGTATTGTTGTTAACAAATAGATAGTCAATACGCGAGTGGGTCTTATGTGGGGACGAGTAGAAGGTGTATCTGCGATCCCCCGGGTGGAGAGCCCTCCAGGCATCAAAGAGAGCATGTTTTCTGGTGAGTTGGCGGAAGAGCCTAGAGTCCCTCAGGGCTCGGGGCTGTGAGGCCTGGGGCTTCACCACTAGGCGATCGCAGCTCACAGAGTGCGACAAGTTAAAGTCTCCCCCGATTACGAGGTAGTCGTGGGGTGCTCGTGATAGTCGTGTAAGGACCTTTGCCAGAAAGCGATGTTGGTGGGCATTCGGGGCGTATAGGGCACAGAATGTGACTGATTGGGTTTGCCATTGGCCTTGGATAATAATGTAATGACCCTGGGGGTCTAGGTACGAGGCAGAGTAGGTGAACGGGGATCCCTTCTTGAACAGTATAGCGACGCCTGCCCTTTTTCGTGGATTAAAGGCCTGATAGATTTGGGGGTACTGTCTGGAGGCAAATGTAAAGGAGTCCCCTTTGTTAAAATGGGTCTCCTGGACCATGATAACGTCCGCCCCTGATTGTTTGAATTCCCGAAGTGCCAGGTGCCTTTTTTTGTTGGAATTTAGGCCGTGGACATTCAAAGACATAATCTTAGCCATTGTGTGTGGTTGGGTGGGCAATGTCCATACTTAACTGAGTCTGTGGTTGGAAGATCTGGGTCTGAGAGCGTGGCGTCCCCGGGTGGCAGCTCGGTGGTCATCAAGGCGTCTGTTAGGTTTCGGTCTGTGGCGGGGGGAAGAGAAGAGGGTCTAGGGAGGAGAAAAGAAGTTAGAGCAAGCAAGCCCGTAGGCCCCCAGGGCCTGTGAAGTTCCTGTAAGGCCTCCTGACCATGAAATCCAAAAGGGAGTGGTCAGGGGGTATGTACTTTTAGGGATGGAACTTTGGGTGGTAATCCAAGGGGGGTTGGTAATCGGGAAGTCAGCTTCCTCAACGTCTCAGCCGAGACTTGCCCGTTGTTAGGATCGGGGGATGAAGCATTGGCGACCAGGGAGTGGTGCTAGAAAGTAGCGTAAGGTGGCTCACGAACCAGGATCAAAAAGCACAAGTAGCCTAAACAAAAATTGTAAGGTGATTGATATATCTATCAAAAACAAAACTGCAGAACAAATGTCAAAGAATTCAGGGGAGTGCTTGGGAGAAAGCAAAGATTTGGAACTAGGCCTGGGTGTTCCCTGACCCATATAGTCAGGTGCTCCTATGCTTGGGGGGTTTGCGGGAGGGGTCTAGTCCCTTGGGTCTTTTGGGCGGAGGGACCTTCTGCCAGACCACCGGCGGAGGGGGCGGTGTGGCGACCAGATCCCATTCTGGTAACTGAGGCATGGGGATGTTTAGGGTATCACAAAAAGTGTGGAGATCTTCTGGGTAGCGCAGAGTGGCTGATTTCCCCTGGTGTTTTGCAGTCAGGCTGAAGGGATATCCCCATCTGTAGGTGATGTCCTTGTCTTGTAGAGAGCGGAGAAGGGGTTGCAGCAACCGTCGTTTCTGGAGCGTTATCCAGGAGAGGTCGGGGTAGATCTGTATTGGGTTGTTGTCGAAGACCAGCTTGCGAATGGAGCGGGCTTTGCGCATTATGTCTTCTTTTAATGGATAGGAATGTATCCGACATATGACATTGCGTGGTTTAGAGGGAGGGCCTTTGGGTTTAAGGGCACGATGGGCTCTGTCCATCTCAATGTGTTTGTCTTCTGGTTCCCCTAGCATGCTGTTAAACAGGGTCTGCAGGGAGGTTTGTAGATCTTCTGTTTCCTCTGTTTCCGCCAGGCCTCGTATGCGGATGTTGTTGCGGCGTCCTCTGTTGTCTAAGTCCTCGACATGGCGCTGCATGTCTCTTAGCATGAGGCGGTGGTCCGAGGTCTGGGTTTGGGTGCGGTGCACTGCTAGTTTAGTCTCTTGGATCTCTTCTTCCGCCATTTCAATTCTGTCAGCTAGGTGTTTGAGGCCGGTGTGAAGGGCCTGGATTTCAGCTCGGCAGGTGGCTTTTACGTCTTCTATGAGCTGCTTGAAATCCTCTTTCGTCGGGATAGCTTGCAAGTAGGATTGCCATGGCGGATAGGGGGAGTTAGGATAGATCGCCTCAGTGCGTTGCGGGTGAGGGTGAAGGGGCGAGGGCTGTCGGTAGGGATCCTCCGATGAAGCAGTATGCCCCTGAGGAGTAGGCTGTTGTGGCGAATCCCAGGGTTCAGACCAGCTTGGAGTGTGGGAGGCCGGGCTGCTCCTCTGTGGGTGAGCCTGGGCACCTATTATTTGAGCATATGATGGGGGTACCGTGGGGCCCTCCATAGTGCTACTAATCCGGGCTTGTGATGGTCTCTGGGTCTTAGGGGCGGCCTGATCAGGCTCGCTGTAGGAGTGGGGCCTGCTGGTGTCCAGTGTGTCCAGGTAAGCCTGGGAGCATGTGGGACCTTGAAGGGCTGGAAAGTCCTCTGTGTTATATACAGGGGTTGGGGAGGCAGGACTGTCAGCCTGTAGGCTGGGTTCCGATGCTGTGCGGAGCAGCCTGGGGTATGCAGCTGTGCATTGGGTATATTCAGGCTGTTGCTGGGTGTAGGCCGCGGCCTGCTCCACGTGCGGTGCGGCAAGGGATGGGGGAGCCCGCTGGGCGTCACTCACCATTTGCCGGGTCTCCGCTTGGTCTGGGTCCGGAGCCGATCCAGTGTCCTGCAGTAGGGGTTGTCTGTGTGGTGATGGGAGGGAGGATGCCCGGGATCGCGGGCCCGCGGCGTCCGGCGCCATCTTGTCTCCTTCGCCCGGCGGCATGGCCGGCGGCTTAAAATATTCCCTGAAGGTCGTGGATGAGGTTGGCGGGGGTTGGGATGATCCCCGCGATGTGGAGGAGCGTGTGGTCCCCGAGCCGCCCATGGATGGGAGCGGATTCTCCCTGTTTGGTCGCCTAATAGCTGCGGGCTAGTGAGGAGCTCTCACTCGGTGCGTCCGTCCAGGCTGGCTTCCGGTTACGCCCCCCCTAAAAATCATATTTTAATAAACAATTAGGCAGCTGTCATGGGACATACAAAAACAGCAACTCTATTTCCAAAAATATGTGGTTTGGACAGGTATTTGGCAAATTTTTAAATCTGTAGAATGCTTTTGAAAGCGAGTGAAACTGGGCTACAAAATGGAAGTTAGTACCAAGTAGCAAAAGGGTTAAGCTGACCTTTACACATAACTTCGCCTCCATTATCTCAACACAAAAAAAATAGGGTAACCCGTACAAATAAAATGTACAGTATGTGTAGACAAATCTTTTTTTCGTTTTGGATTTTAAAATGTAACCTAACCTTTAACCCAACACTTAAAGCAAAACTCCAGTATGCATAAATCCATACTTTTAGACCCCCCTGCCCATTGTGTGGTTTTCTTACCTTATTTTAACATTTATCTGAGGTTTTCTACCTGAACCACTTGTTGCCCAGGGCAATTTTGAAATATTTTGCATACATGTTAAAATCAGCATTTTTTTTACTAGAAAATGAATTAGAACACCCAAACATTACATAGTTATATAGTTAGTTTGGTTGAAAAAAGTCCACCTAGTTCAATCAATAGAAGGGGGAAAAAAATATATATATAGCAAGATCCCAGGCCTCCTTTAGTCTAATGAGAACCTCCAGAGCCAAGAGCTGCTGACATCCTTCCATATAGAGTGGGTTGTAAGGCATAGTGGGTGTAATGCAAGATAGATTCATGGGCGCCAGACACTTCTTGAATCCAAAGAGATTTTATTTCTCTTGAACAGAACTTTGGGACAGAGGGTTAGGGCCAGGACACCCTTAGGTAGTTGCAATGTTAATTAGCAGACTCTGAGACTTCTACAGGTAGACAGCCATGTAGGGAAAGGCATCCAGCAAGACACCACATCTGCATGGAAACTTGGGAAACTTAGGAATGCTGTTTCCTATGGCAACAGTCTTAAAACAGTTCCTAACACAAGTTGTAACAAACTCCTTTACTTTCTCTACAGTCACTTCTTGTAGGTTCTCAACCCACTGAGCTCCCAGTCTCTCTCACTAGACTTGCTGATTTACTGCCACCTAATCCCTTGAGCTCTTCCAATCTTCACTTAAGTATCTTCCTCAAGTGTCACCCCCACTTCTCTGCTGGGTCCCTAGCTTGGCACTCCAGATACTTCTCAAGCTTCACCCCTCTGGCCTGCTCAGTCCCTGGCTTGACACACAAGGCTGCTCTGCAAGCGTCACCTCCGCTGGCTGGGTCCCTGACTTGACACCTGCTGAAGTTTCCCAATTCTTTACAGTCCCCGGTTGGTGAGAATACTGCCCCGGTACTTGCTTCAGCTACTCACTGTGGTCCCTGGTAATAAGTAGGGATGAGCCGAACACCCCCCGGGTTCGGTTCGCACCAGAACCTGCGAACGGACCGAAAGTTTGCGCGAACGTTAGAACCCTAGTTACAATGGGCGCGAACGTTCGAAATCTAAAGTGCTAATTATAACAGCCAATGTGCATGTTATTGTCATAAAACAGGTTTGGGGACCCGGGTCCTGCCCCAGGGGACATGTATCAATGTAAAAAGAAGTTTTAAAAACGGACGTGTTTCTGGAGCAGTCATTTTAATGATGCATAAAGTGAAAAAAAAAAGTGAAATATTCCTTTAAATATGGTACCTGGGGGTTGTCTAAAGTATGCCTGTGAAGTGGCATGTGTTTCCCGTGTTTAGAACTGTCCCTGCAAAAAATGACATTTGTAAAGGAAAAAAATAAGCCATTTAAAACTGCTTGCGGCTTTAATGTCATGTCTTGTCCTGGCAATATGGATGAAAATCTTTGAGAAAAATGGCATGGCTACCCCATCACCCCCCCCCCCCCCCCCCACTACAGCCCATTACCAGCCCCTTTGGGTCTTGTATGGGTATTAAGGGGAACCCCACACCCAAAATAAAACCCTATACCTACAACCCTATATACTCTGAACAGCAGTATGCTAGACTCACACAGCACACACACACACTAACTCCTGCAGATGGCTGTCTTAGATGACAACAGGGCAGAAGGGCAGATACAGGGTGAGGTGGTTTAGTGTGTTGTGCTAGACTCACACAGCACACACACACTAACTCCTGCAGATGGCTGGATTGGTAGAGAACAGCACTTTCCCCACACGCAAATGCCTGAGAAGAACACACTATCCCTGCCTATTTTTCCTCTATCCCTACACTTTCCCCACACGCAAAGGCTGAGAAGAATACACTATCCCTGCCTATTTTTCCTCTATCCCTACACTTTCCCCACACAGAAATGATTCAAATATAATGTTAGTGTACAGTACACTGTCCCTGCCTAGCAATACTCTTTCCCTCAACGCCGGAACACACTACATGAGGCCGCCGGCGCGGCGGCCTTACATAGTGTGGGGGGTGTACTAAACCCCCTGAGCTATAATTGGCCACAGGCATCCTGCCTGTGGCCAATTATTGCTCTCCTCGCCGCTGGCTCTATGATTGGCCAAGCATGCGGGGTCACAGTGCATGTTTGGCCAATCATCAGCCAGCAATGCACTGCAACTGGTGCAGTGCATTGTGGACCGTTCGCATCACACGAATTTGTTCTGCCCTCGACGAACGGCCAATGTTCGATTCGAACATGGGTTCGAGTCGAACACCAGGCCCTTCCCTGGTAATAAGGTGGTTGGTCCCTTAATGGCGACAGCTTCCCCTCTACCTCTGACCATGACAGGTTCTCCGGCCAGCAGAACCGGCACTTCTGGTTGGACTGCAAGCTGCAGTCCCAACCCTACACTGCTCTCTTGCTTCTGGATAGGCCCTCAGACAGCCTAGCAGCCAGATGGGCCCTGGATAGGCCCAAACTCTGGCCTAGCAGCCTGGGGCAGTACAACACACGTCCACCCAGACAGCCGTCCAGGTGGCACAGAACAAAAATCACCTGACTCCACCTGAATATATAGGCCCTCCCAGCAGGCAAAGGGATTCAAGAAAACCCCATTGGCTGAGACACCCCATATACTCCTAATCTGTTCTTGCTTTGCCCTTGTCTTATCTACTGTCACCAGGTACCTGGCCACCTAGCGGCAGAAAGAGAGAAGTGCAGCAATTCCAGACTTAGGGTGAACTCAATTGGTCCCTAACAATGAGCCAAGGTAACTACACCTGGCAGGTACATTTAGGAGCAACCCTGCCTAAACATCAGGGTGCTACATCATCCCCCTGCCTACAAAACTAAGTTTCAGAGTTTGCAGAAAAAATTATTTGAGCTCTCAAGCTAAGCACTATTGTCCTGGCAAAAGCTGGGTTGGGTGGGGAAACCAGGAAAGAATAACAATGACAACAGTAAATATATAAACACACATATTATTATTATTATTATTATACAGGATTTATATAGCGCCAACAGTTTGCGCAGTGCTTTACAACATGAGGGCAGACAGTACACGTACAATACAAATCAATACAGGAGGGATCAGAGTGCCCTGCTCATTAGAGCTTACAATCTAGAAGGGAGGGTCAAGTTGAAACAAAAAGGTAATACTGTGGGGATGGAGAAAATTAAAATACAGTTGTTGTTAGGTGTGCGTAGGATAGGCTTCTCTGAAGAGAAGGGTTTTCAGGGATCGTCTAAAAGCTAATAAAGTAGGAGATAGGCGGACAGATTGGGGTAAGGCATTCCATAGGATTGGAGAGGCTCTGGCAAAGTCCTGGAGGCGAGCATGGGATGAGGTGACGAGGGAGCTAGAGAGCAGGAGGTCTTGAGAGGAACAAAGAGAACGAGTAGGTAGGTATTTAGAGACTAAGCTAGTGATGTAGCTGGGGGCTAAATTGTGGATGGCTTTGTACATAGTTGTTAGTATTTTGGATTAAATTCTTTGGCCAAGCGGAAGCCATATACAATCCTATACCCACATTTGATCCAGAGGAAGGCAAAAAAAAACAAAACAATAAAGCCTGATCCAATTTTTTCTCCAGCAGGAGAAAAAATTCCTTCCTGATCCCCCAATAGGCAATCGGAAATTCACTGGATCAACTTTACCTATAAATGTTAGTATCCAGTTATATTATGTGTATCTAGGAAAGAATCCAGGCCTTTTTTAAAGCAATCTACTGAGCTGACCACAACCACCTCTTAACCACTTCAGCCCCGGAAGGATTTACCCCCTTAATGACAAGGCCATTTTTGGCAGTATGTACAGGAGAGAAATGTATGACAGTGAGCAGTATGTACAGGAGAGGAGTGTGGAGGGTATGACAGTGAGCAGTATGTACAGGAGAGGATACCATAACATAAAAAGTTGCAACGACCGTAATTTTATTTCCTAGGGTGTCTGCTAAAACAATATATATAATGTTTCTGAGTAATTTTCTAGCAAAAAAATTATGATTTTTACATGTAGGAGAGAAGTGTCAGAATTGGCCTGGGTGGCAAGGTGTTAATTACCATAAGTAATATACAAATAATTATTAGATATTGTTTTTAAGGTAATTTACTATATTTTCTAAAACTGTACTCAAGCAGGTGGCTTAACCGACAAATTACTGAAGTTTGAAATCAGTAAGTTCACAGTAAATAGATAAATAATAAATATAGAAAGGGAAGACCCCCACTGTATGTAACGCCGAGCGCTCCGGGTGCCCCATCCATCCCGGAGCGCTCAAGGCGTTCTGTGTCATGCAGCGCCTCGGTCGGCCCTCCCGACCGCAGGCGCTGCCCTCTCCCCGGGACGCGATCCACGGCCGACCAGGGATCGCGTCCCGCTCCCCTCACCTTGTCCCTGCCGGCTCCTTCCGGCGCACGCGCGCCCCCGCCCCTCAGGCGCGCGCGCGCGACACTGTCTGCATTTAAAGGGCCAGTGCACAGTTAATTGGTGCCTGGTCCAAAGTGCCGTTTTCTGAACCATACTTAAACCCACTTCCCCTTCCTGTCCTGGCCGGATCTTGAGTTGCCTACAGTGCCCAGTAAAAGCGTGTTTTGTGTTTGCGCCTACTGTGTATCCAGATCTCTGCCGTTGCCCCCGACTACGAACCTTTGCTACCTGCCCTGACCTTTTGCTACGTCTGACCTTGCCTCTGAATTATCCTTGTGTACCGCGCCTGTCTCAGCTGTCAGTGGGTTCGAGTTGCTATTGGAAGACACAACCTGGTTGCTACCGCCGCTGCAAGTCCATCCCACCTTGCGGCGGGCTCTGGTGAAAACCAGTAGCAACATTAGAACCGGTCCTCCAATACAACCCGTGCTATCGCCTCATTGACATAGGGGATCCACCTCCTGTTCCCCGCCATACCCAGAACGTGACAGTAGATCCGGCCATGGATCCTGCTGAGTTCCCGCTGCCAAGCCTCTCGGATTTGACCACGGTGGTCGCTCAACAGGGACAGCAATTGGCGCAGTTGACTGCTATGCTACAGCAGCTTCTGCCATCTCCACCGCCAGCTCCGGCATCTCCTCCACCGCGACTTGCTGCTGCTAGAATCCGCCTGTCCCTTCCTGACAAATTCAACGGGGACCCCAAGCTGTGCCGAGGGTTCCTATCCCAGTGTTCCCTCCATCTGGAGATGTTGTTGGACCAGTTCCCCACAGAACGGTCAAAGGTGGCGTTCGTGGTTAGCCTACTATCCGATAGGGCCCTAGCCTGGGCTACACCACTTTGGGACCGTGGCGATCCTGCCACAGCTTCAGTTCTAGCCTTCTTTTCTGAAGTTCGCAGTGTCTTCGAAGAACCAGCCCGGGCCTCTTCTGCCGAGACGGCTCTCCTGAACCTTGTCCAGGGGAATTCTTCAGTGGGCGATTATGCCATTCAGTTCCGCACCCTGGCATCTGAACTCTCTTGGAACAATGAGGCCCTCTGCGCGACCTTCAAAAAAGGTCTATCCAGTCATGTCAAAGATGTGCTGGCCGCACGAGAGATTCCTGCTACCCTGTCTGAACTCATCCAGCTGGCCACCCGCATTGACATGCGTTATACCGAGAGACGCCTTGAGCTACGCCAAGAAAAGGACTTTGGTCGCGTCAGGCGGTTTCCTCGCCTGGCACCTCTCTTCCAGAATCCTCTGAAACCCATACCTGCGCCTCCCTCTGAGGAGGCTATGCAAGTAGATCGGTCAAGCCTGACCACACAAGAGAGGACTCGCCGCCGAGACCATAATCTGTGCCTGTATTGCGCCAGTCCTGACCATTTCTTAAAGGATTGCTCTATCCGCCCTCAGCGTCAGGGAAACGCTCGAACCTAGCTAGCGTGGGAGAGGCGTTGCTAGGTGTGGACTCTTCCTCTCCACGTCTGACTGAACCAGTGAGGATTTCTTTTTCCAAGAAGTCCTCTTTTTCCGCTGTGGCCTTTCTGGATTCTGGTTCTGCAGGAAATTTCATTGAAGCCTCCCTTATCAACAAATTTAATATTCCAGTCATCCGTCTTGTCAAACCATTTTTATCACCTCTGTAAATGGTCAAAATTTGAACTGTATCGTGCGTTATCGCACCGAACTTCTCCTTATGGAAATTGGAGTCCTCCATCATGAAAAGATTGATTTTTTTGTGTTACCCAACTGTACCTCTGAGATTCTTTTGGGCCTACCCTGGCTCCAGCTACATTCTCCTACCCTCGACTGGGCCTCGGGGGACATCAAAAAATAGGGGCCTTCCTGCCACAGGCATTGCCTCAAAGCGGTACCCACTAAACGAGTTTCCAGCGTGACCTCTCTGTCTAGTCTCCCCAAGCCTTACCAGGATTTCGCTGATGTCTTTTGCAAGAAGCAAGCTGAAGTCTTGCCGCCACATAGACCCTTTGATTGCCCTATCGATCTTCTTCCTGGGACCACTCCGTCCCGTGGCAGGATCTACCCTCTCTCCATCCCGGAGACACAAGCTATGACAGAGTACATCCAGGCGAACCTCAAGAGAGGTTTCATCCGCAAGTCTTCTTCCCCGGCTGGAGCAGGATTCTTCTTTGTTGCCAAAAAGGACGGGTCCTTACGTCCCTGCATTGACTATCGTAGTCTTAATAAAATCACTATAAAGAATCGCTACCCTCTGCCTCTTATCTCAGAACTTTTTGACCGTTTGCGCGGAGCAAGCATTTTCACCAAACTGGACCTCCGGGGCGCATATAATCTCATCCGTATCCGTAAAGGCGATGAATGGAAAACCGCCTTTAACACCCGTGACGGACACTTTGAATACCTAGTCATGCCTTTTGGTTTGTGCAATGCCCCTGCGGTCTTCCAAGACTTTGTGAATGAGATTTTCAGAGATTGGCTGTACTCCTGTGTTGTTGTCTATCTGGATGATATCCTGATTTTCTCCTCTAGCTTGAAGGAGCACCGTCTTCATGTCCGTCAAGTACTCCAGAGACTCCGTGATAATCGTCTATACGCCAAACTAGAGAAATGTCTCTTTGAACGCGGCAGTCTTCCCTTCCTGGGGTACTTGGTCTCTGGACAAGGTCTCCAAATGGACCCGGAGAAACTTTCTGACGCCCTGAACTGGCCACGTCCTACCGGGCTACGGGCCATCCAGCGTTTCCTCGGATTCGCCAACTATTACCGCCAGTTCATTTCCCACTTCTCCACCATTGTTGCGCCTATTGTGGCACTAACCAAAAAAGGTGCGAATCCGAGGTCCTGGCCTCCTCAAGCTGATGAAGCATTTAACCGCCTCAAGTCCGTCTTTGCCTCTGCATCCGTTCTATCCAGGCCTGATCCCCTCAAACCGTTCTTCCTGGAGGTCGATGCCTCCTCTGTGGGAGCTGGAGCCGTGCTTCTCCAGAAAGACCCCAAGGGCAAGAACGTCACCTGTGGTTTCTTCTCCAAGACCTTCTCTCCCCCTGAAAAGAACTACTCCATCGGAGACCGTGAATTACTGGCCATTAAGCTAGCACTTGAGGAATGGAGACATCTCCTTGAGGGGTCCGTTCACCTCATCACGATCTTCACGGATCACAAAAATCTTTCTTACCTCCAATCCGCCCAACGATTAAACCCACGCCAAGCTAGGTGGTCGTTGTTTTTTGCCCGCTTCAACTTCGAGATCCATTTCCGTCCTGCAGACAAGAATGTCAGGGCTGACGCCCTATCACGTTCCACCGATTCTTCTGAGTCCGAGTCTCCTGTACAACACATTGTACCCCCTGAGTGTCTGATCTCTTCTGCTCCTGCCTCCTTGCTGCAAATTCCTCCTGGGAAAACCTTGGTCCCTCCGCGTCTTCGTCTTCAGATCCTCAAATGGGGTCACTCCTCTCATCTCGCTGGTCATCCTGGAATCAAGAAATCCTTCCAACTGATTTCCAGGTATTACTGGTGGCCCTCCTTAAAAAAGGATGTGACGGACTTCGTACAGGCCTGTACTATATGTGCCCGAGACAAGACCCCTCATCAAAAGCCTGCTGGCCTTCTTCACCCTCTGCCTGTGCCTGAACGACCTTGGGCCCACATAGCTATGGACTTCATCACGGATCTTCCTCCTTCCCACGGCCACACTACCATATGGGTGGTCGTGGATCGTTTCTCCAAAATGGCACACTTTGTCCCGCTTCCAGGCCTCCCTTCTGCACCTATACTTGCTAAACATTTCTTCCTCCAGATTTTTCATCTTCATGGACTTCCATCTCACATCGTCTCAGATAGAGGCGTCCAGTTTGTATCTAAGTTTTGGAGAGCTCTCTGCAGTCAATTGAAAGTCAAGCTGGACTTCTCCTCTGCCTATCATCCACAGTCCAATGGACAAGTGGAGAGAGTCAACCAAATCCTTGGGGCCTACCTGCGACACTTTGTCTCTGCTCGTCAAGACGACTGCGCTGACCTCCTGCCCTGGGCCGAATTTTCTTACAACCTGAAAGAATCTGAGTCCTCCTCTAAATCACCCTTCTTTGTGGTTTACGGCCGTCATCCTCTTCCCCCCCTACCCATCCCCACTTCTTCTGGAGTCCCCGCTGTAGACGAGGTCACCCAAGAGCTGTCGTCCATCTGGAAAGAGACCCAAAAGTCGCTTGCCCTGGCCTCTTCCCGCATGAAGAAACATGCTGACAGTAGGAGAAGACCTCCTCCTGTATTCTCCCCTGGTGATAGGGTGTGGCTTTCCTCCAGGTACATCAGGTTCCGCATCCCCAGTTATAAGTAGGGCCCCCGTTACCTCGGCCCATTCAAGATCAAGGCTCGGATCAATTCCGTTTCCTACAAACTGCACCTTCCTCCTTCCCTCCGCATCCCCAACTCTTTCCATGTTTCCCTCCTCAAACCCTTTGTTCTTAATCGCTTTTCCCCCAAGGTCACCGCTCCTGCTCCGGTCACCGGCTCCTGCGACATCTTCTCCGTTAAAGAGATCCTCGCCTCTAGAACCGTCCGAGGTAAACGCTTCT
The DNA here is from genome assembly GCA_028564925.1 of Lithobates sylvaticus. Classification (NCBI taxonomy): domain Eukaryota; kingdom Metazoa; phylum Chordata; class Amphibia; order Anura; family Ranidae; genus Lithobates; species Lithobates sylvaticus. Next base: position 187,061,193 of record CM053029.1, on the reverse strand, counting down.
ATCTTGTTGACTGGGAGAATTGTGGTCCTGAGGAGAGGTACTGGGAACCTGAGGGTAACATCATTGACAAGGATCTCATCCTCAGGTTCTTGGGTTCCAGGAGGAGGGGGAGGCCCAAGAAGAGGGGGAGACCCAAGGGGGGGTACTGTAAAGCCGAGCGCTCCGGGTGCCCCATCCATCCCGGAGCGCTCACGGCGTTCTGTGTCATGCAGCGCCTCGGTCGGCTCTCCCGAACCGCAGGCGCTGCCCTCTCCCTGGGACGCGATCCATGGCCGCCCAAGGATCGCGTCCCACTCCCCTCACCTTGTCCCTGCCGGCTCCTTCCGGCGCGCGCGCGCCCCCGCCCCTCAGGCGCGCGTGCGCGACACTGTCTGCATTTAAAGGGACAGTTAATTGGTCCCTGGTCCAAAGTGCCATTTTCTGAACCATACTTAAACCCACTTCCCCTTCCTGTCCTGGCCGGATCTTGAGTTGCCTACAGTGCCCAGTGAAAGCGTGTTTTGTGTTTGCTCCTACTGTGTATCCAGATCTCTGCCGTTGCCCCCGACTACGAACCTTTGCTACCTGCCCTGATCTTTTGCTACGTCTGACCTTGCCTCTGCCTTATCCTTGTGTACCGCGCCTGTCTCAGCTGTCAGTGGGGTCGAGTTGCTATTGGAAGACACGACCTGGTTGCTACCACCGCTGCAAGTCCATCCCGCCTTGCGGTTGGCTCTGGTGAAAACCAGTAGCAACATTAGAACCGGTCCTCCAATACAACCCGTGCTATCGCCTCATTGACATAGGGGATCCACCTCCTGTTCCCCACCATACCCGGAACGTGACACTGTACCAACATCCAATATTATAGAAAAAGATTGAATGAGTTGAAGACAACTCAGTCAAAAAAAAATGGCGGATTTTATGGGCACAACACGAGACAGTGATTTCTTTAAAAAAAGTACAAATCTTTATTACAAATATGCTAATTAAAATAACATAAAACAGACAAAAACACCTAACTGACTGAGAGGCTCAACAAGTACCCAATACAATATGTATGGAAATATGGATAAAATCCATATAGATACATACTACTGTAATACTCTAATAATCAATAAGTATCGTTCACAGGTTTTTCAATGTGCTCTTGTCGACGCATTTCGCAAATTGCTTCTTCAGGACATTTATTGGGTAGGTGCTGGTAAGCCAACAAAGACAGGTGTAGAAGACACCACGGGGGGTGGGGGGGGGGTAGATTAAGAGATCAAATAGGTTCCTGTTCATCAACTATCGACAAACCTCAGCTGTGGTCGTGGTTAATGGCGGGTCTCGATTCTAGAAATCAAGTAGATTACAGTGAGTAGTTTGCAGTAAGTATGAAGAGTGGACTATAGATCGGGACATCACCATCGATATCTATAATGATTACTATTATCAACTCCCTGAAAGGGGAACAAGATAGAATATCCAAGTATCCACTGGATGTGTCCACCCAGGTTTTGTTTACAGCACTTCCTCCTATTTAGGGGGGGCTGGACAGGTATAGCCACACTCAAATTACTTCCAAGATGGACCGAGGGCATCCCCGCTGGTTCCTAGATAAATAATAAATGATCTTATAACATATAGCATAATAATATATGATTTAGCTTAATTAAAACAGAATATTTTCAGCAGCAGAAGATTTTCATTTTCCCTCTTAACTGTGTGAGGAAAACATTGGATTATGGGTAAACCTTATACCCATAAACCCATGTATTTCCTTGTAATTGAGAGGGCTGGGCTGGAAGGGAGCATTTGTCTTTTATTGGACAGCTTGGACCAAGGAGCCCTGTATCTCCAGAACCACAGCTCCTAGGAGCCCAAAATTTTGACCAGTGGTGGGGTAGGTATTCGCCTACATACCCCCCCCCCCCAAATTTGGGGTCTCTACAACCCTCGAAACTCTATCTTTTTTTATTTTGTTTTTTTTTGGGCAAATGGGCCTATCTTGAGAAAGGGGCCTGGAGCTGCAGCTCCAATAGCCCCTATGTTAATCCGGCCCTGCCCGGGTGAAAGTCACCGATGCAACAGTGCTGACAGGTTTAAACCACAAATTGCCTTACTCATAGCCAGCTCTAGCACACAGCTTATGATTGACAGCCTCAGCTCTGTTCCTGTGTGCTGTGTGCTGTGTGAAGGGGTGTATGGCCCTTTCCTCCAATCAGCTCTCACTGAGCTCTGCAGTGTGTAACGTGTATCAAGAGTTTAAAATCATTTAACATGTTCCTGCCTACGCTATGACCAAAAGACTGCTACAGCGCAGGCTTACTTTGCCAGGAGGACGTCCATAGATGTCATCCTGTGATCACGCTGCCCGCACGTCCCCTGCGGGGAGCGAAGGCGTGCTCTGTTTTCGCAGCATCCTTAAGATGCAGCTGATCATAGATTGGGGTAAAGGGCCAATCACAATGGCCTTTTACCATGTAATCAGCTGTGCCCAATGACAGCTGATCACGATGTAAACACAAGCTGGTTATTGGCATTCCTTTCGTCACGCTGACATTGTGAGGAGAGGAGAGCTGATAACTGGCTTGTGTTAAAGGGACATCTACACTTCTAATCAGGGCACTTATTTTCAGTGTCCTGATTATCAGTGCAGTCCCAAAAGGGCCGTGCCCACCAGTGCTGCCAATCAGAGCCCACCAGTTCTGTCAATCAGTGCCCATTAGTGCTGCCAATCAGTACCTATCAGTGTCGCCTATAGGTGTCACCTATCAGTGCCGCCTCATCAGTGCCCATCAGTACAGCCTATCAGTGCCCATTTGCCCCCTTATCAGCACACATCAGTGAAGGAAAAAATTTTTTTTTGTTTTTCAAATGTTTTTTTCCTTTTTGTTTAGGAAAAAATTAAGATTAAATACCACCAAATGAAAGCTCTATTTGTGTGAAAAAAATTATTAAAATTTTTTATGGGTACAATAGCATACAATATAGCATGACCACGCAATTGTCATTCAAATTGTGACAATGCTGAAATCTTAAAAATGGCTTGGGCAGGAAGGGGGTACAAGTGTTTCCAGATATAAACTTTTGCTGTTTATCTTTCTCTGCCCACACATTAGAGCTGTCATCAAGGGCCCAGTCAGATTGAAGACCTTTTGTTGATATGACCCATTCTTCAGACACTGGCGGGAGGTTTTAAGCTGGGTCCATATGAAGTAATATCACAGAAGTGATCACTGGAACCCTAGTTGATGAGACTTAGCTCACGACTGGATGCCAGGGATAAGCTGACACAAAACACAACCACATTGCTGCTGGGGATCCTTCCTTTTTTAGATCCTACAATTTTTAATTGTCACTACATTTTTCACTAAAATCTTCATTTTATGTCTTCTGTCTTTGAATTAACCAGCTAATAGGCCCCAAATAACATTTCATCTCAATTTTTATCACGAACATACAATTATTTAAATATGTTAGAATTCACCATAAAGTTCTGAGACCTCCATAAAAATGCCCAACCTGCGGCCTTGTGCTTTATTGTGGTCATGGAACTCCTCCATCACTGCTAATATTCCTCATTTCAGGAGGGGCACCACGTATATATATTATGAAATGATGAAAATTATACTAATGATGTATCTCTTTTTAGGCGCCTGTGATGTCATTACAGGAAGACAATTAATCACCGCCGCTCGTTACTGCTTGATTAATCCTGTGTCTGTCCCTTCACGGAATGTATCACTGAATTAGTGACTGTATCCATTTGATTTATGCCTCTCCAGCTCATAATCAATATTTATGATAAATGGATGATTTTCCCTTATCTCTTGTTTGGTGGCTTTTTTTTTTACATATAAAATCCCTTAATTAAATAATGAGAGAAAATTATTTCTTCCTTAGGCATAGCAAAGCCTTGCGGAGTCATAAGAGGCTTATCGGGGAAGGAACAACCTATGAATCCATAGGAGCCATTCATCAAAGTCTACACGCTGCAAAACTCGGGCGTAAAGTCATCAGGAAAGCATATTCCTAATTAAGCTAACGAGATTTTTCTTCTTTGATAAATCTAGGACGATCTATTTGCCCCAGATTTATATTGTGCTGCCATTAATAAATACTCTGTATTCTTCTACAATGTTTGCTTCATTAAATTAGTGAATTGCAAAGCATGGGAAAAGGGGAACTTTGCACCTGTCCCCATAACCTTCCACCTTGCCAATATTCTGCCTTATTAAAGCTGAACTCCAGGTAAACAGCTAACTACACAGGTAAAACACATACATGGGTGCTGTTTTATCTGCCAAAGGATTTGTTTTGTACGTCTATCCAGTCCTCTGCCACACCGCACAGTTCTGTCTGATGGGGCAGAAAACCTGATTTTCAACAGTGAAGGGAAAAGTAGCAGACTGATTAGTTCATCTCTTTGTCACTCAGCTTTCTTCTCCTATCAGCATGATCATGTTAAGCACATAAGCATTTCAGTACAACTGATTGGCTCCCTTTGCGGCTTCTCCCTCCCCCAGCCTCAGCTCTGCTGTACAACGGATTGCAAAAAGCTAATACCGATCGAATTTAGAAACTTACACTGCTTGCATTTTTTTTTTTAAAGTGTTAATAAATATAGAGCTGTGTTATTTTATTTTTTTATATCTAAATGGAGTTCAGTTTCAAAGAGCTGAAAAGTTTTGAATATTGTTGATGAAATAGAACCCCTTTCTGTGCCTGTGGAGAAATTTCCCCTGATTTTCTTTGTCATTAGAACAGGAAGTGAGGGCAAATGTCTGTTCTAAATGAAAAGCGAAGATTTGGGCTGTTACACTTTCAGAAAATAGAGTTGTAGGGTTGTGGGAACTGTGGGGCTTATTTAAGAAAGCCGTGCGCCATCAGTAGAGGCGCACCGCGAGGAGCAACACACATTTTCATATTTACGAAGCGGTGTGTCGGGAACAGAACGCGAATCCCCCATTTACTATAGCGGTCTCGGCGCACAGGAGAATGCAATCTGTGCACCACTATGGACATGGTGCACGGCATCTTCAATTCAATATTGACAGAAGATGGAGGTGCCAATATTATGGGGTGATGTGAGGAAGTGTAGTAACAACTGCCCAAGTAACAAATATGCCCAAAATAGAATGAGAAAGTAACTTTTTCAGAGAAAGCCTGCTGTGCCTGCAGGTACGTTTAGAACTGTGTGAGATGTAAGCACTGCGCATGCACAAGCAGCTTTTGCGCTCGTTCAAATGCTGCCAAAATCTTAGTAAATGTCAAGCAACGCAAATGCAATTGCGTGGGTTGAAGGGGCACACCTCTAAACTTGACATTTTTTTTTTTTTTTACGCTGGTTCACCTTTATGTATTTTTTTATCAGGGGTGGAGACATCCTCAAAACTGACCTCTAATGCCTCTAAGAAAGGATTTCATTTAGTTTAGCTTTGCAAAGACACATTCCTAAGTTCAGCTGTGATGCATGTCAATGGCCTATTTAGACTTTGTTTAATAGAAAACACCAGTTGCCTTTCACTAGAAACATTTGTTAGTCCAGTCCTGGAAATCTGCATCTGCTTTATTATTAATTTCCATAAAAATTGGGTTCCTGCAGCTAGATGTGCCAAATGCATCTAGATGCGCAACCGATGTGTATGTGAGATGCGCAACTGCTGTGTGCGCAGAGGTATGTACCCATGGCGCATATCTGGTTCCCGGAAACGATGGCCAGCACACAGGAATGACATCACGCCCCTCCAGGAAGTTGCTTGTACTGCTGCTAATTTCTTTCCACCACCATGCCCCGCTCACTGTTCTCTGAGGAAGTGATGATCCTTATTTGAAAATTAATAAAATTATTAAATTTTTTTAACATGGGGTGGTGTTTGTGTCGGTCCCTAACACACATTCATACATATTAGGGCCAATTTAGACAGGATACGATTTACATACAGCATGTTTTTAGTGTGGGAGGAAACCCACGCAGGCACAGGGAGAACATGCAAACTCCAGGCAGATGGTGTCGCAGGCAGGACTCAAACCAGCGACACGTTTTCTTGCTAGGTGAAAGGGCTAACCACTACACCACTGTGCTGCCCAAATACATTTCTATAGATGTAAGTTCCTGTGTCCACCAGCAGAGAGATGTTGGATAGATGCCACACTCCCAATTCTGGAGGCATAATAATGGTCTCTAGCACAGGGGTCTTCAAACTACGGCCCTCCAGTTGTTCAGGAACTACAATTCCCATCATGCCTAGTCATGTCTGTGAATGTCAGAGTTTTACAATGCCTCATGGGATATGTAGTTATGCAACAGCTGGAGAGCCATAGTCTGAAGATTCCTGATCACTCTAGCATGTCTTGAAAAAAGGTGGTTTCTCATGTGCCTTGTATAATGCCCAAGAAATATCGTTAGGAAAATACAAGTGGGTCATGGCACATCTACATTGCAAATTTGGCACTTAAGATGGTCATGCACTATGCAATCTGATTGGCCAATGTCTGTACAACTCGATATTTTGGCAAAATAGGTAATAGGAAGACACAATTAATTCAAATTATAGGAAATCAAACAGACTGTTGCACTAAATCTAATTTTTTTAAGATCTAACTTATTGCAGTGTATGGTTACCTTTAAACATCAAGATCTGAAACTATAAATTTATTGGGTTTAGAAACACTTCTCTGTTCTTTGTAATTAAGGATGACCCGAACACCCCCTGTTCAGTTCGCACCAGAAGCTGCGAACAGACCTAAAGCTTGTGCGAACTTTAGAACCCTATTAAAGTCTATGGGACTCGAACGTTCAAAATCAAAAGTGCTAATTTTAAAGGCTTATATGCAAGTTATTGTCATAAAAAGTGTTTGGGGACCTGGGTCCTGCCCCAGGGGACATGTATCAATGCAAAAAATGTTTTTAAAAACGGCCGTTTTTTCAGGAGCAGTGATTTTAATAATGCTTAATGTGAAACAATAAAAGTGTAATATTCCTTTAAATTTCGTACCTGGGGGGTGTCTATAATATGCCTGTGAAGGGGCGCATGTTTCCCATGCTTAGAACTGTCCCTGCACAAAGTGTCATTTTTGCAGGAAAAAAAGCTATTTAAAATCACTCGCGGCTAATGAATTGCCAGCTCCCGTAACACAGAGAACAGTCATTCATTGAAAGTCATTGGTAAAAAAAAAGTCATTGATAAAAAAAAAAAAGCGTGGGGGTCCCCCCAAATTCAATTACCAGGCCCTTCAGGTCTGCTATGGATATTAAGGGAAACCCCGCTTCAAACTTTTTGAAAAAAATGACGTGGGGGTCCCCCTCAAAATCCATACCAGACCCTTCAGGTCTGGGATGGATTTTAAGGGGAACCCCGGCCAAAAAAAAAATGGCGTGGGGTCCCCCTCAAAATCCATACCAGACCCTTATCCGAGCACGCAACCTGGCAGGCCGCAGGAAAAGAGGGGGGGAAGAGAGCGCCCCCCCCCCTCCTGAACCATACCAGGCCACATGCCCTTAACATTGGGAGGGTGCTTTGGGGGTCTGTGACCCCTCAAAGCACCATGTCCCCATGTTGATGGGGACAAGGGCCTCTTTCCCACAACCCTGGCCATTGGTTGTGGGGGTCTGCGGGCGGGGGGCTTATCGGAATCTGGAAGCCCCCTTTAACAAAGGGACCCCCAGATCCCGCCCCCCCTGTGTGAAATTGTAAGGGGGTACAAAAGTACCCCTACCATTTCACCAAAAAAGTGACAAAAATGTTAAAAATGACAGGAGACGGTCTTTGACAATTCCTTTATTAAAATCTTCTTTCTTCTGGTCTTCCTTCTTCCTTTCTTCATCCTTCTTCATCCTTCGGTTTCTTCATCTTCTTCTTCCATCTTCTTCCATCTTCTTCTTCCTCAGATCCGCTTCTTCTTGCTCTGGTCTTCTCGAGCTGTCAGACGCAGCGAAGCCTCACACAGCGGGAGCCTCCCATTGCGTGGAGCGGCCCAAGAAGAGACGCTGACGCCTTGGAAGAAGATGCCGGACGAGAAGACCAGAGCAAGAAGAAGCGGATCGGAGGAAGAAGAAGAAGATGGAAGAAGAAGATGAAGAAAGCGAAGGAGGAAGAAAGGAAGAAGGAAGACCAGAAGAAAGAAGATGAAAGAAGATTTTAATAAAGGAATTGTCAAAGACCGTCTCCTGTCATTTTTAACATTTTTGTCATTTTTTTGGTGAAATGGTAGGGGTACTTTTGTACCCCCTCACCATTTCACACAGGGGGGGCGGGATCTGGGGGTCCCCTTGTTAAAGGGGGCGTCCAGATTCCGATAAGCCCCCCGCCCGCAGACCCCTACAATCAATGGCCAGGGTTGTGGGGAAGAGGCCCTTGTCCCCATCAACATGGGGACATGGTGCTTTGAGGGGTCACAGACCTGAAGGGTCTGGTATGGATATTTAGGGGGACCATAACGTCATTTTTTTTTTTAATTTGACGCAGGGTTCCCCTTAATATCCATAGCAGACCTGAAGGGCCTGGTAATTGAATTTGGGGGGACCCCCACACTTTTTTTTTTTTATCAATTACTTTTTTTTTATCAATGACTTTCAATGAATGACTGTTCTCTGTGTTACGGGACCCGGCAATTCATTAGCCGCAAGTGATTTTAAATAGCTTTTTTTCCTGCAAAAATGACACTTTGTGCAGGGACAGTTCTAAGTACGGGAAACATGCGCCCCTTCACAGGCATACTATAGACACCCCCCAGGTACGAAATGTAAAGGAATATTACACTTTTATTGTTTCACTTTAAGCATTATTAAAATCACTGCTCCTGAAAAAACTGCAGTTTTTAAAAAAAATAATTGCATTGATACATGTCCCCTGGGGCAGGACCCAGGTCCCCAAACACTTTTTATGACAATAACTTGCATATAGGCTTTTAAAATTAGCACTTGAGATTTCTCCCATAGACTTTTACAGGATGCTCGTGGCTTTTCGAATTTGCCGCGAACACTCCAAATTGTTCGCTGTTCGCTGAACAGGCGAACAGGCAATGTTAGAGTCGAACATGAGTTTGACTCGAACTCAAAGCTCATCCCTATTTGTAATGTATTAAAAGATTTGGGTAAAAATAGAAAAAAACACATTTCAAAGATATATTAGAAGTGATAGGAATTAGATTAGCATCAAAGGGGTTAATTAACTGAGAATATCTACTAATTGCCTAACAAGACACATCCAATGAGATGAAATGAACCAATTGTATTGGGAGTGTGCTATTATCAATGAGAAAACTGTAGTTACCGTAGCACCAGTTGCAGTTTACATATTTATTATCGTTTTGCGCTTCCAAGTGCACCGGTTCGCACGTTCGGTTAATGACTTTTCAAGCGCACCAATAAAGGTATGAACTGATGCAACGCATTCTTCTTAGTAAATCAGCCCCTGTGTGTGTAATCCACTGATATTACAGAAAAAGTGAAAAAAAAAAAAGAAGAAAAGAGTACTACTTGCTTGCATGAATGAAAAATATTCCCAAACAGCACAACCCATCACTAATCAATAATCTATATGCAACGATCTCATGGCTTCTGGCTATAATGAGCAGACAAGTTGATTGTTTTTATGTTCAATAGTTTTTATTGAGTTTTTTTTTTTTTAAAGAAACAGATTAAGAAGTGGGGAAAAGTCCCATACATCTAAGTTTGCAAGGTGCAAAAATATAACATAATAAGGATAACCATAGTTTGATCATAGAAAGATGCGAGTGGAGATGGGGGGGGGATGATAAGATGGTGACGGCTGGGGATTGTGGCACCTCATATCCAATTATGACGGACAATTGTTAAAGGTCGAGAGACTGATGGTCGAAGTTAGTAGGGAGAAAGTGTCATTCAATTTAGCAGTCATTTAATCACGCAAGAGACTGCATATCTTGAGGTCTAAATTGTTACTAAACCCAGGACCCTGCATTCACTATATCTGGTCTCCCACAGTACACAAAACATGAAAATGCAATTATTTTAATAAATATAAACTGATAAATACTGTAGGAATGTCTCTGGCTTTGTTCAGTCTAATGAGAACTTTCCAGGCCAAAGATAGCTAACATCCTTCTGTATGTGCTGGGTTGTGAGGCATAGTGGGTGCAAGGTGGACAAAGTTATTGTGTGCCAGACACTTCTTGGATGTAAAAGAGGTTTTATTTCTCTTAACAGTCCTTTTTGTATTTTTTAGGGAAAGAGAGTTGGGGCCAGGACACCCTTAAGTAGGTGTAAATTCAATTGGCAGACTTCCAAGACTTCAATAGGACAGCAGTTTAGGGAAAGGCCCTAGCAAGGCGCCACATCTGCACATGCAGGAATGCTGTCTCCTATGGCAACAGTCTTTAACAGTTCCTAACTCAAGCGTAACAGTACCTTCAGCTTCACTACAACTGCCTCTTGTAGTTCTTCAACACTTGAGCTCCCGGTCTCTCACTAGATCCTCTGATTCACTGACTCTGAATCCCTTGAGCTCCTCCAATATTTGCAGTGTTATCTCCCTCAAGTGTCACCCCTGCTTCCTTGCTGAGTCCCTAGCTTGGCACTCCAGATACTTCTCATGCTTCACCCCTGCTGACCGGCTCGGTCCCTGGCTTGACACACAAGGCTGCTCTGCAAGTGTCACCTCGTCTGGTTGGCTCCCTGGCTTGATCACCGCCTGAAGTTTCCTGATTCTCCGCCATGCCCATTCGGTGAGAATTCTGCTCCGGTACTTGCTTCAGTTACTCACTGTGGTCCCTGGTAATAAGGTGGTTGGTCCCTTTGTGGCGACAGCTTCCCTCCTACCTCCTACCTCCGACCACTGACAGGTTCTCCGGCCGGCAGAACCGTCACTTTTGGTTGGACTTCAGGCCGCAATCCCAACCCTGCACTGCTCTCTTACTTCTGGATAGGCCCTCACACAGCCTAGCAGCCAGATACCCCCAGGATAGGCCCAATCTCCAGCCTAGCAGCCCAGGGCACACGACACACGTCCACCCATACAGCAATCCAGGTGGCACAGAACATAGATCACCTGACTGAACCCGAATATATAGGTTCTCCTAGCAGGCAAAGGGATTCAAGAAAACCCCTGTCCATTGACTGAGATACCCCACATACCCATAACTTGACCTTGGGTTGCCCTTCTCATGTCTAGTACCATCAAGTACCCGGCCACCTAGTGGTAGAAGAGAAAAGTGCAACAAGGCCAAACTTAGGGAGAAATCAATAGATCTCTATCAATCAACCAGTATAACTACTGCTGGCAAGTAAACTTGTGAGGAGCTCCCTGCCTAAACTACAGGGTGCTATAACAACTTTTCTCATCAGCAGTATATAGCAGTCTTGTGACTTCTATCAGTGTCCGGCTGAGCACTGGTTAAAGCTTGTAGGAGGAGTTTTTATTCTCCTCTGACTGTCCTATGAGGCTACATTACCCCTGACTTTTTGTCTGGACAGTGGTGATTGGCCCAGTGCTGATCACATACACCCTCCCAAAAAAACAAAACAAAAAACTCTCTAACAATACACCTCAAACTGAGCATGTGCAGAGTGCCCCTAAGGCTCTGTGCTATCAGCAGATAGTTTGGGGACTGTGGAAGAAGGAGTGGATGAGAGAAGACAGGATCAAACAGCCTTTTTACACAATGCAGATAATTAACCCCTTAGGTTTCAAAGTGAGTATACCAAGCATGCTTTACTGCACATACAGACTGATTTTAAGGTTGTGGGTTTAGAAACACTTTAAAAGATAAGTTCACCCAGAATTAGAGGTGCCATTAACAAGAGAGGAGCTAGCTGAAGCCATAGCCAAATTCCCCTGTTTTAAATCACCGGGCTCGGACGGCCTACCTGTAGAACTCTATTCCACATACTCTGAATTCCTTGTCCCCAAGCTCCTTTCACTATTCAACCATATATTCAAAACATCCACTTTACCCGACTCCATGAGAGAGGCACTGATAGTACTAATCTCTAAACCAGGTAAGCACCCAAACATCCCGGAATCGTTCTGCCCTATCTCACTGCTCCAGGTAGATGTTACAATTTTGGCAAAGATTCTTGCCACTCGCCTTAACAAAGTAATCCTATCCTTGATACATGAGAGTCAGTCGGTAGTAGTGGTTACACTGGAAACAGCCAAGGCGTTCGAATGGCGCTACTTATGGGCTTGCCTAGCAAAATTTGGCCTGGGACCTAGATTTTTAAAATGGGTGCAACTACTATACGAGACTCCAGTGGCTAAAGTGTTGGCAAATGGGTGGACGCCCGAACAGATTCCTCTCACTAGGTGTACAAGACAAGGCTGCCCCCTATGCCCATTGCTATATGCACTTGCAGCGGAACCACTGGCAATAGCGATACGTTCACATCCAGATATAGTGGGACTGACAATAGGGTCCGTAACAGAGAAGATTAGTACTTATGCAGACAACACCCTACTTTATCTGGACACTTCCACTACATCTTTGCCCACTGCTTTGTCAGTGATAGAACACTTTGGTACTTTTTCGGGGATCAGAATTAATTGGGACAAGTCTCAAATACTACCCCTTGACAGTTTCCCACCACCGCAAGCCCAGGCAAGTCTACCTTATCAGAGAGTAGATCTAATTAAATACTTAGGAATACAAATCACTCGAGCCCCAGCTGACTACATCCCGCTAAATATAACACCCCTTTTTGAGATGCTTAAGCATAAAACTCAACTGTGGTAACGACTTCCTATAGGAGTGATGGGACGAATAAATCTAGTGAAAATGGTACTCCTGACCAAAATGTTATACATGGTCTGGCACTTACTGGTGTACTTGGTGCTGAAGGCACTTTAAATCTATGAAGGCGGTACTCAAATCGTTTATATGGGGAGACAGCAGACATAAACTACCTTGGAGCAAATTATAAAACCCCACAGGTCTTGGCGGGATGGCCCTACCAGATTTTAACATGTACTATTTAGCTGCACAACTGTCATAGCTATTTCATATAGAGAAATTGACAGGGCTAGATTCCTAATCTTTCTCTGTCCCAAATGGTCACACTCAGCCACGGATCCCTTTGTGGACTATCGTGGGCGGAGTAGGGGGGGCAGAAAGATGGGGTGATAGACAATCACTATTTTATCATTACAGATGTGTATGGGAAGTCGTATCCGACAAGCTCAAAATACTACACACACATGATTTCACCCCTTTATGGCATAATACAGCTCTCCCTGAGTTTCACTCAATCCTAGATTCAGAGTTGTGGAGCTCTAGGGGAGTGATTTATCTCTCACACCTTACAAATAATGGGAAACTAAAAACTTTTGACAGACTGAAATCCGAGTTTGAGTTACCAAATCGAATGTTCTTCAGGTACCTACAAATCCGTCACGCTTTTAGAGCACAATTCCCCTCTGGCAATCTCCAGCTGACCAAAAATCCCCTCATGGAAGTGATTAAAAGCTCTGACCCCAAACAACTGATATATTTTCTACAATATGCTGTTACTCCCACTATCCTCTACATCAGCGTATGCACTGAAGGCTAGATGGGAGGGAGATGTGGGATCCATGGAGGACGAAGAGTGAAGTGATGCCTTAGACAACTGTAAACTGGTATCCCCCCAACTATCTGACCCAGATATATATATTACACTGCACATACCTCATGCCACTTAGAATGTCTAGGTACAAACAAGACTAATCTGCCAGCTGCCCTATGTGCAACCAAGAAACAGGGACGTTCTACCATTTGATCTGGAGCTGTCCCAGAATGCAGGATTTCTGGACCTAAGTGGTACCATTTTTGCATGATACAATGGGTTCCCCTCTTAGGCCCCATGTACATAGGACGCTGAGGCAAAGTTCTCTGAACAAATTTTTTTGCACCTTGAAACCTGCATTTAAAACGCCCGTTTAGCTAAACGTAGAAAATTCCGTGAGAGGTCCAGAGTCAGAGTTCGTCGCTATTGGACCCATCATTTGATTGCACAGCGAATATCGGCAGGATATTTTGTAAACATTTACGTACAGCTGCCTATCTACCCTGACAAATTTTAGTGGCAGCTCCCGTGCGCATGCGCCGGAGTGATGTCATCGCGGCTCTGGCCAATTACAGCCCCGGAGCCGCGAGACCCGGAAGTCACTCTGGGATACATGGCAGCGGTGGATATGAAGAAGGAGGACCGCTTCGGGGGCTTTGTTCTTAGGTAAGTTATTCATAATGAGCTAGTATGCTATGCATACTAGCTCATTATGCCTTTGCCTTGCAGGGTTTCTTTTTTTTTCTTTTTTTTGTATGGGTTAACTTCCTCTTTAAAGTGAAACAATAAAAAATAAAAATTCCTTTAAAAAACGTGCCTGGGGGGTGTCCTTAGTATGCCTGTAAAGTAGTGCATCTTTCCCGTGTTTACTACTGTACCGCAGAAAAATTACATTTCTAAAGGAAAAAATTGAATTTAAAATTGCTTGTGGCTGTAATGAATTGCCGTTTACTGGCAATATAGAGTAAAAATCAAAAGAAAAAAATGGCGTAGGTTCCCCCCCATCAGTCCATACCAGGTCCTTCAAGTCTGGTATGGATATTAAAGAGAACTCCACACCAAATTTTTTCAAAAAAATGGCGTAGGGGTCCACCCCAAAATCCATACCAGACCCTTATCCGAGCACGCAACCTGGCAGGTGAGGAAAGGGGGGTATGGATTTTGGGGGGACCCCATGCCATTTTTTTAATTTTGATGCAGGGTTCCCCTTTCCCCTTAAAATCCATACCAGACCTGAAGGGCCTGGTATTGGTTTTAGGGGGGACCCGTGTCAATTTTTATTTTGCCGTGGGGTTCCCCTTAAAGTCCATACCAGATCTAAAGGGCCTGGTATGCACTGGGGGGGGGGGGGGGGGGGGCATGCCATTTTTTCCTTGTTTTTGAATAGCTGGATTTTTGGAATTACACACCATAATATTTTTGAATAATTACATACCATTTCATGCATTTGAAGAGTTAAAATTATGGAATAAACCAAACTGATGTGCATTTGCTAATTATGCTGCTGAGTACAATGTACATTTTCAGGAGGTGATACCATTGGTGGGATTCAAACCCATGGCTTGAACCTTTGAAGATAGCAGGGAATACCACTACACTATGAAGCTGAGCACAATCATATATATGAAAATACTATTACTAATGTTTGATTCTTTTCATTCTATACAATAATGTTTTGCATTTGAGGCATTAATAGCCAAACACCCCCTAAACATGTAACCTGTAAAAATGTTTAAGGCGTCGCCTATGGAGATTTTTAAGTACTGAAGTTTGGCGCCATTCCACAAGTGTGCACAATTTTAAAGCGTGACATGTTAGGAATCTATTTACTTGGCGTAACATCGTCTTTCATAGTATAAAAAAAAAATTCGGGCTAACTTTAGTGTTTTTTTTTTTTTTTATTCATGAAACTGTTTCTTTAACAAAAAAACATGTTTGAAAAACATAACCTAAAAAGTTGCAATGGCCACTATTCTATTCCCTAGGGTGTCTGCTAAAACAATATATATAATGTAATTTTCTAGCAAAAAAATATGCTTTTTACATGTAGGAGAGAAGTGTCAGAATTGGCCTGGGTGGCAAGTGGCTAATTACCATAAGTAAGTAATATACAAATAATTATCATATATTGTTTTTAAGGTAATTTACTATATTTTCTAAATCTGTACTCAAGCAGGTGGCTTAGCGGACAAATTACTTATGCCCCGTACACACGATCGGACTATCTGGCGGATTTTGTCTTCCCAAAAGTCTGACGGACTTAGAAAGAAGTTTTGACTCAAAATTATCGGACAATCCGGCCATCTGTGTGCTAGACCACGGGTCAATGTCGCCGCCTCGATCGGCGAGATTGACACCTTGCTGGCCCTCTGTATGTAGTGTCTGACAGGCTGTGCAAGGAGCACCTTATCTCTGGAACAATAGGCCCCAGGAGCGCCAAATTTTAACCGGTGGTGGGGTAGGACTTAGGATACCTACCCCCCCCGACCCTTCGAAACTCGATCGTTTTATTTATAAAAAAAAAAAAACTGCCTCACCTGCCTCGCATGACTGCACGTCCCTGGGATAAACCTAATTAAAACCTGAGCCTACTCGATGAATGCACAGCACACATATGCCTTATGTCATGTACACGCGATCGGAAATCCCGTCAGCAAAAGACAGATGAGAGCTTTTGGTCGGAAAATGCGACCCCGTGTGTATGCTCCATTGGACTTTTGAGGGCGGAATTCCCGCCAGCAAAAGATTGAGAGCAGCCTCTCTATTTTTCGATCGGAAAAAATTCCGATCCGAAAATGCGGTCGTCTGTACACATGCTCGGAAACAATTCGATGCATCCACGGAAGCATTGAACTTAATTTTCTCGCCTTGTCGTAGTGTTGAACTTTTGTGTGACTGTGTGTATGAAAGGCAAGCTTGAGCGGAATTCCGTCGGAAAAACCATCCATGTTTTTTTCTGACGGAATTTCTGATCGTGTGTATGAGGAATAAGTCCTTACACCTATAAAATATGCTTTAATTTATATACCACTGTGAGTCTCAATGACACATATAAACCTCATCAAACCTATTTTAAAGTGGAGGGCCACCCCAAAAAAAAAAAAAAAAAAATGCATTAATAATCTTAAAAAATTAAAAAGAAATATTTAACATTTTTTTTTAACTTACCTGAAACCGCTGTTGCTAGGCAGTCTTCCTAATCTGCCTCTTCTTATTCCACGGCGCTTCCTCCTCTTCGGTGAGCGGCCCCGTTGCCTTCTGGGACATGTGTGTGTCCCAGAAAACAACGGGGCCATTCACAAAGTGCCGCTTGACTCGTGCATACGCAGTAGGAAACGGGCAGTGAAGCCGCAAGGCTCCACTGGCTGTTTCCCTTCGTTAAGATGGAGGCGCCGGCAGCCGATCCGATGGACGGATCGGCCTCGGGGCGGCTGACATTGCGGGATCGCTTGACAGGTAAATGTCCTTAATAGGGATGAGCCGAACACCCCCGGGTTCGGTTCGCACCAGAACCTTCGAACGGACCGAAAGTTTGCGCGAATTTTCGAACCCTATTCGTTATAATGGACGCGAACGTTCGAAATCAAAATTGCTAATTACAACGGCCAATATGCATGTTAATGTCATAAAACAGGTTTGGGGACCCGGGTCCTGCCCCAAGGGACATATATCAATGCAAAAATAACTTTTAAAAACTAACGTTTTTTCGGGAGCAGTCATTTTAATGATGCATAAAGTGAAAAAAAAAAAGTGAAATTTTCCTTTAAATGTGGTACCTGGGGGGTGTCTAAAGTATGCCTGTGAAGTGGCATGTGTTTCCCGTGTTTAGAACTGTCCTTGCACAAAATGACATTTGTAAAGGAAAAAAAAGAAGCAATTTAAAACCACTTGCGGCTTTAATGTCATGTCTTGTCCTGGCCGCCATATGGCTGAAAATCCTTGAGAAAAATGGCATGGCTACCCCATCACCCCCCCCCCCCCACCCCAGCCCCTTTGGGTCTTGTATGGATATTAAGGGGGACCCCTCACCCAAAATAAAACCCTATACCTACAACCCTATATACTCTGAACAGCACTATATAGGTGGTGCAAACAAGACACGGACTGTAGGTTTGTTCTTAAGTAGAATCTGAACAGGTACATTATGAAGTGTAGCTCCATCCCAAAAAAATCTATTTTTAAGCTTTTTGGAGAACATAGGGAGGGGTTATCACCCCTGTAACATTTGCTGTCTTTGCACATCTGTTCAGAACATGTCACCTCACTTTCCGTCCCAATGACAAATGTTTTTGGAAAAGTGGGGTTTTAATTGAAACAAGGATTGGTGATAAAGCATCAGTAGAGAGGAGATACCTTTTTCCCAAATTAAATCTAACAGGATAGAATTTCCCTTCCTAGGGGTAGATTTCCTCTCACTTCCTGTTTTCTCTTTCCGTTTGCAAGTAGGAGTCGTTTGTAAGTTGGATGTTTGAAAGTAGGGGCCTGCCGTATATACTCTGCAGAAATTTGCCCTATTAGATGATGGTGTAGCCACAAGACTGGTGGGAACAGGAATGGGCCCTGCTGTGAGTTAATAGATCAAGATTTGTACTTGCATGCACCTGTTGAACCGGGCAGAAAAATTGTGCCTTTGGTGGTGGTGGTGGTGGTGGTAGACGGTGTTGCCACAAGACTGTAAGCCCTCACAGTTACTCTTGGTGGGTGCAGGAATGGACCCTGCTGTGAGTTATTAGATCAAGATTTGTAATTGCATGCACCTGTTGAACAGGGCAGAAAAATTGGGCCTTTGGTGGTGGTGGTGGTGGTGGTGGACGGTGTTGCCACAAGACTGTAAGCCCTCACAGTTACTCTTGGTGGGTGCAGGAATGGGCCCTGCTGTGAGTTATTAGATCAAGATTTGTAATTGCATGCACCTGTTGAACAGGGCAGAAAAATTGGGCCTTTGGTGGTGGTGGTGGTGGTGGTGGTGGTAGACGGTGTTGCCACAAGACTGTAGGCCCTCATAGTTACTCTTGGTGGGCGCAGGAATGGGCCCTGCTGTGAACTATTAGATCAAGATTTGTAATTACACGCCCCTGTTAAACAGGGGCTGAAAAATTGTGCCTTAGGCATTGGTGCTGGTGCCACAACACTGCAACCCCTCACAGATACTGTACTCTTAGCACAGCAATGAGACCTGTTGCAAAGCATTGCCTAAAAATTGTAATTACACGCCCCAACAGGGGCTGAAAAATTGTGCCTTAGGCACTGGTGCTGGTGCCACAACACTGCAACCCCTCACAGATACTGTACTTGGAGCACAGCAGTCACACCTGTTGCGAAGCATCTTTTTTAAAAATTGGAATTACACGCCCCTGTTATACAGGGGCTGAAAAATTGTGCCTTAGGCACTGGTGCTGGTGCCACAACACTGCAACCCCTCACAGATACTGTACTTGGAGCACAGCAGTCACACCTGTTGCGAAGCATTTTAAAAAAAAATTGTAAGTACACGCCCCTGTTATACAGGGGCTGAAAAATTGTGCCTTAGGCACTGGTGTGGTGGCATGGATCATTGAGGAGGAGGAAGAGGATAGTCAGTGAACATAACAGGACAGTCACTCAGCATCAGCATAGGCAGTCTTGAAGGGATGTGACATTATAAATTATTCAGTTATATCCGCTTCAGGTGCCTGGTAGCTGGTGGTGATCCAAGACTGATTCATTTTTATGAAGGTCAGTCGATCAACCGAGTCGGTGGACAGGCGCACCCTATGATCGGTGACAAATCCTCCAGCAGCACTGAATGTGCGTTCGGAAAGAACGCTGGATGCAGGACAGGCCAGTAGCTCAATTGCATACTGTGCAAGCTCTGGCCAGTGATCCATCCTCAGGACCCAGTAAGCCAGAGGATTTTCGGTGGGAAAGGTGTCCAAGTCTGACCTTGCCCCTAGGTATTCCTGCACCATGTATATCAGACGCTGGCGATGGTTGCTGGAACCGATCATACCTTGGGGCTGCGGACTAAAAAATTGTCTGAACGCATCGGTCAGACGTCCACCTTCCCCACCGCTCCTTCTGCTACTGACCGAAGCCTCAGCAACTCGTCGTCCAGGACCAGGAGTTTGTAACCTCCCAGTTTCTGGGAACGCGTTGCACAGACCTTTCTGCAAGGCCTCCCTGAGATGTCTCATCCTCTGCTCCCTCTGCGACAGCAAGATAAGGTCCGCAACCTTACCCTTGTACCGTGGATCAAGGAGAGTGGCCAGCCAGTAATGGTCCCTCTCCTTGATCCGAAGAACACGAGGATCCTTCCGCAGGCTTTGCAGGATCAGGGAGGCCATGCAGCGTAGGTTAGCTGAGGCATTCGGTCCGGAGTCTTCTGGGTCACTGAGGATGACATGATCGCCAGCCACCTCCTCCCAGCCATGTACAAGTCCACTGGTTTGTTGGGACTGTACATCATCCCTAAAAGACTGCTGCTGCTGATGCTGAGTGCCAGGCTCCACCTCCATGCTCACACAATCCTCCTCCTCCTCCTCATCCTCATCCTCTTCCTGTGTGATGGGTGGGACAGAAGGAACACTGTCCGGATAAAGGGGGCCTTGAGAGGCAAGGAAGTCCTCCTCTTCCTGCCTCTGTTCTGCCTCAAGTGCCCTGTCCATTATCCCACGCAGCGTATGCTCCAACAGGTGGACAAGAGGTACAGTGTCGCTGATGCATGCACTGTCACTGCTCACCATCCTCGTGGCCACCTCAAATGGTGAGAGGACAGTGCATGCATCCCTGATCATGCTCCACTGGCGTGGGGAAAAAAGCCAAGCTCCCCTGACCCTGTCCTGGTGCCGTAGTCGCAAAGGTACTCATTGATGGCCCTCTGCTGCGTGTGCAGTCGCTGCAGCATGGCCAACGTTGAGTTCCACCTGGTGGGCATGTCACATATTAAGCGGTTCTTGGGCAATGGCATTATAAGATCGGCGGAAATGCACACAGACTTTCCTGGCCTGCCTCAGGACATCCTGTAAGCCTGGGAACCTGCCCAAGAACCACTGCACCACCAGGTTGAGGACGTGAGCCATACAGGGCACATGGGTGAGCTGCCCCTGTCGCAGGGCAGAGAGGAGGTTGGTGCCATTGTCAGAAATGACCATTCCTGGCTTAAGCTGGCGTGGCGTCAACCACCTCTCGGCCTGCC
Organism: Lithobates sylvaticus; assembly: GCA_028564925.1. NCBI lineage: Eukaryota > Metazoa > Chordata > Amphibia > Anura > Ranidae > Lithobates > Lithobates sylvaticus. The sequence continues at coordinate 187,040,530 of CM053029.1, read as the reverse complement.
CCTGCAGAGCTGCCAGAACCTCTGGCCCAGTGTGGCTCCTGTCCCCCAAACACACCAGCGCAAGCACGGCATGGCATCTTTTTGCCTGCGTACTCGCGTAGCCCCTTGTACGCCTACGGAGCACCGCTGGTTCCGAGGACAGAGCACTGGAGGAAGAAGAAGAGGAGGGGGTGGAGGAGAGAGGTGTGTCACAACCAGTAGTAGCATTTTGGAGGCGTGGTGGCGAAACAACCTCCAACACTACTGCACCTTGTCCTGCATCCCTCCCAGCTGCCAATAGAGTGACCCAATGGGCCGTGAAAGAAAGATAACGTCCCTGTCCATGCCTGCTGGACCATGAGTCAGCGGTAATATGCACCTTACCGCTGACCGCCCTGTCCAGCGAGGCATGGACATTGCCTTCCACATGCCGGTAGAGAGACGGAATCGCCTTCCGTGAGAAAAAGTGGCGTTTGGGAACCTGCCACTGAGGAACCGCACATTGAACAAACTCACGGAAGGGGGCCGAGTCTACCAACTGAAAAGGCAGCAGTTGAAGTGCTAGCAATTTAGCCAAGCTAGCATTCAACCGCTGGGCATGTGGATGGCTGGGAGTATACTTCTTTCGACGGTCCAGCAGCTGGGGCAGGGAAATTTGCCTGCTACAATCGGACGTCGGTGTACTGCAAGTACTTGGTTGTGACACACCTAATTCTACACCTTCATTCCTCTCAGAGCAGCTTTCAGAGAGGACTGAAGATATAGTGGGGATGGAGATCCCAGCTGATGAGGAGCAAGGAGAGGTCCGCTTTGTTCTTTGGTGTGGGTCTTTTATGTGTGCTTGCCAACGAGCTGCATGGCAGGTCGACATATGTCTGCTCATGCTTGTGGTGCCCAAGCGGCTGATGTTTTGGCCACGCGAGATACGCTTGAGACAAATATTGCAAATAGCAGTGGTGCGATCTGATGCACTCGTCTCAAAAAAGGCCCACACCAAAGAACTTTTGTGATAACGTGCAGAGGCAGCGCCCTGCACAGGCGGAGCTCTGCGGTGTGGTACAGTTTCTGTGCTGGCCTCTAGCTGGCCTCCAGGGGGCATCCTGCCTCGTTGGACATGTGACGCCGCATCCTCCTCCTCCTCCTCCTCCTCCTCCTCCTCTCTCCCTTCAGGCACCCATGTGGAGTCAGTGACCTCATCATCCCCTCCCTCTTCACCACTAGAGCAAACCTGGCAGTAAGCTGCAGCTGGTGGAACAGTACTGCCAGATTGCTGTCCTTCAGCATCCCCTCTCTCTGCGCGCACACTACTGCCTTCCTCAAGCTGGGTATCATCATCCGAGCCTTCGAATCGTTGGGCATCCTCCTGGAGCATGTACCCAACACTGTGCTCAAAGAGTTCGGGGGACTCCTCAGAAGGACATGGTGGGTCTAGGGAAGGGGTGGCTGATGATGCCATTGAGTACGCGTTGGCAGCTGCTCTGCCAGTACCCTGAGTCTGGGTGAGAGAGGATGAGGAGGATGAGGAGGGCTTGGTCATCCATTCTACCAAGCCTTCGGCATGATGCGGCTCCACATGTCCAGCTGCCGAAAACAAAGACAAGCGTGTCCCATGGCCACGTGCTGATGATGATGCACGACCACGTCCACGGCCAGCACTGTTGTCTCTAGAAACAGAGCCTGCCTGCCCTGTGTTCTTGCCTCGGCACGCTCTGCCTCTCCTTGGCGGTCTTCCAGCCATTGTAGTCGGTAGTGTATATAGTATAAAAAATAGAGCTCCTATGTGTGCTCACAACACACTGTAGGTCCTATGGGTGCTGACACTAACACACTATCGGTACTATGTGTGCTGCTGACAAGAAAATATAGGAGCTCTGTGTGATGCCACTAACACACTAGAAGTCCTATGGGTGCTGCTGAGAAGAAAATATAAGAGCTCTGTGTGATGCCACTAACACACTAGAAGTCCTATGGGTGCTTCTGCAAAGAAAATATAGGAGCTCTGTGTGATGCCACTAACACACTAGAAGTCCTATGGGTGCTGCTGAGAAAGAAAATATAGGAGCTCTGTGTGATGCCACTAACACACTAGAAGTCCTATGGGTGCTGCTGAGAAGAAAATATAGGAGCTCTGTTTGCTGCCACTAACACACTAGAAGTCCTATGGGTGCTGCTGAGAAGAAAATATAGGAGCTCTGTTTGCTGCCACTAACACACTAGAAGTCCTATGGGTGCTGTTGGGGTGCAATGCTGTGCTAACAGCACTGCGGTTGGTACTACTGCAATACTGTACTAACAGTAAGCACGCACCAGACTAATCCCCAGCAGCAGCTAATAACACACTAACTGTGCAATCAGCAGCAATGAACGATCAATGACTTAGGTAGCAATGGTTTAGCAAATAAATAGCCAATGGTTTAGCAAAGAAGAGCAAATCTTTCAGTAGCAATCAAGCAAAGACAGAATCAACAGACTGATCTCTCCTAAAGCCGGAACTCATGTGACCGGGGCCGACGGCGTGGCGGCCTTTTAAATGGTGGGGCGTGTACTAAAGCCCCTGAGCTTTAATTGGCTACAGGCGTCCTGCCTGTAGCCAATTATTGCTCTCCGAGTTTCCGGCACTGTGATTGGCCAAGCATGCGGGGTCACAGTGCATGCTTGGCCAATCATCAGCCAGCAATGCACTGCGCCGGCCGCGACGGCCGCAATGAATTGCGGGGCCGCTCGCATCACACGAATGTGTTGCGAACGGCCCAAATAGTTCTGGGCTCGCCGAGCGAGCGAACGCCCGGTGCTCGATTCGAACATGGGTTCGAATCGAGCACCGGGCCCATCCCTAGTCCTTAATAAAAGTCAGCAGCTACAGTATTTGTAGCTGCTGACTTTTAGGAAAAAAAATGCCACTTTAAAGAAGAACTTCATTTCATTATCAGTTTAGCCCCTCCCCTCCCACCCCTCTTTTTTTTCTATCTTTTTCTCCAGTTTCCCTCGAAAAGACTGCCCCATAGCTATCTCTTTCTTTCTCTTAATTTGTTCTCTGTTTCCCTTTATTCTGGGGTACCCCCTCAGACACCCTATTTTTCATGAATTTCTGAATTTTGTCCTTGATAGCTTTTGACCCTCATAGATGTGAATTTTAATGTGTCTGTTTGTTATGATGCACATCCTTTAAAATAAAGAATTATATAAAAAAAGAACTTAATTAAAATAGATAAGGACTACCTAGCAACCGTGAAAATGAACACTTTGGTCAGCGGTATGTAATTACAATATAGCAGTTTAGAGAATAGGGGTCAGGGGAACATAAGTACAGAGTGCAGGGGTCATAAGTATGTCACATCTTGCAGAGTGCAGTGGTCAGGGGGTGTGTAATGTACAGTCAAGAGTACAGAGTGCAATGATCATGAAGATACAAGATACAGCAATGAAAGGCATGTACTACACAGCAAACCATACAGAGTATGGTCGGCAGCATGTTATGTTATCCTACTGCAATCTATGTGCTGTGCTTGACCAGTGTAGATAAGATGTCCCAACCTTCTTATGACAGCCAGATCATACAGTGGTGTGAAAAAGTGTTTGCCCCCTTCCTCATTTCCTGTTCCTTTGCATGTTTGTCACACTTAAGTGTTTCGGAACATCAAACCAATTTAAACAATAGTCAAGGACAACACAAGTAAACACAAAATGCAATTTGTAAATGAAGGTGTTTATTATTAAAGGTGAAAAAAAATCCAAACCATCATGGCCCTGTGTGAAAAAGTGATTGCCCCCTAAACCTAATAACTGGTTGGGCCACCCTTAGCAGCAACAACTGCAACCAAGCGTTTGCGATAACGTGCAATGAGGCTTTTACAGCGTCCTGGAGGAATTTTGGCCCACTCATCTTTGCAGAATTGTCCTAATTCAGTTACATTAGAGGGTTTTCGAGCATGAACGGCCTTTTTAAGGTCATACCACAACATCTCAATAGGATTCAGGTCAGGACTTTGGCTAGGCCACTCCAAAGTCTTCATTTTGTTTTTCTTCAGCCATTCGGTGGTGGACTTGCTGGTGTGTTTAGGATCATTGTCCTGCTGCAGAACCCAAGTTCGTTTCAGCTTGAGTACACGAACAGATGGTCGGACATTCTCCTTCAGGATCTCTTGGTAGACAGCAGAATTCATAGTTCCTTTTATCACGGCAAGTCTTCCAGGTCCTGAAGTAGCAAAACAGCCCCAGACCATCACACTACCACCACCATATTTTACTGTTGGTATAATGTTCTTTTTCTGAAATGCAGTGTTCCTTCTACGCCAGATATACTTGGACACACACCTTCCAAAGAGTTCCACTTTTGTCTCATCGGTCCACAGAATGTTGTCCCAAAAGTCTTGGGGATCATCAAGATGTGTTGTGGAGAAACTGAGACGAGCTTTGATGTTCTTTTTGCTCAGCAGTGGGTTTCTCCTTGGAACTCTGCCATGCAGGCCATTTTTGCCCAGTCTTTTCCTGATGGTGGAGGCATGAACGCTAACCTTAACTGAGGCAAGTGAGGCCTGCAGTTCCTTGGACGTTGTTGTGGGGTCTTTTGTGACCTCTTGGATGAGTCGTCGCTGCGCTCTTGGGGTAATTTTGGGCGGCCGGCCACTCCTGGGAAGGTTCACCACTGTTCCATGTCTTCGCCATTTGTGGATAATGGCTCTCACTGTGGTTCGCTGGATTCCCAAAGCTTTGGAAATGGCTTTATAACCCTTTCCAGACTGATAGATCTCAATTACTTTCTTTCTCAATTGTTCCTGAATTTCTTTGGGTCTCGGCATGATGTGTAGCTTTTAAGGATCTTCTGGTGGACCTTACTGTGTCAAGCAGCTCCTATTTAAGTGATGCCTTGATTGTGAACAGGTGTGGCAATAATCAGGCCTGGGTGTGGCTAGAGAAATTGAACTCAGGTGTGGACAACCACAGTTATAGTATGTTTTAACAAGGGGGGCAATCACTTTTTCACACAGGGCCATGATGGTTTGGATTTTTTTTCACCTTTAATAATAAACACCTTCATTTACAAATTGCATTTTGTGTTTACTTGTGTTGTCCTTGACTATTGTTTAAATTGGTTTGATGTTCCGAAACACTTAAGTGTGACAAACATGCAAAGGTACAGGAAATGAGGAAGGGGGCAAACACTTTTTCACGCCACTGTAGTATATACTACAGCCCTAACCTCCTTAACGTTACCTATGAATAAAGAGACCACACTTGAAATGGTGTATAAATTGCCATAGCTGCCTTTTTTTTAACAAAATATTAAATATAACATTCTTTAACACATAAACAACAAACCCCAACTATCAGTCACTCCACTTTTACACTGCGGGCCTTTTACTGTTTTACTCTAGCCGTAACACACCAGCTCGGAGACCCACTACCTGCAGTGCAACCATTACCATATTCCAGCCAAACCATGTTAACTGGAATATACCAGAGGGGCACATACCACCGAAGAATCCCCCACACTTCCATCTCATAGGTTTTCTTGCCACCATCAAAGACCACCCATCGCCAAACTCTCCGCTGACATGACGTGTCTGGCTCGCACAGCACCTGCAAATAGAGAAAAACTGACCACACAAACAGGGAGGGTGGGTGGGAAACTGCTCCTGTCTCAGCTCCCCTCCTATGCTGCCCAGGGCACCCCACATCCCTTTACACAAGTAAAAACCCCTCCCTCTGCCTGTTCTCCTCCAATCCTGATTCCCCCCACTTGTCCACTATTAACCTTGACCCCTTGTCTCTCTCATCACCCTGTCATGCCAGCCCTTTGCTACAGTAGCTCCTCTTTTTTCCTCTCGCTCTGGGCCTCACTGTACATTGCATTACCATGTAATACCATGTATGATGTCCCAGTACACAGCTCACCTTTACATTCCTGTCCTCATCTTCATGTCCCCTGTCCACAGCTCACTTCTGCACCTTCTGTCCCCAGCTCACCTCTGCACGCCCAGCCACGGCTCACCTCTGTGTATCTGCCTACAGCTCAATGTTTAGGTCCCCTGTCCTGAGCTCACTTCTGCACTTCTCATCAACAGCTCACCTCTGCGTCCCTGCGCACAGCTCACCTCTGCATCCCTGCCCACAACTCCCCTCTATGTCCCTGCTCACAGTTCACCTCTACGTCCTTGCTCACAGCTCACCTCTAAGTGCCCAGCCACAGCTCACCTCTGCGTCCCTGCCCACAGCTCACCTCTATGTCCCTGCCCACAGCTCACCTCTATGTCCCTGCCCACAGCTCACCTCTGCGTCCCTGCCCACAACTCACCTTTGCATCCCTGCTCACAGCTCACCTCTGCATGCCCAGCCACGGCTCACCTCTGCGTGCCCAGCCATGGCTCATCCCTGCCTGCCTAGCCCATAGCTCACCTCTGCGTCCCTGCCCACAGCTCACCTCTGCATCCCTGCCCACAACTCACATCTTTGCCCCCTGTTCATGACTCAACTCTAAAGCCCTCCTCCACAACTCCTCTCTGCTCCCCATATATCGATTTGGAAACCCCTGTTTACAGATCTCACCTTTGCACCCCACTCCATCCACAGCTCTTACCTTGGCAACCTGCCCCCACCCATCCACAGTAATCACCTCTGCAACAAGTGCACCACTCTTCGCCCTTCATTCACAGCTTTCACATCTGTACTCAGCCCCATCCATCTATAGCTTTCATCTCTGCAGTTCTCCTTCCCCACTATACACACTACTCCCTCCTGTGCCAATCACAGTGACCACTCATCCACAATGCTCACCTTTGGTCACTGCACACTCTACCTGACTGCCCCTCCTCCTTTTTACAGCAGCTGACACAGATCTAGTAGGCAGCGGCCAGTGTGGGATTTTTTTTTTTTTTTTTAACAAACAGCAACAGTTATGCGATGTGGGGCAAGTGTCCTGGAATGCAGACATAGCCCTGCCACCAAGTCTAAGGGGAGGACTGCAGTGAGGTGATCTTCAGCATGCAGAGTAGTAGGAGCACTTAACTCAGCAGAGCATCTAAAGTAGCCTAGTGGCACCACTGAAATATGGGGGGGGGGAGCACCCCCCTAGATTCGGCCATACTGTGCTGCTCCCCCTACCTCCCCACCTAACCTTATATATAGATGCCAGGGGAGAAGCAAACGGGAATACTATAAAGTGTCACTTGAGTGAAAGTTCTGAGCATGCTGGGGCTGCTGACATCACATTCAAGATACTGGAGAACTGAGGACCTCTCCCAATGGTCATCCGAAACAAGGAGGGGGAGGTCTCCGTTTCTCCAGTATTTTGATATCAAAATCATGATACCCCTATATTGTTATCTTTTAGTTTTTTTCCCCATTTAAGAGGCTCTCCTTTCATAACACATTCAAGAGGTTGGCTTCCAACAGCACTCTCAAGACTTCTGAATGTCTTCACAAGAGAGGCGTTTACAGGTATTTAAAATGCATTAAATGCACATAACATTTGGCGGGAAGATTTTTGTTGCAATGAATGGTCTGGTGACAGGGCCTCTTTAAGTTAAATCTTTTTGAAAATGGTAATTGCCTGGCTGTCTCTAGCTTCAATACTTTCTGGGTCAATAACATAACAAATAAGCAACAAGTGAGGCTAGTTTTCTGTCTCTTCATACTCGATTTGGGCTTTAAAATAGGAATTGACACTAGGGCACAAGCCTGACAGCCTAGCAATAATCATTTTCAGGAGTGCGTAACAATCACGGGCTCAATATTTTTTCTTGGTACAGGCTACCGTTAAGGACTGACCATGCCCCAACTTTACACCCAACCTTAGAGAGTGTAAATAATTTAAGCAAGACAGACCGTTAACACACATTGACTTCCCAATGAGCTTTGTAATGCCCCATCACCCAGCATGCCTTGCTGGAAGCCATGTTGCAGAGAGTGTTCTCTCAGCATGTACACTGCAGTCCTTTGGTGCCTGAAATGACATTTTACGGAATAATTGCGCAGCAAGCTGTCAAAGCGCACAGAGCTTTGTTGCTAAATGGACTCCAGTAAATCAATATTAGTGTGTGAATCTCCAGCCGGCAAGCTGCCTCTTTAAATCAATGTAATCAAATCAATTAATAAGGCCTAGGCAGAAAGGAGTGATACACTGGAATTACATCAGCCTGAGAATTAACGCGTTTAGCGCCAGTCAAGATTGCGAAACGATTTACAAGCTGCGATTTACACATTTCCCCATTAGTTGCCAGCACTGCTGTCTGTAACTCGTTTAATAATTTAGAGCATCCGTCCCTGCTGATAAACCTTTCCTAACAGTCATCGAAGAACACTGTTCTTTTAATTATCTAAATTAAACCCTGAATGCCTGCAATGGCAAAGCAAGATCTCGGAGCGGAGGAAGTAGCAATTCAGATGTGATTTAGATGAAGTGTATGGTGTATCTAATGTAAATACACATTTCACAAAATTTGTAAAGTTTTTGTTTTTTCATATTCACATTTGTATATTCTGCTCTTCTAGCTATCTGTTTTTGTCAGGCAGATGATATACAACCCTACTCTACCACAGCAGTATGATAACAGAGGTCATGTATCTCTGAGTGGTGAAAATATTTCCTCATTTACAAGAAAGGGCACCTAATGTTGGGTTGAGAGCTAGTTGAGGAGGAAGAAACTCTTTGAAAGCAGAGGGAAAGCAAACAAGGCCAATCAAGGGGTGCACTAGGGCCATGCTCCCCAGAAGCCTCAGATTTCTATGGAGAAAGATAGTTATGCAAGGAGTGCCTCATCCACTGTAGTGTAACTTTTTGTTGTTAAAGTACATGAATAGGCACACCTAGAAAAAGTCTTAGATGATAAAGGTTATAGACATGAAATATGGGCATGATTACATCACCCAGCTGGCCTATAGCGTGATGCTGTGAAGGGAGGGGCACAGCTCTGCTGCAAACTTGTAAGTCTAAGGAAGTAAAAGGGGTATAATGGCGGGATCAATAAGTAAAAAATTGAGGATGGAAGGGGCATGGAACACCAATGATTTGAGAAAGGTGCTAAATTGACACTTAAACATTAATTTTGCCAGGTCATACACTTTATATCTGATCTGCCGATCAAGCTCTTATTATGTTTTGCATGTGAAAAGTCATCAGTGAAGTTCCTGATAGAGGTGCCAAACAAAGAAGGAACTGCTCCACCTCCACACTGAAAGCAAGTTTGGTGTTCAGAGTCAGCATAACAGGCAGCCAACTATAATTTTTAAAAGGAAAAGTTTCAGCAATCAACATTCTAATCCAAGACCTAGGTGCTATTAAACAGAACGATAAATTGAAGTTCCCTCAGGAAGCCTTTCTTTGAATGCAGCCACAGGGCCTGTGAACTCAAATGTATAGCTATGGAGAGGTCCTCCATACACCCAATGTCTTCAGCTGCTGAATACTATGAATTGTAGTTTGCCATTTCACTTACTGGTAGAATGTAGATCCTCAGCAACTGAAGAAATGCAATTTTAATGTGGTATGACAATAGCATTGTAAGTAGTTGACATCAGAATTTTAAGTCTGCTCTGTGGCATATCTCCCAATATTATAATGCTCTTTCTCTATCTTCACATATCTCGATCATTGTCCTTGAGATTCCCAACATAGATATCACACTATCCCTGGATAAAAAGGTAGCCCTTCACTTTATCAGAATAGGAAGCAATCAGAACATTAAACATGCAGTCATAGAATAGTAATGTATGCAATTTCTTAAAGGGTAACTTAAAGTGGTTGTAAACCCCATTTGTGAAATTTGACCTAAGCACATATATCTGTATTGTTTACTTGTCTCTCTCCAAAACTCTGAGTGCCTTTTCTTTCTGATGCTTCGTTCCTGTTATCAGCAGAGTAACTTTTAACAAATTCTCTGACACACGAGATAACAGCAGCTGAAAATTTGTGTTGGGGAGGGAGCCTAGAGGTAGATAAGCAGAGAGCTTGTCTATTCATAATACAGCTCTGCAAGTTTCTTTGTTCCTCTGCCTATGTGGAGTGGAGGGGGGTGGTTTGCCTTCCCTCCAATCTGCTCTCACACGGTGTAAGCCCACACTCCCCACCCACTGCTGAATGAGAAAGAAAGATTTCTAACACGATTTGCACTTTCCAAAGAGTATAGAAAGGGAAAGACAGCAAATATACATGTAAACATACGTAGGGAGATTTGTTTAATCTCTGTGTATCATCTGTGGCTGTTCACTTATATGTGAGGGATTACATCCACTTTAAGTTTAATATCTCTGTCCATGTTTTTTTTCCACAACATTTACATAACTTCCTTACAGTATCAGATGATTTTAGTACGTTTGAATTTGCCGTTGGCTGGAAGAGGATGGCTTCTTCAATTATCAGTACATTTCATAGACTATTCTACTTCATCAGGATAGGCAGCCATAATTATTAGGCTGATCAATACAATAGTCCACAATAAAAGGTGCTTGTTTCTTTCTAGATCTTGAAGTCTCACCCAGAAGGTGACAGAGGACAACAAGGAGCACCAAACTTATGTTTGGACCTCCGCACCTGATCAAGCCTGCATTGCCAATAAGTGAGCAAGACAGTAAAAACAGCTGACAGAAGTTCCAACCTTTCCCCACTTCCCATGTTCTTTTACTGTTGGCTGTGACTAAGCTGAAGAAATGTACAGCACTTGGGCTTAGTGTTCCGATTATGTTTTTTTTTTTTTTTTTTATGTGATTACATAACTGTATAACTTCCTGTCCTGGTGACTAACTAGGAAGTAGGAGAATGTCCCCCCCCAACCTGCAAAAATAAAAACCTGATGTAGGGTCTGGTCCTTACCTGCTCTATACAAAATTAAATAAAAAAAGTTTTGCCTGAAACTAAGCTTTAAACATACTATACATTATACCCATGCAAACAGGAGGACTTCCACAATCTACATTCAGTGCATAGGTCAATAATGTCATGCAGTCTTTGCAGCCCACACAGAGCGACTTTGACTGACAGCTGCTTCATCCATATACTTGGATTGTTTCCCATCTTGCTAAATCCTGTTTGCATTCCCAGCACTTGTTCCATTGTACCGAGAACATACTGAATCCGCTGGACTCTCACATTTCAGTGACAGGTGGAGGTTATAATTAGGCAGATGTCCAGTCTAGATATGTCTGCCAATTTATGTATTAACTTTGGTTCTTTTCTGGGACAATGAAGGTGAAACTAAGGCCCTGGAATTCTGAACACCGTGGAGACAATGGGTAATCTTTTAATTATGCAAAGCAAAATCAAACCTACCATATGATACAGAATGTTGTATAAGTATCTACTTTTAAAAGTGCAATAGAAGCTAAAACATTATTTTATTTTTATTTGGAAAATGGTTTGAATAGTTCTAACCCTTTGTCACTCCCCTTAAAGGGTAACTCCACTTTTGTGGGGAAAAATATGGCAAATAAAAAAAATATATAGCATATACAATATCTACACAAGCCATGTTGTAATTTAAGGTTATAATTACCTTTCCCTTTCAGTCTGCAGCATTGTAATTGTCTGTAAAATTCAATGTATTATTGCAAGGCCTTCTGTACACAGTTGGTGTACAAAACTTCCCTAGAATTGTAATTTCCTGCTTGTGTGATTGACTCACTGATCTTCCCAGAAGTCTGCACCATAATAAAAATCAGATTTTAGGCACCCCCTGCAACAAAAATGCTATTTTTGGTGAGATACTCCCAAAGGGTTAATTACTTCTAAAGGGATGTAGACCCTGTAACTTTACTCATTAAAACACTGCATGTGTATCAGCAGATTAATAATAAAACTCTTTAATGTATTAATGTATACAGAGCTGCAATAATTTAAATATTTTAGACTGTTGTCTGTGTCCACTTTAGAGAGATTTCTCCTTATATCTTAGCCTAAAAAACAGACAGTTATAAATGCCTGAAAATGATCTAATCCTTTCTCACCTGGGCCAAAATAAAGGTAAGCATGATAAAACTTTAGCACCCTCCTAGATAGGTGCTAGGTTTAGATAAATAGAACTAGTATGTGTTTTGATAAGTAAATTTAGTTGCCACACTATAGTCAGTGTGGCTGTGATTGTTTGTTAGGTAAAAACATAGTTTGCTCACTGTACTCAGTGTATCTGCATTCTGCTAGTCAGGTCTGCTCAGTGTGTTTAGCTGCTGCCAGTCTGATAGCTCCCTCTGCATGTAGAAAGATTGAGAAGTTTCTGGATGATAGGTGTGGAGCTATACAGAATATTGATACAGCCCTGGTTTATCCCAGAGAGGCAGGCTTCGATGACATGCTGGGAGACTGTATATATTCTGTAAGCTATTCTGTAAAGAATTATTTTCCTGGAGAGGATTAGTCCAGCCTGGAGGGCATGCTGCTCTCCCAGGCAAAGCTATTAAGTCTGTTGTCATGAGGCCTCAGGTGGGCGACCTGTGGGCATGGATGCTAAGACCCTGGAACTAAAGTAAGTTGGCTGAGGGGGCTGTCCGCTGAAGATCTGGTCTGGTATCCCCGGAGTAAAGTGTCACTTGGAAGTTGGAAGGAGACAACCAGCTGTCCTTGGGCTTTGTGTGAGTACAAATACTTCTAAGAGATCTTGGGGACCTTCGTGCTTTTGCCAATCCTCTGATGCTAGAGAGTCAGCTTTTGGCTCTAGTTAAAGGGGACACCTGTTGGTGTCTTGATGAGCTTTATCCATCTAATCTTCTACTTAAAGGGACTCTGCTATTGTGGCTCTAAAAAAGAGATTTACAGTTAACTACCACTACTACTAGCACTACCTTAAAGCTGAAGTCTACTTTATGCTACAAGCACAGATTTTAATATAGCTTGTGCAGAAAGAAGTCCTCAGATTGTACTTAGTTCTTGTTTTTGGAGTATCCCACCTAGTTCCCTCAGCCCTATTCAAGTTCGCCAAAAACAAAAACAACACCCCTAGACTGGTCATTAAAAAATGTGTCAATGAGCCTGTGTGCTTGGTTGCAAGGTGAAGCCTCTGGGGAGTAGTGCTACAAAACCATGGCAGATCAATCTTTTACAAGATTTAGGTGATTGTGCATGTTCATGAAGGCAGCATTATGCTGCCATATTGGGTATCTTTGTGGAGAGCTGTTCTTTCCTTTTGGCTTCCTCATAGTATAACCAGATAGCTTGTTTTCTTATTGGTTACCAAGTTTAAGAAAACAATAAACAGCAGTCTCAACAGAACTTTAAAGTATATCTCTAGCTAAAACTTTTCCCAGTCTTGTCCTTTTATCTCTGGAGTTAATCCCCTTTTTAATGCATGCCAATATTCAGTTTGCTTTGTTAGCAGCAGCTTGGCATTGCATGCCATTGCTGAGTCTATCATCTAGTAGGACCCCCAGGTCCATTTCCATCCTAGATTCCCCCAAAGGTTCTCCCCCCAGTGTATAGATTGCATTCATATTTTTGCCACCCAAATGCATTATTTAAAGTTTTTCTACATTAAGCCTCATTTGCCATGTAGTTGCCCACCCCATTAATTTGTTCAGATCTTTTTACAAGGTTTCCACATCCAGCAGAGAAGTTATTGCCCTGCTTAGCTTAGTGTCTTCTACAAATACAGAGATTGAACTGTTTACCCCATCCTCCAGGTCGTTTATGAACAAATTAAATAGGATTGGCCCCAGAACAGAACCCTGGGGGACCCCACAACCCACCCCTGACCATTCCGAGTACTCCTTGTTTATCACTGCCCTCTGAAATGGCCCTTGTAGCCAGTTTTCAATCCATGTATTCACCCTATGGTCCATGCCAACAGACCTTATTTTGTACAGTAAACGTTTATGGGAAACTGTGTCAAATGCTTTTGCAAAATCCAGATACACCACGTCTACGGGCCTTCCTTTATCTAGATGGCAACTCACCTCCTCATAGAAGGTTAATAGATTGGTTCGGCAAGAACAATTCTTCATGAATCCATGCTGATTACTGCTAATGATACCGTTCTCATTACTAAAATCTTGTATATAGTCCCTTATCATCCCCTCCAAGAGCTTGATGTTAGGCTAACTGGTCTGTAATTCCCAGGGATGTATTTTGGGCCCTTTTTAAATATTGGTGCTACATTGGCTTTTCTCCAATCAGCTGGTACTATTCCAGTCAGTAGACTGTCAGTAAAAATTAGGAACAATGGTCTGGCAATTACTTGACTGAGTTCCCTAGCCATCTGGTCCCGGTGATTTATTAATGTTACGTTTCCCAAGTCTAATTTTAATTCTGTCCTCTGTTAACCATGGAGGTGCTTCCTGTGATGTGTCATGAGGATAAACACTGCAGTTTTGGTTGCTGAAGTCCCCCCCGATTCCTTTGTGACGACTGAGGAGAAGAATAAATTCAATACCTTTGCCATCTCCCCATCCTTTGTAACCAGATGTCCTTCCTCATTCTTTATGGGGCAAATATGGTCTGTCCTCCCTTTCTTTACTTTTTACATATTTAAAGAATTTCTTGTGATTTTTTTTGCTCTCCTCCGCTATGTGTCTTTCGCGTTCCATCTTAGCCGCCCTAATTGCACCCTTACATTTCCTGTTGCATGCTTTATAAAGTCTGAATGCTGATGATGATCCCTCAACCCTGTATTTTTTGAAGGCCTTCTTCTTTGCTTTTATATGCATTTTTACATTGGAGTTAAGCCATCCAGGACTTTTGTTCGCTCTTTTAAATTTATTACCCAATAGGATGCATTGGCTAATGCCCTTATTTAATATTCTCTTAAAGCAAACCCATCTCTCCCCTGTGTTCTTTGTTCCTCTTTTATCCCAATTTATGCTTTATAGCAAGGTTTGTAGTTTAGGGAAGTTGGCTCTTTTGAAATTCAGTGTCTTTGTATTCCTCTTATGTTTCCTATTTGTGTGATTTATACTGAAGCCAATTGACCTGTGATAGCTGTTTCCTAAATTGCCCCGTATTTCCACATCCGTGATCAGGTCTGTATTGTCTGTATTGATCAGGTCTGTATTGTTGATAATCAGTAGATCCAGTAACGCTTTATTTCTAGTTGGTGCGTCTACCATCTGACTCATGAAATTGTCCTGCGAGACATTTAGTAACTGGCGAGACTTAGACGAATGCGTGGTTACCTGTGCCCAGTCTATGTCTGGATAATTAAAATCCCCTGTTATGATAACACTTCCCATCTTTGCTGCTAATCCAAGTTGTGATAGGAGATCCGTCTCCCCCTCTTCCCTCAGTTAGGAGGCCTATAGCATACTCCCAGTATTATTTTCCCCTTAGCTTCATCCCTTTGGAGCTCTACCCATAAGGATTCCACCTCCTCCCTTGCTCTCTTAGTGATGTCATCTCTCACATTCACTTGTACATTATTCTTGATATATAAGCATAGTCCATAGAGTAAGATGATGGGATATAAAAGGTGGCTGCTGTCCTTCAGAGGGAGCCAATTCTGTATGCAGACAATAGGAGAAAAAACAGGAAGCGCCACCTAAGTGCAGTATTAAAATCCCTATTTAATGGCAAGGTACTTAAAATCACTCACATGAGAGAAGTAAATAACAGGTTTGTCTGTTCCCAGTAGTCCAGGGGGCTCCCAGTGTCTGGAATCGGCTCTATGCGTGGCTGTGTGTTTGTAGAATCCTCAGCGCATCCTGTGGCCACCACGAAGGCACCCGGAACCAGCATGGAACGCACGGAAATGATGTCCCAGACAGCGGGGATACATCCGGAGGAACTGTGTGGTGGAAGGAGAGGGACAGATAGGCTAGGCGCTTAGAGCATCAGCTCCTTCTACAGGCCTGGAGTGGCAGTGTCACAAGGGTGCTATTTATATGAAATGTGTCTCTGCTGTGGGACAACATGCTGAAACCTGTTGTAGTGTATTGGTACAAATATATTTGTTTTGTGTTTATAAGGCTTTAAATTATTACTAAAGTCTTGTTTTTTTTTTCTAGTTAAAAATAGCAAACATGGTATACTTACCTGCTCTGTGAAGTGGTTTTGCACAGAGCAGCCCAGATCCTCCTCTTCTCGGGTCCCTTTTCAGTGCTTCTGGCCCCTCCCTCCTGTTGAGTGCCCCCACACCAAGCAGCTTCCTATGGGGGCATCCAAGCCAAGCCGCAGCTCCCTCCATTCAGACACAGAGCCACAGCCCGCCCCGCCTCCTCTCTCTACTCATGGGCTCACTGACTTTGATTGCCAACAGTAATGCAGCACACTGTGCACACTGCAGCAAACGATGGGCCAAACTGTTAACTGTGAGAGGGGCTTAAGTGGAATGGTTAAATAAAACCCGAAACCTCCTTGCACTTAGTATGTATTGTTCAATATTGTGTATATAGTGCAGGAGTCTGTAGGGCAGCGTGTAGGGGTCATGGGTGTGTGATGCACAGGGTGTAAGAGTCAGGAGTATGTAATGCACAGAGTGCTACAGGCAGTGTCAGATTCGGGAATACAAAGCACAGAATGCAGGGGTCAGGGGTATGTAATACACATAGTGCAGTGGTCCAGGGTATAAAATGCAGAGAGCTCAAGGGTAGGAAATACAGTATGTAACACACATAGCGCTGCAGTTAGTGTCAGCTTTAGGAGTATATTACACACAGAGAGCAGGGGTCATTAGTATGTCATGTACAGAATACAGGGGACAGGAGTGTGTAATGTACAGTATGGGTCAAGAGTGAAAAATGAAAATAGTGCAAGAGAGTCAGGGGTGTGTAACACACAGTGTCACCCCCACGAGCAATACTTTCCCCCACTTTCTTCTTTCAGCAAAAATTCTCTTTCTCCCCCGAAAAAAAAAGATCATCACTAATCTGCACACTCACCCCTTCCAGCACAAATTTTTACCCCCCAATCCCTTCCTTCCCAGCACAAGTCCTCTTCCCCCTCAAACTTCTTCCCTGCACAAATACTCTTCCCACTTCTAGTAGAAATTTCCCCAACAAATCCCTCATCTTGTACAAATCCTCTTCCCATGCAAATTTCCCCCATCACAAATTCCCCCCATCCACCCTCTCAACTCTTGTGTTCTTTCATAGGACATGTTAGAGCTGAGGAGGAGCCTAGGGGAAGCTTTCTTCATCTCTGACATTAACTGTCATGCAGCTGGTGGAGAGAGAAGCTTCTGCAGTGCCATTGCAGTGAGGGGGAAACAGGCATTCCTGCCCTGAGTGCCTGGCACTAGTGACCCCCCTCCACAGTAGAACACTGAGCCTGCAGTGCATGCTCCCTTTGCCCCCCCAGTCCTAGCCATGCCTGCTGGTGTCCAGTGGTATCTTTTACAGCCTGTTCCTGTCCACATGTACTACAGTTATAACAGGCTGCATTTTTTTTTTTCACAGGGAATTTTCCAATTGTTTCTGGCTGAAATTGCTGTTGGATGTCACAGCCAACACTACCTACAAGTCTATTTTACAGGTTAATATGAATCAGATAAGGGTTCTGCTGCATATAAACCAAGCTAAACATAAAGGTTAAAAATAAATTACACATCCAAAACATGTGATGCCAGAATACCAGGTTGCCAAAGTAGTCTCTAAAAATCGTACTGTTCTATGAAACCAAATATAGCTTGAAGGCATCACCTAAATATATAATTTAAAGGACTGTTTTTCTCATGTCAAAGTTGCATTAAAATGACCCTCATTTGTTTGTATATGTGGCAGACATAGCTGGGACAGAGGCTTTTGGAGAGGACTGAATGCTAGCCTCTTGCCTTCTGATTATTGGCCCTGGATTTTAAGGGAACAATACTCTTTGCGAGGTGAATGAGAAATCCAGTCTGATCTGTACTAATCGGACTCAATCTTGTATATATGTATATATTGTCTCATTTTGTTGTGGACTCTTTGCTGTGATTCGTTTGGGGTGTGGCTGTATTCTATTGTTCTATTGTGGCTGTCTGCCTCAAATATTATGGGATGTGAAAGTGTCTTGCTGTGAGGAAAGAGGGAGGGGGGATTCCTCCAGCAGCCCCCCTGCGGATAAGACTTTTTACTGAGGAGAAGTTTGAACACACCTGACCTATGTGCCATTGTCATCGGACAGTTTAACCCGTCCTGTTTTCCAAAGGTGGGAGGGAAGTGTTTTGAAGTGAGATATCTGTGTGTCCACGTGTGATAATAAATGAGTTTGTTGTTTGCCACTCCAAGACTGGTGTTGTCTGGTGACTGGGTGGGCTAAAGGGTCTTGGATGGTGCTGGTTCTGGACGGAGGAAGCATAGACGGCGGACAGAGACCTGTTTGAGGACAGGGGTTCGTCACAGTTCAGTATTTCCATTTTTTTTTTTTTTTTTTTTAGCTTTGTTAAATATCCTTCATGGTAGTGCTCAGCTCCCCATGCTCTTTTTTGACAATAACTTTTCTATTAGCTTTGAAATTACCAGATTTTTGTATCCCCATAGACATCAACTGGGTTCATTAATCATTTTGGGCTTACAGATTTCAACCAGGATACAAGCCCCACATGAATGGCAGAGTCACTCATCCTTGATGCTAAGCATTTATTGCAAGCAATGTTAAAACCATATGTGAATTTAGTGCTCATGTTAAGTGGTAATTTGGTTTGAAATGGAAGTTAATGAGTACATACTGTATACTCATATGTTAGCAAGTTAGGAGTATTGATGGGATGGATAAATGAAGGGTAATAAAAAAGACTGAAAAACGTATGTGACAGTGCTAGGTCCTGCTACTGTGTGAGTAGAGGGAAAAGTGACACAGAGTTTGCACTAATGCAGAGTGTGGGGCTCCAGAGTATTGCGCCTGAGCAGGGATGACTGGGGTTTCAGTTATCCCAGATCAGGATCCGGAATCTAAAAGCTTCAAAGAGTCTTGGGTGGGATGAAGTCTCCGATCCTGTGTCCAGGTGTTGTTGGAGACCTGCAGGCTGTGTGAGTGTCCAGGTGTGCACACTTGTTATAAACAAAGACCTGACCAGTGGCGTAATTATAGGGGTCGCCGAGATCGCCATGGCGACCGGGCCCCTTGCTGAAGGGGGGACCTTGAGGGTCTCCTGTACTCTTTGATAGGAGGGGAGGCTGAGACGAGCTCCCCGATCGTCAGCCGAACTGTAATCAGCACTTTGCAGGGAGCTTGTCCTCACATACCTAAAGTGAAAGCAGTGTGTGCTGTGCTCTTTGTCTCCCCCTACAGTGCAGTACCTGGCAGAAAGAAGGTAAATGTCTGCCGTTTTTTATAAGACTTATCTACTGTATGTGTGTTTATATGTGTGTACATGCATGTGTGTGGGGGTGTGCATGCATGCGTGTATGTGGGGGGGGGGGGTGCATGTGTGTGCATGCATGTGTGTGGGGGTGTGCATGCATGCATGTGTGTGTGTGTGTGGGGGGGGTGTGCATGTGTGTGTGTGTATGCATGTGTGTGCATGCATGCATGTGTGTGTGGGGGTGTGCATGTGTGTGCATGCATGTGTGTGGGGGTGTGCATGCATGTGTGTGGGGGGATGCATGTGTGTGTGTGCATGCATGTGTGGGGGGGGTTGCATGCATGTGTGTGGGTGTGCATGCATGTGTGTGTGGGGGGGTGCATGCATGTGTGTGTGGGGGGGTGCATGCATGTGTGTGTGGGGGGTGTGCATGCATGTGTGTGTGGGGGTGTGCATGCATATGTGTGGGGCTGTGTATGTATATGTGTGTGGGTGTGCATGCATCTTATTTATAATGCTAGAAGAATGAAGTTGTTTTGCTGCTGATATTCACACAGAGTTCTCACAAACTGATTTCTTTATTATTTCTTGTGATCTCATGAATAATATTATACATTTTTTTCATCAGATCTCCATAATAATGTTTATAATTTTTTTTTTTTATCAAGATCTACTATTTTTTTGTGTGTCAAGTTACCACAACACCATTATTACCTTGTATTTTTTAAACTCAAGGAGGTTGGTTTGTGTTGGTGTCCCTTGTTAATTTGACATATTTTTAAATGTACCTGCCTACTCACAAACAAACTGTCCTTTTTGAAGTTAAACACATAGGCAAGTATTTCTGTAAAAAAATATCCATTTATTCTGGGTCATAACAAAATAAAGAGGAAGGCAACGCTGGAGAAACTGCTGAAATTGGCGAAGCCTTTGTACCCCAGGGCACACATCAACTATTTGCCAGCCAAAATTGGTGGCCTGAGGAGTCCATATAATAGTGAGAACAATCCGGTCCAGGACTCCAAGAGATCAGGAACAGCAGCAGATGACATCTATGTCCCCAGGCTGTGGTCATACCACAGCCTGCGTCTTTTGCCAGACCAGACAGAACCCAGGCCATCACTTTTTTGTCTTCCATACATGCTTCCTTCCAGGCTGTGGCTCTGGTGTTGGAGGTGTGGCAGGAGGAGTCGGATGTTCCAACTCACACAGGTTGGTTTTGGGTGTGAGTTGGCCCCTCAACCTCTTATTTTGGGTGATGACCATAATTTCCTCACACAAGAGGCATTGGTCCTCCTCCATTTGCTGCATTTTGTATGCAGTCATGCACGAAAAGGCCTCATGGAGAGTGGGGTTGGTTCTGAGCGCCTCATTGGCATCCCTAATCAGCCTGAGCGCTGCCTCCTCAATGTTACTCCCCTTCCTGGCCCTTTTGGTTTGAAGGCAGAGGGGAGGGACCTGAGATTGTGTGAGGCTCCTACTGGGCATGGCCACCTCCTAGCTGCCACTTTCCCCCGCCACCTACTGGCTGCTACTTCCCCCCGCCACTTCCTGGCTGCCACATTCCACAGCCACCTCCTGGCTGCCACATTCCACAGCCACCTCCTGGCTGAGGCTTTCCTGTGTATGAAAAAGGGACATAGTTTTAGTTTTTGTTTCATCAATCACACACAATTTTCAGCTCATGGCTGTTAATAAATAGAAAAGACTATCATTCTGACCCCAGCATTTTTCATTCTTGTCCCAATCATTTGTGGCCACTACTGTATATTGATATGTACAACACTTTAATAAATCAGCAATTAGTGATCAATAATAACATCTAGTTACCATCATTTATTTTACGACAAGAAATATGTTGAACAATGCTATACCTGGCTCAAGCTGGGCTGCGCCACATCTTCCCGGCTGGAAGGCCCAGGGTGGGCGTCGGAAGCCTCAGCTGGGGTGGAAGGAAGCGTGGAAGGTAGGGTTGAGAGGGATTCCCTGACTTCAGTCTGGTCTGACAGAAAATGAAGTCTCTCATAGTACCACAGCCTGGGGACATACATATCATCTGCTGCTGCTCCTGATCTCATGAATTTCTGGACCTTAGTACGCTCACGATTATGTATGCTCCTCAGGCCACCAAATTTTTTTTTTAAATAGTTGATGTCTGCCGTGGGGATCTGCAGCTTTACGAACTCCAGCAGTTTCTCCATCGCTGCCTGCCTCTTTATTTTGTTATTATATTGTGGATGTTTGACCTGCCACAGACACGACAGCTCCCCGTACTTGTCTATTAAGATTGGGAGAAAGCTGTGGTCTTTGAACCCATCCATTTTCTCTGCAAGACACAACACAAGACAAACCCTAATGTCAGGCTAAACTCTCCTAATCTTGTCCCAATATAGGCCTCAATCTAGAAGCAGTATAAGCCACTGATGCACCAAGTTCAAATTGTACCTTCGTTATAACGATCGTCACTTCCGATACTCCATCCTCCGCTCACAGATCATACATACGACGCATGCGTGTTACGCATTATATACACTGCGCATGTGTGAAACCCTGACGTTCTTTCTAGTATATTCCCACCCCTTCTCTTTCGGCGCAGTGGGTAAAGAACATGGCGATTTAGGGCCTCAAATATGTAATTTGAAGAGATGGTGGAGATGGTGGACATCTTGAAGAGGGCCGACTATGATGGGAAGTATGGACCTTACCCCAACCCAAATGTGAGAAAGGCCAAGATCATGGCTACCGTTGTGAAGAGTCTGCGCCACAATTTTGGGGTACGGCGATCCAAGGATCAACTGAGGAAACGCTGGTCAGACCTCAAATTGAGGGAGCAGGATCAGTACAGAAGAATCAAGAGAGTTCTTCAAAAAATTATGCATTTGTCGTGTGTTCCTATTCTTCTTCTTACATTCGTGCTGCTCCATGTGCTTTTCTTTACTGTTGTACAGTTTAAAATGGCAACTTTCATGTTCATCGGCACAGTAATTAGTCGTAGGAAACATCGTTTGTTCACCCACTTATAAGATGTTTGGGCAGATGCAGGTTAACTACATTTGTTCAGGCCTATTTGTATTAAAAGAAGTTTGTTGTACTAGAATGAAATGCAAACTTGATTCAGTGTAAAGGAGAGGACACTCAGCAGCTGTTTACACATCTGGACGCAGGAGCACTAGTGTGGGACACCAGAACAAACTTTTTAGGGTGTCCCACACAGGTGCTCCAGTGGATACTAGGGATGTCTCCATGTGTGATACTTTAACAAAAAAGGTAAGTATTCCAGCTTTAGAAAGGAAATAAAAATGTATTCAGCTTGGAACTCTGCCAAAACAGACAATTGTACAACACTTCCAAGCAATGTTTCATCTTCCTATTTCTGCCCTCAAATATCTGTGTGCTAAGTATACCTTTTTTTAATTCACATAGGGGAGAAAAAACTTGGGAATCTGAGGACACCATGAACCCCACACCTCCTAAAGAAGGGGAAATGCCAAAACCACAAGCAGAGGATGTGGAGGGAGAGGTTTATGAAGTGGACTAAATTGCCACCACAGCAGGTGAGTGTCTGAGACCACAGCTTCAGCTAATAGATGTATGCCTGCATATTTATAATACATGGTGTGTTTTTTTTGTTAGGTGATGTGACTGTTGTGGAAGAAGAATCTCATTTCACCAGTGAAAGTGCCCAGATCCTCATCGGGGAGATAATCGTGATTATCGTGATAATCGTGATTTAGAAAAGATAAAGTAAAATATCAATGATGTTCAACAAAAAATTAAGAATATCATTGATGTTTTAGGCAGAATATAATACACAAAAAAGATATATACCGTTTTATTGTATATTTTTGCTTTTAAAAACAAGTTTTAAAGTATTTTAAAAGCCAAATTTTGAAGATGCACACGGTGTGTCAACATGTGCTATCTGCCATCACGGGATATCAAGGTACGCGTTTTGTTGGGCAAACCCTTCCTCTCAACTGAAGTAGGTGAGAGGAAGGGGTTGCACCCCCAAAACATGTCCATTGATCGCCCATGGTGGGAGCTAGCACATGTTGACATTAGGCATGGCATCAGGAGGGAAATCCCCATTTTGAATCCCAATTTGTGTGCATCTTCAAAATTTTGCTTTTACAGGGGTGACATCACCCCATCTGATGAAGGCAATATCAACACAGTTTGGACATACTAATGACTGATATTGCCTACACTTTATCAAAGTTGAACTTTGTAATTAAAAACCCTCTGGTCTGGGGTGAAGGTCCTCATAGGGAATGGCCGCATAAGATGGTCCCCCAGCGCAAATGCTTCATCTGCGACGAAGACGAATGGGAGTCCTTCCACATTGAATTCTGGAGGTGGCAAGCCCAAGCTGCCATTCAGGAGCAGTCGGTAAAACTCCGTCTCGGCGATGACTCCACCCTCCGAGATCCGGCCATTTTTCTCCACCTCCACATAGAGAAAATCATATGTCGCCGACACCACCGCCAACATCACTATACTATTAAACCCCTTGTAATTATAATAGTATGACCCCGAGTTGGGGGGTGGTACGATGTGGACGGGATTCCCATCGATTGCCCCTCCGCAGTTGGGAAAGACCCAACACTGTGCAAATTGGGAAGCCACAGTCTGCCATTCCTGTGGCGTTGAGTCAAACAAGAAAAAATAATTAGTCATTTTGCACATAACATTGCAAGCAGATTAGACACAAACATTCCTGGCCAACATCAGTATAACATTTATTTGAAGGAGTATTTAAAGACAAATATATAAAGTACACTTATCATATTCCTCACCCCCTCTGATGGACCATTGTTAAAATTTTAGGGGGGGGGGGGGGATGTTTTGGACAGGTAACCACCTCCACTTCATTGAGAGCTGAATGCATAAATAATGCATGTTACTTTGGCCAGCCCCTACTTACTTACACTATTGGTAGCCCACTGGACAGGTAAGAAGGGTCATAATACAAAAATATGAATACACACTGTACAAATTGAAGCACTTTTTTACATTCTGCAATTACCTATCAAGATAATAGGCGAACAAAACTTTAAACGGTACCATTTGAAAGTATTCAGGCAGGCCCTTTCACTACATGCTTTGGGGAATTCATACAGAAATCTGACCACAAAAGAGGTTGGTTTAGTGTGTATGGGTTTGGCAAAGTCAGCAGATAGAGGATTGTTATTGGTTGACTTAGCGGTTGGGGGGGAGGGAGGGTTCCAAATGATTTTGGGACTCCAAAAAAGACTCTGGCACTCTGCATGAATTTGAGCACACAAATAACATTTCAACACATTTTAGGGGGTGTTTAGGGTAAAGCAGTACTATGGAGCTGACAAAATACATTGTTAAGTGACTAGGCTAGGTGGGTATGGGCCCAGGATAGCATGCTGGGGAGGTTAGTGAAGGCAAATATGTATGAAGGACAAAAAAGGAAGTTTCAAAAAGCATGCATGAGGACAAAGGGGACATTCACAGCATATTACAATCATGGTAATTAGGGAATGATGAACAGTGTTGGTCATCTTACTTTAAAAAAGTAATTAGTTACATTACAAATTACTTCTCCCAAAAAAGTAATTGAGTTAGTAACTCAGTTACTACATTGGAAAAGTAATTAGTTACTCAGAAAAGTAACTGATTTTTTTTTTTTTTTTATATTCTTAGGGGCGGGTCTAGTATTACTGTAAGCAAGGGGTGCGTTCCCCCCTGCACGTCTATTTCCCCTCTGTACCCCCCTGCACGTCTGTTCCCCCCCAACACATATATCTGTTTCCCCTCTGTACCCCACTACACATCTGTCCCCCCCACACACGTATATCTGTTCCCCCTCTGTACCCCACTACACGTCTGTCTGTCCCCCACACACATATATCTGTTCCCCCTCTGTACATCTGTCCCCCCCAAACTCACGGATCGGATCGTTGCTTGGATCAGAGTCACGGATCGGATCATTTTTCGGATCAGCAAATAATAATTGAATTTGCAAAAACCTGTAAAAATTCCACCACCATAAAGCCCCCACTGTAATATCCATAATCTCACCCACTGTAATATCCACGTCATCTCCTCAACTGTAATATTGGCTGAGTATGGCTGGGTACGGCTGAGCATGGCTGGGTACGGCTGGGTATCGCCGAGTATGGCTGGGTATTACCGAGTATTGCAGAGTATGGCTGGGTATGGCAGAGTATTGGCAGGGTGTTGCAGAGTATTGGCAGGGTGTTGCAGAGTATTGGCAGGGTGTTGCAGAGTATTGGCAGGGTGTTGCAGAGTATTGGCAGGGTGTTGCAGGGTATTGGCAGGGTGTTGCAGAGTATTGGCTGGGTATCGCAGAGTATTGGCTGGGTATTACCGAGTATTGCAGAGTATGGCTGGGTATCACAGAGTATTGCAGAGTATAGCTAGGTATTACGGGGTATTGCAGAGTATGGCTGGGTATGGCAGAGTATGGATGGGTATTACGGGGTATGGCAGAGTATGGCAGAGTATGGCAGAGTATGGCTGGGTATGGCTGGGTATGGCTGGGTATGGCAGGGTATGGCAGGGTATGGCAGGGTGTTGCAGAGTATTGGCAGGGTGTTGCAGAGTATTGGCAGAGTATTGGCAGGGTATTGGCAGAGTATTACCTGGGTATTGCAGGGTGTTGCAGAGTATTGGCAGGGTGTTGCAGAGTATTGGCTGGGTATCGCAGAGTATTGGCAGGGTGTTGCAGAGTATTGGCAGGGTGTGTATTGGCAGGGTGTCGCAGAGTATTGCAGAGTATGGCTGGGTATTACCGAGTATTGCAGAGTATGGCTGGGTATTACCGAGTATTGCAGAGTATTGCAGAGTATGGCTGGGTATTGCAGAGTATTGCAGAGTATGGCTGGGTATTACCGAGTATTGCAGCGTATTGCAGAGTATGGCTGGGTATTACCGAGTATTGCAGAGTATGGCTGGGTATTACCGAGTATTGCAGAGTATTGCAGAGTATGGCTGGGTATGGCAGAGTATTGCAGAGTATAGCCAGGTATTACGTGGTATTGCAGAGTATGGCTGGGTATGGCAGAGTATGGATGGGTATTACGGGGTATTGTGGGGTATTGCAGAGTATTGCAGAGTATGGCTGGGTATGGCTGGGTATGGCAGAGTATTGCAGAGTATAGCCAGGTATTACGGGGTATTGCAGAGTATGGCTGGGTATGGCAGAGTATGGATGGGTATTACGGGGTATTGTGGGGTATTGCAGAGTATTGCAGAGTATGGCTGGGTATGGCTGGGTATGGCAGGGTGTTGCAGAGTATTGGCAGAGTATTGGCAGAGTATTGGCAGGGTATTGGCAGAGTATTGGCAGGGTATTGCAGAGTATTACCTGGGTATTGTCAGGGTATTGGCTGGTAATGCAGAGTATTCGCAGGGTATGTGCTGGCATCCGATCTCTCCCCTCCACTGTACAGATCTGTACACAGAGGGGAGAGAGGAACCGGCGTCATCTTGACGCCGGTTTGTTTACAAGTGATCGCTCCGTCATTTGACGGAGCAATCACATTGTAAACGGCCGACGGGTGCACCAAGATGGCCGCCGCTCCGGAGCTAGGCCGGAGCCGCGGCCATCTTGGTACACCAAGATGGCCGCCGCTCCGGAGCTAGGGCGAAGCCGCGGCCTTTCCTAAGGCCGAGGCCGCGGACGGCTCCGCGGATCGCGGCGAGTAATTGCGGTAACGCCGCCCCAGTAATGGGAACGGCGTTACCGCAAGGGGAAGAGTAATCAGTTAGATTACTCGTTACCCTTTAAAGTAACGGCGTTACGTAACGCCGTTTACTTTAATCGCGTTAGTTACAACACTGATGATGAATGATGAAAAAAATACAATACATTAGCAAACATTAAATACATAGAATGTGATGTTAAAGGAGAAATCTTACCTTAATATAGTCCTTCTGCAGGACCTGAATGATGGCAGAACAGGTCTCTGGAATAATGATCTCCAGGGCCTGGGGGAAGATGCCTTTTGAGAACTTGATGTCCTGCAGACTTCTCCCCATCGCCAAGTACCGCAAGGTGGCGACTAGCCTCTGTTCGGGAGTGATGGCTTGCCGCATGCAGGTGTCCTGCTTCGTAATATAAGGGGACAGCAAAGCCAACAGACGGTGAAAAACGGGGTCCGTCATCTGGATATAATTCCTGAAATCATCAGGATTATTCTCACAGATCTTCTGCAACAAAGGCATGTGCGAGAATTGGTCACGCTGGAGCAACCAATTCTTCGTTCATGAACTCCTCCCCACCCTGTTCATGGACTGGGCTTGGGTCAAAGCAAGAACCCCAACACCAAGCCCCTGCATAGCACGAACTCTACGATGAGTACGTAACCGCAACATGGCTTTAAAACGGTCGGCTGGTCAGAACACACTAAAAAACAGAAAGGCCTGAGAAGAGTGAGCTAAAAATCTGAAACGAGCGGACAAGAATGCACTGCAAATTCAAATACCTACTATAAAATACGCACTGAAAAACAAATGCAAACTGACCCAAACTGAAGTACCCAGGAGGGCTAGTGAAAGGGGCAGCTGCAGCCAGGTGGGCTGGCAGTGCCTGAAGAGGTGGTACTGGGAGCAGTAGTCACTGGAAAGAACAGCTAGCACCAAAGACCTCTATTTTTGCTGCACTAAAGCGGGGCCCGCGGTCCCTGCCTGCAAAGGGCATTTGCTTTGGATCTGAGTCAGTGTCAGACCATCCTATTAGTGCTAGCTGGTCCTGGGAGTTGTAGTTCTACAAGCAAGTCTGTGCTGGAGGTAGAAGAAGAGGAGTGTGAATATACCGGATGTATATGGTTTATGTCCCTGAAGAGTTTCTACTGATCAAGTGAGCATCCCATAATAACCCTTTCTCATCCAAGTTCAACTCCCCTAAAAAAACAAACCTGCAAGGACTGCTTCTTATCTCAGGATTGAATGGAAAATTCATGTGCCTGGCTGTACAGGGTGGGAGATATCCAACATTCACCAGCGGCTCCTGCGGGGGTAGCGCTTCATATGTTAATGGGACCATGTTGTAACAAATAGCGTGTAGGTGTTATCCCAATTTGGCTGCAAAATTGGAAATACACTTTAAGACAGTTCCCCCTACTCTGATTCTCACATGCAGGAGCTGTCCAGTGCTGATCCCGTGTAGTTAGGTCAATCTAGGAATGATAACAATTTATTTTTTAGACAAAAGAAAAAAAAGTGTGCCCCCACCCCCCCAATACACATATGGGCCTGTATCCCTACAAAGCAAAATGTGTATGTCTGTAAGCTTAAAATTAAGTGACCTACAATAAATGATGCACAATGAGTATTGCTATAACTAATAACAAAGATGGATCACTAGGGTTGAAAGGTCCAGTGGAGATGTGGGAGTTTATATGCAGTTTAGTTATGTAACAGAACCGATAAGACTCCATTTCTTTGCGAAACAAGGAAGGTTGTTAACAGGGGTTGCGTTGTCACTTAGCTCTACCAGCACAGGGCACTGTAGGGTGAGGGCTAAAAACAGCATTTTTTCTAAATAAGAAACGAATTTTAAAGCATTTCCTGGCTAAAATCAGTCAGAAGTCATAACACGTGGATGTACGAGAGTCCAGCACCAGATCATGCACAAGTCAACCTAGGCAGGAGCCTAGGATTCCGAGGGGGGGGGGGGCAGCTATAACATTTATGCTCCTGCAGGGTGATGGATGGTACAATTGGTTATCTACTGTCACTTCACCAGGGTAAGATCCACATAGGGGAGGTTGTTATGTGAAGGGGCTGGTCATGCTTGTAGAGGCAATTTAAATGGGGTGGCTTCCCTTTCCCAACTGAAATTCTTATCATTGTCAATTAAATGAATAGGGTGGGGGGAAAAAAATGCTAAATTGCTTAGTTAGGACCCGTTTCTGCTTCAATACTTCTCTGTATGGTAGATACTGTATATTGTGGCTTCTTAAATCCACTCAATTCAACCCACTGTTTCATTTTAATTCCATATTCTTGCTCTTGACTCTCCCATGTCTAAAGTAGAAATTGATTGTGGGAAAAAAGAAGGGATGGTGGAGCAATAACAGCCACGTGTACATTTTCTCAAAGTGACAAATTACTCCATGTAATATCCATTCGATCACACGTCAAGTTCACAGGAAGTGTAGATTTGACCATGTAGTTCACGCTGCTGAGAATCTTTAGAATCCTTTGAGCAAATACATTACTCAAGTTAAAGTTACCCTGTTCTTCTGGAACAGATTGTCTTCATTAAATGACCTATTTACAACTGATTAAATATGTAATTATGAGCCTGCAATTATCATTCCTCCTGCGCAGCTGCGCTCAGTCCCATGTACTATGGCAAAGCATGTCGTTTTCCTAAAGCTGAACGCCGTGGTGAAAATGTCAAAGGCCAGGAGATGCAATCAGGCTGCTCGAAGATAGGAGGCTTAAAATAGTCTATAAAAATATTTGTTTTTAAAAAAAGCCATAATATGCTGCTGATTATGGAATGTTGGCTTGGTCAGGTCAAATTCCTTCATAGCCTGTAAAATGAGCATGGGTAAAAGAGCTATAAGATCTATACTCATCATTTTCAGCTTTAGCTAACAGTCTTTTTTAGATTAATAAAAATGTATAAAGTGGAAGTTTAGTTTAAAATTAAAGACACACATAGTAGAGGACTTGTAAAAGTCAAATTTGGGGGGACCATACTTTACACTATCCCATCTGTTTATTTACATTCAGGTGTCAGTTGGAAATCCACTGCTGACAGCTGAATGGGCTGGCTAGGGATGATTTACTGGTTGTTAGGATGCTGGCAGGTGCCGACTCCCTAACAACCAGAAGGAAGCTGTCACATTTAGCAATGGCCATAATTCCAATAATAACACTGCAGCTGAAGGTTTGCTTGGCCAAACGCCCATTCATTTAACTGTTCTCACAGGATTCTCACTAGACTATACTCAGTCCTGAGGTCTCCCTTATATTAGTTCCCCTGCTGGTCAAATGTTTTTAGGCTATTTACTTGATTGATGAATGATATTCTCATGGTCCAATGTTCTTATCCCTACTTTTCTCTTAGGTTCCACTTTTAGTAAATGTTACATTCACCTGGTGAAAGACACTAATATACACATATTACAAACATTATGGGTATTATTTGTTAAATTGTTTGTTTTGACCTCTGGAAGATTTACCCCCCTTCATAATCAGGCCATTTTTTTGCGATACAGCACTGCGATATTTTAATTGACAACGGCGGTCATGCAACGCTGTACTCAAATAAAATTATGTAATTTGTTCTTACAAATAGAGCTTTCTTTTGGTGGTATTTGATCACCACTGCATTTTTCATTTTTTGAGCTATAAACAAAAAAAGATTGACAATTTTGAAAAAATATATATTTTTTTACTTTCTGCTATAAACATATCCAATAAAACATTTTAAAAAAATCGAATTTCTTCATAAATTTAGGCCAATATGTATTCTGCTACATATTTTTGATAATCAAGAACCCCAATAAGCGTATGCTGATTTGTTTGTGCAAAAGTTATAGCGTCTGTAAACGATGGGATATATACTGCAATTTTTTTTATACTAGTATTGGCGGCAAAAAGCGACTTATAGTGCGGCAGACAATCTGATACTAACTGACATGTTTGACACTTTGTGGGAACTAGTGACACTAATACAGTGATCAATGCTAAAAATTTGCACTGTCACTGTACTAATGACACTGGCTGGGAAGGGGTTAAACATCTACTGTGAGCAAAGGGTTGAATGTGTGCCTAGCCAGTGTTTTTGTGTACTGTGAGTGGTGTATTTACTAAGCAATGTGATGGATTTTCTTTCCCCGCTTTGCAGAGAAAGAAAATCCATCACATCCCCACTGTCAGGACAGAGTTCTGCCTTACGTTTACATCTGTCCAACCTCTCTCCTTGATGATCAGTGGGTGCAGGCATTCATCTATTGGCCAGCATCCGCTGATCAGCTTCTGGTGTGACAAATCACAGCATAGGTGGCTCATGCTCGCCCCCTTTTCTGGCACTGCAGAATCACGTTTATAAATTAGCATAGTACAGGGGATCCCCTGGGTTACAAACAAGATAGGGACTGTAGGTTTGTTCTTAAGTTGAATCTGTTTGTAAGTCGGAACAGGCACATTTTTTAAATGTAGCTCCAGACAAAAAATCCATTTTTAAGTTTTTTAGATAACATAGAGAAGGGTTATCACCCCTGTAACATTTGTTTTGCTGTCTGTGCCCCTGTTCAGAAGATTTCACCTCACCTTCTGTCCCAATGACAATTGGATTTTGAAAATTTTGGGTTGATAGGGAAACATAGACTGGTGATAAAGCATCAGTGGAGACACCATTTTCCCATATTAACTCTTACAGGAGTGAATTTCCCTTCCTAGGGGTGGATTTCCTCTCACTTCCTGTTGTCTCCCTCCGTTTGTAAGTAGGAGTCGTTTGTAAGTCAGATGTTTGTAAGTAGGGGAACCCCTGTAGTGCTATAATTCTTAGAATATAAAATAATTTTTATATTGTAAAGCGCTGCGTAAACTGTTAGCGCTATATAAATCCAGTATAATAATAATAATAATAATAAAAATAATTTGCCTGTACTGAAATTGAAAGGGATAACTATGTTTTACAATCTTTTTCAGAATAAATTAATATTCACAAAATTTGTGCCCTTTGAGAAGTGGGAGGCAGATTATATTTACTCCAAAACAATGGACTAGAGACATGCAGTTGATATTTATAGCTACTAATGCAGAAGATAACTGTAATATGGTACCTGACCCCTTATCGCTTAGCTAAGTTCTCTTCTACACACAGTCCACAGTGCTGGAGAGGTCTTGTTAAAATACTGATGGCTACTGGAGTAAAGTCTTTCAATTAATTTCTGAGCTAACAAGGATCATAACAGCGCCTAGTAAACTAGAATTTTTTTTTAAATTTGGATAGTGACAGATTTCCCACCTCCTTCTGAATGTTCATTACTCAAATTCTCTTTGCTGCAAGAATAACCATCACTAGACACTGGAAAAATTATCTTTCTCCTAACCTGTCTGAGGTTATGGAAATAATTCAAACCCACTATACCTATGATAAAATGCTAACCTTAAGAAAGGATAGAATTAATAGGTTTGAAACTTTCTGAAATCTATGGACTGTTTGGCTTAACACTAAACTATTGTAGCACCCTGGTGTTTAGGCAGGGTTGCTCACAAAGTTAGTTTGCCAGATAGTAAATGTTCTGGTTAGTAGGGATGAGCCGAACACCCCCGGGTTCGGTTCGCACCAGAACCTGCGAACGGACCGAAAGTTCGCGCGAACATTCGAACCCTATTAGTTACAATGGACGCCAACGTTCGAAATCTAAAGTGCTAATTATAACGGCCAATATGCATGTTATTGTTATAAAAAAGGTTTGGGGACCCGGGTCCTGCCCCAGGGGACATGTATCAATGCAAAAAGAAGTTTTAAAAACGGACGTTTTTTCGGGAGCAGTCATTTTAATGATGCATAAAATGAAAAAAAAAAAAAAGTGAAATATTCCTTTAAATATGGTACCTGGGGGGTGTCTAAAGTATGCCTGTGAAGTGGCATGTGTTTCCCGTGTTTAGAACTGTCCCTGAAAAAAATGACATTTGTAAAGGAAAAAAATAAGCCATTTAAAACTGCTTGCGGCTTTAATGTCATGTCTTGTCTTGGCAATATGGATGAAAATCTTTGAGAAAAATGGCATGGCTACCCCATCACGGGCCCCCCCCCCGCCCCCCCCCCCCCCCCCGGCCCATTACCAGCCCCTTTGGGTCTTGTATGGATATTAAGGGGAACCCCGCACCCAAAATAAAACCCTATACCTACAACCCTATATACTCTGAACAGCAGTATACAGGCGGTGCAAACAAGACAGCGACTGTAGGTTTGTTCTTATGTAGAATCTGTTTGTAATTTTGAACAGGTAAATTTTTAAGTGTAGCTCCATCCAAAAAAATCAATTTTTAAGCTTTTTGGAGAACATAGGGAAGGGTTATCGCCCCTGTAACATCTGTTTTGCTGTCTGTGCACCTGTTCAGAACATTTCACCTCACTTTCCGTCCCAATGACAAATGTTTTTGGAAAAGTGGGTTTTTTATTGAAACAAGGATTGGTGATAAAGCATCAGTAGAGAGGAGATACCTTTTTCCCAAATTAAATCTAACAGGATAGAATTTCCCTTCCTAGGGGTAGATTTCGTCTCAATTCCTGTTTTCTCCTTCCGTTTGCAAGTAGGAGTCATTTCTAAGTTGGATGTTTGAAAGTAGGGGCCTGCCGTATATACTCTGCAGAAATTTGCCCCATTAGATGTTGGTGTTGCCACAACACTGTAAGCCCTCACAGTTACTCTTGGTGGGCCCAGGAATGGGCCCTGCTGTGAATTATTAGATCAAGATTTGTAATTGCATGCACCTGTTGAACAGGGTGTCATGAACAGGTGAGACCAGATTGTGTGGACTGCAAAGGAGAAACCCAAAACGCAAGTAAAAGTAAATAAGATTAACGTTTATTGAGATAAGTGATATAAATATATAAATAAGCAAAACACCCCAAAATACAACAGTGCTCAGCCACAAACAGAAACCCACAGACAACAGATAAATATGTACAGGCACAGGGAAGTACCGAAATCAACACGTCAGCCAGGCCAGGGTCATACACGGAAAGATCAAGGGATAACAAGGGCAGTCCAGAATCACAAACGATTAGCCAAGCCAGGGTCATGCACGGGAGATCAGCAGATGAACAAGGGCAGGATGGGAGAGGGAACTAAGGATGGGAAAGGCAACAAGGAGCAGGAACTCAGGAACACAGGATCAGGATCAGGATGGGCAGGTTACAGGTCTCAGGTCACCGGTTCAGGGCACATGGAAGAGAGATACCAAGGCAAGTGTGTTAGGGCTGGCCGGGTATTTATAATCTGCCAGTGATTGGCCTCATGTGACAGCTGAGCGCAGAAAGAGCTGTCTGCTCCACACTGCCAGGATCCATCCGCTGGTGGACGCCAGTACTGCGGCCCAAAGATGATATCCCAGCAGGGAAGGCCTCTCCTGACATTTATAAACTGCCAGGAGACACCTGCTGGTGGACCACAGTACTGCACGCCAAATGATGGGTCTTACCAGCGGACGGATCCATTCCTGACAGTACCCCCCCTCAAAGGAGCGGCCTCCGGACGCTCCAACTAGCTGCTGCTGGGACAAGTCCATGGCATCGAGGTGGGCAGCGGGCACTTCAAGCTGGGCAGCAGGCACTTCAAGCTGGGCAGCAGGCACGGGCACTTTAGGCTGGGCAGCAGGCACGGGCACATCAAGCTGGGCAGCAGGAACAGGCACATCAAGCTGGGCAGCAGGCACGGGCACATCAAGCTGGGCAGCAGGCACGGGCACATCAAGCTGGGCAGCAGGCACGGGCACATCAAGCTGGGCAGCAGGTACAGGCACATCAAGCTGGGCAGCAGACAGGAACACTTCGGGCTGGGCAGCAGACAGGAACACTTCGGGCTGGGCAGCAGACAGGAACACTTCGGGCTGGGCAGCAGACAGGAACACTTCGGGCTGGGCAGCAGACAGGAGCTCATCAGGCTGGGCAGCAGACAGGAACTCATCAGACTGGGCAGCAGACAGGAACTCATCAGACTGGGCAGCAGACAGGAACTCATCAGACTGGGCAGCAGACAGGAACTCATCAGACTGGGCAGCAGACAGGAGCTAATCGGGCTGGGCAGCAGACAGGAACTCATCAGACTGGGCAGCAGACAGGAACTCATCAGACTGGGCAGCAGACAGGAACTCATCAGACTGGGCAGCAGACAGGAACTCATCAGACTGGGCAGCAGACAGGAATTCATCAGACTGGGCGGCAGACAGCGGGTCATCAGACTGGGGGGCTGGCAGCGGGTCATCAGACTGGGGAGTTGGCAGCGGGTCATCAGACTGGGAAGCTGGCAGCGGGTCATCAGACTGGAAGGCCGGAACCAGGACATCAGACTGGAAGGCCGGGACATCAAACTGGAAGGCCGGGACATTAAACTGGAAGGCCGGGAGCGGGTCATCAGACTGGAAGGCCGGCACCGGGACATCAGGCTGGAAGACCGGGACATCAGGCTGGGAGACCGGGACATCAGGCTGGGAGACCGGGACATCAGGCTGGAAGGCAGGCAGTGGGACATCAAAGTGGAAGGCTGGAACGTCAGGCTGGAAAGCCGGCAGCGGGTTAGACTGGAAGGCTGGGACATCAAGCTGGAAGGCTGGAACATCAAGCTGGGGGGCTGGCACCAGGACATCAGGCTGGAAGGCTGGGGCATCAGGCTGGAAGGCCGGCAATGGGACATCAGACTGGAAGGCTGGGACGTCAAGCTGGAAGGCTGGAACATCAAGCTGGGGGGCTGGAACCAGGGCATCAGGCTGGAAAGCTGGGGCATCTGGCTGGAAGGCTGGGGCATCAGGCTGGAAGGTCGGCAATGGGACATCAGACTGGCAGGCTGGGACGTCAAGCTGGAAGACTGGAGCGTCAGACTGGGTGGCAGGCACTGGAGCGTCAGACTGGGTGGCAGGCACTGGAGCGTCAGACTGGGTGGCAGGCACTGGAGCGTCAGACTGGGTGGCAGGCACTGGAGCGCAGACTGGGTGGCAGGCACT
This sequence comes from Lithobates sylvaticus, assembly GCA_028564925.1. Lineage (NCBI taxonomy): Eukaryota > Metazoa > Chordata > Amphibia > Anura > Ranidae > Lithobates > Lithobates sylvaticus. The sequence continues at coordinate 187,004,729 of CM053029.1, read as the reverse complement.
GGAGCGTCAGACTGGGTGGCAGGCACTGGAGCGTCAGACTGGGTGGCAGGCACTGGAGCGTCAGACTGGGTGGCAGGCACTGGAGCGTCAGACTGGGTGGCAAGCACTGGAGCGTCAGACTGTAACAGGTTGGTTGGTGTGGAGGCAGGTTGGGTTACTGGCAGGATTGTGTGGGTCGGAAAGAACTTTTGCTTCTTTTTTGGTTTAGCCACTGCAGCTTTGTACGTAGGTGCAGGGCTGTAGGAAAAGAACGTATCTGGGCAAAATGAAGACCAGGGAACTGTGGCTGGAGGAGGGTTTTGTGGGCTTGTTACAGGTAGAGGAGAAGAGGCAGGTGGGTTAAAGGCAGGATAGGTGCAGGGAGTAGAAACAGGGTATTGATACTTTGTGGGGAGCAGGGTATATTGGACGGTAGCTGAGGTTGCCTGGGGTGATGGGAGAAAGGACGCCTGAGCTGGCAGGTGTTTAGTAATGGGTCTGGGTTGAGGAGAGCTGACAGAAGCTGGGCATAACAGGTCTGACCATGCCTGAAGTATAGGCAACACAAAAGTGAGCTCACATACCCTCCGTCTGACCAGGGACTGCACTTCAGCTATACAATCCTCCAACAACTGTTTGGGACAAACTGAATAGTGCTCCACAAAGGATGCAGCGTTATCCTCCAATAGCCATACCAAGGACGCAACCTGGTTAATGCTGAAGGGGGGAGAAAAGTCATCACAACCCTTTGGGATACAAGGCAGAGCCAGCTCTGTACACATTCTAATCAAAGGCTGAACATCCTCCAACAATATACTGCCCTGATCGACCACAGTGTGAGCTAAACGGATAATCTCCAGCAGCTGATCACTGGACCATCCTTTCAATGTCTGCCAGAGGTAGTCAGAACTCTTTGTTGCCAGCAGAGCATAATAGGCAATTATATCTGAATCCATTCCAAAAATGGGAAACAGAACCGAGATGGTTCCCCTGTGCAGCCACTTCTGGTCAGAGATGGCCTTGGTATACTGTCATGAACAGGTGAGACCAGATTGTGTGGACTGCAAAGGAGAAACCCAAAACGCAAGTAAAAGTAAATAAGATTAACGTTTATTGAGATAAGTGATATAAATATATAAATAAGCAAACACCCCAAAATACAACAGTGCTCAGCCACAAACAGAAACCCACAGACAACAGATAAATATGCACAGGCACAGGGAAGTACCGAAATCAACACGTCAGCCAGGCCAGGGTCATACACGGAAAGATCAAGGGATAACAAGGGCAGTCCAGAATCACAAACGATTAGCCAAGCCAGGGTCATGCACGGGAGATCAGCAGATGAACAAGGGCAGGATGGGAGAGGGAACTAAGGATGGGAAAGGCAACAAGGAGCAGGAACTCAGGAACACAGGATCAGGATCAGGATCAGGATCAGGATCAGGATCAGGATCAGGATGGGCAGGTTACAGGTCTCAGGTCACCGGTTCAGGGCACATGGAAGAGAGATACCAAGGCAAGTGTGTGAGGGCTGGCCGGGTATTTATAATCTGCCAGTGATTGGCCTCATGTGACAGCTGAGCGCAGAAAGAGCTGTCTGCTCCACACTGCCAGGATCCATCCGCTGGTGGACGCCAGTACTGCGGCCCAAAGATGATATCCCAGCAGGGAAGGCCTCTCCTGACAGTTATAGACTGCCAGGAGACACCTGCTGGTGGACCACAGTACTGCACGCCAAATGATGGGTCTTACCAGCGGACGGATCCATTCCTGACACAGGGCCAGAAAAATTGGGCCTTTGGTGGTGGACGGTGTTGCCACAACACTGTAAGCCCTCACAGTTACTCTTGGTGGGCACAGGAATGGGCCCTGCTGTGAATTATTAGATCAAGAATTGTAATTGCATGCACCTGTTGAACAGGGGCAGAAGAATTGGGCCTTTGGTGGTGTGGTGGTGGTGGACGGTGTTGCCACAACACTGTAAGCCCTCACAGTTACTCTTGGTGGGCGCAGAAATGGGCCCTGCTGTGAATTATTAGATCAAGATTTGTAATTACACGCCCCTGTTAAACAGGGGCTGAAAAATTGGGCCTTTGGTGGTGGTGGTGGACGGTGTTGCCACAAGACTGTAAGCCCTCACAGTTACTCTTGGTGGGCGCAGGAATGGGCCCTGCTGTTAATTATTAGATCAAGATTTGTAATTACACGCCCCTGTTAAACAGGGGCTGAAAAATTGGGCCTTGGGCAGTGGTGCTGGTGCCACAACACTGCAACCCCTCACAGATACTGTACTTGGAGCACAGCAATCAGACCTGTTGCAAAGCATTGCATAAAAAAATTGTAATTACCCGCCCCTGTTAAACAGGGGCTGAAAAATTGGGCCTTAGGCACTGGTGCCACAACACTGCAACCCCTCACAGATACTGTACTTGGAGCACAGCAATGAGACCTGTTGCAAAGCATTGCATAAAAAATTGTAATTACACGCCCCTGTTAAACAGGGGCTGAAAAATTGGGCCTTAGCCACTAGTGGTGGCACCCAGAAACAAAAATGTTCTTCCAAGCTATCATCAGGATCATTGAGGAGAAAGAGGATAGTCAGTCAACATAACAGGACAGTCACTCAGCATCAGCATAGACAGTCTTGAAGGGATGTGACATTTTAAAATAAATGATTCCGTTATATCAGCTTCAGGTGCCTGGTAGCTGGTGGTGAGCCAAGACTGATTCATCTTTATGAAGGTCAGTCGATCAACCGAGTCGGTGGACAGGCGCACCCTGTGATCGGTGACAAAGCCTCCAGCAGCACTGAATGTGCGTTCGGAAAGAACGCTGGATGCAGGACAGGCCAGTAGCTCAATTGCATACTGTGCAAGCTCTGGCCAGTGATCCATCCTCAAGACCCTGTAAGCCAGAGGATTTTCGGTGGGAAAGGTGTCCAAGTCTGACCTTGCCCCTAGGTATTCCTGCACCATGTATATCAGACGCTGGCGATGGTTGCTGGAACCGATCATACCTTGGGGCTGCGGACTAAAAAATTGTCTGAACGCATCGGTCAGACGTCCACCTTCCCCACTGCTCCTTCTGCTACTGACCAAAGCTTCAGCAACTCGTCATCCAGGACCAGGAGTTTGTAACCTCCCAGTCTCTGGGAACGCGTTGCACAGACCTTTCTGCAAGGCCTCCCGGAGATGTCTCATCCTCTGCTCCCTCTGCGACGGCAAGATAAGGTCCGCAACCTTACCCTTGTACCGTGGATCAAGGAGAGTGGCCAGCCAGTAATAGTCCCTCTCCTTGATCCGAAGAATACGAGGATCCTTCCGCAGGCTTTGCAGGATCAGGGAGGCCATGCAACGTAGGTTAGCTGAGGCATTCGGTCCAGAGTCTTCTGGGTCACTGAGGACGACATGATCCGCAGCCACCTCCTCCCAGCCACGTACAAGTCCACTGGTTTCTTGGGACTGTATATCATCCCTAAAAGACTGCTGATGCTGAGTGCCAGGCTCCACCTCCATGCTGACACAATCCTCCTCCTCCTCCTCATCCTCTTCCTGTGTGATGGGTGGGAGAGAAGGAACACTGTCTGGATAAAGGGGGCCTTGAGAGGCAAGGAAGTCCTACTCTTCTTGCCTCTGTTCTGCCTCAAGTGCCCAGTCCATTATCCCACGCAGCGTATGCTCCAACAGGTGGACAAGAGGTACAGTGTCACTGATGCATGCACTGTCACTGCTCACCATCCTCGTGGCCTCCTCAAATGGTGACAGGACAGTGCATGCATCCCTGATCATGCTCCACTGGCGTGGGGAAAAAATCTGAGCTCCCCTGACCCCGTCCTGGTGCCGTAGTCGCACAGGTACTCATTGATGGCCCTCTGCTGCGTGTGCAGTCGCTGCAGCATGGCCAACGTTGAGTTCCACCTGGTGGGCATGTCACATATAAGGCGGTTCTTGGGCAGGTTCAACTCCTTTTGCAGCTCAGCCAGCCGAGCACTGGCATTATATGATCGGCGGAAATGCACACAGACTTTCCTGGCCTGCCTCAGGACATCCTGTAAGCCTGGGTACCTGCCCAAGAACCGCTGCACCACCAGGTTAAGGACATGAGCCATACAGGGCACATGGGTCAGCTGTCCCTGTCGCAGGGCGGAGAGGAGGTTGGTGCCATTGTCACAAACCACCATTCCTGGCTTAAGCTGGCGTGGCGTCAACCACCTTTCGGCCTGCCCCTGCAGAGCTGACAGAACCTCTGCCCCAGCGTGACTCCTGTCCCCCAAACACACCAGTGCAAGCACAGCATGGCATCTTTTTGCCTGCGTACTTGCGTAGCCCCTTGGACGCCTACGGAGCACCACTGATTCAGAGGACAGAGCACTCGAAGAGGCCATGGAGGAAGAAGAAGAGGAGGGGGTGGAGGAGAGAGGTGTGTCACAACCAGTAGTAGCATTTTGGAGGCGTGGTGGCGGAACAACCTCCAACACTACTGCACCTTGTCCTGCATCCTTCCCAGCTGCCAAAAGAGTGACCCAATGGGCCGTGAAAGACAGGTAACGTCCCTGTCCATGCCTGCTGGACCATGAGTCAGCGGTAATATGCACCTTACCACTGACCGCCCTGTCCAGCGAGGCATGGACATTGCCTTCCACATGCCGGTAGAGAGCCGGAATCGCCTTCCGTGAGAAAAAGTGGCGTTTGGGAACCTGCCACTGAGGAACCGCACATTGAACAAACTCGCGGAAGGGGGCCGAGTCTACCAACTGAAAAGGCAGCAGTTAAAGTGCTAGCAATTTAGCCAAGCTAGCATTCAACCGCTGGGCATGTGGACGGCTGGGAGTAAACTTCTTTTGACGGTCCAGCAGCTGGGGCAGGGAAATTTGCCTGGTAGAATCGGATGTCAGTGTACTGCTAGCAGAGTGCCCGCAAGTACTTGGCTGTTACACACCTAATTCTACACCTTCATTCTTCTCAGTGCAGCTTTCAGAGAGGACTGAAGGTATAGTGGGGTTGGAGATCCCAGCTGATGAGGAGCAAAGAGAGGTCCGCTTTGTTCTTTGGTGTGGGTCTTTAATGAGCGCTTGCCAACGAGCTGCATGGCAGGTCGACATATGTCTGGTCATGCTTGTGGTGCCCAAGCGGCTGATGTTTTGGCCACGCGAGATACGCTTGAGACATATGTTGCAAATAGCAGTGGTGCGATCTGATGCACTCGTCTCAAAAAAGGCCCACACCAAAGAACTTTTGTAATAACGTGCAGAGGCAGCGCCCTGCACAGGCGGAGCTCTGCAGTGTGATTCGGTTGGTGTGCTGGCCTCAAGCTGGCCCCCGGAGGGCATCCTGCCTCGTTGGAGATGTGCTCCTCCTCCTCCTCCTCCTCCTCCTCTCTTGGTTCAGGCACCCATGTGGAGTCAGTGACCTCATCATCCCCTCCCTCTTCACCACTGGAGCAAACCTGGCAGTAAGCTGCAGCTGGTGGAACATGACTGCCAGATTGCTGTCCTTGAGCATCCCCTCTCTCTGCGCTCACGCTACTGCCTTCCTCTAGCTGGGTATCATTATCCAAGCCTTCAAAACGCTGGGCATCCTCCTGGAGCATGTACCCAACACTGTGCTCAAACAGTTCGGGGGACTCCTCAGGAGGACATGGTGGGTCTAGGGAAGGGGTGCCTGATGATGACATTGAGTACGCGTTGGCAGCTGCTTTGCCAGTACCCTGAGCCTGGGTGAGAGAGGATGAGGAGTATGAGGAGGGCTTGGTCATCCACTCTACCAAGCCTTCGGCATGATGCAGCTCAACATGTCCAGCTGCCGAAAAGAAGGACAAGCGTGTCCCATGGCCACGTGCCGATGACGAAGCACCACGTCCACGACCAGCACTGTTGTCTCTAGAGCCTGCTTGCCCTGTTTTCTTGGCTTGGGACTGTCTGCCTCTCCTTGTCGGTCTTCCAGACATTGTAGTGGGTAGTGTATATTGTGCTGGAGTCACACAGCACACACACTAACTCCTGCAGATGGCTGTCTTAGATGACAACAGGGCCTTAGGGCAGATACAGGCTGAGGTGGTTTAGTGTGCTGTGCTATACTCACACAGCACACACACACGCTAACTCCTGCAGATGGCTGTCTGGCTGCCTTAGATGACAACAGGGCCTTAGGGCAGATACAGGCTGAGGTGGTTTATTGTGTGCTGTGCTATACATACACAGCACACACACACGCTAACTCCTGCAGATGGCTGCCTGGCTGCCTTAGATGACAACAGGGCCTTAGGGCAGATACAGGCTGAGGTGGTTTATTGTGTGCTATACTCACACAGCACACACACACACGCTAACTCCTGCAGATGGCTGTCTGGCTGTCTTAGATGACAACAGGGCCTTAGGGCATATACAGGCTGAGGTGGTTTATTGTGTGCTGTGCTATACTCACACAGCACACACACACGCTAACTCCTGCAGATGGCTGTCTGGCTGCCTTAGATGACAACAGGGCCTTAGGGCATATACAGGCTGAGGTGGTTTATTGTGTGCTGTGCTTTACTCACACAGCACACACACACGCTAACTCCTGCAGATGGCTGTCTTGCTGCCTTAGATGACAACAGGGCCTTAGGGCAGATACAGGCTGAGGTGGTTTATTGTGTGCTGTGCTATACTCACACAGCACACACACACTCTAATTCCTGCAGATGGCTGTCTGGCTGCCTTAGATGACAACAGGGCCTTAGGGCAGATACAGGCTGAGGTGGTTTATTGTGTGCTGTGCTTTACTCACACAGCACACACACACACACTAACTCCTGCAGATGGCTGTCTGGCTGCCTTAGATGACAACAGGGCAGAAGGGCAGATACAGGCTGAGGTGGTTTCATGTGCTGTGCTATACTCACACAGCACACACACACGCTAACTACTGCAGATGGCTGTCTGGCTGCCTTAGATGACAACAGGGCAGAAGGGCAGATACAGGCTGAGGTGGTTTCGTGTGCTGTGCTATACTCACACAGCACACACACGCTAACTACTGCAGATGGCTGTCTGGCTGCCTTAGATGACAACAGGGCAGAAGGGCAGATACAAGCTGAGGTGGTTTAGTGTGCTGTGCTATACTCACACAGCGCACACACGCTAACTACTGCAGATGGCTGTCTGGCTGCCTTAGATGACAACAGGCCAGAAGGGTAAAGGTGGTTTAATGTGATACTGCAGTGCTATACTAACAGCACGCACACACTACACTAATCCCCAGAATCACAGCAGATAATGTCAGCACTCAGCAGAATGAATCACAGCAGATAATGTTGGCAGTGCACTGCAGAATGAATCACAGCAGATAATGTCACTGACACCGTCACTGACTAACGCCGGAACACGCTACATGAGGCCGCCGGCGCGGCGGCCTTATATAGTGTGGGGCGTGTACTAAACCCCCTGAGCTATAATTGGCCACAGGCATCCTGCCTGTGGCCGATTATTGCTCTCCTCGCCGCTGGCTCTATGATTGGCCAAGCATGCGGGGTCACAGTGCATGCTTGGCCAATCATCAGCCAGCAATGCACTGGCGCAGTGCATTGTGGAACGTTCGCATCACACGAATTAAATGCGAATGGCCCACATAGTTCTGGGCTCGACGAACGGTCAAATGGCCAATGTTCGATTCGAACATGGGTTTGAATCGAACACCGGGCCCATACCTACTGGTTAATTGTTATAAGATCCACTGATCCCTCTCTAACTCTGGAGTTGCTGCACCTTTTCTCTTCTGTCACTGGGTGGTACTGTTGCTGGTGACATTAGATCGACAAGGGCATAGCAAGGTCAGATTATGAATGGATGGGGGTCTCAGCCAATTGGTAGGGGTTTCTTTAGTCCCTTAGCCTGCTGGGAGAGCCTATTTATTTGGGTCAGGTGATCAGGATTCTGTGTCACCTGGACGGCTGTCTGGGTGGACATGTGTTATGCTTTCCCGGGTGGTTAGGCCAGAAGCCTGCGGCCTACCCCGGGGACACCTGGCTGCTAGGCTGCCTGAGGCCTATCCAAGAGCTGACTGCACCCTAAATATCCTCCTCAGTCACCCATGTTGAGTAACATCCAGTCAAAACTCAGGAAAGACACCACATGACTTCAGCATGCCCAATCATGCTAAAGTGTGGAGCAGCCAATCCTGGCAGAGCTGGAGAAGAAAGGAGGAGGGATGTGAAACTGGAATACTAACACACTCTCTGCTTTCATGCCGTGCATGAGATAAAGAAATCAGATGTCAGTCACAGCAGTAGGGGATGTGGCAACACAAACTTATCTGTGTGTCATTTTTTATCTTACTAAAAAAAGACAAGAGGATTGCTCAGAGCTGGATTAACTCTTTGTGGCAAGACTGGGCACAGATGACTTGACATCCATGTTTTTTCATGTTTACATTCCCTTTAAGTACAAAATATCACACCAAAAAACGATACATACAATTCATGACACATCTTGTATCAGGTGCACCGCTGGTGTACCAAGTGGAGGTAACATAGAAAATATACAATAAAATATACAAAATTGACCAAAAACAAAAAACAACCCAATCCTTCTATACCATTACCCCACCACCACCGTGCAGTACTCCCTCTGGTAGTATAAAAAAGAGATAGGATACACCATCGTCTATAGCTGCATATAACGGGCCCATGTCAAGTAAAATATCAAGGATCCCCCTTTATCAAACACAGGCCTTAATTTATTATTTGTTATAATATGTAAATAATTGAATCAGTATGTATTTTTTCATAATGCATATATGTAATGCATATTGTCTCCACTCATTATTTTGTTTGTTGAAATCCTAATAAAAACTATTGCGAATAAAACATTTTACTTACTTTTGGACTGAGTAAGCCCCCGTACACACGGTCGGAAATTCCGACCACAAAATCCATCGGATTTTTTCTGACGGATTTTGTCCCAAACTGGTGTTGCATACACACGGTCTGACAAAGTTGTCGGAAAATCCGATCATTCCAAACGTGGTGACGTTCGTTGCGTACGACAGAACTACGTAGAGGCTAGTAGCCAATAGCTTTGGTCTCATAATTTGATCTGAGCATGCGTGGCACTTTGTCCGTCGGAATTCTCGACACACGATTGGAAAAAGTCTGATCGGATTTTATTGTCGGAAAATTCGAGATTCTGCTCTCAAATTTTTTCAGTCAGAAATTCCAACGGAAAAAGCCCCCTAGAGCCCACACACGGTCGGATTTTCCGACAACATAATCCGATCTGACTTTTTCCATCGGAGAATCCGACCATGTGCACGGGGCATAAGACATAATTTAACTCCTGTCAGTTTATTTTTGCTGTGTGTGTTAGTATTGAAGGCATACCTGTAAAAGAATATTAGATGATAGGTCTATAAAGTCCTACACCTGCGCAGATAGGACAATGAGCGCATTGTAAAAAAGAATATAAATAAATAAATTAGAGTGTTGTGTATTGTATATTTTATTGAGAGCTGCTCGGTATAAGACTTAATAGTCTAAATATAGTAACTATAAATGCAATTGTTAACCACGCTAATCTCCCATAAGAATGTATTTACATAGTGCAGAAAAATATTACACACAAAAAATATATACAGTATCTCACAAAAGTGAGTACACCCCTCACTTTTTTGTAAATATTTTATAAATATTTTGTAAATATTTTATTATATGTTTTCATGTGACAACACTGAAGAAATTACACTTTGCTACAATGTAAAGTAGTGAGTGTGCATAACAGTGTCAATTTGCTGTCCCCTCAAAATAACTCAACACACAGCGATTAATGTCTAAATCGCTGGCAACAAAAGTGAGTACACCCCTAAGTGAAAATTTCCAAATTGGACCCAAAATGTCAATATTTTGTGTGGCCACCATTATTTTCCAGCACTGTCTTAAACCTCTTGGGCATGGAGTTCACCAGAGTTTCGCAGGTTGCCACTGGAGTCCTCTTCCACTCCTCCATGACGACATCACAGAGCTGGTGGATGTTAGAGACCTTGTGCTCCTCCACCTTCCATTTGAGGATGCCCCACAGATCCTCAATAGGGTTTAGGTCTGAAGACATGCTTGGCCAGTCCATCACCTTTATCCTTAGCTTCTTTAGCAAGGCAGCGGTCATCTTGGAGGTGTGTTTTGGGTCGTTATCATGTTGGAATACTGCCCTGCGGCCCAGTCTCTGAAGGGAGGGTATCATGCACTGCTTCAGTATGTCACAGTACATATTGGCATTCATGGTTCCTTCAATAAACTGTAGCTCCCCAGTGCTGGCAGCATTCATGACTGTAGGCAATACACACTTGTCTTTGTACTCCTCACCTGGTTGCCATCATAAACGCTTGACACCATCTGAACCAAATAAGTTTATCTTGGTCTCATCAGACCACAGGACATGGTTGAAGTAATCCATGTCCATAGTCTGCTTGTCTTCAGCAAACTGTTTGCAGGCTTTCTTGTGCATCTTTAGAAGAGGCTTCCTTCTGGGACGACAGCCATGCAGACCAATTTGATGCAGTGTGCGGCATATGGTCTGAGCACTGACAGGCTGGCCCCCCACTCCATCAACCTCTGCATCATTGCTGGCAGCACTCATACGTCTATTTCCCAAAGACAACCTCTGGATATGACGCTGAGCATGTTCACTCAACTTCTTTGGTCGACCATGGCGAGGCCTGTTCTGAGTGGAACCTGTCCTGTTAAACCGCTGTATGGTCTTGGCCCCCGTGCTACAGCTCAGTTTCAGGGTCTTGGCAATCTTTTTATAGCCTAGGCTATCTATACGTAGAGCAACAATTACTTTTTTCAGATCCTCAGAGAGTTCTTTGCCATTAGGTGCCATGTTGAACTTACAGTGACCAGTATGAGAGAGTAAGAGCCATAACACCAAATTTAATACACCTTCTCCCATTTACACCTGAGACCTTGTAACACTAATGAGTCACATGAAACCGGGGAGGGAAAATGGCTATTTGGGCCCAATTTGGAAACTTTCACTTAGGGGTGTACTCACTTTTGTTGCCAGCGGTTAAGACATTAATGGCTGTGTGTTGAGTTATTTTGAGGGGACAGCAAATGTACACTGTTATACAAGCTGTACACTCACTACTTTACATTGTAGCAAAGTGTAATTTCTTCAGTGTTGTCACATGAAAGGATATGATAAAATATTTACAAAAATGTGAGGGGTGTACTCACTTTTGTGAGATACTGGGGGTTATTTACTAAAGGCAAATCCACTTCGCACTACAAATGCAAACTACAAGTGCAAAGTTCACTTGAAATTGCACTGAAAGTGCACTTGGAAGTGCAGTCACTGTAGATCCGAGGGGGACATGATGGGGAAATAAAAAAACAGCATTTTAGCTTGCACATAATTGAATAATAAAATCAGCAGAGCTTCCCCTAATTTCAGATCTACCCCTCAGATTTACAGTGACTGCATTTTCAAGTGCACTTGTAGTTTGCACTTGTAGTGCAAAGTTGATTTGCCTTTCGTAAAAAAACCCCACTGTATACTGTATATATGAATGTGCCACTAGAAAAATCGTGTGCTTTCCTTTTTAACAAGTAATGCATGTGGGCGATTATTTCACCACTCAGCATATATAGCCATAAATAATAATCATTAAAAAAAAAAAAAAAAAAATATATATATATATATATATATATATACAGAATATATATATATATATATATATATATATATATATATATATATATATATATATATATATATATATATATATATATATATATATATATATATATATGTATATATAGTATATACAAATTATATGTAAAAAAAAGTCCAAATACATTTCCAAACAAGTGATGGTTTACCACTAGGGTTGAGCGAACCCGAACTGTAAAGTTCGGGTCCGTACCGGACTTTTGGGTGTCCGGGACCCGGACCCGAACCCGAACTATTGCCTGTAAGTTCGGGTTCGGGTCCGGTGTTCGGCGCTGTATTGGCGCCTTTTTAACAGCTTTAGGGCAGCCAATGGATGATCGTTTCACTAGTGTGCCCTTAGAAGCCATCACAGCCATGCCTACTAATGGCATGGCTGTGATTGGCCAGTGCAGCATGTGACCCAGTCTCTATAAATAGTACACAGAGCACACAGCGTCATTCTGTTAGACAGACACTGTTAGACAGGTTCCTGTACTGCAGATAGATAGATAGAGGATTTTAGGAGTTTGCTAAAGTCAGTCCACATTCCTTGAATTTTATTCTAATTAGTTAGATCAGTGAGCGATCTAGATAGCTACAGTAGGGAGTTTCTTTATTTATCAAAAGAAAGAGGCAGAGATAATTATTGAAGAGATTCCTAAATCAATTGTACCCTGGCTGGGGTGCAGTGCACAGTCACAGTAACAGTGTCATGAGGCCAGTGCCAGACAAAATATAAACATTTTACCTGCAAGCTCAGTGCAACATTACTGCACTGCATATACTAAGAGATACACCACAGTCTGTGTGTATTCTGCTATTGGAAAAACATTGCATAAAAATAGAATTTAGCTTTTTATCTTTTTTTCCCCAATAGCATTTTCTGCGTGTTCATACATACACGCTGTAGACACTAACCGTGTATTCTGATATTGCAAAAACATTGCAAAAAAATATAATTTTGCAGTGTTCTTTTTTCTTCCCAATAGCATTTTCTGCGTTTTCATAAACGCTTTACATACTGTCCGTGTAGTCTGATATTGCAAAAACATCGCAAAAAAAAAGAGATCGTAAATTTTGAAAATATGAGGAGATCATCAAAAAGGGGACGTGGCCCGGGTCGTGGTGCTGCTGGTGGCGCTCCTGTTGCAGGGAGAGGACGTGGTCGATCTGTGCCAGCTACACGCACTAGTGAAACACCTTCCTCAGGTGCGAGTAGGCGACAGAGCCTGCAGCAGTATTTTGGTGCGCCTAATGAGGCTGTACCAATGTCGAGGCCAGGACAAGTACAGGCGATAGTAGATTGGGTTGCTGCTGACAGTGCCTCCGGTTCCTTCACATTGTCTCCCACCCAGTCTCCTGATGAAAGTTCAGAGTGTGCACCTGCAGCCGATGTCCATCAGTCTTTCACCTCACCCCCTTGCAAATCAGCCAATCAGTCTGAGCCCCAAATCATGCAGCAGTCTCTTCTGCTTTTTGATGACTCTGTTAGCAGGGTTTCCCAGGGCCATCCACCTAGCCCTGCCCCAGAAGTGGAAGAGATTGTGTGCACCGATGCCCAACCACTTATGTTTCATGATGAGTACATGGGAGGACCAACGCAGCACGTCTCGGATGATGACGAAACACAGGTGCCAACTGCTGCTGCTTTCGCCATTGTGCAGACCGACAAGGAGGGCAGGGGTGAATTTTGGGTGGAAGATGATGTGGAGGACGATGAGGTCCTTGACCCCACATGGAATCAACGTCATGCAGGTGACCAGTGTAGTTCAGAGGAAGAGGCGGTGGTCGCACAGAGCCACCAGCCCAGCAGAAGAGGGAGCAGGGTGCAAAAGCGGAGCGTCCGTCCCCTAGACAGTACGTCTGCTACTGCCCAATGCAACAAGGGACCGAGCACACCAAAGCCAGGTCCAAGGAGTTCCCTAGCGTGGCAGTTCTTCAGACAATGTCCTGATGACAAGACACGAGTGGTTTGCACGCTGTGCAATCAGAGCTTGAAGCAAGGCATAAACATTCTCAACCTGAGCACAACCTGCATGACCAGGCATCTAAGTGCAAAGCCTGAGATGCAGTGGAGTAGACACCGCAAAAACCAAGAAAGGTCTCTGGCTCCTCCTGCTTCCTCTTCTGCTGCAGTCTCGGCCTCTTCATCCACCTCTGTAGTGACAGTGACACCTGCCAACCCGCAAACAGAGGATCTGCCAGCAACACTACCACCTGGGTCACCAACCATCTCCACAATGTCCCATGGAAGCTTTCAGCTCTCTATTTCCCAAACACTGGAGCGGAAGAGGAAGTACCCCCCTAGCCACCCGCGATCCCTGGCCCTGAATGCCAGCATTTCAAAATTCCTCGCCTTTGAAATGCTGTCATTCCGTCTGGTGGAGAGGCAGAGTTTTCAAAGGCTGATGTCATTGGCTGTCCCACAGTACGTCGTGCCCAGCCGCCACTACTTTTCCAGACGAGCTATCCCTTCCCTGCACAACCAAGTGGGGGACAAAATCAGGTGTGCACTGCGCAACGCCATCTGTGGCAAGGTCCACCTAACTACGGATGCGTGGACCAGTAAGCACGGTTAGGGACGTTATATCTCCCTAACAGCACACTGGGTAAATGTAGTGGCGGCTGGGCCTGAGGCGGATAGCACTTTGGCGCATGTCCTTCCACCACCGAGGATTGCAGGGCACTTCAGTTTGCCTCCTGTTGCTAACTCCTCCTACTCCGCCTCCTCATCCTCTACCGCCTCCTCATCCGGTCAGCGTAACACCTTCACCACCAACTTCAGCACAGCCAGGGCTAAACGACAGCAGGCAGTTTTAAAACTTTCCTGTTTGGGGGAAAAACCCCACACCGCGCAGGAGTTGTGGAGGGACATGGAACAACAGACCGATGAGTGGTTGGTGGCAGTGAGCCTCAAGCCCGGCCTGGTGGTGTGCGATAATGGGCGAAATCTCGTAGCAGCTCTGGGCCTTGCCGGTTTGACGCACATCCCTTGCCTGGCGCATGTGCTGAACTTGGTGGTCCAGAGGTTCCTGAAGAATTACCCTGATATGCCAGAGCTGCTGCAGAAAGTGCGGGCCGTCTGTGCGCACTTTCGGCGTTCTCATCCTGCTGCTGCTCGCCTGTCAGCGCTGCAGCGTAACTTCGGCCTTCCCGCTCACCGTCTCATATGTGACGTGCCCACAAGGTGGAACTCCACCTTGCACATGCTTGCCAGACTGTGCGAGCAGCAGCAGGCGATAGTGGAGTTTCAGCTGCAGCACGCACGCGTGAGTCGCTCTGCGGAACAGCACCACTTCACCGCCAATAACTGGGCCTCCATGCGAGACCTGTGTGCCTTGTTGCGCTGTTTCGAGTACTCCACCAACATGGTCAGTGCCGATGACGCCATTCTCAGCGTTACTATCCCAGTTCTATGCCTCCTTGAAAAAACTCTTAAGGCGATGATGGAAGAGGATGTGGCACAGGATGAGGAGGAGGAGGAGGAGGAGGAAGAGGGTTCATTTCCAAGGCTTTCAGGGCAGTCATTTACAAGTGGCTACGAGGGTGGGTTCCTGCACCAACGCCAGGTACACAATTGTCTGGCAGCAAGGGCACAGTTCTGGAGGATGACGAGGTGGAGGATGGGGAGGAGATGGAGGAGGAGGAGGAACCATGTTCACAGCAGG
Source organism: Lithobates sylvaticus (assembly GCA_028564925.1). NCBI lineage: Eukaryota > Metazoa > Chordata > Amphibia > Anura > Ranidae > Lithobates > Lithobates sylvaticus. The sequence goes on along the minus strand of CM053029.1, from coordinate 186,989,396 downwards.
GTGGCACCCAGACCAGCTCATGTCCATCACTGGTGCGTGGCTGGGGGGATACAGAGGACACAGACGATACACCTCCCACAGAGGACAGCTTTTCCTTGCCTCTGGGCAGCCTGGCACACATGAGCGATTACATGCTGCAGTGTCTCCACAACGACCACCGAGTTGCCCACATTTTAACTGGTGCTGATTATTGGGTGGCCACCCTGCTGGATCCCCGTTACAAGGACAACGTGCCGTCCTTAATTACCTCACTGGAGCGTGATCGTAAGATGCGCGAGTACAAGCGCACGCTGGTAGACGCACTGCTGGTGGCATTCCCACTTGGAAGCGGGGGTACGGTGGAAGCACAAGGCGAAGGCAGAGGAGGAGGAAGAGGTCGCCAACACAGCCGGGGCACCGCCAGCACCTCGCAAGGCAGGGTTAGCATAGCCGGAATGTGGAAAAGCTTTGTCGGCACGCCACAACAACCAGCACCACCAGCTGAGATGGAACGTCTTAGCAGGAGGCAGCATTTCACCAACATGGTGGAGCAGTATGTGTGCACACGTGTACACGTACTGCATGACGGGTCTGCTCCCTTCAACTTCTGGGTCTCCAAATTGGGCACATGGCCTGAGCTTGCCCTTAACGCCTTGGAGGTGCTGGCCTGCCCAGCCGCCAGTGTATTATCTGAACGTGTATTTAGCACGGCAGGGGGCGTTATCACAGACAAGCGCAGCCGCCTGTCCAGAGCCAATGTGGACAAGCTCACGTTCATTAAAATGAACCAGGCATGGATCCCACAGGACTTGGCCGTACCTTGTGCAGAATAGACACATATACCGGTGTTCTGACGAAAACTGTCTTGCTATCGGATAGTGTCCGGCCACTTACTGCGCAGGTGCAGTGCTTGCACAGTACGGAAGACAAGGAGATTCACAAAATCTCCAAAGATGAACGTCGCCTGTGCAGTGAGTGAAGGTTCAAGCCCGACCATCCAAGTGGACATACGGTAGCACATAGTAACAGGGCCCCTCACGAGCTCGCTTGGCTAGGCTTCAACCTCGGATGATGTGGCTTGAACCTGGAGTCACCGCGCATCGTCTTCGGAGAGTTTCAAAATCCCCTTGTCCTACGTACTGAGCAAGCGCAGTACAGGGCGGACACTATGCGACGGGGGACAGAATTCGACACATCATTCACCACTAGCCTTACCCAGCCATTGTTGTATTTTTGAACCAGTGTTGGCTACCTCGTCCTCTTAATGACTTCCTGTACCTCTTCTGCTGAGAAGGGGGTCTCCAGCATTTTTTTTTATTTTTTATTTTTTTTTTATGTTATTTTAAGTTATTTCCCTATCCACATTTGTTTGCAGATCACTTGCCATGCTCTTAATAACATTTTGTTGCCATTTGCAGCCCTCTAGCCCGTTCCATTACCTTTTTACAGCCATTTTAGTGTTCAAAAGTCCGGGTCCCCATTGACTTCAATGGGGTTCGGAGTTCGGGGTCAAGTTCGGGTCAAGTTCGGTCCCGAACCCGGACTTTTTTCCGAAGTCCGCTCAACTCTATTTACCACCAAATGAGTGATGGTGCTCTCCTCTCCACCCAGATATAGATATGCAGCTCACTCACCAGAACATCATGACCCCCATTATAGGAAGTCAAACAGCGCTCTCTGTTCTTAGCTGGCAGGCTTTTTCATGAGGCTCTGAAGTCAAGTGCTCCACTGGAATCCACTCAAACCTGGCCACAAACCCAAATGCATAGGAAGATAGGCACCCAGTGACAACTATATGGCACTCCTGTGACTTTAAACAGACCCTACATATGACCCACATATGGAAAAGAGAGGGACCTCTCATAGTGCAATATGTTTAGATTTATTGAATAAAATGTTAAAATAGCACTTACACTGTTAAAAACAAATTCAGTATTAAAATAAACATGGAAACGCCAGTTTGGCTCCAAATGGCTGAAGTAACGTGTCCCAGAAATCCCAACCAGCGTGTTTCGTCAGCAAGCATCTGACGTCATCAGGGGTCTTGTAAAATACCTGTAAAATAAGGTTATAAGTATTCACACTTCCTGTTGCCCGCACTGCTGAACTCCACTCTGATTCAGAGAAATTGTCTGCTGAAGTCCTCACCAAATCCAACAATTCCAGGAGTATTGATCTTCTGGGTCCTCCGCAGTTTTTCGCTGGTTCCTCCTTCTGACCTCCACGACACTGCTGTATCCTTTCATGAGTGTACAGAGGATGTAATGCCACTGAAATAGCCTGATATTGTTAGACACCTCTAATCATTTTCCATTATTGATCTAGCTGTCCGTCTGTCTATTTTTGTGTAGAATCTCGAAGTGTCCCATGTGCAATATATAAATATTACAAACTATTACACATAGCAGAGGCAAAATTAATTAACAAACTTCACAGAAGATATATTTTAAATGGAGCTCTTCTTTAATATTGAGCATACTTTTCTTGTAAAAAATCAATTTCTGTGAGTGCCATTATACTGGGTGAGTCGTATAGGCTTTAGGTCCATACATTATTTAGGAGGACATAAACATTATTCTCACTGCAGGGAAATCTGCCGTAATGTAAACAGTGACAGCGTAATGGCTTATTAATGTTACAGCAATAACGTGCTATTGTTACATGGCTCTAATCATTTTCTGTTATTGGTGTAATTGAACTGCAATAATGTTGCACAAATGTTGGAAGTATATTAGCTGGATGTAACTGTGAAGTTGTGTATGTAGAGCAATATCTTTATATGGCAGAGAACATCTAACAATGATAATTATAACCATTTTGCAGAGAATGTCCTTTCGGTCATGGCAAAACTGGTCCCTGAAGGCAGAACTGTGCAGTTTACAGGTGCAGCAACTGCTTCTAGGCTCCACATGCTGAACTGGTCACATGGAAGCTGAAGATGGGACTTTCCAGCCATGGAGCTGGATAAAAAGCAGACTTTATCTGAAGAAAAATCCTAGATATGATTTTTAGGTCTCTGAGAATTCCTGCTGAAAATTACTATTTTTATAGTTTGTCGTATGTCAAAATCCAACTCAATTTAAATTTTATTTATTTATTTATTTTTTTAAACCCTCTTGATTTCCATTTCAGTGCTCCAATGCTGACTTCTGCACCCTCTTCTGGTGATAAACAATGGTTTAAATAATGACACCAAGCATTATTACATGGTGTTAGTTGAGCACCTGCCCCCCCACCTTCATAGGAAGAAGAGGAATCACAATTCCACATGACCACTCCAAAGAAAGCTCCAAGAAATATAAATACAATGTTAAAAAAAGAATGCAAGTGGTATATTTTTAACAGCCCTGTGCTCTAAAAAAATATTAATTTTAAGTAATATTCATTAAATTAAACTTACTAACATTAATAGTGGTAAAAAAAAAGAGGCACAGACCGTGAAAATTATAGTGTCTTCTTACACTGGGGATCTGTGGATAAGTACCTCCTTACTGTCAGGGAAGTAGCCGTAGGACTGGCGATCCTGCCAGAAACCGGGCCGGTTTCTAGCAGGCTAATCCCCGGGTGTATACGCTCACGCAGGTGCATGACAACGGGTGCACGCAGGTGCAATACGGCGGGAGCACGCAGATGCGCTATGGCAGGTGCACACAGATGCGCACACAGTAACAGTAGTTGGCGCCCTCTGGCCTATTTAAGTCTGCTGCAGACTGTAGGCAGGTTGCTGGATTATCATCAGCTCCCCGTGTCCCCTGTACCTGCTGCCTGTGTCTGATTATCTGATTCCTGTTGACTACTCGGCTTGCCTGACTCTTCCTGCTCTCCGTCTGCACTCCTGTACCTCCGCTTGTCCACATGGTGTATGACCCCTGGCCTGGCTTGATCCTGTTCCTGGTTGCTCCACTGGGATCCTTCCACGCACGGTGGCCCAACTTACTTTACCAGAGCACCCCAGCTGCCCTCAGCAACTCGGCTACCCAGCAAACCGCATTCGGCAACCCGTGCACTTTTGGGCACCGTACTCCCTGTCTCATTACCAGGGGTATGCTACACTCAGCTGCAAGGGGCGCCCTCTCAGCAACCCGGCCTCACATCAGAGACTTGACAGTACAATCCAGCCATGGCCGAGGCCGGCAGAGGTTCGTCCCCTGTAGAGACTTTGTGCCAACAGGCTTCTACCCTTACTCAAGTAGTTCAAAAACTACAGGAAGGATACCTGCATTTAGAGGGTAGACCACAGCTATTAATGGAATCAACTCCTCTTACAGTGATGATCCCGCCTCCAGAACCATGAGTACCAACTCCTAAATTTCAGATTTCAAAAAAATGCATGTTTGCTATATCTGGCTCTGCAGCCCTGGACCTTTTCCATTGAAACTATTAAAGTTGGATTCCTTATTTCTTTACTACCTTGTGACCCCCAGGCATGGGCCCACAGTTTGTGGGAACGTAAAGACCCAGTTATCCGCACAGTGGACACCTTCTTCGCAGCCATGTCACAGCTCTATGAGGACTCCCAGCTCACAGCCACCGCTGAAGCCGCTCTGCATTCTCTACGGCAGGGACGGCGGCCGGTGGAGGACTACACCATAGACTTCCGTCGGTGGTCTACAGATACAGGCTGGAATGAGGCTGCTTTAAAACATCAGTTCCGTTTAGGACTTTCCGAATCCCTTAAGGATTAATTGGCCAGAAGTGGTAATCCCAACACTCTTGAGGGTCTCATTCAACGGGCCATCCAGTTGGATAGACGTCTATGGGAGCGCCAGGCCGAACGGTCACAGACTTTCTGTACACTTATTCCAGAGACTGGGGCTATGCTCATTAGTATGAAGCAAGCTGCATTGACCCCTGAGGAAAAATAACGTCGGCTTCAAGCCAACTTATGTCTTTATTTGCAACTGTCCCATTAGGCCCTGCAAGCCACTCAAATACACCCCAGCGTATTTCCAGGTCTCCGGGACTTCCGCCTCCAACCTTGTCCTTTCCATTATGCTGCAGTTGGCTGAAAAGAGTGTTCCTCTGCAGGCCATAGTTGATTCCGGGGCATGCAGCTGCTTCTTGGATCTAAACCTGGCAGAAAGACTTGGCCTACCCCTGATCCCCAAGAAACGTAGGCTGGAAGTTCTCCTGGCCGATGGTACCCTGCCTAGTTCTGGTCCTGTTACCCAAGAGACTGCTCCTCTCTTTGTCACTACTCCTGATGGCCATCAGTAGTTCATACGTTTTGATTTGTCCTGAGCTCCCCCATGTTCCCAGTCATCCTGGGTACTCCCTGGCTCCAAGCACACAACCCTCAGATCAACTCAAGAGAGTCAAAAGAGAAATTTTGTTCACCTCTCCTTACTGCTTGCAGCATTGCCTAGCACCCAGCCACAAGGACACTACCAGTTGTCTGTCAGTTCAACCTGTATCTGTCAATTACCCAAATGTGCCACCAGCCTATCACAAATTTTTGGATGTCTTCGATAAGAAAAAAGCTGATGTTCTACCCCCACATAGGCCATATTATTGTCCGATTGAATTACTCCACGGGGCCGAAATTCCATTTGGACATATATTCCTTCTCTCTGAGATGGAATTAGGAACTCTACGTCAATATATTGATGAAAACTTAAAAAAAGGCTTCATCCGGCCCTCTTCCTCTCCTGCTGGTGCCGGAATCTCCCATGTGCGGAGTTCTCATATAATAATTCAATTCATGCAACCACCAACCAATACCCCTTTTGGGCTAACTACGGGTTCCATCCCTCATTTCTACCCAATGTCATTTCGGAAGCTTCAGTTCCAGCAGTTCAGGACAGGGTAAATCCTATCCAGGCCAACTATCAGAACCTCCAGGCAACTATGCAAAAAGCCCAAGAGGATTACAAGAAGCAGTATGATAAGTGTTTAAGGTTGGAGATAAGGTGTGGCTCTCTTCTGCAAATCTGAGGCTTCCTTGTCCCTCCCAGAAGCTGGGACCAAACTCATAATCCCCAGCTGTCTTCCACTAGCATTCCCATTCATTCCATTCATTCCCAAGGAAAAAAGTATGGCCTTTAAAAAATATAAAGGGAATGGGTCATCACCAGCATTCCTGCACTACAAGGAATGCAATAAGAAATGTAAAATCGCAATCAGGGCAGCTACAAAAACATTACAAGAGACACATAGTGGAAGAAAGTAAAAATAACCCCAATTTTTTTTTTAGATATATTAACAGTAAAAAGACAAAATCGGAGCACATTGCACACTTAAAAGGTGAGGATGGGAGGATGGTTACAGATGACACAAAGAAGGCAGCTGTACTAAATGCCTTCTTCTCCACAGTTTTTACACAGGAATAAGAAGGGTTTACCGACAGCGACTGCAGTGTTAGTGACACAACATGTGAGTCAACGAAATATGACGGATCATCAGTGCCCTGATTACAATAAAGCCCCACAGTGCTATCAATGAGTGCCCACCAGTGCAGAGAATGAGTGCCCACCACTGCCAGCAATCACTGCCCACCAGTGCCAGCAATCACTGCCCACAATTGCCAGCAATAAGTGGCCATTAGTGATGCCAGTCAGTACTGGCTATCAGTGCTGCCCATCAATGCCCATAACTGCTGCCCATCAATGCAACCCATCAATGCCCATCAGTGCCAATCAGTGCTGACCATCAGTGCCCAACAGTGCCAGCTATCTGTGCCCACCAGTGCTGCCTATCAGGGCCCACCAGTGCCACCTATCAGTGTCCACCAGTGCCAGCAGTGAGTGCCCACCACTGCCATTAATCAGTGCCCACCAGTGCCAGCAATCACTGACCACAAGTGCCAGCAATCAGTGGCCATTAGTGATGCCAGTCAGTACTGGCTATCAGTGCTGCCCATCAATGCCCATCACTGCTGCCCATCACTGTTGCCCATCAATGCAACCCATCAATGCCCATCAGTGCTGCCTATCTGTGCCCACCAGTGCTGCCTATCAGTGCCCACCAATGCCACCCATCAGTGCCCACCAGTGCCACCCAGTGCCACCTATCAGTGCTCATCAGTGCAACATATCAGTGCCACCTATCAGTGCCCATGAGTGTGGCATATTCATGCCTCCTCATCAGTGCCACCTAATCAGTGACCATAAGTGCCGCCTCATCAGTGCCCTCATCAGTGCTGCCCATCAGTGCCCATCAGTACCGCCTATCAGTGCCGCCTATCTGTGCCCACCAGTGCTGCCTATCAGTGCCCACCAGTGCCACCCATCAGTGCCCACCAGTGCCACCCAGTGCCACCTATCAGTGCCCATAAGTGTGGCATATTCATGCCTCCTCATCAGTGCCACCTAATCAGTGACCATAAGTGCCGCCTCATCAGTGCCCATAAGTGCCACCTCATCAGTGCCCATCACTGCAGCCTAAGAGTGCCTATCAGTGCCGCCTCATCAGCGCCCATCAGTAAAGGAGAAAAGTTACTTATTTACAAAATTTACTGACAGAAACTAAGAAAAACTTTTTCAAAATTTTCAGTCTTTTTTTTTTTTTAGGAAAAAATAAAAAATCCAGAAGTGATTAAATACCACCAAAAGAAAGTTCTATTTGTGTGATGAAAGTGATAAAAATTTCACATGTTTACAGTATAGCATGACCGCGCAATTGTCATTCAAAGTGCGACAGCGCTGAAAGCTGAAAAATGGCCTGGGCAGGAAGGGGGTGTAAGTGCCCTGTATTGAGGTGGTTAAAAAACTCTTATGCCGCGTACACATGGCCGGACTTTCCGGCAGAAAAAGCCTGATGGGAACTTTTCATCGGACATTCCGACCATGTGTATGCCCCATCCAACTTTTTCTGCCGGCATTTCCGACGGACTTAGATATAGAACATGTTCTAAATCTTTCCGTCGGAAATGCAGACGGAGCTTAGTCCGTTGGGAAGTCCGACCGTGTGTACGGGGCATTAGATATACATCTTAACCACTTCAGCCTGGAAGAATTGGCTGCTCAATGACCAGACCATTTTTTGTGATACGGCACTGTGTCGCTTTAACTGACAATTGCACGTTCATGTGAAGCTGTACCCAAACAAAATTGACGTCCTTTTTTTCCCACAAATAGAGCTTTCTTTTGGTGGTATTTGATCATCTCTGCGGTTTTTATTTTTTGCAAAATAGGGGATAGATTTATGGCATTTTTATTAATATTATTTTTTCTTACTAGTAATGGTGGCGATCTGCGATTTTTATCAAGACTGCGACATTATGGCAGACACATCTGACACTTTTGACACATTTTTGGGTCGATTGACAATTATACAGCAATCAGTGCTATAAAAATGCACTGATTACTGTATAGATGTCACTGGCAGGGAAGGGGTTAACACTAGGGGGACAATCAAGGGGTTAACTGTGTTCCCTATGTGTGTGTTCTACTGTGGGGATAGGACTGACTATAGGAGATCGTTCCCAGCTCGTAGGAACTCACAATAGCTCTCTCCTCTCCTTACAGAACTGAGATGTGTGTGTTTGTTTACACACACATGGCCCTGTTCTGCCTCTCGTACCGGCGATCGCTCTTGGCCGGTGGTCATCGCGACCGCCGGTCACGAGAATCGGCACCCCCATTGTGCAGCGGGCGCATGCGGCTGCTATCCTGCTTAAAGGACCTACGTATAGCTACGACGGTTTGCGAGATCGTGCCGACCTGCTGCTGTATAATGATGGCGGCTGGTTGGCAAGTGGTTAAAGGTCACAACATACAGGGATATGGGAAATCATTATAGACACTGATACACATGCATCTACACAGGTTGAACTGCACGTACACTTGCACCATATCTGTTCTCCAGTTAATTATTGGGTTCCTGTGACAATGTACACCTTGTCTGTATCTTTCATTAAGACCCCTTTCATACGATGGTGTTTTGCAGGCGATATAGCGATAGAAATAGCGCCTGCAATCCGCCCTCAAACTGCTGCTCCATTGTCTGCAGTGTAAAAGCCCGAGGGCTTTCACACTGCAGCGGTGCGCTGGCAGGGCGTCACAAGAAGTCCTGCCAGCAGCTTCTTTGGAGTGGGGAATGAGCGGTCAACTCACCGCTCCTTCACAGCTCCTCCACCACTACTCCCCATTGAAATCAATGGGCAGAGCTGTAATACCGCCGGCAAAACGCCGCTATTGCGGCGTTTTGTAGGGGGTTTTATCCCTTTCTCGGCCGCTAGCGGGGGGTAAAAGCTCCCCGCTATTGGCCGAAATGTGTCGCAAATCCGACAGTAAAACACTGCTAAAAATAGCGGCGTTTTACCACCGATGCTATGGGCGGTGTGGTGTGAAAGGGGTCTTAGGAGGGACACGCTGAGCCTTGTCCACATCCACCCATCCAGGGTATCAGCACTTCCGCACTCCCAGTAATGGTATGGGGCCCTGCCATGCACCCAGCGTAGACTCCTTGCTATGGAAGACAGACAAATCTTGGAGAGAGTGCGGACAACAACTCCCTTCTGCAAAAGACTATCCCACCTGCCCCAGGCACACTCTAAATGACAGGCTGCTTGGTAGACTGGTGTTACCGTAGGTAACCACTTGTATCTTCACATTGCACTTCGCTACTGACATTTTAACTGACGTTTTCATACACCAGTTTTAATGACCCAAACTACAGACCATGTGTGCTGGTTACTTGCATTACAGCCCTTGAGTAACTTTAGACCAGGCGGTAACCAAGTTGTATAGCTCTACATGATGGCAATGGCAAGCAACATTCCTCTTCCTGGGTGCGGCTCTCTGATCTTCTTCCTTACAGGGTTCTCTTATGGCACTGGGGCTTTTTGAATGTGGAAATTGTGCAGTAGGGGTGCTTCATTAATCTTAAATTAATATATAATATTACGAACACCAATCGTGTACGAAAAAAATTCCTAAAAAACGTGAGACCCACTCTCTTGCAAGTGAGTAGTGATAATATTATCTGTGTAACTTACATGGGGCTTTCTGCTCGTGGGCTCTCTGTTCCAGACCACTGTTCCTCATTTATATCACAGGACTAGTGGGTCAGACCTAAAGATAACCTGTCAAAACCAAAGAACCAGGAAAGGTATTAACTCTTACCCTCCTGTCCGGGGCTAGCGTAACTTCAACCCGCTTACAGACTTAATACTATGAACTTTTCTCCAATTCTAGGTATGGGCAGTGACAGTTCTTTTTTATTTGCACCTTAGCTATGTTATGCAAAACTCAAAGCAGGAACCCAGTCCATGCACAACCCGAGATCTCAGCTATTTATCTTAGTTATAATAATATACTGTATATCAGGGGTGCCCAACCAGTGGCCCGGGGGCCACATGTGGCCCACGGAGCCCTCTGATGTGACCCGCGACCTCCTGCTCTGGGATGGTGGTTTGGCAAGCCCAGATCACAGGTTGCCGACCCGCCATCCCAGAGCATCAGTGTTGTGAATGAAGCCGGCGGTAGAGAAAGCAAGCAGCTCCAGAGCAGAGCTGCATAGGCTGATGCTTCCTGTATAGCGCCAGCTCCTGTCACAGTCGATACCAAATGCACTCTGCCTGGGACAGCAACAGCCGGGGGGAAAACTGAATAGAAGACATATTAAAGGCAAGTTTATTACTGAAATCACAGTGTATATATGGGCATATCTGTTCTGCCGTGGTTACTAGGGATGAGCCGAACACCCCCGGTTCGGTTCGCACCAGAACCTGTGAACGGACCTAAAGTTTGCGCGAATGTTAGAACCCTATTAGTTACAATGGACGCGAATGTTCGAAATCTAAAGTGCTAATTATAACGGCCAATATGCATGTTATTGTCATAAAACAGGTTTGGGGACCCAGGTCCTGCCCCAGGGGACATGTATCAATGCAAAAAGAAGTTTTAAAAACGGACGATTTTTCGGGAGCAGTCATTTTAATGGTGCATAAAGTGAAAAAAAAAAAGTGAAATATTCCTTTAAATATGGTATCTGGGGGGTGTCTAAAGTATGCCTGTGAAGTGGCATGTGTTTCCCGTGTTTAGAACTGTCCCTGCACAAAATGACATTTATAAAGGAAAAAAAGAAGCCATTTAAAACTGCTTGTGGCTTTAATGTCATGTCGCAGATGGCTGGTTTAGATGACAACAGGGCAGAAGGGCAGATACAGGGTAAGGTGGTTTTTAGTGTGCTGTGCTATAGTCACACAGCACACACACGCTAACTCCTGCAGATGGCTGCCTTAGATGACAACAGGACAGAAGGGCAGATACAGGGTAAGGTGGTTTAGTGTGCTACTGCTGTGCTATACTCACACAGCACGCACACACACTAACTCCTGCAGATGGCTGGATTGGTAGAGATTAGAGAACAGCACTGAGAAGAATAAACTATCCCTGCATATTTTTCCTCTTTCCCTACACTATTCCCCACACAGAAATGAATCACAAGCTCATATAGTGTGTACACTGTACAGTACAGTCTGTCACTGTTCCTAACGCCGGAACACACTGCACGAGGCCGCCGGCGCGGCGGCCTTATATAGTGTGGGGCGTGTACTAAACCCCCTGAGCTATAATTGGCCACAGGCATCCTGCCTGTGGCCAATTATTGCTCTCCTCGCCACTGGCTCTATGATTGGCCAAGCATGCGGGGTCACAGTGCATGCTTGGTCAATCATCAGCCAGCAATGCACTGCGACTGGCGCAGTGCATTGTGGAACGTTCGCATCACACGAATTTGATGCGAATGGCCCACATAGTCTGGGCTCGACGAGCGGTCAAATGGCCGATGTTCGATTCGAACATGGGTTCGAATAGAACACCGGGCCCATCCCTTCCTTCTTAATTGTTATAAGATCCACTGATTCATCTCTAACTCTGGAGTTGCTGCACCTTTGCATTGCAGTGCATTGTGGACCCTTCGCATCACACGAATTTGATGCGAACGGCCCTCAGAGTTCTGGTTTCGACGAGCAGACGAACGACCGATGTTCGATTCGAACATGGGTTTGAATCGAACACCGGGCCCATCCCTAGTGGTTACTAGGCTGCTTTCAAACTAATCCTGCACTGAGCCATAGACTTCTGTTATTATCTGCGGGTTTGGTGTGCTTTCAGAAAGTACACTATACCACCAGGATATAATAGAAGTCTATGGCAAAGTGCAGCTAACCTGCAGGAAGGCCACAGGTGCACGTGGCACATCAGTGTGAAAGCAGCCTTGGGACCCAATCGGACCCTCCATTCACCTCTATGTCCATTTACCCCAGCTTACCTCCAATCCGATACGCTTTAAAAAAAAAAAAGAAGGAGATCTGTCCCCTTCCATCTGGCCCTCGCTCTTCAAAAGGTTGGGCACCCCTGCTGTATATGAAGAAGTTATATGAGATGTGTATGAACACGCTAAACTTTCTAGTAAGAAGGACCTTTGTTTAAGAAAAAGTTGTGGCTGCGATAGAACAGTTGTACTGGGGAGCTTTCTGAGATGAGTACATCTGAATACATGTCATGTTTCATGAGGTATTTAAATGGCCTTCACCGATAGCAAGGCATAATTCAATTTTGGTCAAAGCTGCCTTTAACCACTTGCCTACTGTGCACTTAAACACCCTTCCTGCCCAGACCAATTTTCAGCTTTCAGCGCTCGCGCACTTTCAGTGACAATTGCGCGGTCATGCAATGCTGTAACCAAATGAATTTTTTATCATTTTGTTCGCACAAATAGAGCTTTAGTTTGGTGGTATTTATTCGCGACTCCGTTTTTTATTTTTTGCGATATAAGCGAAAACATAGCGGAAATTTTGAAAAAAAACAATATTTTCTTCTTTCTTTTTTAAAAGAAATCCAATAAAATCAAATTTTGTCATAAATTTAAGCCAAAATGTATTCTGCTACATGTTTTTTGTAAAAAAAATTCCGTTAAGTGTATAATGATCACGGACATATGTACGCAAATGATCATGTAAAAGGGGTGTGCAGGTGATCACGGACATATGTGTGCAGATAATCATTGGCACATGTGATTTTAGTGGGACATATGTGAGGGACATGTGTTTTTATTATTTAGGGACATGTGTGTTTTGGGGACATGTGTGTTTTGGGGACATGTGTGTTTTACTGTGGGGACATGTGTGTCTTACTGTGGGGACATGTGTGTTTTACTGTGGGGACGTGTGTTTTACTATGGGGGACCCTAGACTGGTGATCAGTGAGTAAAAAAACATCTCATACTCACTGATCACCAGCCGGCTGCAGCGATCCGCTCTCCTCTCCTCACCGACGACTTCCGTGTGAGGAGAGGAGGGCCGATTGCCTAGCAACCGGCTGTTTGTTTACATCACATGACAGCCGTGATTCGTCACGGCCGTCATGTGATCAGGCGGGCCAATCACCATGCCCTCCTGCCGATTCGAGATGCGCCGTGTCCGGGTGACACGGCCGCATCGGGATCGCGCCGCTGCGCGGGCACGCGCGCGCGCGATCCCTCTACTTCTGAAGGACGTTCCTGAACGTCCTATCAGAAGTAGACGGCTCCCACCCGGCCGTATATCTACATTGGCCGGGTGGGAAGTGGTTAAGTGTGGTCCCTGACATCACCAAAGCACTGCACATAATATTCATTGAATGTAATGCTATATAAAGCACACATACTACAGGAGATAGTCAAAGATAAAATAAATTATACAAGTAGGGCCATCGCTACCACTAGGCATTACCACCCAGTTAGTCCCTGCTGCTGTATGGAGCCGCACCGGTAATGCCGTGTACACACGAACGGCCTTTTCGACGGACTAGGTCCAGCGGACTGGACTCCGTCAGACAATTCGATCGTGTGTGGGCTCCAGCGGACTTTGCTTTCCCAAAAGTCAGACATAAAACATGTTTTAAATCTTTCCGACGGACTCGAGTCCGGTCGAAAAATCCGGTCGTCTGTGTGCTAGGCCGACGGACGAAGACCGACGCCAGGGCAGCTATTGGCTACTGGCTATAAACTTCCTTATTCTAGTCCGGTCGTACGTCATCACGTTTGAATCTGTCTGACTTTTGGAGTGATAGTGTGTGGGCAAGTCCGTTTGTTTGAAAGTCCGGCGGACTTCCGCTGCAAAGTCTGTCGGATAGTCCGCTGGACCAAGTCCGTTGAAAAGTCTGCTTGTGTGTACGCGGCATAAGCCTCAGCAATCAGATCTGTCAACAGACTTCCATCGGCTGTCCTAGCAACAAATCACATGCTTGCTCTGCCTCCAGGTCCCGACATTCAGAGAAGAAAAGGGGCAAGGAGGAAACTTTCTCCATGTCTATGAAACAGTAATAGACATTACATGAAACTGCTAGAGATCGCTGCTATTACAGCCCCTTTACAATCAATGATTCTATATTTGTACTCCTCCTACAACCCAAGAAAATTCCATAACAAGAGATCTGAGGAAAAAAAGCATAAAAAGAAGAAAGGGTTGTCAGAAAAAGTAAACATGGTGAGAAAGAAACAATCTATGCTATTTAACTACTAGAACCCTTCCTAAAAATATTACTTCTTCACTGGCCCGAGCAAGACCCTACTAAACAAAAACACAGACTAGTGTCTGCAGGGACCCCCAGGGCTGCACATTAATTGCCAAAGGGCTGCATGATGCCTCGAGAGTATTACAGAGATGTACTGTACATCTGTATACAGTATATACAGTACAAATTGAGGGTTGCAGCATCAAGAGCTTTTTATTGCTCATACAAAAGTAATAACATAAAAAAGTAATAGCATATGTTTCAGGCATCCCTGCCTTTTTTTTATCAGATTGAATGCATGGATGGACATTTGAACTACATTACTGTGTGCCTCTATTAGTTTTATATATACTGTATATGTTATGACAGTTGGGATGCTGTGTAAAAATCTACATAAAAACAAAATGCAAAGATTTGCAAACAAGTCAGATACATGATTGGGTATAAAAAGAGCATCCTATGCCCTATACGCAAGATAGGATTTTCCGACGGCAAATGTGCGATCGGAGCTTGTTGTCGGAAATTTCGACCATGTGTAGGCTCCATCAGACTTTTTCCATTGGAATTTACGTCACACAAAATTTGAGATCTGGATCTCAAATTTTCTGACAACAAAATCCGTTGTCAGAAATTCTGATCGTGTGTACACAATTCCGATGCACAAAGTTCCACGCATGCTCAGAATCAAGCAGAAGAGCCGCACTGACTATTGAACTTAATTCTCCTCGGTTTGTCGTAAGTGTTGTACGTCGCCGCGTTCTTGACGTTCGGAATTTCCGACCAACTTTGTGTGACCATGTGTATGCAAGACAAGTTTGAGCCAACATCCGTCGGAAAAAAAACATGGATTTTGTTGTTGGAAAATCCTATCATGTGTACAAGGCATTAGAGTGTCAGAGTCTCAGAAGTAAAGATGGGCAGAGCTTCACCAATCTGCATCTAAAATTTGTCCACCAATTTCAGACTAATGTTCCTTAATGTGAAATTGCAAAGACTTTAAATATATAATCTTCTACAGTACCCCTCACACTGCACTGCACCCACCTGGCACTGTATAGCAGTCCCCAATAGGGATGAGCCGAACACCCCCGGGTTCGGTTCGCACGAGAACCCGCGAACGGACCTAAAGTTCGTGCGAACATTAGAACCCTATTAATTACAATGGACGCGAACGTTCAAAATCAAAAGTGCTAATTTTAAAGGCTAATATGCATGTTATTGTCATAAAAAGTGTTTGGGGACCTGGGTCCTGCCCCAGGGAACATGTATCAATGCAAAAACATTTTTTAAAAACGGAAGTTTTTTCAGGAGCCGTGATTTTAATAATGCTTAATGTGAAACAATAAAAGTGTAATATTCCTTTAAATTTTGTACCTGGGGGGTGTCTATAGTATGCCTGTGAAGGGGCGCATGTTTCCCGTGCTTAGAACTGTCCCTGCATAAAGTGTCATTTTTGCAGGAAAAAAAGCTATTTAAAATCACTCGCGGCTAATGAATTGTCGGCTCCCGTAATACAGAGAACAGTCATTCATTGAAAGTCATTGATAAAAAAAAAGTCATTGATAAAAAAAAAAAAAAAAGTAATTGATAAAAAAAAAAAAAAAAAAAGCGTGGGGGTCCCCCCAAATTCAATTACCGGGCCCTTCAGGTCTGCTATGGATATTAAGGGGAACCCTGCGTCAAATTTAAAAAAAAATTACGTAGGGGTCCCCCTAAATATCCATACCAGACCCTTCAGGTCTGGGATGGATTTTAAGGGGAACCCCGGCCAAAAAAAAAAAAAAAAGGCATGGGGTCCCCCTCAAAATCCATACCAGACCCTTATCCGAGCACGCAACCTGGCAGGCCGCAGGAAAAGAGGGGGGGACGAGAGCGCCCCCCCCTCCCTCCTGAACCGTACCAGGCCACATGCCCTCAACATTGGGAGGGTGCTTTGGGGGTCTGTGACCCCTCAAAGCACCTTGTCCCCATGTTGATGAGGACAAGGGCCTCTTCCCCACAACCCTGGCCATTGGTTGTGGGGGTCTGCGGGCGGGGGGCTTATCGGAATCTGGAAGCCCCCTTTAACAAGGGGACCCCCAGATCCCGGCCCCCCCTGTGTGAAATGGTATTACCCCTACCATTTCACCAAAAAAGTGATAAAAATTGTAAAAAATGACAGGAGACGGTCTTTGACAATTCCTTTATTAAAATCTTCTTTCATCTTCTTTCTTCTGGTCTTCTTCCTTCTTCCTTTCTTCATTCTTCGGTTTCTTCATCTTCTCCTTCCAGCATCTTCCCGTAACACAATCATAAGAAGGGCTGTTGCTGAGAATACTGTCAGGTTGTTGAGTGGTGAAAGGCCTCTGGCCATTGTTCCAGTTGAGTTGACTACCAGTTGAGAGTATGTGCTCCGAAGGGAGATTCAGGGCCCCAACGCTGGCCAATTATATACAGGTAATGGAAGGTAACTTTGTTGAGCTTTGTTAAGAAAGAAAGGACCATGTAACATGACAGGGTGGTAAGGGTATCCAGTCAACGGAGGGTTAACATACAAGAGCTGCTGTTTAACTAGACTCTTACTCATTGGTTGGGGAAAAATTGAGCTGGGGGGAGCCTAGAGGGTATTAGCTGCTGGGGGGAGGGCTTTAGCAGTTGCAGAGCAGGAATCAGGGGACGAACATACCTCCCTCCCACCCTTTGTTTTTTGTTATGGTTCCGTTGGTTTTGCTGCTGTTTAATTTATGAATTGGCGTTTTGGGGTCCTTGATGGCGGTCTTAATCTGGTCATTGGGTACAACAGTAGGGGAACCATCTGAGGTATGGTATCCTCGAGTGGAAACGGTTCACTGCATAGTGACTGGGTATTGTTAAGAACCCTGGGTGACTGAGGTCAGTTGGGTTTAGGCCCTAAGTCAGTATGTTAGTTATTTAAAATAAATCTGTTTGTTAATAAAGGGTCGATTTCGGCCATTTAACTCCACCCTATATGTTGTGTGGTTCTTATTTAAATAAGTGAGTGGCATTGTTTATAATGTGGGAACATTTGGCGAGTTGGGTGGTTAGCTCTTAGCTACCCTAGTCATGATTTTGCTATAGTTTAGAATTATCTCACCAAGTGTAGGAGTCTGCTTGCAGTACTGTATAAATGTGGACCGTAACTTTGAAAAATACAGGCCTAAAATCCCTGTTTTACTATGTGTAGCACCCTTTAGTGCTAAAAGTGTAGATAGTTTTTTTGTGTGTTTAGTGTAGGTAAATTTGTGCAGGCTTGGCTGCAGCCAAGCCTGTCTGTGTTTTCCTGGGTTGGGCAGAAATCCAGGGAGAGCTGGATGACTCACAGGCAGAATCACTGAGACATCCCCCCTATTTCTGTGCTGGAACCTTCTAGAAAAATGGGAGGGAAAGTAGTGGAGCTGCTTGGAGTATTCTGAGGGCCCTGACCAATCCCCAACTTGGGTTGGCAGGGGGCAGTCCCCCTCAAATACTCTGGGTCAGCCCAGCTGGGGAGGGGAGTTTGGGTAGAATGTGGAGTGTTAGGCTGTCGTGGCCTTTGAGGGAGCTCCCCAGTCTGGGGGGGTTGACCTTGGGCCTGGGCTTGGGTGCAGACGGGACCTTCTCAAAACCCATGGAGGTATCCTGGCCAGGAGGCACTGGGAGCAAGGAGAGGACAGCAGAAGAGCACTGCCGGACAAGTCTCTAGGAGGAACAGGAACAGCCAAGAGGACTGGTGAGTTACACACAGTCAGGAGGACTGAGAGGCAAGCCTATGAGGACTGGAATGGAGCAGTCTGGGATGGGTGCAGAGCCAGTCAGGAGGACTGTGGTGGCACGGGCAGTGGAAAGGGGCAGCTGTAGCCAGGAGAGCTCACAGTGCCTGAAGAACCCACTTCCTCCTGGAGTGCCAAATCTCAGGTGGCTGAAGAGGATACGGGAAAGATCAAATCCAGCAAACTGAACAGAGGACTATCTGGATCAACTAGCAATACGTGCCTTTGAAGAATAATACCTGGGAAGACGCTGTGATTATCGATCCATTTCTTAAAGGCCTGGGCTGGGTATTAAGCCAAAAGCGTGTGTGATCTTGTGTAATAGGAGATCATTTAGAGTCGGTAAGCAGCAGTGTGTGTAGAGGTGGAGGTTATATCTTTCTCAGCCATGACTCTTGGGTGTATCGTGTGTCAGTCTCACATCTGAAAATCATATTGATACAGTGGACTATCCATAATATGATACAATGTGATAACTAATCAATAAATGTTTTATTTTTGCACAGGAGTCACTTTATATACAAAAATCCAACACTACCAATGTTTATTGCACACATTCACTTTATATGAAGGTTTAGCGCAACTTAATATAGAAAGTGCCTGAAGAGCAGCAGCCACAGATAGGACAGCTAGCACCAAAGACTTCAATTGTTACTGCCCCATAGGGGCCCAAGGTCCCTGCCTGCAAAGGGCATTCAACCAGACCCAGCTGAGATTGTGCTGGGTCTGAAACCTGTGCTAGCTGGTCCTGGGAGTGATAGTCTGCAAGCAAGTGTGTGCTGGAGGTAGAGGAGGAAAGAATACAAAGGAGGGTTTTTGGGACTTTATATGAGGCACATTAAAGACGCTGGATAAGTTGTAAATATAATGACATGTTTTTTTGGCATGTACACATAGAGGGCATACAGAAACTTGTACATACATCAGTAAAAATTATTATTTTTCATTTATATACATACCAATGACACATTTAAATTTATCTCTATACATGCATAACATGCAGATACTGAGTAATGTACAGTACAGTATATTGTACATTAATATGAACCAATTCTGCTCCATCTTATAAAATCGTTGTAAAAAACATTCGACTTATTGGTCTTTATATATTTTCTGCAAATACATTTTGCATCCACTCCCGACGAAGTGGAATTAGTCCACGAAACGCATCGAGCTTTCACAGATGCATATATGTTCGGTAATATCCAGTTCAAATTTCATATATTTGGTCCTTTTTTACAACGGTTTTCTAAGATGGAGCAGTATTGGCTCATATTGATGTACAATATACATTGCTCAGTATCTGCATGTTATGCATGTATAGAGCTAAATTACAATGTGTCATAACATTGGTATGTATATAAATGAAATATGATCATTTTTACTGATGTATGTACAAGTTGCCGTATGCCTTCTATGTGTATATGCCAAATAAACATGTCATTATGTTTGCAACTTATCCAGCGTCTTCAATGTACGTCATAATCCCCATCTTTTCTATTCCTGAATAGGAATGGAGGCACTTACTTCATTTAAAGTCCCAAACAAACCTCATTTTTTATAGAGGAGGAAAGAATGTATATGCTGGAGTGTACATAGTTCAAGTCCCTACAGAGTTTCATTGATCAAATGGGCATGCCATATGCACCCTTCCCCATCCAAGTTCAATTCCCCTAATAAAAACAAAAAAACAAAAAACAAAGCTCCAAAGACTGCTTCTTGACTCTGAGCGACTGAAAATTTGTGTGCCTGGCTGTGCAGTGTGGGAGATGACCACATTACCAGCGGCCCTTACGTGGGGTGGCGCTACATATGGTTTAGCATAGTGGTTACCCAGTGCTATGGTGCTTGTTGTACAGTATTTCACTGTGCTTTATCTGCTGACCAAAGGTGTGTCGTGAGATCAGGTACCATCTGAGTTGGTCATCACATCCAGAAGCAGAAGGACCCAATCAACGCAACTCTTGTGGGGGGTAGTGGTTTTTTTTTTTTGGCCTTGGGATACACTTTAATTAAAAATTCAGATTTTCTTTGATGAGTTGCCATGTATTTAGCCAGAATCTACACAGAAATAAGAGCGCATAATAAGTCCGTTTTGTACAAAGAACAGCAGATGTGACCTGTCAGAAATGACTTTAACAAACATCCCACACATTTGAAAATAACTGCGTTGTGCATAAAACATGGACAGCAGACAAGTGTCACCTGTTTTCCTGTGGTCAGCATACTGGGGTATCCCACATAATAAGGAGGGCGGGAGCTGGAGAGCAGAAACTAGCTATGTTGTAACATTTTGTTTGTCCTCTACTTCTCATGTTTAATGTTGTTTCTGTATCAGAAGATACTTGTATTTGTGAATTTACTGGAGTCCAGCTCTCTCTGCTCTGCTTCTATCTAGCCCTAAGCTAGCCATGCATATACGTTTAGATTTCTCTTACTCAGCAAGTGGGAATTGGGAAAAATAAATTGTTGGGGCAAAAAAAAGTCAATTTGAAAGAGGACCTGCGTGTTCTTGAAACATCCATAGCCCCTTTGTGTATCGATCTTCTCCAGTAAATTTACTTTTGAAAATCTATATGGTGTGCTAACCTATATAAAATTTTAGCTGACTTTACCAAAGGTCACACATCCTGGTATATGGCCTGTAGGTAAGTGTGAAATGTGAATAAGTTTGTAGGCAGGTGCAGTCTGCTTTCCCCACTGCAGGGGGTGCTCAACCACAGCAGCAGTGCAGAGTTAGAGGAAGTCAAGAGGAACTTAACCAAGTTCTCTATGGTTTCCTGGGATATAAGGGCAGCGATCTGGTTGGATGCTGGCAGCATGCTGGCAGCCCATGTGACTCTGCTGGCCATCTTGGGTCCAGCAGAGTCTTTTTAAGACTCTGGCTCCTGGGTTTGCCGCGCTTTTAGCACGTGGATAGTCACCTGTCTGTCAGGGACAGTATTAGCAGCAGGGAAAGGTTCCAGACAAGTAGGGAACCTTTAATGATCCACTTCTATTCCTGGAAACCTCCCTGCTTGGGCTTGGACTGGCCAGGCTGCATTCCACTTCTCCTCATGACAGATGCTGTCAGCTTGGCTGAGACCTGCTCCATTATACGCTGTTGTGATCTGTACGTGTTCTTGGTTGAGCTTCCTTCTGCTAATATTGAGTTCTCTCAATCCTGTGTTATTGCTGCCACACCATGATGCACACACCTACAATTTTATACATAAAAGCAATAAAAGGTTCTAACCCTTCCCCGTTTTACAAAAAAAAAAAGCTGTTTTTTGCACTGGAGAGAGATTTACTATTACTTCCTGTTTTAACAGGAAGTGAGGAAAATATCCTTAATGGGGACACATCAACAAATGGATTTGAAAGTGTTCTTTGCCTTCTACTGTCTGAGCAAAATGGATGAAGTTGGGCCTTATTTGTATTTTTTCATCCTGACCATGGGTAAAGAAAATATATACAAAATTACTATGTGTTTCCTTTAAACACCCAGCCAGACTTTGGTTAAGCCCACCATCTGCTGCAATGCACTTTGCCTCTTCACCGTTCCACCTCGCTTGGGTGCCCCAATAATTTTTCTCTGTAATGGGCTCTTTTACTTAAACTTTCCAAGGTCAGTACAAACCTTAAATACAGCCCCGCTTCATACTGGAAAATCCTCGTTATCTTCTGAAACCGTTGCGCAAATTGTATTGAAGTGTGACTGCCAAGCTTTGAACGCGGATTGTGTGCCGTCTAGGTTACCGTCTCCTGTGACTTTTACTCCACTGCAAAACACTTCATTACATTGGTAGAAAATCAGACAAGAAACCCAAATAATAAAAGCCAAAAGATAAATTGAAAGTATGTTACGTTCATTAATCTAAATAAGATGTATGGCACCTGGGGAGCATCTTTGATTGCTTTTAGGGCTTGCGTTGCACATTAATTGGTTGTATTAACTGGTTCGAACAGCTCTGTACATTTAAAAATCAGGATCCTGTTGTCTTTCTTTAAACATAGATAACGCTTTTTTCCTCCATCGTGGCTGATTCAAACCATCTACATACTGCGCCTTTAACCCCCGCACCCCGCCTGGGCCGTCACATTCCTTTCCATTTCTCTCACCTCTTTACAACATAATGCTTTCAGACATGTACTGTAGTAATAGGTAACCTAATCTGCCAGTTTGTATCTAACGTTTTCCTGTCCCTGCTGGGGGTCGATTGTGGATCTCATTATTGCCATCCATCTGCTTGTCTTTAAGTTTGCTGTAAATTACTCACAGGTTTTCTGCTTGTAGAGCACACACACACACAGATTTACGTAAGTCAGCAGAGAACAAGACAGGGATTAAACAGCGTTGGTAATCCATGCATCTCTGTCATCGCCTCCTCTATGTAACCATTCATTGGATTCTCATGTTGCAAATGGAAAAATTGACTCTTTTCAAAGCAAGTTTTTAACTTTTATACAATTTAAATAGGCCCTGTCCCTAAAGATTAAAAACCTTCAGGTCTCTGCAATAGAAGACGATGTATACTCCCCTCATTCATTCAAAATTTTCTGGGGGTGTCAGATGCCCACACCTCCCCACCATGTACAATTATTCCTACCTTTGACCCTACGTCACTGCTGAGTTCTATAGCGCCATAAAAGTTATATATGGACTAACACACTATTCATGGACTTGTAGCAATTTTTTGGGGGGTAATGAGAAATGGCCTCCCCAAACACAATATCGAGCACAGAAAAGCGGCACTGATGGGCACTGATATGCTGCACTGATGGATACTAATTGGCACTGATGGGGCTGCACTGATCATCAGTGGCGCCACTAAGGTTGGTGTCACCCGGTGCGATAAAACATGGTGTCACCCCCCTCCACCAACTATAGTCCCCCCAGTACAGACCCCCCTCCACTAAGTATAAACCCCCCTCTGTCAGTGCAGACCCTCTACAAAGTATAAACCCCCTCCCTCAGTATAGACCTCCCCCTTGGTATAGACCTCCCTCCATTAGTACAGACCCCCCAGAACAAACCACCCCCCTCCATAGCTAACCACCCCCCCCCTCCATTAGTACAGACCACCCCAGAACAAACCCCCCCCCCCTCCATTAGCCAGGGCTTTCATTACCCTCGGGATGGTGTCACCCCTTCAGTGGGTAGCACCCCGGTGCGGACCATAGCCCCCGCCTAGCGATTCCACTGCTGATCATCAGGGCACTCGATCAGTTGATTTTCAGTGTAAGTGTGCCCTGTCAGCCTTGCCAGTTATCGGCTCTTCTTTCCTCACACAGTGACAGCGCGATAAACGTCAAGTTTGTTTACATGTTGTTTACATGTGATCAGCTGTGATTGGACACAGCTGATCACATGGTAAAGGGCTGTCGTGATTGGCCCTTTACTTTGATCTGTGATCAGCCGTGTCCTTTGGACACAACGGTCACAGAGTGCGCCTAATGCACGTCCCAGGGGGCGCGGGAGAGGCGTGTTCTTGGAGGATGTCCATGGACATCCTCCCAGAACAAGAGAGGCACACTATACCCATTTTTCAGCAATGCAACGGCACTGAGGTGGTTAAGATCACCCAAGCACAGATGTGATCTGCATTGACACTGTTAATTCCTTGCTCTCTGTGCTGACTTACACTGATGACACTTATGACACTTAAAGTGGTTCTAAGGGCAGAAGGTTTTTTATCAGTGGAGGCTGGTGTTTTTTCTTTTTTTGGGGGGGTGGCAAACAATGCACCCTCACACTCCTCCCGGTCCTTCTGTTCAGCCGTATCCCCCCCCCTGGGTCGTTCAGTCAGTCGGTTGGTTGGTCGGCCACCCCCGCACTTACCCCATCTATGGCACGGGCAGTGTTTCTCTCCAGGTGATGGGCAGCGGCTTCTCCTGCATCTCCTCACAGCGTCTGTGCGTCTCCTCCCTCCTCCTCCATCCTCCTTGGCCAATAGGATCGCTTTTCCTTTTGGGAAATCAGGAAACAGGTCTCAAGACCCACTTCCTGATTGGCCGGGAGGAGAATCAGTGTGACAATAGTGAATATTCATTCGCTATTATTACACAACTGGGTGGGCTTGGGGGTGCAGTGCTCTGTCCCCGAGCCCACCCCTTTTTAAAGCCTATTGGAGCCTCTGACTCTAATCACGTGCTTAAAAAAAAAAAATACCATTGGAATCCATGCGTCTGGCGCCCTGCATGTAGATTAGGGGGCCGGATGCATGGATAGGGGGGCGGCGCCCCTGCGCCCTGCATTACGGGCCCCACTGTTTTTTTTATCTTAATGCATTCTATGCATTCAACCTTTTGTGTGATGCGGCCCCCCTTGGTCCCCCTAATACTTACCTGAGACCCTTCTTGATCCAGCAATGTTGTACGAGAGTCTCAGCTGTCTGGGACTCTCCCTCCTCATTGGCTGAGACAGCAGCGGGTGCCATTGGCAAAATCACTGCACAGAGCAGGTAAGTATAACATGTTTATTATTTTTAAACAAAAAAAAAAAAATTTTAATATCACTTTAAGCACTCCAGACACCCTTATGTATAGAGGACACCACATACCAGGTGTGCAGCATTTTGAGGCTGATTCCGCTGAGCCTGTACCAGGCTCCACCAATACAACAGTTCATGTCACCTCTCTCCCACTGACACATCCCATGGCAACTATGGGATACAGGAAACACACTCTCTCTCCAACCTCCGTGCTTGCTCTTATACCATCAGGGAGTTGTGTGATTGGCCCCAAAATTATTCTGCGGCAGCACAACAACCCCAAATATTCAGCCAATGTCATTAAGAACCATTGGCGGCTGGTGGTATATTTTTTTGGGGGGGGCGGCAAACAAACCACCCGCCTGCCTCCCCCCCCCCCCCCGCGGACAGTCACCAGCCTCGCATTTACCCCATCTAGGTCGCGGGCAACGTTTCCTCTGGGCGGCGTCTCCTCCTCCTGGTGCTTCATGTGGCTTCCCCTGTGCCCCTCCCACCTCCTCTTCGGCAGCCAATCATTTCTCCTCTCGGCCAATCAGGTGAAGGGTCTCAGGACCCGCTTCCTGATTGTCTGGGAGGAGAATCAGTAAGACAAGAGAGAATATTAATTCACTAATGTTACACAACTGGGTGGGCTCTGGGCGCAGCGAGCCCACTCTTTTTTGAAGCCTATTAGAGCCTCTGGCTCTAATCACGTGCTTCTAAAAATAAAAAAATAAAAAAAACATTGGAATCCATGCGTCCGGTGCCCCACAATTAGATTAGGGGGCCTGATGCATGATAGTTAGCAATCCCGGCATTCCAGGAATGTAACTGTTTTTTGAGATCATTGAATCTGCTTTAAAGCGTAACTAAACCCTCCTATCTTTCACAGCAAAGAAAGCTGTCATCTTAGCTTCTGTATGAACTGCAGTTGCCATGGTGTTGCACTTAAGACACCAACCATTTGATGGCTTGACAGTTCGGTTGAAACCACAGGCAAATGTGACAGTTATCATTCATGTCTGTAACTAATTTGGGAAACATTAAATCGATGGGTTTAGTTCCACTTTAAATACGTCATCCAATTGCATTTTTGTTTATAATTTTAAACACTCCAAAACAATTTTTGTTATCTTTGTAACAGCATAACATAATTTTTAAAAAGTTTATTTATTTATTTTATCCCTAGATCACTATTGCCATGGCAACCAACAACTGGTCAGCAATATTGTGCTGGGAACTCAGCCAACTCTCCTCCAATGAGAAAGTACTCTGACCCACCCCCGCCCGAACAGCCATTAACTGTGAAGATCAGTGTACTGTTGCTTCTCCTCCCCCTAGCTCTTATGTAGTTGAGAACAGAGGGAATGTGATCACTTATAAAAAAGGGAAAAAAGGTATTTATAAGTTTTTTGTTTTTTTTTAATCTATACACAAATGTCTGCTTTTCATTTCAATTTTAAACTGAATGGGTTGTCTTATAAGGTGATCATTTACAATCACTTTAAAGTGGTTGTAAACCTCTCTGTGTCACTTGTACCTATAGGTAAGCCTATAATAAGGCTTACCTATAGGTACTGTAAGTATCTCCTAAACCTGCGCCGTTTAGGAGATATGTGCTGTACCCTGTTGATGTCATTGGCGCATGCGCTGTGAAGAAGCCGCCCTCCGTGCTGTTTCTTTACTAGCAAGTGTTGTAACTTACAGCTCCCGCACGCATCCGCGGGAGTGACATCATGCGACTCCGGCCAGTGGCAGAGTCGGAGTCCGCTGCCCCGGAAGGAAGAGGGGCGAAGATGGATGCGGCCACCAGCGGGGACAGCGCTGGCTTTGTTTTCAGGTAAGTGGCACATAATGGGCTAGTATGCAATGCACACTAGCCCATTATGCTTTTACTTTGCAGGGGAAAAAAGAGGAAGTAAAACCAATCAGGGTTAACTTCCCCTTTAAAGCGTGTTCACACCACATCCAGTGAGCTGGGTTGATCTACCCTGCCCTGTGTAGTTTGCTGCATAAAATTGCAGCAAGCTTGCATTTTCTTGGATCAAAACTTGCTGCACTGGATGTCACCCCACAGCATTGCAATCCTTTGTGGTGCATAAACTTGAATGAAGTGACATTTTTGGACACTTACGTAAAGTAAAAAAAAAAAAGAAAAATGAAACGGTTTGCTGCATTGTCACAACGCATCGCCTCTCGTTGCTCCCACACACGTATTTAAGCATGTGAGCTTCTGTGAAAAAGCCCTTAGGCCCCTTTCACACCGGGGCGTTTTTCATGCGGTGCAGCGCTAAAAATAGCGCCTGTTCACCGCATGAAAAAATCCTGCCCCTTTAACTCCAGTGTGAAAGCCGGCGGGCTTTCACACTGGAGCGGTGCGCTAGCAGGATGACAAAAAAAGTCCTGCTAGCAGCATCTTTGGAGCGGGATAGGAGCGGTGTGTTCACCGCTCCTATACCGCTCCTTCCCATTGATTACAATGGGAGACCGCGGTAAAACCGCGGCAATACCGCGGTTACCGCGGCAATACCGCGGCTACGGCGGCGCTCTGCGGGGGGTGTTTAACCCTTTTTCGGCCGCTCGCGGGGGGTAAAACCGCACCGCGAGCGGCCGAAAACCGCGGTGAAAACGACGGTAAAGCAGCGCTAAATATAGCGCTGCTTTACCGTCACTGCGGCTCACCGCCCCAGTGTGAAAGGGGTTAGTGGCAAGGAGAAGTGAGGGAAGAATTATATAATTGAGAGACCCTTGCAGAGCTCAGCCAGAATGGAGAAAGGGGTATTTCTGGAAATGATATGCTGTAGTGTGCCAGGAATAGGAGAGTGACTTTTCTAGGGACATCCTGATGCTTTGCTGAGAGTGGGGGGAACAGTGGTATTTTACAACTACATTGCTCAATGCATAGGCCAAGAGACTTAACTTAAAGCGGTGTTCCAGCT
Source organism: Lithobates sylvaticus (assembly GCA_028564925.1). Lineage (NCBI taxonomy): Eukaryota > Metazoa > Chordata > Amphibia > Anura > Ranidae > Lithobates > Lithobates sylvaticus. Next base: position 186,961,836 of record CM053029.1, on the reverse strand, counting down.
GATATTGTACTTTTTAGATAAAAATACCCCTATAATTCACATGCTTAGTGTATTCTAGTAAATGTATACGGTAAACTAAGGTCCGTTTAGTATATTTGCAGCATTGTTTTCTTACTTTAGTAAATCCCAGCACACCACTGCCATCTCCTGTGTGGGCATCTAAAGCCGGAGTGTATCTCTTCCTGTATTCCGTGCATGCTGGCTACCTGCCGATCTCGCGCATGTGCAGTGTGGTGCGAGCAGTATAATAGCTTGGAGGTCGGGTTTCCATAGCAACGGTGGCGTCGGAGGAAGTTGCCACCCCTTTGCTATGCCTGTTGCCTCCTGGGATTGATGACACACATCTCCCAGGAGACAATGCAAAGCCGGAAATGACGTGCGGCGCCGCGGCCACTAAGGAGGAAGTGAAAAAAGAAAAATGCTGAAAGAAAGTAAGTGACCCCCCCAAAAAAATGCCAGTTTGTTTTAGGGTACACATTAGTGCTGGATGGTGAGTGTAAAATGTGGGTGGAACTCCGCTTTAGGCAGAGTCAGTTGATCAAAACTCAAAAATTACTGATTTATTAACTAAAGATTGAGCTTTTCTGAAAAAAAATATACAATTGCTATATCTTGTGACATGTTAGGAATTAATTTATGCAAACTTTTAAAGCTACGGAAAGGTCCACTTAGAGTGTAGACTCCACTTTTGAACTTGTACCTACAGGCAAGCCTATAATAAGGCTTATCTGTAGGTACAGTGAATATCTCCTAAACTTACACTGTTTAGGAGATATTCACAATCAATGCTGCTGGTGACGTCACCGGCACATGCGCTCTGAAGGGGCGGCATGCCTGTGCGCATGCGAGGGAGTGACGTCACCGCGGCTCCAGCCATTCATACAGCCGGAGCCCACGAACCTGGAAGGATGACCGTGTGAAGCTGGCAGCGCCAGGGATCCGTGACAGTCATGCATGGGAGGGATCTGCTGTACAGGTAAGTCTGTCATAATGTTCTAGTAGGTGCATACTGTTCTAGTTGGTGCATACTACTAGTACATTATAACTTAACCCTGCAGAGGGGGGCACTTCATTTTCATTGTGGCTTACTACCATAATTCCCCTAAAAATGCTGTCACCTCGGCTTGAGCTACAATAAGTCCCATTACACCTCGTAACTTTGCTGTTGGTAAGGATTGCTTCTTGGCTGCACAAACTGCCCAAAGTTATCGACTGGTCCACTTTTGTAATAGTGGTGTAATACCAGATTTAACCAGCAAGTGGCATTGAAGACAAGCTCTGTAATTGCAGCTACCAATACAAATAACACCAGAAGCTGATGAAGGGGGGACCCTCTCATTTTAATACACACAGGTGTCACGATCAAATGAGAATTTCTTGCTAAGCTGGAAATACCCTTTACCTGCAAATAATCATATTTGTTTCTGGATATCTTGCAGCAGCAAGGCCATATGTATATAATAATCCTTATTTTCTATCATTCTGTCATAGCGCTCTATGCACATCACTCTGCAGACACCATTATTTTATGCCCCGTGGGGCTTAATTACAATTTAATTGTCATGCCTGAGGCGTTGGAAAATTAAAGAAGATAAAAGATCCAGGGAGAGTTGACAATCTAAGTGGTGTGAAATGTTTGTCCTGAGAGTGGCATTAGCTCAAGAATGGTGGCAGAACACACCAGGCCTGATGATGATAATTCCCTTCAATTTAAGCATTATATGTTCAGTATACCTCCTATCCTACACAAACCTGTACTGAGACAAATAGGACAGCACGATTGAATGACTGATTAAAAGCAAGGAGGCAGATCTTGAGTTTGCCTTCATTTGCTGCATACTTCCAGGTCACTAACTGAGCAGCTATTGAGACTAAAGACAGCCAAGTTGCCTGCATTTTCGAAAGGAGGTCAGGAATAACAGCCCCATCCTGCATTTGGTTTTACCTACAGGTAAGCTTATAATAAAGCTTACCTGTAGGTGAAATGATATTTCAGTGAGCAGCAGCCAGTGACATCACCAACGCATGCGCTCTGAAGGAACAACATACCTTTCAGAGCTCTGAGCCATGGCTGTGACTCCATCCCGCAAACCCATAAGGATGACCGAGTGAAGATGGAAGTCGCTTTTCAGAGAATGACTACTAGACATTACTAGACTAATAGAAAATGCATGCACGCAGGGGCGTAACTATAAATCACAGGGCCCCATAGCAAAATGTTGTTTGGGCCCCCCCCCCCCCCCCCCAAAAAAAAAATTTGAACTGTGCAAAACAGATGACACTCTGACTCCCACTCCCTTCCTACCTCTTGTCCAGACTCCAGAGCCTCCTCATGTGCCGAAAACGATGTCCCTTCACAGGTGCGCTCGAGCGTTCTGCCAGCCATCGGAGTGCTTCCTTACATCTCAGGTGTCACTGTCCCCAGCCAGCGGAGTGCCTCCTTACATATCAGGTCCCCAGCCAGCAGAGTTCCTCCTTACATCTCAGGTCCCCAGCCAGCGGAGTGCCTCCTTACATCTCAGGTCCTCAGCCAGCAGAGTTCCTCCTTACATCTCAGGTCCCCAGCCAGCGTAGTGCCTCCTTACATCTTAGGTCCCCAGCCAGCGGAGTGCCTCCTTACATCTCAGGTGTCCCCAGCCAGCGGAGTGCCTCCTTACATCTCAGGTGTCCCCAGCCAGCGGAGTGCCTCCTTACATCTCAGGTGTCCCCAGCCAGCAGAGTTCCTCCTTGCATCTCAGGTCCCCAGCCAGCGTAGTGCCTCCTTAAATCTCAGGTCCCCAGCCAGCGGAGTGCCTCCTTACATCTTAGGTCCCCAGCCAGCGGAGTGCCTCCTTACATCTCAGGTGTCCCCAGCCAGCGGAGTGCCTCCTTACATCTCAGGTGTCCCCAGCCAGCGGAGTGCCTCCTTACATCTCAGGTGTCCCCAGCCAGCAGAGTTCCTCCTTGCATCTCAGGTCCCCAGCCAGCGTAGTGCCTCCTTAAATCTCAGGTCCCCAGCCAGCGGAGTGCCTCCTTACATATTAGGTCCCCAGCCAGCGGAGTGCCTCCTTACATATTAGGTCCCCAGCCAGCGGAGTGCCTCCTTACATCTCAGGTGTCCCCAGCCAGCGGAGTGCCTCCTTACATCTCAGGTGTCCCCAGCCAGCGGAGTGCTTCCTTACATCTCAGGTGTCCCCAGCCAGCGGAGTGCCTCCTTACATCTCAGGTGTCCCCAGCCAGCGGAGTGCCTCCTTACATCTCAGGTGTCCCCAGCCAGCGGAGTGCTTCCTTACATCTCAGGTGTCCCCAGCCAGCGGAGTGCCTCCTTACATCTCAGGTGTCCCCAGCCAGCGGAGTGCCTCCTTACATCTCAGGTGTCCCCAGCCAGCGGAGTGCTTCCTTACATCTCAGGTGTCCCCAGCTAGCGGAGTGCCTCCTCACATCTCAGGTGTCCCCAGCCAGCGGAGTGCCTCCTTACATCTCAGGTGTCCCCAGCCAGTGGAGTGCCTCCTTACATCTCAGGTGTCCCCAGCTAGCGGAGTGCTTCCTTACATCTCAGGTGTCCCCAGCCAGCGGAGTGCCTCCTTACATCTCAGGTGTCCCCAGCCAGCGGAGTGCTTCCTTACATCTCAGGTGTCCCCAGCTAGCGGAGTGCTTCCTTACATCTCAGGTGTCCCCAGCCAGCGGAGTGCTTCCTTACATCTCAGGTGTCCCCAGCCAGCGGAGTGCTTCCTTACATCTCAGGTGTCCCCAGCCAGCGGAGTGCCTCTTACATCTCAGGTGTCCCCAGCCAGCGGAGTGCCTCCTTACATCTCAGGTGTCCCCAGCCAGCGGAGTGCTTCCTTACATCTCAGGTGTCCCCAGCCAGCGGAGTGCTTCCTCACATCTCAGGTGTCCCCAGCCAGCGGAGTGCCTCCTCACATCTCAGGTGTCCCCAGCCAGCGGAGTGCTTCCTTACATCTCAGGTGTCCCCAGCCAGCGGAGTGCCTCCTCACATCTCAGGTGTCCCCAGCCAGCGGAGTGCTTCCTTACATTTCAGGTGCCCCCCTACCCCCCATTGGCCCGATTGGAGCCCTTCTATATCCCAACTGCAGTGTCTCCCAGGGGGGAACAAATTAGAGGCGGAGCCGGCCGGATACAATAGAAATTGAGCTGCCGCACCGCCCACTCCCCACCCCTTGGATGACAGACAGACCAGGGGCGGGGGGTGGGCGGCGCCACAGCTCTATTTCTACTGTAGCTAGGCAGGCTCCCTGTCTAACTCCTGTGGTCTTCGGCAAAATGGCGGCCGGCGGAGACAAAATCTCCGCCGGCCGCGGACCTCTAGTGGCGGCAGCGGCAGGGAAAAAGTCCTATTTATTGTCAACTAGGATGGGGCCCTACTAGGCTGCGGGCCCCATAGCAAATGCGTGGGTCGCTATGGCGGTAGTTCCGCCACTGCATGCACGAAGAATGGCTAAAAGAAATGTGCATGCACGAAGAATGGCTAATTGAAATGCACATGCTCGCAGAATTCTTGGCAGAATGGCGACTAGAATTCACCCTGTTTTTCACATGTCTCTATTAAAATTAGATGTTTCCAAACAGTTTCCTGATCGAGAACCAGAGACACCAGGTCCCCTACTCGTAGAGGGTAATGAGGAATATGAGGTGGAAGCCACCCTGGATTGCAGGAAAAGGGGAGATTAAACCCAGTTCCTCATTAAATGCAACAGCTATGGTCTTGAGGATAATAATTCCTGGAAGCCTTCTTCTAATGTTCATGCTCCATGGTTGGTGCAAGCTTACCTCCAACTCCACCCTGGGAATCTGACCTTGGTGGGGACCCGGAGGCTGTCCCTTAGGGGGGGCAATATCAGGGAATGACTACTAGACATTTGGCTGATAGAAATGTGCATGCACGAAGAATGGCTAATAGAAATGTGCATGCACGAAGAATGGCAAATTGAAATGCACATGCTCGCAGAATTCTTGGCAGAATGGCGACTAGAATTCACCCTGTTTTTCACATGTCTCTATTAAAATGAGAGGTTTCCAAACTGTTTCCTGATCAAGAACCAGAGACTCCAGGTCCCCTGCTCGTAGAGGGTAATGAGGAATATGAGATGGAAGCCATCCTGGATTGCAGGGAAAGGGGAGATCAAACCCAGTTCCTCATTAAATGCAACAGCTATGGTCTTGAGGATAATAATTCCTGGAAGCCTTCTTCTAATGTTCATGCTCCATGGTTGGTGCAAGCTTACCTCCAACTCCACCCTGGGAATCTGACCTTGGTGGGGACCCGGAGGCTGCCCCTTAGGGGGGGGGGGGGGGCTATATCAGGGAATGACTACTAGACATTTGGCGAATAGAAATAGAAATGTGCATACATGAAGAATGGCTAATAGAATTGCGCATGCGCACATACTTCTCGGCAGAACGGTGACTAGGCATGCGCACAGATGGGCACTCAATGCATGTTGGCACCAGACAGACTATTTAAAGGGGCTCATGCTCCAGTGCCTTGAAAAAGTATTCATACCCCTTGACATTTTCCACATTTTGTCATGTTACAACCAAAAACGTAAATGTATTTTATTGGGATTTTATGTGATAGACCAACACAAAGTGGCACATAATTGTGAAGTGGAAGGAAAATGATAAATGGTTTTCAACATTCTTTACAAATAAATATCTGAAAAGTGTGGCGTGCATTTTGTATTCAGCCCCCCTTTACTCTGATACCCCTAACTAAAATCGAGTGGAACCTATTGCCTTCAGAAGTCACGTAATTAGTAAATAGAGTGTCCACCTGTGTGTCATTTAATCTCAGTATAAATACAGCTGTTCTGTGAAGCTCTCAGAGGTTTTTAAGAGAACCTTAGTGAACAAACAGCATCATGAAGGCAGAGGAACACATCATGCAGGTCCGGGATAAGGTTGTGGAGAAGTTTAACCACTTAATAACCAGCCCATAGCCGAATGACGGCTACAGGGCGGTTTATTAACTCTGGGAGGGCATACAGTGACGTCTTCCCAGAATTCCGCTCTCGCGCGCCCCCTGGGGCGCGCACCCGAGAAATTCCGTGACCAGAGGACCCAGCGCATCACGGTGAACGGCCGCTGATCGTGCCCGTTTACCATGTGATCGCTCCGTCAAATGACGGCGCGATCACATGTAAACAAACCGGCGTGATTTCCGGTTCCTCCCTCCCCTCTCCGTCCAGTGTGAGCGGAGAGGGGAGAGATCGGTGGCAGCAGCGTTGTGGGCTGCATGTGTAGTGCCCGCAGCGCTGCACAGTGAGAGATCCATTGATCCATCCCTGCTCACCCATCCATACCCAGCTATACTCTGCATACCCAGCCATACTCTGCATACCCAGCTATACCCAGTCATACTCGGCATACCCCGTCATACTATGCATACCCAGCCATGCTCTGCATACCCAGTCATACTCTGCATACCCAGCCATACTCTGCATACCCAGCCATACCCAGTCATATTCTGCATACCCAGCCATACTCTGCATACCCAGCCATACCCAGCCATACTCTGCATACCCAGCCATACCCAGCCATACTCTGCATACCCAGCCATACTCTGCATACCCAGCCATACCCAGCCATACTCTGCATACCCAGCCATACTCTGCATACCCAGCCATACCCAGCCATACCGATCCATACCCATCTATACTCTGCATACCCACCCATCCATACTCTGCATACCCATCCACCCATACTCTGCATACCCATCCATACTCTGCATACCCATCCATACTCTGCATACCCATCCATCCATACTCTGCATACCCATCCATCCATCCTCAGCAATACTCATCCATCCATCCATGCTCAGCCATCCCATCCACCCCCATCCATAATTAGCCATACCCATCTGTACACAGCCGTACCCAGCCATACCCAGCAGTACTCAGCCGTAACCAGCCGTACCCAACCTACTCAGCCGTACCCAACCTACTCAGCCGTACCCATCCGTACCCAGCCGTACCCAGCCGTACTCAGTCGTACCCAGCCATACTCAGCCATACTCAATCGTACTCAGTCATCCCATCTATACCCATCCATACTCAGCCGTACCCATCCATACTCAGCCGTACCCGGCCATACTCATTCAGGCACAGTCATCCCCATCCATGGCTCATCCAACCCCATTAATGCTCATCTATCCCCATTCATGCTCATCCATGCCACATCCATGCCACTACAGTGCCTCACAAAAGTGCAATAGGTAGTCAAATTAGATTTGAAACTTATGTCCCTAGAACACCTGACGGTGCTCCCTGCATGTTGGGCATCTCTATGTGGCAGCGCTGTGGAAAAGTCTCACACATGTGGTATCGCCGTACTCAGGAGGAGTAGGAGAATCTATTTTGGGGTGTAATTTTTGCCATGTACGTGTTATGTGTTAGAAATATTGTGTAAATGCACAACGTTGGGTAAAAAAAATGTGTTTTCATTTTCTTTACACATTTTCCAAAAACTTGTAGAAAAAAATGACATGTTCAAAAGACTTGATATGCCTCATAGATTATACATTGGGTTGTTTTCTTTCCAAAATGGGGTCATTTTTGGGGCTTTTCCATCGTCCTGGTACTCCAGGGCCTTCAAAAGTGTAAGAGGTAGTCAAGAAATTATATGTGTAATTTATGCTCCAAGAATGCCTGATGGCGCTCCCTGCATTTTGGGCCTCTGTATGTGGCCAGGCTGTGTAAAAGTCTCACACATGTGGTATCGCCATACTCAGGAGGAGTAGTAGAATGTGTTTTGGGGTGTAATTTGTGCTATGCATATGCTGTGTGTGAGAAATAACCTGCTAATACCCGCGATCGTCTCACGCAGAGGAAGAACGGGGAGATGCTAATGTAAACAAGCATCTCCCTGTTCTGCCTAGTGACAGTGTCACTGATCTCTGTTCCCTGTGATCGGGAGCAGAGATCAGTGACATGCCACACGTAGCCACACACCCCCCACAGTTAGAATCACTCCCCAGGACATACTTAACCCTTACACTGCCCCTAGTTGTTAACCCCTTCACTGCCAGTGTCATTTACACAGGAATCAGGGCATTTGTATAGCACTGATTGCTGTATAAATGACAATGGTCCCAAACATGTGTCAAAAATGTCCAATGTGTCCGCCATAATGTCGCAGTCACGATAAAAATCATTGATCGTCGCCATTACTAGTAAAAAAAAAATGATTAATAAAAATGCCATAAAACTATCCCCTATTTTGTAGACACTATAACTTTTGCGCAGGTCATGAAGTTGTTAAAGGGAAACTCCACTTTTTTGGGGAAAAAAATTGCAAACAAAGAAAAGATAATATAGCGTATACAATTGCGACACAAGTCGTACTATAATTGAATGTTATTAAAAATAGAGGGTAATACGTGCTGACGTCACCACGCAAAGAAGGACGGGAGTGTCTGTTCGTTTGTAGCCGGCCGGCTCTACAACTTTTTGGAATCTGCTGTTTTAATTTCGTCAGTTTGTAAGTGCAAACTTTTTATGTTTTGAATAAAACTTTTAATACGGTATAACGCTATGGTACGAATATTTTCTCTCTTGGGTATCTGCTGAAAAACCTCTGCCATCGATCTGTATGTGGTCTCAGGAATCTGTGCTCGCTGTATCTGGCTTTTTGAAACTGTGCTATGCGGTAAGGGGACATCTTATAAGGAGAGTGCATCTGGTTACTTGCTGTTTGATACTCACTGCTGATTGTTATTCACTGCTTGGTAAGGAGGCACTTCTTATGGTGGTTGTCTATGATCCATCTGGACATATTGCGTATCTAACTTCACTTGTGGCGGTTTATTTAAAAGTGGAAATATTTAAAAGAAAGATTTTCTTGTCTATGTGTATAACAATTGGACATCTGGTAAGAAAGTTTTTCATGCGGTGGTGGTGTCTTTTGGTCACTCATATTCATTTGTGATCACGGGTGTTTGTTCATGCCTAATTGGACACTATCCCCACTCGTTAACCCTTCACTCACTGGTTTTTGCCATATATAGTTTAGCAGTATTATGCTATGGAAATTTTTTGTTTTTCCGGTGACTGCTAATTATGCCCCATGAGTACACCTGAGAAGGAGAAGGAGTTATTTGGTATTGCTTCGTCACAATCCATAACCAACGAATCATCAACCCGGGCTGGGTTAAAGCCATATGCTGATCTATGGCTTACTTCTGGTAAGCATATCCTCCATGAGTATATAAAGCAACGTTTGGAAGGTCACTTTTCATAGAACAAGCCATTCTTTGAGAGATATTTCCCCTAAAAGAGACTTTTTTTGGAGTGGATTATATCCTCAATCCTATACATAGACTCTATGAGCGCGATTTTTTCCCTTTATATTAAAAATGACCTTTGCTTTTCAATCTGCAGCTCTGTAATTTTCTGAAAATGCAATATGGCTACCTGGAGGTGTTCTGTACACATAATGAATGTACACAGAATCAAACATCAGATTTCAGGCAGCACCTGCAACAAAAATTGCATTTTTGGTGAGATACTCCCAATAGGAAATCACGTCTAAAGGGATGCAAACCCAGCAGCTTTCCTCATTAGAGCCCTGCAGGTGCAGCAGCTGATTGATAATTATGAAACCACTCCCATTAGATTCACTTACAACATGGATACAAACACACAGGGATTTCTTCAGAATGACAAAAGGTAGGAATCTGCAACATCTTTTGTTAAAATCCTTGTACTGTACATAGATCACCCAGAGGGGAATGTTCTTTTCTCAACAAAAGTGGAGTTACTCTTTAATTATTTATGAAATGCATTAATATAGATTCATTACAAATCAGCTTGTTATTATTTTATCCTCTTTTTGTTTGCAATATTTATTCATTTATTAAACAACAATGTTGGAAACTAGTTATTTATTGGTTGTATGTGCTCTGCCTCATTTAAAGTCCCAGGACAAATAAATTGGTTGTATGGTTAAATTTTTTTTTGTATTTGCCCGTATGCTGTACTTGTTTTTTTTATATTTTATTTTCAACAGTAATAAAGAAACAGTGGTATAACAATAAGCAAAATATAGGTACGTCAAAGCAGTTAATAAAAACAGGAAACCAAAATGTAACCACAAGCATGTATTCTGCACCAAGGAGATATAAATCACCCTCTACAGTGGTCTTGTCATGATGTGTAGCTTTTAAGGATCTTCTGGTGGACCTTACTGTGTCAAGCAGCTCCTATTTAAGTGATGCCTTGATTGTGAACAGGTGTGGCAATAATCAGGCCTGGGTGTGGCTAGAGAAATTGAACTCAGGTGTGGACAACCACAGTTATAGTATGTTTTAACAAGGGGGGCAATCACTTTTTCACACAGGGCCATGATGGTTTTGATTTTTTTTCACCTTTAATAATAAACACCTTAATTTACAAATTGCATTTTGTGTTTACTTGTGTTGTCCTTGACTATTGTTTAAATTGGTTTGATGTTCCGAAACACTTAAGTGTGACAAACATGCAAAGGAACAGGAAATGAGGAAGGGGGCAAACACTTTTTCACACCACTGTATATCCATCCAGGACTGAGAGTGATTGTAAGACTGGATATCTTAATAAACAGGAACTACCCAACTAATTTTGGATACTGTTTAGAAGAAGAAGAAAAAGAACAGAAAGATAGACAAGGTAGATGGTCGGTCAAGAAAAGGGGGAAAAAATACTTTTTTGAAAGACTGGTAATATGTCTCAGCAGAAGAACCCAAGAAAAAATTAATTCAGCATTCTATCCATCAAAAAGAGCCTTCCCTTCCTCAGAGAAGACAATCATGTTCCACAACATCCAAGTTTTAGAATAGTGTTCACGCTTATTCTGTGCTGTAAGAATTAGGTCTTCCATTTTATTTATCTCTTCCACCTTTTTAAGCCAGAGACCAATGGTCGGCGGCTGTGAACTCTTCCAAATAAGAGGAATGCAAGATTTAGCGGCGTTCAAAAGGTGACGAACAATTGATCCTTTGTAAATTTTTGCTTAGATGGTAGAGACATGAAGAAGAAAGAAGGCTGGATCATCCAAACCTTATGATCTGTAAACTTTTGAACCTCTGGACCTCTCTCCAATAATGTTTGGGGCAGGACCAAAAGATATGTAGCAGTGTCCCCCTGTTTGCTCCAGAACTGGGCAAAGCATAGCCCGATGCTGCAGGGTCGCCCTCGAGAGGGCCACTGACCCAAGTTCCCATGCCTTGTGCAGAATAGTGTCTTTATGCACGTACCTATGCAGCCAGCAGATAACAGGCCGCGGAGCCACAAGTTTTTTCGGAGGCTCCGATCTTCCAGATCTTCCAGATGTAGTTGCAGGGACACCACGATATCCATGTAGGAGTCCTGCATAGTTTCCAGGGCCACTACTCTTTGATCCGGGGCAGTGAGCGATGACTCTCCAGAGGTCAAGTGCTCAGACAAGGACTGCACATTGACTACACAAGGACTTTCCCCTGATGAAGTCACGTGTTGTGACGTAACATGCGTAGGGATTGGCCGGAAGTTTGAGAGACCAGAAGTGATGCAAGGAGTGTGTTTGACACACGGCAACATACAGATAAGCTTGTTTTTAACTTTTTTGATGCCATTTTCAATACATTTTATTATTTTTACATATTACACTATGGGAGCCCTGTTTTCTTTTATTCCCTTTAATGGCGAACACTGAACGTCCATAATGGAGCCACAAGATTTTGAGGCCATTCAAGCTGTCAGCAGAGAGAGGGCTTGCTCAGTGGATCGTGAACCACGTCCATAACCATCTACACGGATATTGATTGGAAGTACGAAAGACATATAGGCGATCCCATCCCAGGATATCAATCCAAGGCTTATCTTTCTCCATTTGGAGGTGAGGGCTCTGGGAGCATTACGTGACTATTTAGTCCTGAAGATTAACACCAATTTCACAACACAACTGTTTATTTAGAAGATTCACCAGGATTATGGACACTCATGATTATTGTCACTAATCTATCACTCTGATTGACTTTTTTGATGCATACACATTTTTTCTTGAATTTCAGCTATTGTGTTTACTTTTCCACACTATTTTGGATTATCTTTTTATAATATTAATGTGTTAGAAGTCTGCACGGATCACGTTCATTATTATTTACCGTTTTTTGTGTTTAGTGTACACTTTAGATTTTGCAGCGATTTCACATACTTCACATTATTAGTTTTCATTGTTTATTCAGTGAATTAGTAGCGCAAAGGACCTCACTTTAAATTTAAAGGACTGCACATCAGCTTTAACAGCTTGTAAGTCCTGGCGGTGGGCATCCTCCAGCCGGAGGATAAGAGATCCAATATCAGTCTTAGTAGGGAGAGACTCTATGAGCACCTGGAGCTCATCATCTGCCTGGGGTGTCCCTGGATTTTGAGGAGAGTGAGGAGTGGTCATAGAAAAAGTCACAGGAGTTTCAGAAAAAGTGTCTGAGGCAGTGGAAGGCTTTGGTGAAGCGGGCAGGCCCCGTATGTGAAGAGGTCCACCAGGAGAACCGTGTGGCTCCGCCATCTTGGGCCTGGGAGAGTCCACTTTAGGATTAGAGAAGAATATGGATTTTCCCTCTGGTTTTGGGTGCACGAGTTGCCGGGGAGTTAGTATTTGCATTAGGCAGGGAAAGACCAGGAGCTCACTCACCACGCGTCTCTACCCAGCCATGTCCAGACCACGCCCCTGCTGTGCTTGTTTTTATGATAGTACTGCCGTATGAGTACAGTGGTGCACGGCAATGCTCATCAATGACAGGCCATAGGTTTCACCTAGGTAGAGCTGCAGAGGAAATACACCAGCAAGTTGGTGAACTGACTCAGCTGGCCTGTGTGCAAGACCCCTTAGATGTAATATGCAGCTATTGTCAACTCACGTTAAAATCTAGGTTGTTGCCCTATTTCTAACCCCATCACCCTGCATAATGTATAATATCACCTTTGATACCTCTAATTTACTCTCCCCTGCATAGTTGCCAGGTGCCCTGTATTTTGCATGACTATCCTGATATACAGTATGTTCCCTTTGGTAAAATATAGTAAATGTGGAGTTTTAAATTTTGGTTATTCTTTCTAAATTTTTACATTTACATATGATTATTACACAGTATTTCTTCTTTTATTACACATACTAGAGAAAATTCTCTGTGTTTTGATCTTTGTATGTAAAAGTCACTCAATGATCCTTTTAAGCCACACCTCTAGCACAATTCAGCCACACCCAGTTCTGCAGCACATGTCACTTTCTTATCCCCCTATAAACTGTTCTCAATGGGTGAGATCTCGTTATATGAAAGGTGGAATAAGACTTGATACATTTTTACACATCAGACTGAAATAAGGGATAACTGAGAAGGAAAGAGGAGCAGAAGGTTCAAACCATTTAAATAAGGGACATTTAAAGTGTTTCTAAATCCACAACAGTAAAATCAGTCTGTATATGCAGTAAAGTGTTATATTCACTGTGGAACCTAAGGGGTTAATCCTGCACATTGTGTTGCTGTTTGATACTGTCTTCTCTGATCTTCCCCTTCTTTTACTGTCCCCAATCCACTCATGAAGCACTCTGCAAATGCTCAGTTTGGTGTACACTGCTAGAGAGGTATTTGTTTGGGGGGAGGGTGCATGTGATCAGCACAGGGCCAATCAGCACTGTCCAGACAGACGGGCAGGGGTCATGCAGCCTTATAGGACAGTCAGAGAAGGATGAAAACTCCTCCTATAATCTTTAAACCAGTGCTTGGCTGGACACTGATAGAAATCAAGACTGCTACAGGTATATACTGCTGATGAGAAAAGGTATTTAGCTTTTTATTTTTACTAAAATAATTGCATTTCCATGTTCTGTGTACTGTGGGAGACCAGATATAGTGAAGGCAAGGTTCTGGGTTTAGTAACACTTTAAAGCAGAGTTACACCCAAAAGTTTGGCACCTTTCAGGGGGGAGGGGAGGCGCCTAAGTTCTGCCCCCCTGCTCTTTCTTCCGCCTCCGGGCCAATCGTGCATGTGCAGCAGGGAACCGGCTGTGAAGCTGAAAGACTTCCACTTTAAGAGATACTGTATGCTTGGGCTAATAGCACATTTACTGCTCTGGTCATGTATTGCTCACACTCCCCTTGAAATATACTAATGTACAGTATATGCTACCTGATAATTTGGAGCTGCCAAACCCTAAAATGACATATGCCACACTTAAGTCTGTATTTATCTGGTGGAACGCTGCTTTCCCCCAGCTCCCATTATATACAATATACACTTAATCATACTGCTAGCTCTGTGCAAATCATCTCCAGTCTCCATCTCTGCAGACCCCGAGATGAAGATGGCAAGAGATAAAAGAATCACTCCTTTGACAGCATCAAACTCTCCAGATTTCTAAATGATAAATTAATTATTCACAGGTCTTTGGGGTTCAGGCTGGAGACAGCTTAAAGCCGCTGTACTGGGAAGAAAAAGAATCTGCAAGCTTTAGATATTAGCTCTCAAAGCCCTTTAAATCCACTTGTTTGCCTGACTTACGCCTCTTGGTTTTTTGCATCTCAGAAGATTCTAGAGATAAAAAGAAAATCCGGACGTTTGATATGGCGGTATCAGAAGTTAACAAGGGGGCAGAGGCTTTGCTATTAACTGCGGGGAAATTCTAGGGGCCGTATCATAAAGGAAATGGATTCTTAATGGGTCAGGTCCAGGAGGAGAGCTCCCATCACCTTTCTATCAAGACCACACCAGCAAAGTACAGTTCCCTCTGCACTTCTTCATTACAAGGAGACCAAGCTTAAAACAAACTGGATTTTAATGTTGAAAAAAGGGTTGTATAGGCTGAAAATCAAAGCACTCTCAGTAAAATGCAAGGGGATGAAGTTATTGCCAGAGATATGTGTTTTATTGAGCTTTTGTTTACACTCATTATAGAGCTTTTTATGTCTGTCAGTCACTGGGCTTCTGCACTGTTATAATATAAGCACATTGTAATATAATCACAGGGAAGATAGAGGAGGCTACAGGAAAGCACTACTGTGTATGAGAGGGAGCCTATCACATAGGCGGAAGCAGTGACCTGCCATAGCATCATTAGGGTAAGGGAGGGGGGGCACTGTATGACCTGAGGGGTGAGGTGGGTGGGCGAGAGGCACTGTGTGACATGGAAGTTGAGGTGGGTGGGAGGGATGATCTGGGTGATCTGGGGGTGAGGTGGGTGGACAGGATGGAGGTGCTGCATGACCTAGGGGTTATAGGGTGGGAGGGATTCGCTCAACCTGTGGCCCTCGAAGCCCTCTGATGTGGCCCTTAAGGTTGCCACATCATCCTTTTAATCCAGGACACACATTAATTACACAGGTTCTGTGGCTAATTACGGTGGTAATTAAAGTCACTTGGTGCCTTATCTGCATTAAATCAGCCTCAGAATCTGTGTAATTAATATGTGTCCTGGATTAAAGGGATGATGTGGCAACCCTAGTGGCCCTCGGCCTCAAACCAGGGAAGTGCATGTCCATGCTCTGGGATTATGAGTCGGCAAGCCCAGATCGCGATCAACAGGTTGCCAACCCACCATTCCAGAGCATCAGAGTGCTTGGAGCCAGTGCTGGCAGCGGCAAAAGGAGGTGGCCGCAAAGGTAGCAGGAGCGGCATAAGCTGATATTTCCTCTGTAGCACAGGCTCCTGTCCCAAGAAGATGGATACCAAGTGCACTTTGCCAGGCACCTTTCTAGCAGCCTGGAGAGTGATGCCAACAGAAGCTGGAAGAGGAAAAGGTCAGTGTATTAAATGTCACATACAATGAATGTTTGCAATGGGCATATTAACACTTATTAAAAAAGAGTTATTAGGCTGCTTTCACATTAATCTGCGCAGTGCACCTGTGGTTTTCCTGCAGGTTAACTGCATTGAGCCATAGGGGTTGATTTACTAAAGGCAAATAGACCATGCACTTTTTAAAAGTGCAGTTGCACTCTGCAAGAGCAGTTGCTCCAGAGCTTAGTAAATGAGCAGAAACTCTGCTGACTTCCGTCATCCAATCATGTGCAAGCAAAAATGCATTTTTTTTGTTTTCCTTGCACATGATTGGGGGTATTCTTTGTAAAGTGAAGCCTTACCTCATTTACTAAGCTCTGGAGCACCTGAACTTGCAGAGTGCAACTGTTCTCTTCAAAAGTGCACAGTCGAATTGCTTTTAATAAATCAACCCCATAGACTTCTACTATTTCCTGCAGTTTTGGTGCATTTTCTGCACCACACCTGCAATATATAACAGAATTCTATGCAAAGCACAGCTAAGCCACAGGTGCACTGCACTGTACCCGCGGTGAGTGTAAACTGCAGCGCATCAGTGTCAAAGAGACGCTGTATAGGGGGCTCAGGACAATAATGGCTTAGTTACATTTGCGGTTTGAAGGGTGGTAAAACCCCATAGTTCATTGTGGCCCGTAACCAGTTACCAAATCACTTAAATGGCTCTCCCTCTTCAAAAGGTTGAGCACCCCGGTCCTAAGAGATGAGTTCGGTGTGGGGGACGGGCAGTGTGACTTGGGGGGTGAAGTGGGTGGGAGGAAAGGGCTGTGTGACCTGAGGAGTTAGGTGCATGGGAGGGGGCACAATGGGACCTTTGATTGAGGTGAGTGGGATGGAAGTATTGTGTGACATGCAAGGTGAGGTAGGTGTGAGGGATGTGCTATATGACCTGAGAGTGAGGCGGGTTTGAGGATGGAGTTGTGTGCCCTGGGGGGCAAGGGGATGGGAGGGAACCAGTGTGACCAGGAGGGTGATGTGGATGGGGTGGGTGGGAGGGAGTGGCTGTGTGACCTGAGGGGTGAGATGGGTAAGTAGGAGGCACTGTGTGACCTAGTGTTGAGGTAGGTGGTAGGAAAGCGATGTGGGACTTGAAGGATTAGGTGGGTGGGTGGGGGGTGTACGCTCTTTATGCCCTGGGCGTGAGGTGGGTGGGAGGAAGGTGCACCGTGACTTAAGAGATGAGGTGGGTGGGGGTAAAGGGTTGTGTGACCTGGGGGTGAGGTGGGTGGGAGGGGGCACAGTGTAAACTTTGGTTGAGGTTGGAGGGAAGCACTGTGTGACATGGAGGTGAAGTGGGTGGGATGGAGGTGCTGCGTGACCGGGGGGGGGGGGGGTAAGGTGGATGGGAAAGAGGTGCTATGTGACCTAGGGTGAGTTGAGTGGGAATGACGCATTGAGTAACCTGAGGGGTAAAATGAGTGAGGGGGGGGGGGGTGGCGCTGTATGACCTGGAAGGTGAGGTGGGTGGAGGGAGTTGCTGTGTGACCTGAGGGAGAGGTGGGTGTGAGGATGGAATTATGTGACCTGGGGGGTGAGGGTATGAGACTAGGGGCTGTCTGACCTGAGGGGTGAGGTGCGTAAGGGGGAGTCACTGTGTGGCCTAGTGTTGAGGTGTATGGTAGGAAGGTGCTGTCTGACCTGAAGGATGAGGTGGGTGGGGGAGCCGCTGTATGACCTGGGTCTGAGGTGGGTGGGAGGGAGGTGTTTGTGACTTGAGGGGTTAGGTGGGTGGGAGGGGGCAAAATTTTGACCCTCAGTTGAGGTGGGTGGGAGAGAGGCACTCTGTAACATGGAGGGTGAGGTGGATGAGAGGGATGCACTGGGTGGCCTGGGGGTGAGGTGGGTGGGTACGAGATACTGTTTGACCAGGTGGGTAAGGTGGGATGGAGGTGTTGTGTGACCAGGGTGTGAGGTGGGTGAATGGGAGATGCTGTATGACCAGGGGTTAAAGCGGAAATAACCCCTTAATTTAACGGTTTCCAAAAAAAGACATATTCCTGGCGTGTATCGGGAACGCTGTCACATTTCTTGTGCCCTCAACTAAACTGACAAACCATTAAATTGCTGGTTTCATAACTGATCACATGTGCAGCACCATTGCAGTTGCATTTCAAACAGAAGCTAAGATGGCAACTTCCTTGGCTGAAAAGGATAGGGGGGTTTAGTTCAGCTTTAAGGTGGGAGGGAGGTGCTTTGTGACTTAGGGGTGAGGTGGATGGGAGAAACATGTTATGTGACCAGGGCGGTAAGCTAAGTGGGAGGGGGGTGCTGTGTGACCAGATGGGTAAGGTGGGATTGAGGTGTGTGACCAGGGGGTGATGTGGGTGGCAGAAAAGTGCTGTATGACCAGTTGTTTAAGTGAGTGGGAGGTGCTGTTTGACCTGGGGGTGAAGCGGGTGGGAAGGAGGTGCTCTGTGACCTAGGAGATGAGGTGGGTGGAGGGAATGGGCTGTGTGACCTGGGGAAGTGCTGTGATTGGGGTTAAGGTGGGTGGGAGCGAGGCTCTCTAGGCAAAGGAAAGTGAGGTGGATGGGTGTGAGGAGCTGTGTGACCAGGGGAGTGAGGGGTAGGAATTGCTGTGTAACCTTGGGGAAGGGTGGGTGGGAGAAAGGTGCTGTGTGACTAAGGGGGACGAGGTGGGTGGGAGGAAGGTGCTGTGTGACCAGGGGGTGAGGTGGGTGAGAGAAAGATGCTTGTTTGGGGGTAAGGTGGGTGAAAGGGAGATGCTGTATAACGGGGGATGAGGGAGGTGGGAGGCAGGGGCTCTGTGACTTTGTATGACCTTGGGGTTAGGGGGATGGAAGGAAGGTACTGTGTAACCTAGGGGTGAAGTGAGTGGGATGGATGTGCTGTGTGACCTGAGGGGACGGAAGGAAGGTACTTTGTGACCTAAAAGGTGAGATGGGTGGGAGATAGGTGCTTTGTTATGGAGGGGGGATGAGGTGGGAGGAAGGTGCTATGTGTTCTGGGATGAGGTGGGTGGGAGGGAGGTGTTGAGTGACCTGGATAGATGAGAGGCACTCTGTAATCACGGATGTGAAATGGGTGGGAGAATGGTGCTACGTTACCTTGGTGTGAGGTGGGTGATAGGGAAGGAGGAGATATAACCTGGTGGAGTGTAAGCAATGAAATCTACTTGTGCCTAGGTTGTTGGTTAGGCGGTGGCTGACCCAGGCTGGGGAGGGGGTTATTATTCTATGCCTCGGTTCCCGGGCTTTTTGGACCCTGTCTTTTCTCCTTGTGCTAAAAAAAAAAAGAGGGAAGGCTGGGTGCAGGGGCCCACTCGTTTTGCCCGGGCAATATAATGCTGTGACTGTCATGGGACACTGAAAGGGACTGCTGTGCTCAGCAGTCCATTGGAGGACAACGGAAAGTCGGAGGCCCTTCAAACACTGAAGAACCACCTATCACGCACTACTACCTTGTTGGGGTGTGCCTTGGCAACCTAGTTATGTTAGTTAGGGAATATTGCACTTAACTATTCATGTTGGACTGTGCTGCATAATCTGTAAGTAAAGTTGCATCAACTGTTCTAAGCCTGGTCTGAAGTCATATAAAGGGGTGCATGATGGTTTCTATCATACGAAGAACAGGGTCAGTAATGCACGTAGGGTATGAAGCAAATCCACTACAAAATGTCTACTCATATCACGTACCTGGTGATTAAGACTGCCATGAAGAGGAGGGCCTCCCTTAAAACTCTGGCTCAGGAGCTACTTAGCGTGGAACAGTGGCTGTGGGAGTGCAACAAGGTATGGGTGCCTATGATCCAGTAGTCCATGTTGGTAGTAACCAACGCTTTACCAGGAAGAAGCCAGGGGACAGAGACACCTGACAGCAGACAGATGCAGCAGGCAGAGGGCTGGCTGGTAGTAGACTGGCAGGTGCTTGGTTGGCTGACAACAGGCTGCTGATGCTTGGAAAGCAAGCAGGGTCCTGATGAGAGCTTACTGGACCGGAGGTGCTGTTGCAGTATGGATGAGCAGGATGCAGGGTCAGGCACGCCGGGTCAGCAACAGACAGCCAGATCAGGCAGAAAAGGTCGGCAACGGTGAAGCAAATCAGGCAAGAACAGAAGTCAGAAGCAGATTCCAGGGACTAGCTGAGGTCAGGGCAGGTAGCGTACAAACGTGGTCAGAGGCAAGCTGGGCCAGAATCAGATGTCAGGCATAGGAACAGGCAATGAAGCACACAGACTGATGTAGATCAAACAGCAATGAGTGCCAGCCTGCCCATGCGCACATGTATGCACTTGAAAACATTGCCTGCACTGTGAGCAAGCCTTCTATGACAACTCAGCCAGACAGGTAGAAAGGAGGAAATAATTTAGGCCCCTTTTATATGGGCGAACGGATCGGGTCCGTCTGTCAGTTTTTTAGGCAGACCAGATTGGACCATTGCCCTCTATGGAGTGACAGGTGTCAACGGACATGTGTCCATGACAAATGCCGACATCCATTCTGATCCTATTTGTCTGGTAGATCGGATGGCAGTCAACAGGCAATCCCTTTACACTTGACCGCCCATAGATAAGAGCAGGCTGTGTCTGTGTTCGTTTTGCATAAGAGGAGCGGACACGGACCAGCCATCAGCCTGCTCAGCGGGGATTAATGGAAAGATTCCATGCTGAGCAGATGGACCCCATGTGCAGGGCGATTGGCCCTGCCCATGTACTGGCTCCAAGCAGACCTCTGACCTGCAGATACAGCAAAGTCTTCTGTCCCTGACATTTCTTGCAGTTCTCTGCAATAATAGCATGTCACATGACCTACAAATAGACGTCAGGGACCAAGTGGTAAGAGGTCTGCATGAACTGGGGATGAGCACACTCTATTAGGAGCAGTGGCACGGATTAGACATCTTCTGCTTATCAGTAGTGGGGAGAACAGTAATTGTGGCTGTTTCCTGTGTAGGCTGGGTTTCTTGTCACTTTCCTTTTAGTACTTTAACCACTTCAGCCCTGGAAGGATTTGCCCCCTTAATGACCAGGCCATTTTTTGCGTTACGGCACTGTGTCGCTTTAACTGACAATTGCACGGTCGTGCGACATTGTACCCAAACAAAATTGATGTCCTTTTTTTCCCATAAATAGAGATTTCTTTTGGTGGTATTTGATCACCTCTGCAGTTTTTTTTTTTTTGCGCTATAAACAAAAAAAGACCCACAATTAAAAAAAATAAAAACTATATTTTTTACTTTTCGTTATAATAGATATCCCCCAAAAAATAAAAAAATAAAATTTCTATATTAGTTTAGGTCAATATATAATCTTCTACATATTTTTAGTAAAAGAAAATCGCAATACGCGTATATATATTTGTTTGCGCAAAAGTTATAGAGTCTACAAAATAGGGGATCGATTTATGGCATTTTTATTATTATTATAATTTTTTTTACAAGTAATGACGGCGATCTGTGATTTTTAGCGGGACTGCGACATTGCAGCGGACAGATCGGACACTTTGGACCAGTTACATTTACACAGCGATCAATGCTGTAAAAATTCACTGATTACTGTATAAATGACACTGGCAGGGAAGGGGTAAACACCAGGGGCAATCAAAGGGTTATGTGTGTCCTAGTAACGGAATCACATAAAGAAGGGTAGATTGAAATGAAAGGTTGTGAGGCATAAAAAATGAAATAGTAGAGTCAGATTATATTGAATTAAACCACTAAACATAACAGGACACGAAAATAGTAATTCGAAATGATACACTTTTTTTATTATATATATATATATATATATATATATATATATATATATTGTATTGTTGGTTGTTTGACACATGTAATAGGGTGCTGTAAAGCCCCCTTCTTAATTAAATACTTTGAATAATGTTTTGCACAAATTGAGTTTTGGTTATGGGTAGGTAAGTGGTGGGCTTTTTCCTTTTTTTTTTTTCTTTCTCTCTTTTAAAGAGGACATGATCAAGGATCTGGTTTGTTTTCTCGGGGTGGGGGTAGTGTGGTGTATGTTAATGAAAAATTGTATATAGATATATTGTGCAATGTGTATTTCTATGTTGTATGTTGAAATTTGTTTTAATAAAGAAAAAATTATTATTAAAAAAAAGTGTGTCCTAGGGAGGTGCTTCCTAACTGTGGGGGGATTGTACTGACAGAGAGATTGCTGTTCCTAATCACACTTTACTCCCCTGACACTGGGATCTGCTTTGTTTACATTGGCAGATCCCCGTTCTGCCTCTCTGTGGAGCGATCGTGGGTGGCCAGCTGACATCGTGGCCACCGGCCACGCGCATTGCTCTTGTGCCGTGCCACGGGCGCGCTGTATCTATTGCACGAAGCGCCGCACTGGTACAGTGATCTTGCGCAATAGAGCCACCCTGCCGCAGTATAACTGCGGCGGTTGGTTGGCGAGTTGTTAAAAGCTAAGTTAACCTTTTCTTTTTCTAAATTCCAGCTCTCCTATGTACCAATATCTCAATAATGTACCTCTTTTGCAGAAAAGAAAAAGCTTTCTACTGGTCCTAGGCCAGGTATTGCCTGAGCTTCAGTGTCCTGGTGAAAACAAATCTAGTAGCCGTCCTGAATTCAGTCTTCAGGACAGAAGAACCAGTAGAAGGAAGTAGCTGACTAGCTGACCTCATTACCACACACTTTGCACCTGCCTCCTTTCCTCTAGGAGATTGATCCCACTCACCTCTGCAGTTTAATGCATTTCCAATGCAATCAGCAATTAGTGACAAACTCAGCAAAACGTGCAGTAAAAATGTGCACACAACATGCCAAAATGTCCCATGAACTACTTTGCCATGTGTAAGGCAGCCTACTATAATCAATGAGCTGCCCAATGCGCTAGGTATGAATGAGGCCTGAAAGTTAAATTGATGTGTTTACACAAGAATAATGGGGCCTCCTTCACATCTGTGCATTTCCGAATGCATGGCAACCTGCACAGAAAATGCATGCTCTGCCATGCGTTTCTCAAACATGCTGCAAATGTGCATCATGCTTGCATTGTTATTAAAGTGATTGTAAAGGTTAGTTTAAAAAAAAATAACAAACATGTCATACTTACCTCCTCTGTGTAAGGGTTTTGCATAGAACGCCCTTGATCCTCCTTTTCTGGGGAGTCCCGGTGGTGCTGCGGGCTCCTCCTCTTCATTGGGTGCCCCCACTGAGAGCAGCTTTCCATGGGGGCACTCGTGCGGACGCACTCCCGAGTCCTGCTACTGCATCCATTGACACAGAGACCAGGACTTGGCCCTGCCCCGTGTCACTGGGTTTGATTGACAGCAGTGGGAGCCAATGGCTCCTGCTGCTATCAATCTATCCAATGAGAACCCGAGACAGCAGCAGCTGAAGCTGCTGGGCTTGTTCTCGTCACTGGAACGATCCAGTTCAGGTAAGAAAAAAGGGGGCTCTGGAGGGCAGCTGCAGCACAGCACAGAAGGTTTTTCCCCTTGCATAAAAAGTGCACTACAAAACACACCATTCTCCGCTCCATAAAAAGTTCTGGAGCTTAATTGAGGCATTTGCCATGCGCGGGGCAGTCAATTCAATTGAATGGGCTGCCCTTTGCGTGATGATCAGAGTTTATTTTTTGTTTTCCATTTCCTTTGGGGAATTCATTTTCCATCCCAGAGAAGACAAAGAAAGACACAGTTAGGGCTCTTTCACACGGGGCGGATCCGTAATGATCGCACAGCTGTTCCCCGCTGAGCCGGCTGATGACAGGGCGGTCCCTGCACAGTGTGCAGGGACCGCCCTGTCAGTTCTCCGCTCTCCTCTATGGGGGATCGGATGAACACGGACCGTCTGTCCGTGTTCATTTGATCCGCTCTGCAGACGGAAGAAAAATTGGGTTTTCCTCCGTCTGCAGAATCGGACAATTGCGGAGGTGGACAATAGCGGGTGTCAGCGGATGCTCATCCGCTGACCCCCACTACACCATAGACATGCATGTATGTCCGTTTTTCATCCAAAAAAAATGAGTGCAAAAATGTTATCACTCATGAAGCAATTGCCTGTGAATGATTGGCCTTAGATGCAGACAGTCTGTGTCCAGGTCCAATCATGCATAGGTGATTGCTACTTAAGCGATCAATAGGCTTCAACCCGCAACTAATTCAACAGACCCTCTCGCAATCTCAGGTCTTCTTCTTCCATTCATCTCAATGTTCCATCCGCCCACCTGCCCACTATGGGACTGAGAGACTTTTGCTGCTCTGCCCCTCTACTTTAGAACTCCCTGTCACCTGAGATCCACAACATTGATTTCCTACCCATCTTCAAATCACATCTCAAAACACATCTTTTTAAACTAGCGTACTCTGACCTTCATTGAATTGTTTTTGTGATTTAATTGTTATGTAATGTAAATTTATTTGATGTATTTACTTTTTTGTTGCTCTGTTGCTATCTTTGTAAGGTGACCTTGATTGTGCTAAAAGGCACCTATAAATAAAATGTATTATTATTATTATTATTATTATTAATAATTGCTGGAAACGCCCATTGGGGTTTCCTCATGTAATTACACAAGACCCCATTCTCACGTGTTAATGGGACCTTATTGATGAATGAGAATTTTCACTCACACGTAGTGATATCTAGGCTAAGGAGAGCTTCATAGGAAGGAGCGCACAGGCACGCATATTATTGCTCTGGTATTTCGAGTACCTTCACAGTGGTAGTTTAATCTTAATAGTCGCTGCTCTAGAAGGGTAATACAACTGATATGTGTGTCTGTGTGTTGGAGTAGGCAATATGCAGTGAAAGTACAACTCATAAGATTCAACCTCTAAATACATCTACCCCATTGAAAGAATGAAAAGCTGGTACATTCTCTGGTCACTGTGATTCATTTGATGTTTTGGTCAGATAAGGTCATATACCACTGGATTCCCTGTGTGGAAGAACCTCATCATTCCTCTATGCCTAGGTGCATTTTCTTTCCACTTCACACAATGGGTAAGTTTCCATCTCAACCATAATCTCATTGAACCTCTGCCCTATACCATCTAGACATCAAGATTTTGTTTCCATACAGTTTTTCCTGACCTTTACTACCTGCTATGTCATTTGATAGTTTGACAAGTTGATCTCACTCTACCTCCTAGATGTGAGGTCTTGTCCTTCAGGGCCTCTCTTTTAGAAGCACAGGTAGTATGTCCACCTCTACTTGTGGCAGAATATTCACATGGCCGAGGATAACACAAGCATTTAGACAAATCAGTTTATTGAAAAGAAAAAAGTATATTAAATTACAGGTTCATCGAAATTTTTATTTTCAAGAGTTGAACGTTTATCAGAAACATGCCTGACAGAAGGACTTTCTTCTTACTAGAAACCTCCTCGCAATGACCAGCACAGGTTTCCACATGGCTGGTAGACATAGCTTGAGTACGAAAGCTTTATTAACAAAAAGAGTGAAAGGTGGACTACACAGACAGGAAGTAACTTTAATTAATCACTGTGAAAGTCAAAATTTTCTTTTTACAGCTTGAAATTTTATAGCCAAAAAATTTGAAGATTCTTTATTGTTTCATCAGAACTGTACAGTGCTCCTATTTAAAAGGTGAGATCCATATGAGGGATAAAACGCAACCATCTCTGTTCACTTTCTGTTCTATTTTCGATGTGATGTAGGATGATCTCAAACTCAAAATGCTACTTTGTGAGAGCTAGGCCCAATTAAAAGAAAGAAAACTATAAAATTGAATGATGTAGATTACAGTTTGCAACACACTGATTGAACAAAGTGTTAAGCTTCTATGCTAACAGCCCTGTGCAATAAAAGTAAAAATAAATAATCCTGAGTTTATTTACATTCGTTGTAGATGTATTTTAAAAACAGCACAAGAGCAGCCTTGGTAAGTGTCTGAAGACTCTTGGGTTTCCCAATGGGAATCGTTCCTTAGCATGTCCTATATTTCCCCTTCAGTATGCCATTTTATGCAAAAAGTTCCTTCTCATTTTAGAACCCAAATATTTTCAATGGTCTGTTGACTCAGAACTGTTTTGGGAAAGTTGAACCACCCTCTGAGTTTCTATTTCTCTTTGAAACTTCAATGACAAGATCTCAAATTTCCAGCTTTGAATACTTTTGATTCTTGTGCCGACGGGTGTTGGGCTTGTGTTGATGGCATCAGCTTGACATTAGTTTGAGATGCTTCTGAGATCAAAAATCATTGACAGGTACATTTGACCTGCAGTTTACCAACTTATTACTGGCTTCAAGTGAGTTTTGCATTCCCATAGACTTGTATGGGATTGCAAAACCCTGCTGAAGCAAACAAAAGCTCATCAACAGAAGCCTTAAATCTTTTGCAATGAGATTTTACAACCCTTTTTGGCTGACTTTCCTGACATCAGGTGCTAGCCAAACTGAAGGGTTGCTCTAGTCTCCCCTATTGCATTCTTGTGACAGTCCAAAGTGCAAGGCCACATTCCGTGAGTCCAGTTTTTCAAATAACTTTACTTATCTAAGTGGTAAAGACAAGCCCCTGCAGCATCTTTCTGTTCTGTAATAGGGCTTGATCATTGTAGCTGCACTTTGTATAGTGGGTGGAGATTTTGGCAGAGGGTGATACAGCCAACCAAAATCATCATATCAAAAGTCAAACGTGGGTGGAACAACCATCCTGCAAAATTGTCCTCGTTGCGAGTTATTTCTGTATTGATAGATTGGATTCACCTATAGCTACTTGTCTTAACGGCCAACTCCATGAAGTCTTTTATGGTTCACTAAGGTGAAAGATATGCTTTATAAAGAATTTTCAATGCCGTTCCTTGGTCTCACTGTCACACCTTGTTGTACCAAACTGCTACTGGAAAGAACTTGTCAGATCTAAAGCTTCTATCACCACCTTACTTGGTGTTAAATTCCGTTAATAAATTATATGGGGCAAGCACCTTCAAAAAGATGTCCTATCCTGGAGCACTTTTATACTCCTTCAGAATTGGAGATCAGAAACACTGATTTATGTTTTGACAAAATATAAATCTTTACAGATATTTAACAGAATCTGTCCAAACATATTACAGGTTTCAATTTAGATTGCATGCTTTAATAGACAGGTTTTCTAGTATTATTTAAAACTGCAAATAAAGCTTGTTTGTGAATGTTAATCTCAAGCATTGGCATGCTGGAACTCATCTATAACAAGCTTCAACTTCATTGAATAGAATGTGTGAAAGAAGAACTGACCATGTTACCCCTAGCAAACAATCAGATTACAACTGTGATTTTAGATCAGGTTTAAAAAGAACCTGTACTGTGGATGTTCTGTCCACAAAAAGAAACAAAGGGGCAAAGGTCAAGTCACTAGTATTGCCTATACACTGCCTACTGCTGATCTTTTCTCCATTATTGACTAGCCATGCCTTGTTCTGTTCTGTGCCTCTATGTGAAGGTGGCCATCTTGGTTAAAATGGTTGCATACTCTTTTTTTTCACTTTGACCTACAGGTAAGCCTATAATAAGGCTTACCTGTAGGTAAAAATAATATCTCCTAAACCTGTACGGTTTAGAAGATATTCCCCGTGCATGCAGCCGTTGACTTCAGCGGTGCATGCGCTCTGAGTTTCCCGGCTGAAAGATCCGGCAGAAGCCGAACCTTGCCGGAAAGAAGTGACGACATTGCGGCTCCGGCCACGCACAGCGCCGGAGCCGCAAAACCCAGAAGACACGCCCTTGGAAAATGTCCACTCCCTTGGCATGGACCAAGATCACCTGCCGACGCCTCGTTCTAAGGTAAGTATTTTATAATGAGCTAATATGCAGTGCATACTAGCTCATTATGCCTTTTGACTTACAGGTTTAAAGGGGAAAAAAAATCTGCGGGTTTACTGCCGCTTTAAGGAGCATGGCTTTGTTTCCTCATGTCAGAGCAAGCTCCTGCATGACTGTTATTCTGATGACTAGTAGGGGAATATTTAACAAGCAGCAAGAAAGGTGCAGAAAGCATATATCCATAGAATTAAAGGAGGCAAAAGCAGAGAGATCCTTGTACTGTAGGTTGTCAGGTACATCCAACTCTCCAGCAAGGAGAACAGTGAGCCACATGGTGATGACATCACAAAATCCCACTCCAGATCTCCTGTAACTAGCAGTTACAGATAGCAGTGCCTTAGATTATCCCACACTGAAGATATACAGGTATTAAGCTCAAGGCACAGGAAGCGACCTGCTATTTTTACAAGAAGAAGACAAAAGGTAAATCTTTCAGAGTAATGCTTAGGCATATTTACCAGCTGTAGATAATCTATATAAGATAGTACCATCCTAACTTTCCAGGTCCACTTTAAAATGGTAGTAAGATGTGATTGCTAAGGGCATTTCAGACAGTTCTTCTTGGGACACTGTTCAATGATAATTAAGGCCTACATTTCTGAGAAACCTCAATGTTGTTTCAGCATGCAGACTTTATGGGAGAGGGAAATAAAAGAAAGTATTGGACTTTTTACTTGTTTTTAATTGTTTCCATAATAGCAGTTAGCAAAAAACGTTCACGCTACAATCTGGCAAAGAAGAAAATTATGGCTTCTATTGTAGCCTTTTTGATTTAGAAGAGGTTTCGAATTTCAGGCATATAAATGACATATCATTCTAGTTTTCTTTTTCTACCAGTGAAATGGATCCTTATCTGCCTGTATTCTTCATTTAGAAGAAAAATAAAAACACAAATCTGAGGCCTTAGCTCCCACCCCACATATTCAATATCTAAAAAAAATATAATTATTTCAGAGTATGAAAACAAGTTTGTCTTGTGCTTCTCCATAAGTTTTTGTTTTCTCTGATGGTGGTGGATGGGCAGTGGGTAGGATACAAGTTGAATGGTTATGACAGGCATTAAGGCATTCAAACTGCTGGTTTATATTCATGTGAAGAACGCAAGTAAAATGTTCAAGAGGACTTCAAAACGAAAGTATGTTCACCCTTTGTATAAAATCCCCCTTCCCACATTCTATGGACATGCATATGACAGAAGAAAAGAAAGAAAACATTCAGCCCATCAGTGTCACTAATTCATCAATTCACTGTAACTCAATTAGGTGCATTCAGTCTTTACACAAATCAGCACTTTGATAGTTATGCCTAACAACTTATAAAGGCCAAATTCAACACCCACAGGCATAATCTATAGCCCGGAAGTCAAAGAGCTGTGTGTCACATGTAGTTTATCTTTCCCTCACAGTCTCTGAAGTCTCATAAGGCTTTGGAGGCATATAGATACACTTATCAGTCATCAGTCATTGTTGATCTAAAACAATCCACAACCAGTTGACTAAGAACTCTTGGATGTTTTACTAGATTGGCATAGAGCTTTGCAGAAGTCCAATGAGTAGCATAGAACTCAGGCAACAGACTCCTCATTGCAGAGCAATGTAGATAGTTTTCTTAAAAAGTCATTTCTGTTTCTTGAAAGGTTTGCTTTAACTCAATTTAAAGTCATTAGTTCCCAGACTAGTTCTTTAACAGAGAAACTGTGTGTTCATGAATACTCGCCTACCAATGTACCATGATGCCAGAAATATACTTTTGTTCTCCCTGGACCAGACACAGAAAGCATGTTGGTGTACCTTTTACCTGTCAAGTGAACCTGTGCTGCCCCCTTTGTTATGACAGCCAATGCACATGCTCAGGACCCTTCCTGCTTTATGACCACTGCAAAATGATAATCATTCTAGTATTGTATATACAGTATGTGCAGTGTTATCTGAGGCTATCTATTGTGCTAATTGTAATGTGTTCATTTATATGCCTATGCTAGATATATGTATTTTTTTATATGATTAATCAGTGATGGAACAAATGAAGGGGATAAATCCTTGATCATCAAAACAAAAGCTTCTAGGGCAGTTACGTCATGCACCAAAGCTAGTGGACTTCCTGTACAGCACAGGAGCTACCAGAAGCTTACAGCTGCAGCCCAATGATGTCCAAGGACTTCCAATGCACTAGCATCAGGTATAATGACACAGACTTAAGCCAGTGACTGTAATTTCTTTGAAGAACCTGACTGTATATGTGGAGGAGAGTAATGCTTATGGTTGAGAACATTAAAGAATCAGTATTCCTATATAATGGAGCTTTAATAACATTTGGGGACTTGTATGTAAAAGGAGTTTGTCTTAAATTGAAGTAAATATGGTACTGTATTGTAGGTCATTTATTACACACAATAGACTGCCTGTTAAGTAATACCAAGGAAGGCTGCCATAAATTACTATTGATGAGCCTCATCTGACCTAAAAAAACTGATGACATAGACTAGTGCATATTGTATTAAAATATTCTAAAGCAGAACTAAACCCACCAATGTAGCTATTGGAAAAGAATGATCAAGTTAGAAATATTCAATAAATGTCATTAAACCTTTAATCAAACATGCCAATTATATTTTCTGCAGTAGTATTACTTACATTCTGCCTACTAGTGCATGCGCAGTGTATGCTACATTCAAAACATACCTCTCATAATACCTGTCACAGTTGCCAGTCGGCTAATGTCACCTCTCAGCCAAATTTTCAAGCCTTTAAATGGTTGGCATTATAGCTGGTCAACTGTGTAGCACCACAACAACTGCAGATCTATATAGAGGCTATGATTTTTGGCAAATAGCAGGATAGGAGGGTTTAGTACTACTTTAAATCCTATATAGGTTAGAGTAATTGTGCATGCTATGTATACTTTGTAAACTGTAATTTTAGTTATGTTTTAGCACATGAACGAATCATGTAAGATCTTAGATTTTAGTACCCTTACCTTTTCTCTAAAATTTAATAATTTCCTTTATGTAAACCTGAATGCACCTTCAAAGCCACAGCTCCAATGTTACAGGTAGATCCATTCAGACAATACATTCTTTCATCAGCATAAAGACTTAATAGAGCAAAGGAAGTCCGATTGTATAAAAATATCAACAATAAAAAAAAACAATTCAGGTGTCGATAAAGAACTTAAAATTTGTTTCAACATAAAGTGAAAAAAATTACATTAATAAAAAGCAAAAGAAAAAAATGTGTTCATCAAGCATAATAAACAATAGAAAAAAAGTCTGCACATTTCACATTGTAACATACACAATAAAATAAAATGGGTTGAGGGCTGTACAAATTTCAGAGATAAATACATTATTTATATGGATATTTTACAAATTCCCCTTACAAATAATAAACTAAAAACAAAAAGGCTTGCTCATCTTTAAAAACAAAAGCATCCCTTTCTGTTGTGTGAAGTGCGGCTTTGTTTTTCTCTTTACTGTTGGCAGACACAACACTTAGAAAGAAGATTTTCCCATATAAATAGGACTTTGGCAAAAATTAATTATATATATATATATATATATATATATATATATATATATAGCAACAAAAGACAAAAATAAAACAAAATAAAAAAAAGGCAAAATAACAAATTCATAAAATATTCTACATTATTTATAACTAGATACAGACCACAACACCGAATAAAAAAAGGGATATGGAAAATTAAATATCACTTTGCTCTCCTATCTGTGATGCAGTTTGGGTCATTCAACAGAGAGGGGATTAAAATGCTTATTCCTGGCCCACACAACTCTTAGATTCAGCAATTTGTGCTTTATTTACCAAAGCTCAGTAGCTGTAAACGTCTTTGCCAAAAAACAAAACAGCTAATGTTCTTTAGTGAATTGCACTTGACTTAAATATGGAATATGTAGATGCTGAAGGACCATGATTTGGCTGAAGGCTAGCTTTGCACCTGGCTAGGTTGGTTAATGGAAATATTTTTCATCTATTAAAAGCCCTAAACAGATGCCTGATTCTGATAGCCATAAATAAGGTTATTGGTCTAAATCCAAGGGCACACAATTTTAAAAGACTATCATTTAGCTTGAGCATCAACAGACCCAGTCACAGCTTCTTTAACATCTCCTATCACCCAACTCTAAAAGACAACTTTAGGAGTAAGGTAAATAGTGATAAAGGAAGGGGTGCTAATGGACTTATATAGAGTTTGAAAACCAAAATTAAAATGATTCATGCTATAATGAGACAGTCAAATAAAAGACTGGGTCTTAGTACCCGCTCTTTGCTATTGATCTTTTCCGTTTTGGCAGCCTAAAATAATTTTAGGCTCAGGACAACCAGACCTAAAGCAACAAAAACACTCTGTCAATCATCATTCTCTTATGGCATTTCAAAATAATTACAAAACACATAGCAAAAAAGTGGACATCTCTTCATGATTATAAAATGATCTTCTGAGTTTCATTCAGATGGTTGGTGAAGTATCATTTTAGAAGATTAGATATCTAAAAGCTCTTGGTGCATATCTAGCCAAGGACGTTGTGTCAAGCACATGGTAATGGTAATGTTGGTGCCCGAGGTTCTTCGAAGATCTTGTCCTGTGACACATTTAGGCAGTCCAGGGATCCAAGACAATGATCTGATTGACAAACAATTTTTGTGATCGTAAAGTCTTTCTTTGTGTGTTTGCCATTGTCTAAATCCGCAGTTCTATGGTTCCTCTATACAGAGGCCTGAGTTAAAAGGTGCTCTTGGTCAGAGCAAGAGAAAGGAGTTCTTCCCAAACTTGAGAGTTGAATTTCTCTAACAGTAAACCCCAGATGAGTTCCTCTGTGATTTGTTTCACATGGGAGGTGCAATCATCCCAGAGATAGCTGCAGTAAAACATAACAAAGTATAAGTACAAACAAGACTCAACAAAACCAACACAGAACAATAAAAAGACTAACAAACATTACGTTGAAGTGGGACAACCTAGTCTTAAAATCACAACATTTATCTATTCTAGCCAAAGAAGACCTCAGAGCCATTTCTTCTATGAGGCAAGGTGGTATTCTTGCTTGCCTGTAAGGAAGGCAGGATATCATATTCCTATGTGGCCTTCTGAAACTTAACAGACTTCCTCTCCCAAGAACATTGGGGAAGTAAAAAAAGGATGGCAAATCTGTCATCTTTTTTTATTTTCTTGTGCATGCAGCAGAAGGCTCAGTCTTTGTTTGTGGTTAGCAAAGTTTGGTGTTGATGAGTGTAGCCTAACACTTGGGTGGGCAAGTTTGTAATGCTGCTACTAAGAAGCTGGTATCGTTTGAAGGACCTTTAATGTAGGGTCACAATATTCATCATAAATCCTTCAGCCTGCATAAAAGATGACTTGTAGAGTATTGTTAGTGTCATGCAAATAAATGATGAAAACTTATAGGGGGAGCGTTGTAGCTAAATGGGAGAGCATTGTAGCTATGTGGAGATCCCCCTAGCCTTGCAATGCTAGAAATCTGGGTTTTTCTTCAAGCAATCCAAACACACTAGGAGGATCTACAACATGTGTATGACTAGGTTTGGGATATGAGATAATGTACTCTTAAGCCTCGGATACACTACTAGAACACTACTACTTACTGACAGCTCAGGTCGGAGCCGCTTTACTAACAATCCAATTTTAGTACAGCAATCTCCCCTACTGTCCTATTGAGTATTGTGTTCTGATAGGGGGATGCAAAAAGTAGGGTTTATCATATTATAGGAATACGTTTGGTGTTCTCGATGTATGAAAACAAAAAATAATTTTAAAAATTGTTAAAAATATATCACACCCATTTAAAAATGTGTGAAAAGGGTAAGTTTAGGACTTTGTAGGCATATTGTTAGGGAGGAGGGATACATAACAGATACAGCTGCTAGAATTGAAGTTATCCCTTGAATAATTTTGAAAATTTTAATTTAAAGTTTTAAAAAATTGTTAAAAATATATCACACCCATTTAAAAATGTGTAAATTTGAAAACAAACTTGACTGAAAACCATCATACTTCATAACAACCAATGTTCACATTAGTTTCATATTTATTAAATACTTCCCAATTTACTGAAAATTGCTGTGGTTTGGGAGATGGGTAAGTCAGGTTTTAGGTGTGTGCTGATCATTTTTGATACAGACTTTCAATGTGAAAATGTTAGATGGAAACATGCCTCTATGACTTGGTCCAGAGTTTATTAACTTTGACAACATAGTTATATAGTTAATCTGGTTGAAAAAACACACAAGTCTATCCAGTTCAACTAACAGAGAAAAAACAAACAAAACACACACAAATAGAAAACCGCCACAGGCAACCCCCCCCCCCCCCCCCTCAATAATGCATGATCCAATTTGCTCCAGTGGGGGGAAAAATCCTCCTGATCCCCCAAGAGGCAATCAGATATTCTCTGGATCAACTTTTCATATAAATATTAGTATCCAGGTATATTATGTGCATTTAGGAAATAATCCAGGCCTTTCTTAAAACAATTTACTGAGCTGGCCAGGGCCACCTCTTAAGGGAGTATATTCCACATTTCCACAGCTCTTACTGTAAGGAAGCCTTTCCATATTTTGAGATTAAATCACTTTTCCTCCAGACGTAAAGAGTGCCCCCATTTCTTATGTAATGACCTCAAAGTGAATAGCTCTACACCAAGTTCACTATATGGACCATTTATGTTATTATACATGTTAATCGTATCCCCCTTAATCTCCTCTTCTCAAGAGAGACTAGATTTAGTTCCTCTAATATAAGCTCCTCCATGCCTCTAATCAGTTTGGTTGCCCTTCTCTGCACTTTCTCCAGTTCCTCAATATCCTTTTTGTGAACTGGTGCCCAAAACTGAACTGCATATTCCAGATGAGGTCTTACTAATGATTTTTTACAGGGGTAAATATCTCTCTCTCTCTGGAGTCTATACCTCTCTTAATAACACAGAGGATTTTGCTTGGTTTGAAAACTACAGCTTGGCATTGCATGCTATTATTAAGCTTATGATCTACCAGAACACCCTGATCCTTC
The DNA here is from genome assembly GCA_028564925.1 of Lithobates sylvaticus. Classification (NCBI taxonomy): domain Eukaryota; kingdom Metazoa; phylum Chordata; class Amphibia; order Anura; family Ranidae; genus Lithobates; species Lithobates sylvaticus. The sequence goes on along the minus strand of CM053029.1, from coordinate 186,927,252 downwards.
TCCACCACTGACTCCCCCAGTTGTACTCTTCCTAGTATGTATGATGCGTGCATATTGTTAGCCCCCTACATTAAACCTCATTTGCCACACAGTTGCCCAATGTAACAGTGCATTGAGGTCAGCTTTTAAGTTGGAGACATCCTGTAAGGATGTTATTCTACTGTATAGCTTGGTGTCATCTGTGAAGACTGAAATAGTACTTTTAATCCCAAACCCTATATCATTTATAAATATATATAAAAAATATGATAAACAAAATGATAGTATGAACCTGGACCCTTTAACTAGCCTTTATGTATAGCTGTTGGCTCTTGTGGCTCTTTTTTTTATAAAAACAGAATCATTAAAATCAATCAGAATGAAACTGCCATTTTTCTAAGGCAGGTTAAATAAGTGGAATTCCCCATCTCTCATGCAATAAGGGACACCACAATGTTTTCTTTGCTCAAGAAGGCTGCAGCTGATATGTAAGGCCCTGGTGGAGATATATGTGTGATATGTCATCTCTGAGCAATAGACACGGACAGAACACAGAAACACGACAGGAGCAGAAAATGGGAAGAATTTATCACATACTTCAGGAGAAGGCCAAGCCCTGCAGAGAGCCTGTACTGAGGAACTTGCCAGTGTCCACAAAAGACTGGTCTGATGAGGGAAGACAAAAGGGCAAATTAGTTACCAGGGAACATACTGGTGACCCCTATCATAAGGGCTTATGCTCTATGTAAAGGTTTGGGGAAATTAGGTGTAAAAACTGCATTTCTGATTTGTTGACTTAGTCCTATTTGCTACTACAGTCATTTGCCGATGACTGATATTAATGCCAGAGGTAAGTAAAGTGTGACATCACAGAAGCCATTTTGTGCTATCTTTGTGTTAGTAATAGGCATAGCATGGTAAAACATGAATCAACAATGATTACTCTTCTCTTCTTCTATAGTATCCAAAAAACACATCAGGAACATTTCTGAAACAAGTGTAATTTCGGGGGCATAAAGGTATTTTGATTTTGCAGACTGAACCATTGTTCATGCAACATGTTAGATCAATACTGAATTATGAGATATTACATAATATCATTATATACCAGGTAAAACACAGACTGCATTATTAGCTCTTAAAGTGATATTAAACCCTCAGTTTTCACGTATTTCAGCAGCTGATTTAATTACTTACTAAGTATGCAGCCTCTTTATCTTTTCTTTCTCTTGCAGCACCTATGGAGCCATCCTTGCATCTAGGCACTAGAGTTGTGTCTCCCTACAATAGGTACATCAATGGGAAAACACAGCCTCGTAGCTTCAGATGGCAAGGCACTCTCCTGCTCCTCTCTTCTCCAAGCTAACAGTCTGACTCCAGACTGCACTGTCTACTGTTAACTCTTTCCTGTAAAGACAGGAAGTTCAGGGAAGCAATGATGAGAGAGCAGGAGCCCAAAGCATTGAAACTGCAAGTGCTGGGGTAGGAATTTTAACAGTTTACTTTGAATGGGAATGTTGAATTTTTTGTGCTCAATGTATGGCAAGGAAAAAAAACACTGAGGGTTTAATAACACTTTAAGTGCTTTTTTTTATTAAGTGTGCCTTTCAAAGAACTGTTAACTTCTCTTAAGCCTGGGTTCACACTGAGGAACTGAGCAGTTCACAGCAGGGAGTCCGGTGCGTCTCCATTCACCATTTCAGGTCCGATTTCAGCCTGAATTTTTTAGCTAAATTCAGACCTGAAACGGACCAGAAGACGCATAGGACACCTGTGCAATTCGCACTCTGGAGATGTGTGAACCGGCTCCATAGAGAGCCAGTCACAATCACCTGACATGCAAATCGGATGTAGGGAAATCCACATCCAATTTGCACTGGTGTGAACCAAGCCTGAGTCACCAATCAGCACCAGAGTTGCCCTGAAAGTTTTAATCTAATTGGTGGTCATTGGAATGTACAGTAACTGCAGTTCTTAGTAAGAACACACCGATACAGACCAAGAATGGCTGACTCCATTCTGTTTCAGTGAATTCCTGTCAAAAACAAGCTGTCTCCATTATGCATGCAGCTGTCTGGCTGACTGACTAGTTTCACAAAATGGCTGAATAATCTCTGCAGGTGTCTGTCTGTCTGATTCAAGCCACAAAATGTCTGACTGGGACAGATTCAGCATCTAAAGCAGTCTCCATATAACGGGTGTCTTTTCTCTGTGGGGAATACGTGTTTCTAGGAAGGGGTTTCCTCTCACCTTGTAGGCTGGTTCCATTGGAACTGGTGCAGGTGGGAGGTGGTGAGGCCTGAGGTCGGACTACAGGGGCAAAAGCGCTCTTTTGTTTGACAGCTGACACCATATTGGCTGGAGAGAAGGAGAAGATTCCAGAGGAACTGCTACAGTTGGACTGGAGGCTGGTGGATGAGGCCATTGTGGGACTGGATGGAACAACTACAAGACAAATGATATGAGGTGTCAGTATACAGAATCTGAATCATATCAGATCCATTGTGTGCGACACAAAATACTATAACATAGCTTGTTACAGATGTGGTATATATAGCAAAAATTATAATTACTAAACAAATATTTTATAATAAAGCAGTGTGTACTACAAATAAAACACTATGGATCATAAACTATTAGTATATGTAATTAATTATCAGAACATTTACTAACATAGAGTATGTGTGTAAGACCCCTTTCACACTGAGGCAGTTTTCAGGCGTTTTAGCACTAGAAATAGCCTCTGAAAAGCAGCTGAAAACTGCCTCCCATTCATTGCAATAAGTGCTTTAACACTCAGGCGGTGCGCTTGCGGGACATTAGAAAAAGTCCTCCAAGCAGCATCTTTGGGGCAGGTTGGGAGCGCTAAAACGCCCTTGCCCATTGAAATGAACGACTGGCACTTTAGCGCTGTTTTAGTGGCACTGCAGTGTGAAAGGGGTCTTAGAGATACATCCAGCACATAAAATTACTGAACACTAGATGGTCATTAAGAATAGAAAGCTTAAATGTCTAGCCTAATTTAAGTCACAGAACTGGTTATGCAGTTGGACAGACTTTGTACCAACAACCTCCATTTTGATTTATCTGTCCTGTTACAGTAGTTGTGCAAGATGTCTAAATATGATTGTGCAGTCAAATAAGACACTAGAGTTAGACCCAGTGCTCTCAGTATTGTAACAGACCTTCCCAGCTTTACAATACAAATCAGTGTAAGGACACTTGGGCTGAGGGGTATGGCTGTTACTCAGCTCTGCCAGCACAGAGCACAGGAGTGTGACACAAGCAACAGAATTTTCACTGAGAGTTAAAATGTATTGTAAACTATTTCCATGCAAAAATCTGTCACAGTCACACAAGTGGTGGTGGTGGTGGGGGGGGGGGGGGTGTGGGAGTATTCAAATTAAAGTAGAAGTGCAGTAAAATACTCTCTAAGCTTAAACCTGCTCCTACCCCCATTCTAAACCCTATACTAACTAACCTGTAAAGGAAAGATGTTAATACTTGTTATTCTGTCCGGTCGCATGATCTCCCAGTGACCAGCTTCAGTGAAGAGGAGAGAATCAACACCTGCTGCAATGCCTATTTGGTGACAACACCCATAGGCTTACTATGGGGCACCCATTGGTGGCTGTCTCTCCTCTACACATGGAAGCCGATGCTGGGAGCTGATCATGTGACCTGAATGCCCTCAGAAAAGATCATTATAGACATATTTCTTTTACAGGGTAGTTAGAACAGGGCTTAGAATGGGGGTGGGAGCAGGTTTAGGCTTAGATAGTATTTTACTGGACTTTCACTTTAACATTTTTGGACTGAGCCTGTAATTGTCCAAATGAAAGCTACAATGTTACAATCACACTGAAGTACACACAAATACACCTGTATACTTAGGCCTGGTTCACTCTAGTGCGAATTCTGATGCAACTTGATTCGCACAGAATTGCATGGCAAACTAAATCTTATTGTTGTTAATGGTATCCATTTTAATCAAAGCAACTCAGAGTGGTGAGATTTTGGAAAAGGTTCCTGCACTACTTTGGTGCAATGAACAGTGTGACCTGGCCCCATAAAATATGCAAGGTTGCATCAAAGTCGTGCCAAATAATCACACTGTAAATCATGTCAAAGTAACATTGCAATAGTGTAAACCAAGCCTTAAGTAAACTGGCATCAAAAAAGAAAGGCAGACGCCATTAGTTACTTGCTAACTCACCTTTAGGAACTCTATAATCCCAAAATACTCTTTTAAATAAACCCTGACTTTAAAAAGAGATTTAACTTGATATGTGGCCTAACTGACCAATAGTGAGGTGTGGGGCATGGGAAGAGGCAGGCCAGTTATCCTTCCTGAACTTGAGATTTGCATAGCAAATTTGAATAAATAGTTCAAGAGCACTTGGAAATACATGTAAAGGTATATTTTATCCTTAAAACCAGTTAAGTCCGTAAAGCAAAACTAAACCCTCCTATCCTTTATAGCAGTGGTTCCCAACTCCTGTCCTCAGGACCCACTAACAGGCCAGATTTTAAGTATTACCTTGGGGAGATGCAGACTAGAATACTGCAATCACTGAGCAGCAAATTATATCACCTTTGATGTATTTCAGTTAACTTGCAAACCTGGTCTGTTAGTGTGTTGAGAACTAACTAGTTGAGAACCACTGCTTTACAGCCAAGGAAGCTGCCATCTTAGCCTGATGGCTATCTGATGGCTTGACAGTTTGGTTGGGAGCAGAAGCAACTGTGACATTCATGGCATGCCTTGAATGTAATAGTTTTGGGAAACTGATGAGTTTAGCTCTATTTTAATGTGGTTGTAAACCCACAAAAAACAAAACAAAAAAACAAAAAAACCTGCAAGACAAAAGGCATAATGAGCTAGTACGCATAGCATACTATCTCATTATGAAATACTTACCTTAGATCGAAGCCCCCTCTGCAGTCCGCGCAGACTGCTCTAGCCGGCGACATCGATTCCGGAGATATTTCCAGGTATCGCAGGCTCCAGCGCTGTGATTGGCCAAAAGTGATTGGCTGTGATTGGCCAAATCCGCGACGACGTCAGCCGCCGCTAATGGCACATCAGCTGAAGCAACGGCAAAAATGAGCCGTTGCTTCAGTGCGCATGTGCCAATGATGTCGGCACATGCTGATACAGACAATATCTTCTAAACCTGCACGGGTATCCAGGGTAGCTACAGGTAAGCCTTATTATAGGCTTACCTGTAGTAAAAAGTGGATTATAAGGGTTTACAACCACTTTAAGCTTATTGTATAGCACTGCATTAATAAAAAGTGCTGTGTGTAGTTTGAATGTGGTATTATGTGTAAAAGTGCACTAAAGCGTACAAAAGAAATTTCAGTGAGCCTATAGATGAAAAGTTTTCTGTAAACTTTTGATCTGTAGTAACCTCCGAATAATCATAAATGCAATCTATCTGATTGTGAAAACAATAAATTCTGGCGCTAAGGTGAAAAACCATAATTGTTAATATGAACAGAACTTGCAGCAGCTGTACACAAAGTGCTAATCACTTGAAAACATGCAATAAATAAATTGAAGCACAAATGAATCGAATAACCATCAAAAATCTTATCACAATTGTGTTGATGTGTAATACAAAATTGTACTATTAAAGTGCTCTAGCGCTCCAAAAAACTTCAAACACTATATAAAATTAACAAAAAACACAACGCTTGAAACAGTGCAAAATTGATAAATGAACAAAAATGTATAATATTAAATTATATTGCAAAAACGTCCCATTATAAGTTCTCCAATCCATTGAAAAGTGCAAAGTGTTTCAAACTTTCACCCTGTAATGTGACACACTCCCATTCAGTGTACCCACTCACCAGATAAAATGGGCCCCTAGCTTTTCCATCTAAGGGTCAAGTAGGCTGAAAATCTGTCTGTGGATGATTATTTGAACAGGTCCACAAGAGATCTCTCCCGGCATGAAAAAGTTACTACTTATAAAACTCCAAATTACAATAGGCATGTAATCAAGTAAGGGTCCCTGGATTGTATCCCTTACTTCAGCCCTCAAAATTTACACTCGCCTGCTCGCATTTTGCGAGTAAATTTTGAGGGCTGGCGAGGAAGGGCTGTCTGGGAGCGAGGGGGGGCGAGCCCTGCGGCCGGCGAGTCCCTTTCCCAGTGCTCATGAAGGGGAAGAGAGAGGACGGAGCCGGCCGGATGATATGAGCGCAGGGAACATAACTAGCGGCGCCGGCTTTGATTTAAATCGCCGTGTGTTCCCTGCGCTCGCTTTCACACACAGCCCCGCCCCCTGGTCCCGGGGAATTTGATAGACGGATCACCCCGTCCAACCCGGGACGAGTGATGTGTATCAAAGTTCCCTGGCCAGGGGGCGGGGCTGTACGGCACGCCGAGTGGCGGGAACACACAGCGATTTAAATCAAAGCTGTTCCAGCATGTCCCTCGGCGCTCATATCATCCGGCCAGCAATGCTCTTCTTCTCTGCTCCCCTTCATTCAGGACACAGGTAGGCAGCATTGGTGTTAAAGTGTTAGGCTGCACTGGTGTTAAAGTGTGAGGCTGCATTGGTGGACAAGTGTTAGACTGCACTGGTGTTAAAGTGTGAGGCTGCATTGGTGTTAAAGTGTGAGGCTGCATTGGTGTTAAAGTGTTAGGCTGCATTGGTGGACACGGGTGAGGCTGCATTGGTGGACAAGGGTGAGGCTGCATTGGTGGACACGGGTGAGGCTGCATTGGTGGACAAGGGTGAGGCTGCATTGGTGGACATGGGTGAGGCTGCATTGGTGGACAAGGGTGAGGCTGCATTGGTGGACACGGGTGAGGCTGCATTGGTGGACACGGGTGAGGCTGCATTGGTGGACACGGGTGAGGCTGCATTGGTGGACACGGGTGAGGCTGCATTGGTGGACACGGGTGAGGCTGCATTGGTGGACACGGGTGAGGTTGCATTGATGAGCATGGATAAAGTTGCTTAATTTGCATAAAACATTTAAGAGCAATTTCATGATATAATTTATGAGGCCGTGTTTAGAGGTGGAATTAGGGGCAGGGCAGGGGTTGGGCGGGGCAACTGGTGGCGAGTAACCCTTGAGGCCTGGCTAGTAGCTCAGGACTTGAAATTTTGAGCCCTGCCTTACTTGATTACATGCCTATTGTAATTTGGAGTTTTGTAAGTAGGAACTTTTTGTTTGCGCAATAAACACCTATCATACAGAACTTCACTATTAGTTCCCTTTCCTTTTTCCCTGGTAAATATCTCAACTTTAATCACGAAGGGAGAGATCTCTTGTGGACCTGTTCAAATCATCATCCCCAGCCAGATTTTCAGCCTACTTGACCCTTAGACTGAAAAGCTAGGGGTCCATTTTATCTGATGAGTGGGTACACTGAAGGGGAGTGTGTCACATCACAGAGTAGAAGTTTGAAGCACTTTGCACGTTTCAATGGATTGGAGCACAAGAGCACTTATATTGGGATGCTATTGCAATATAATTTAATATTATTATTATTTGTTCATTTATCAATTTTGCACTGTTTCAAGCGTTGTGTTTTTGTAATTGTATATAGTGTTTGAAGTTTTTTGGAGCACTAGAGCACTTTAATAGTACAATTTTACACATCAACACAATTGTGATGTGATAAGATTTTTGATGGTTATTTGATTCATTTGTTGCGGGCGCTGTAATGTATTTATTGCAAGCTATCTGATTGCATCTAACATACATTAAAGGTCTTTAAAATGAAAACAAAGAAAACCCAAAGAACATATGTGAATCTTTATATGTACTGATGTGATTGAGCACTTTACATCTCTGCACACTCCCCATGAAACAAACACTTACTGGCATAAGGTGAGTTGGCAGCTGATCCATTGAGGAAGCTGGGCGATCCAGCGAGATTGGACATAGCTGTGTTTCCGTAGCCGTTCATGCTGGTTGTGACGGAGCTGTAGTTGGTTTGTTGGGGGGTGGTGCTGGGTGCGTAGCTATGGGGTGATACACTGCTTGTGTTACGGGTGAAGCCTGAGGAATGACACCAAGAAATCAGAGATGATCAATAATTCTGTTTTCATACTTTCTAGAACACTTATAATAAACTCCAGAGTAAATAAAACAGGACACAATCTTGAAAATGTGTTGAAAGTGACAATGGCATCAGATACGTATATTTCTCCATGTTAGTGCATACATGCTAAGTTTGTATGACAGTTCCAGTTATGTATTACCTCTTACAGAGTAAACAGAACTCCCGCTGACAATATCTGCACCTGCTTTTCCTCCAGTAGGACAGAGCCATCTTTGTTCAGGCATCATCCAGGGTCAGGATCAGTGGTGGCTGTTGTTCCATCGGGCGGAGAGGCGGCAGACAAACCTGACACCAGCTCCACCTGTCACTCCAGCCCTCACCATACTCATACCCCCTGTCGCCATCTCACTCACCCTGTGCTGACAGGCAGTGGCGACGGCTTCCCCCCTCAGTCTCTCTGAGTTCTGGGATGCATCTCCTCCGTGTCCCGGCCATAGGTCTCCTCCTCATAGGCCAATAGGATGGCTTCCCCTTTTTCTCCAATTGGGAAACGGGTCTCGTGACCCTCTTTCTGATTGTCCGGGAGGAGAATCAGTGTGATAATAGTAAATATTCATTTGCTGTTGTCACACAACTGGGTGGGCTTGGAGCGCAATGCTCTGCGCCCCAAGCCCACCCTTTTTTGAAGCCTATTAGAGCCTCCGGTTCTAATCACGTGCTTAAATAAAAAAACACCCCCCACCCCATTGGAATCAATGGTCCAGCGCCCTGTATGTAGATCAGGGGGCCAGACACATGGTCAGGATCTACTTATACTTATATGCTGGCCCATAGATGACACAATCATGTAAATCCTGATGCCTGAGCAGATCTTGGCTGCATTCACATATGCCTAACATAGATCACCCCCTCTCAATTTGTGACTTGCCAGATAATGTTGCAGTCTGATCCCTGGGAGAGAGGAAATTAAGGAACTGCTTCTTTTGCCTGCAGCAAACTGATGACATAATCTCAGTCTAGGCAAAGACACTTGACTGGAGCTCAAGGACTGCATTTTATTGGACATAGATGGAACTATTCCAAAGAAGTAATAAAGTTACTGAAAGGGCCACTTTAAATCACTTAATGCAACCCATTTCTTGACACCCTTGATTGATTTTTCTTTCTACAAGTTAGCTATGACACTAAAATGCAGCCTGAAACCCCTTCATATTTCTGACTTTACACACTGAAAACACTGAAGTCATCTAATAAATGTATTTTGTTCCTGGTTCAGACCTGTGTCACACGCTATTCAAAATGCTAATAACCTAATGATGTAAGAGAAGTAATGTATTTATGTATCTTATATCTGAAATATGTTATCATGCACCGTACATTAGAAAGTGCTGTGACATTTTTTCTTACCCTGATTGGTGACTTGTGATGGCTCGGAAACATTGACAGCGAGTTGCCCGCTAAAAGAGTTGACTCCCATCATGCTGGGGTGTACAGAAGAGTTGGCGAGGGCAGGAAGTTGGCTGTGGTTCCTTGGAACACTGTAAAGAGCTTCGGCAATGTCAGCTGCCCTTTTCAATATAATTTCCTGTTGAAATATGGCACACATAGTATCAAACATCCAAATAAAACACACTGCAGCCCTTCCAGTGTAAATCAGTTAGCTGATGGTCATTAATGGCTCCCATACAGAGGATGGTAAGCTTTCAATTTATGGGCACACAGGCAATGCTCATAACATTTCTGAGAATTCCCCAAGTCACATTTCCCAGTATGCACGGCTTATTCCTCTGGAGTCACATGCAGCTTACTTTGACAGCTTTTGCCATGGCATATCATACATTAAAGGAAGGGGTATCATTTTACCTTTTCTTTATTTATTAGATACACTGGTACATTTTTTTTCAATTTGGCAAATAATGGGTCTGCTGTGATTTAAATTTTTATTATAAATTTTCTGTTGGTATGTAATTGCCATTTTTATGATAAAAATTACACATAATGTTTTGCTACAGTGTAATGAAACGTAACAGATCAACTAGGATTGAAGTCATATGTTGAATTATATTCCAAAGTTACATTTATACTTTAAGGAAGATGATTAATACAAGTGGTTATTTTATTTGTTTATATATATTCCACAGCACTATACAGAAATCATAAATCCATTTACATCTGTTCCTGTACCTGACAAGCTTACAGTCTATATCCCTCCAAGAGTATTACATACACATGGTAGACCATAGTGCAAATGATCCATATATTGAGAGTGTTCAGCTACATTGAGTTCCTATTCTTGTGTGTTGTTGTAACTTTAAAACCTAAGTTTACTAAAAAAAAAAAAAAAAAAAAACACAAAAAATATTACTTTCCATCAAAGGTGTCCGACTATGCCCACTTTTTGTATGTATCCCACTACCTTATTCATAGAAGCCATACAACAGCTTCTATGAATGAAACAGGATCTATAAATGGTAGACAATCCAATGATTGAAAGGGCGTGTTTGGGATGGGGGCGGGGGTTAAAGGGGAAGATTTTGACTAAAGGAGGAGACAGTAGCACAAGGGACACATGGCATTGATCATAGGTAATGTCCATTCTGTTATTTTCTTTTTTGACTTGAGTAAACTTAGGCTTTAAGGATGATGGCAGAATTGCCTACAAAATTGAGATTAGAGGGGGCCCTAAAGGATTCCTTCACACTGACCACCTACTAAATGCTCCATTTTAGTGTGCGGGCAGCGCCAGTTTTTCCATTGGCTCCTGCTGCTGTCAAACAAAGTCAGTGAGCCAATGAGGAGAGGGTGGTTGGGGGAGTGGGCCGAGCCACGGCGTTTGCATAACAGCTCAGCTCAGGTACCCCCATAGCAAGCTACTTGTGGGGACACTCAACAGGAGGGAGGGGCCAGGAGTGTCGGTGAGGCACCCGAGAAGAGGAGGATCTGGGTTTCTCTGTGCAAAACCACTACACAGAGCAGGTAGGTATAACATGTTTTTTAATTTTAAACAAAAAAAAAAAACAAGACTTTAATATCACTTTAATGTTATATGTTACCTGATTATTGTGTGGCATTCCATACAGTGCCTCAACCAGATCTGCTGCTCTCTTCAGAATGACCTCCTACAAGAGAATACAGACAAAGATAAACATTTATCTATAAATTTAAATAATAATGGTCATACTTCATTCAAGCGTCTTAAAGAAGCATTTGGCCACCAGAGTGCCTTTTAAAAGTACAAAATGTTCTGTTCCATAGTGATCAGTTAAGACAATTTTGCCAAACCAAGTCCCAGCCTGTGTTGATTTCAATAGGTCTGATCCTGGTACTTGTGTCTTCCAGTGTCAAAGGGAATGCATCATTTTATAAATTTAATTTAAAGTGAATAACATTTAAAGAAAATTTATATTTTTGTCAATGTCTTTGAAAACATTCAAAAGAACTATTCTTGATGCAAATAATCTCATCAAATATCTTGCGCGTGTAACTTGCAATTAGATAAATGTAAGTGGAGACAATTGTATTTGTAATTCTAGCCTTCTTGCACCCTTGAGTGCTTTCTTCTCCTTCTCACAATGAAAGTCTATGGGGATGATCTACTAAAGGCAATCAGGCTGTTTACTTTGCAAGAGAATTTTGTGCAAGAGCTTAGTGATTTTTTTTTTCCATGAATGTGATTGGGTATTCTTTAAAAAGTAAAATGTCACATTCATTAAGCTTTTGGGCGTATTCACTGGAAAAATGCAATTTCCCTTGCAGAGAGGCAGCCTGGTTGCATTTAGTAAATAAATTCCTATGGCTACCCCAGTTCATTATAAACAATATACTATATGCTCCATGTAGTGCCAATTCTACAAATCTCTACATTGAATACAATACCAAAAATATGGAAGAGCACTCATTGGTGAATACTGTAATAATAACTCAATATATGTGCTTACTGAAAAATACACCATCATTTTACCATTAAGGCCTGCTTTAGTCCTGTGTGTCCATATTATTTGCACATTACTATGCTGGCAATAGAAGGCAAGGGTATGTAGTTTAATTGTCAGTGGTTGGAGCATACACTACAATTCCCACTGACAACCAATAGCCTGAAAGCAGGGCTGGCCTTGCCTACAAATTATTTTATCTGATTGGCTTAGTCCATCTGCTAATGTGCATATAATTAGTTCTTCCCTGTTAGAAAACGTAGACTACAGTTAGCAGAGTTTATTAGGAGATGTAAACATCCCTGTCGTCACAGGCCATTGAAGAGTTTTTAACCGGACAAGCAAATCACCTGACATTTGAGCTATCAAAAAAAGTTTAGTGAGAAAGGAAGGGGAAAAATGAGTGCCTTTCCCCAAAAAGCAAATTGGTATTATTAATTTTCTTGCAGTTTCTCATCAGAAAAATGAGATCTAATTGCATTCATTTTGCTGTCACCATAAACCTCTTGCAAACTGAGATGACACGCTTTTACATGCGCATTAGCATTTCTTCAATTTAAAATTCTGCACCGTATGAAGATGAAGTGCCTGGCAAGTCAGGGGAACCAGCCCGGGAGGGGTGTCTAACTGGAAGGGGGGGGGGGGGCGCATTTGGTCTGGGTGCTTTTGTAGCTTTTTAAACTGTAGCCCAAAATGTAACCCTTCTGAAACAAAAGAGAGACAAATATCCTATACGTCTGTTGGCCAGTTTGCATCCAGTCAGGAGAGAGACAGGTCACCATATCTCCCAACTGTCCTGCTTATTAGAACCAAATGCTGCTGTCTTTCTTTAATTGTGCTTATAGGTGCTTTTAGCTGTCAGAAATTTTTATTTTGCACTAAATGTTTCATTCAGTCTTTAAATTATTCTTTGGAGATAGGAAAATGGTGGTGAAAATGTCACCAGTCTGTATAAGGCAGATCTAAAACCAATCACTAAAATCTCATATGATCTTTAAAGATGAATTCAATTCATAATATATAAAGGCAGAGCATGCCCCAAAACATTTCAGAAAATGTGTAATCCGTGGCTGGAATTATCTATGGCCTCTTACTCGAAGGTACCCTCTTTTAATGTAATTTCTTAGGGTACTGTTTCCATGTGTTTCTTGGATTTTGGTATGCGCTTGGAGGAAGAGGGGAGGCACATATGTGTACATGTGTGTGTGTGGTTGAGTATAAGTTGGAGTTACGTTTGTACCTTTTACTCGCTTTGTTACTCAGATTTTGCTCCGCCGTTACCGGTACTGTTTAACAGTGTACACAGAGTTCCACCTTTACTGTAACACATGTTGTTTGGAATTGTGTTCAGCTTGCAGGCAGTCTTATCTTACACTTGGTGTACTCTGTACTTTATCTATGAAAAAAATCTAATAAAACACCTTATTAAAAAAAGATGAATCCTAGGCATGGTATATCTTTATGTAGTTACATTGGTCTAGCTTGGACCAATGTAACTAAGTATATACTATACCTGGGCGATGCCCCTGAAAGTTGGAAATCGATGCAGCAGACACAGCTACATCAGTGATCTCCACTTGCTTCTGGGTCCTGAGCTGAGAGGCCAGCCTCATGCATTGAAAATACAGGAGGTTGGCTTCTCGGTATGGATGCCATTCAGAAAACTGGAACAGGTGCATCCGAGCTACTACCTCCTGTGCTATACCTGCTGAGCCTCAATTAACGCGTTGGCTTTCTTTTTGACTGCTGTTCACATGCAATAATAAAATTATGTTTTAGTTGACTTTCATAGCACCAGCCTTTCTCCTTTTTTTCCATTCAGAGAATGCTTAATATTTTCTGAATGAATGTAAATCATTCTTTGATTGAACAAGGTGGAAAGCATGATGTCACTCAATCTCATCCAATCAGAGAACGATTTGCATTCATTCAGAAGATGCAAAGTGTTCTCTGAATGGCGCTCCTGCTAAGCAGCTGTCCTCTTGTGTTCAAAGAGCATCAAGCTGGTTGTTCATCACAGCACATAGAAGGAAGTGGAGATCACCAGAATAGCGGTGTCTACTTCAGTGATTTCTAGCTTCCTGGGGGAATAGGCCAGGTATGGTATATACATAGTTACATTGGTCCAAGCTGTATATATCATGCCTGGAATTCTTCTTTAACATGTTTATGTTTAAAAGAAGTGTTTAGTCTTTTTAAATCTAGGCTTTCATTTAAAAATATTTGGGGATCCTGCCATGAAGGACCCTGTTCGGATAATTTCTGCTGTAGGGTGACAACTGTCCCCCAATTGTGACCCTGTGCTGTCACCCTTTCACGTGTTCCCCTGGTGAAAACTACAAGAACTGAGCCCCACACACATTACAGTCATGGTGAAATAACTTCTACCGAAAGCTGCTATAGATAGGGTGTGAGGTAAGAGCGCAGGATGTGTTGCATATTATGTAGGTATGGTTCATTGTGGAGCAGTCCTGAGCAATGATGTGCAGCCGATTTTGGTTTCCCATATATCTTTTAGATTGCTTGGTGTGTGTGTGTGTGGGCAGGGCTGGATTTAGACTTGGCGTTCAGTAAGCCTCTCATACACAGCAATTGAATAAGCAGCAACTCACCAAATTTTTGATATCAAATTCCATTTATTGCATATCATTGGAAATAAGATTAAATTAGATAAGTGTATACATGTAAGTACATGCTGTCAATACTGCAACCTATGGATCTATTTTAACTGTCCACATAAATATACAAAACAAAATATAGAGTTTGGTCTTGCTAGACCTACCTCTACACAAAATGTTATGGATAATCAAGGTTTTCTTTTCTAACTAATCAATAATTATGGTGTTAGTTTACTTTTTCAATGACAATCATACATTTTAAAAAAGTGTGACACAACGTCATTATGAGGTGGTGTTTGCATGCTCACATGCATAGGCTACTCCCCACAGGGCATATGTGCCCTATGTGTGGTTCCCTCAAGCCACCAAAATTCATTTAAACTTGATACAATATACCAGAATAACATTTTTTACAGGTGATTGCTGGCAAAATATTGCTTCCCAAGATACATTTTCTTAAAAGAAACCCATTTTTTAACTGTATTCTTGAATAGCATGTGACCCCTTTTGGCAGAGGACCCAGGGTGATCTCCCCTTTTAACCTTTTATAAAACTAGCACTATGTGCAAGACAGGTCCTCGTTTATGCAGACACACCTTGGTTTTGTCTGAATGTTTTCTCAGTTACTGGCAGAGGGACCACATTCACATCAAAGGAAACCCGAGTTTGCTAGGGGGGTCGTAAAATAAGCCGTACAAATTTGTAATGCGGGTAAGCTCATTTAAATGATTTTTTAATTAACAACACGTAATGCAAACATTCCAGAAACATAATAGGAATGGTCCCGTTTAGGCTATGTGTTTTTGATCTATAGCTTTATTGTTTTATCGGTATGATTTATCCAGCCTGGGGAAGCAAGGTAGAGTCATGATGACAGCCAAGCGAGGAATCACACACTGGTAAATTCAGTTGAAAGTTGTTGAAATGTTAAGAGATTGATGTTATCAGTAAAAAAATTCATACAGCAAGTTTTTTTCCAATTAAAGCGGTACTCCAGCTGATCTCCTATAATTCCATGCGCACAACAAAGATTACACTGGGAGAGGGGAGGTCAATACTGTGAGTAATTTTGGGTACACACAGGCCGATTATCCGCCAAAATCAGCCATTACAGCGTCTGACTTTCGGCCCATGTGTGCAGCTGCCTATCCGACAGAAGCCGATTTCACGACCAGTTTCTGTCGAATGAATGCTTGAAAACCATCTGGGTACACACAACCATCTTCTGTCAAACAAAAATGTTTGAAAACCATCAGCTGACCGGCATCCGATCAGTGCTAGCAGCCACAGCCAATGGCACTGACCGATGTGTTCTGGTGGGGGGGGTCCCCCTGCCAAAACACAATAGCACAGCAGGGGAGATCGCTGTACTAACATTACTTGTGTTGGTACAGAGATTTTTTATTTTTTCAGCACGTTGGGTTGTATGAAATAAAAATGTATTGTGTGTACCAGGCTTTAGTCAATGTTTTTTTATCTTAATACTGGACAAGGAGCATAAAGCACAGAAAAGATCTAATCAATGTGCTGCTGCTCCCTCACTGCCCAATCACAGGCTCGGCAATAGAGGGCGTAAGGACGAAAAACTTCAGCAGCCTTGTTTTCCCATGAGAGGAGCAGTACCATGATTTCAGAGGAGGATACGTACATAGAGCATGCTTGCGGCTACGAGTAATGTAGAACATTTTGAAGCATGCAACTCTACTTTAAGGGAGAACTGCAAAAGGTTTTTAAGCAGAACTACAGCTAAATCAAAGAAAATAAAATAAGTTACCTATAGAAAATAAAAATATGATCTGCCATTTGATTTGTCGGTCACCCAGACTCATTTAATTCACCCCTTCTGAGCCCCAGCTGTCATAGAACCATCTTTGGGGGAAGCTTCATCAAAGCAGCCTTGGCTGAACTGACCACTGCCTCAGGAGAGGAGAAAGGACCCATGACATCAATGGACTGGCCAGAAGACACTTAAAAAAGGTGTGTGAGAGGCTCCAGAATGTCTTAATTATTGCCTTTTTAATCAATGGGCTGGCTGTGATTTGGGGCTCCTTTCCCCTGGAGACAGGCTGCTGCAGGAGCAGCAAATGTGTGAGAGCAGAAACTGGGAGAATGTCCAAGGAGAGGCCATCTGACCATACTGTTGTCTGAGGGGTATTGAAAGACGGTTTGTCATTAGGCAGGAGCCTGTGCAGTCCAGGTGAATGTCTTGTTTATCAGAAAGCTGACTGAGACAGTGTGTTGAGTCTGTGCAGAGACAAGCTCAGGGACTACAAACTCTGAATAGCCAGGAGGCACTTCATGCTATACAGTATGTTAAATTGTGGTGATGCTGAAACCCCCCTGCAAGGGTAACTGTGTGAGAGTTTTTTTAACGTGAACGTTTAATTAATGAAAACGTACATCCATGACTGGTCTGGACTTGATAAAAGGTACTCTAAAGGTACCCCACAATATCACTATATTTACAGTATATATACATTTATTTTATTTTTTTATTATTATTTTTTTATGGGAGGGCATGCAGGCATTGTATGGAAAAGGTCACCAGGTTGTTATTATATATTATTATATATTATATAAAATTACTTTAGTGTGTTAAAGCCTATATGAGATTTTAGTGATTGGGTTTACACTTGAGAATTTATATCTTTCTGGTAAGTTTTGTGATGGGGAGGAAGCTGAAACAAGAAGAACCCTGAACAAAGAAATGGAGACCATTATTAAGAGTTATTAAGAGTTCCCCTTTAACTCTGAGAAAGACAGTCTGAAACATGCCGTAGTTTTGTAAAGTTAACCAGGGACGCCTGGCTTGGTGCCCCGGAGTAGAGTGACCAGAAAATTACAGTCCCTCCGTGTCACTGCACTCCCGGTAGGGGATCAAGCCTCAGGCATGTTTGTGTTCAGAATCTAATATATTGCCTTTCAATCAGAGGAAGGAGGTGAGGTTCGCACGGGCAAAACATGCCGACTGGGTCAGAAAAGCAATAAAGATTTTTACAGAGCTGTCCAAGGTGCTAAATTCCCTCAATAATGGGATTGGCACTCTACAGTTAACCTCTCATTTACTGGCGGACCAGGAGGCCCGCCCCAACCGTTGCTGCATATTTACCTCGGAATGTATATTTTATGACATTATGTTAGTGAATGGAAAGGGCAACATTGCCGGAGCAATTTCATGTTTAAAAGGGAGTCGTAATATTTATAGCGCCTTTGCATTTGGAGAGAAGATGAAGGATTGGATACCGTGCGTTGACCTTACAATTACCAAAGGTGATTTCCCTACCAAGTCATTTAGTCAGTATGATGCTGGAAGGGACATAAGACCCATTACTATTTATTTACTGCTATAGAAAGTTCTAGAAAATGCGCTGAATCTATTTGGGAGCTCTGGGTCGTTTCTTTTTTTTTTTTTTTGGTCTGCTGCTTAGATGGTTAATGGCTGCTTTTTATTTGCACTGCTTTTCAGGAACGTGAGAACGTATAAATACAATGCATCTTACCGCATATGCTCTCGCTCCCACCCAACAGGCAAAAGTAATAAATAAAGTGTTTTTTTCCCTTGCCTCTTTCCATCAGCTCACAGAATACAATAAACACAGCTGTTTTACATCACGGCTAGAAGGGGTGTTATGAAACTTCAAAATATGGTTAAAGGGGATGTGGAGTAAATAATGAATAAGTATAAAGATAAATTAATTCATAAAGTTCAACTAAAATGTTCATTTGTGAAACAAAAAGTAAAACCTAAGTATGTAGAAAATGTGGGTGTGATATTTGGATAAAGGGACATTTTGTTAAAGTAAATGAAAACTTTAGCTGACCGACAATTCGTTTGATAAAGCACTATGTATCATACAAAAAAATGTATTTTTTAAGATGATGACAACAGTGGAGAAATCCTGTGCAATATGTGTCTGCATTGAAAGAGTGTGGCATTGTGACAACGCAGGAGCACAATTGGGACGCCAGAACAAAATGTTGCCACCCTGTAATGGAAGGTGGTGCCTGAACAATGAGCATGGAAAACAGCTTTTAAAATTACGTTAGCATATTAAAGCTTATATGTGATTTGGTGATTGGGTTTACTTATACTTTAAAGGCCAACATTTTTTTTAAAACTAATAGGCTGAGATCTAGCATAGCACAGAAAAAAGAGAGGCAGTGTGTCTTTTTCATTCAATTATGCCTTCCATGTCTAAAACTGAAGTATACCATGGTTTTACACCTGTACCAGGAAAAAATCTCACTGAGGACCACGATATGTCCTCAATTTTGTGAACTGACCAGACCAGTTGGGTTAAAAGTGGTATGGGATTTTACCTTCTTCTCTAGGTTTTTTATACTGGATGGAATTGTAACATAGAAATGGTACATAGCTTGGTCTATACTGTAGGCTGTTCCTGAACCACAGCTGCCCACTAACCCTGGCCCCTGGGAGACCTTGGGCAGAACGTATAGTTCAAAGAACAACATTGCGCCAAAAAAACGTTTAGCAGAATGTTCAAATATGATGAAATCCTTTATAATTGGAAATTATATCAAATGCATTTCAGGGGCTTCACATATTAAGGGCTTTATTAAGGGCTTTAGAAAAGACAAATGTTATCTTTACACTGCTGCTGCAGTAGATGTATACCATTAATGAAGATTGGGGGTATGGTTGCTGAAATTGTTAATTGAGTGCAGCAATCTGATGTCTGGCATCTATTTTTTTCTAAACTTCCACAAGTTAGGTTACATTCTTGCCATACACTAATGTTCTTTTGGCATTTCAGTACAAATTTGCTGGAGATCAGCATTTGAGATCAAAAACTATTTATATTAAAAGTTAAAATAGATTGTAATCATTATTCCAAACAATCTGAGATGGCATAATTTGTGACAAGCTTAGATATACTGGCTCAGCAGCAATGTGAACCATGGAGTTATAAAATGTTACAGCTGATGATGTACTATTTACTTATTTATTTTGCACAAGATTTTGTAAACCGTGCAGTCACTTAGAATTATAGTCACAGGAAAGCAGACAAGGAGCCTGGGGAAACAAAAGGCCAGTCCATCCAAAAGAAGGTTCTGAGCTAAGTCACCTGTAGGCATCTTAAAGTCACCAGTGAGATATGCCCAGTGCCCATTATAGATCTGTGCACAGCCCCCTGGTGTTTTACTTCTTTTGCTAGACCATGACTAGTATTACCTGGTGAGCCTGCCAGTAAAAAAAGATCCTATCCTAGGGTGATTACACTTACTGTACTGTTTGTGTGGAGGAGAAGTATGACCGTGATGGCAAACCTTGGCACCCCAGATGTTTTGGAACTACATTTCCCATGATGGTCAACTGCACTGAAGAGTGCATGTCGTATGAGCATCATGGGAAATGTAGTTTCAAAACATCTGGGGTGCCAAGGTTCGCCATCACTGCCCTAGGACATGGCTATAGAACATGTTCTCCTTTTCATAACATAGGTAATCTATGCAGGGCTGATAAGACTGTTTGAGATAACTTTGCAGATTTCACAAGAAGTTAACAGCTCACTAGCTTGTATTTATTGAACAGATATGAAAAAATAAAACCTCTTTTCATGGTATAGCAGAAAAAAGGGAGCAAATAAGAGAAGCATATACAGTAGTTGGGGTTTACATATATTTTAATAGGTATTTTTAAGGAAAGGTTAGATGTAAGGGTTTGGGTAGAGGAAGATTTAAGTGTCAGGGTCTGCTGAGACCCTGACCATTGGGAATAGGCTTGTGTCTAGAGACAAGTAGATGAACAGTTTTACATACTTGTTTTTGGCACCGTTCGCGCTAAGGAGTATTACACATTACCCATGAAAATATGTACCGTCCCTACCCTACCTGTTGCATTCTCCTTATTATAAAGAAAATTGCAGTCCAACAAAGAAGGTGGGATGCCTTGCTACTACATAGTCCTTGGTAAATCTATTACATTGTAGAAGATTGTAACATACACTTCATTTCCAAAAGTATTGGGACTGCCTTTGCACGCACATGAACTTTATTGGCATCCCAGTCTTAGTTCATAGGGTTCAATATTGAGTTGCCACCCTTTGCAGCTATAATAGCTTCAACTTTTCTGGGAAGGCTGTCCACAAGGCTTAGGAGTGTGTCTATGGGAATGTTTGACCATTCTTTCAGAATCACATTTGTGAGATCAGGCACTGATGTGGACGAGAAGGCCTGACTCATAGTTTGCGCTCTAATTCCTTGCAAAGGTGTTCTGTCGGGTTGAGGTCAGACCTCTGCGCAGGCCAGTCAAGTTTCTCCACCCTAACCTCATTCATCTATGTCTTTATGGACCTTGTTTTGCGCACTGTTCCAAATCAATTGGTGGAGGGGGGATTATGGTGTGGGGTTGTTTTTTCCCTATTCAAGTCCATAGATGTGCTGTAGAAATGCAGAGCACTACAGCAAGGCTCTCCCCCCCCCCCCCCCCCCCCTGTGTTGGGGCCTGTGTGTAGCGGTAGTCTATAGTACTTTAGCAGTAGTTGATAGCTGGGGGCAACATAAATAAGGACATAGGGTGAGGTTTAGAGGGACAACTGATCAAATTATGTCCACTGAAAGTGAGGAATTTCTTACATTCCCCTCACCTGCTCAAGGAAAAAGCCAGGGCTTCACTGCTTATGCTACACATGTAGATTATCCTGAGTGTGCAGCCCCAGCAGAAGGTGTCATACAACCACAGTATCACAGTGTCAGTTCCTGAGCCCATAATGACAGCTACAGTGCACACCGCTGGGATACACTACTTGGAGAGGCTCTGCGGAATCAAACAATACAAAGTACGCCAACCTATATGTTTTTATAAGATTGAGAAGTCCAACTGAGAAATAGCGTTTATGTAAAGCATCATCTCCCGACAAACAAAACAATAGTGTACACCAATTATAGATGTTAAATAAATCCTGTTCTCTTAAGACATACCCATCTGAACAGCCAACAAAAAAGAATAAAACTTTGTAGGCATGAATGGGTAAAGTTTTAGGCCATTCCAAACATGTTTTCACAACTCAGAAGAGGCTCTTTATGCGGAAGTAGGGTCATAAAATCTAAAATATCCTTTGTGTGTGATTTTAAGTCACATGAACGGACTGGTTAAACCAACATATTTTTGGGAAAATACTGATCTTGGGAACAGTTGTGGATTTCACCCTGGTACAATTGTCCACAAACAGCAATCTTTAATAACAGCAAAATAATTTGATGATGGATTGTGAGATCTGCAACCAATTGCAATACATTGGCAGTTGTGTGAGCTCAAGTGGCTCATGTAGCATAGGTTTAAGACTTACCGAACACTTATATAAGAATTTTTAGTCGTGCTGCATACGGAAAGAGCACAAATAATGATTTCCACGAATGTGTCAGTGAATCCTCAACTGACTCACGCCGTGCATGTTTTATCTATATCACTGACTCAGTGGCAATCTCTAAAGAGTGGGTGTATATAAGGAGTTATTGGCTGACTCTACCTGATTGATTATTGTAACTGCATGTGTGAAAAATTACACTTGTATCCTACTCTTTGTTGCACAAAAGAAAATCATCAGTAGAAAAGAATGTAAGGTAAAACTAATGCCGCGTACACACGTGCGGACTTTTGCCGGCGGACTTAGTCCAGCGGACAATCCCGCGGGACTTTCCAGCTGGGTCCGCTGGACTTTCCGAGCGTGTGGACTTGCCCACACACGCACGGACTTCTCCGGCGGATAATCCGCCGGCCAAAAGTCCGCGGGACTTTTGAAAATGAACGGACTTGCCCACACACGGAGCAGTCCGTTCATTTCGAACGTAACTTCAGTTACGTAGCTAGCGTAGGCAGTAAATGCCGCCGCGCTAGCTCCGTGACCTGGCATGGATTTAAAGGTACTCCCCCACGCCGAAAAAAAAACGGCGTGGGGGTTCCCCCAAATCCATGTTAGACCCTCATCCGAGCACCCAGCCTGGCAGGCCAGGAAAGGGGTGGGGACGAACGAGCGCCCCCCCCTCCTGAGCCGTACCAGGCCGCGTGCCCTCAACATGGGGGGTGCCCTGGGGAAAGGGGGGCCGTGCGGCCCCCCCACCCCAAAGCACCTTGTCCCCATGTTGATGAGGACAAGGGCCTCTTCCCGACAACCCTGGCCGTCGGTTGTTGGGGTCTGCGGGCGGGGGCTTATCGGAATCTGGGAGCCCCCTTTAATAAGGGGGCCCCCAGATACCGGCCCCCCACCCTATGTGAATGAGTATGGGGTACGATGTACCCCTACCCATTCACCTAAGGTGTAAAATGTAAAGTAAAAAAAAACACACACACTTTTGAAAAAATAGTTTATTGCACTGCTCCGGGGGTCTTCTTCCGTCTTGGGGGTCTTCTCGCCGGACTCCTCCGCTCTCTTCTGCTCTTTTACCTAGCTCTTTCACGAGCGGAGGAGTCCGGCTACCTTCTTCGTCGTCACCGCCGTCGTCTGGGGGTCTCGATCCGCCTTCGGGGGTCTTCCGGGGGTCTCTTCTGTTCTTGTGGCGGTCGTCGTCTTCCGCGCCGCCGGCGCCTTCTTCTTCTTCTTGTCCTTCTTCTTGTTCTTGTTCTTGTTCTTCTTCCGATGTTGACCCGATGCTCTCTCTGCCCGGAATGCCTGTGCCGCTCTGCGCTGGGACTTATATAGGGACATGGGGGACAGGGTCACATGCTCATGTCACATGGTGACCCCGCCCCCTTGTGTTGTCACAGTCCCGGAGGATGCTGGGACTGTGACATCACAGGGGGGCAGGGTCACCATGTGACATGAGCATGTGACCCTGTCCCCCATGTCCCTATATAAGTCCCAGCGCAGAGCGGCACAGGCATTCCGGGCAGAGAGAGCGACGGGTCAACATCGGAAGAAGAAGAAGAACAAGAACAAGAAGAAGGACAAGAAGAAGGACAAGAAGAAGAAGAAGGCGCCGGCGGCGCGGAAGACGACGACCGCCACAAGAACAGAAGAGACCCCCGGAAGACCCCCGAAGGCGGATCGAGACCCCCAGACGACGGCGGCGACGACGAAGAAGGTAGCCGGACTTCCCCCGCTCGGTAAAAGAGCTTGGTAAATGGCGGGGGAGTCCGGCGAGAAGACCCCCAAGACGGAAGAAGACCCCCGGAGCAGTGCAATAAAATATTTTTTCAAAAATGTGTGTGTTTTTTGTACTTTACATTTTACACCTTAGGTGAATGGGTAGGGGTACATCGTACCCCATACTCATTCACATAGGGTGGGGGGCCGGTATCTGGGGGCCCCCTTATTAAAGGGGGCTCCCAGATTCCGATAAGCCCCCGCCCGCAGACCCCGACAACCAACGGCCAGGGTTGTCGGGAAGAGGCCCTTGTCCTCATCAACATGGGGACAAGGTGCTTTGGGGTGGGGGGGGGGGGCGCACGACCCCCCTTTCCCCAGGGCACCCCCCATGTTGAGGGCACGCGGCCTGGTACGGCTCAGGAGGGGGGGGGCGCTCGTTCGTCCCCACCCCTTTCCTGGCCTGCCAGGCTGCGTGCTCGGATGAGGGTCTGACATGGATTTGGGGGGAACCCCCACGCCATTTTTCGGCGTGGGGAGTCCCTTTAAATCCATGCCAGGTCACGGAGCTAGTGCGGCGGCATTTACTGCCTACGCTAGCTACGTAACCTGAAGTCACGTGCTAAATGAACGGACTTGCCGATGAGCGGCAAGTCCGTTCATTTCAAAAGTCCCGCGGACTTGCCTACTAACGGCGGGATTGTCCGCCGGACTGCCAAGTCCAGCGGATAATTTTAAAACCAAACTTAAAACTTTGGCGCCAAAAAGTCCGCCGGACTTTGGCGCCAAAAAGTCCGCCGGCGCCCACACACGAGGGGATTATCCGCTGGACTTCAGTCCAGCGGATAATCCCGCGGGATTGTCCCTTCGTGTGTACGCCGCATAACACCTAAAAAGCTGAACTTCAGGAATGCTGAAAATAATTATATTGCCATCTTTGCAAAAAAACACATCAGGGTTCTACATTATTTCAATAATAAATGCAGATAAACAGCCCAAAGGTGTTCCGGAATTTTTGTTTAAATTATGCCTAAACACTGCAACTAAACTAAAGTTATAAAGTTTTTACTCCATTTTTTGAGACTTTTTTATGATCTCTTGCAGCCAATTAGATCAGGGCTTTCACAGTGCCTAGTGGCAGGACTACAGACTCTTTCCACTTTCGCCAAGTGCTTATTAAACCAATTACAGTCTTTAATTTTTTGGAAACAAGTAACTTTTGTAAAATTTCTCATGAAGCTGAAGCAGGAAATGTATTCTAAAAAGTGTTCACATACCTCATTGTTATGGAAATAGATTCCCTTTTCCTAAAACCCTGAACTGCAAACACATGGAATGCAGTGTCTGACTTATAGAACTGCTATAGGCACCTATGGCAATAAACAAAATCTGAATCTTTACTGTTGGGCTCAGTTATAGCTTCAATATCCGGTGAACACAATAGATTATGGTATTTACAAAACAAATTACTTTTCTTCCACTTTAAAACATTATGGGGTTGATTTACTAAAACTGGAGAGTGCAAAATCTGGTGTAGCTGTGCATGGTAGCTAATCAGCTTCTAACGTCAACTTGTTCAATTAAGCTTTGACAAAAAAACCTGGAAGCTGATTGATTGGTAGAGCTGCACCAGATTTTGCACTCTGCAGTTTTAGTAAATCAACCCCTATATTTGAAAAGTGAAGTGAAGTCCTCAACACAGTTTTACTATAATATACAAATACTATGCATTTGAGCAATATTTCAGAATTTCATTTCCTAGTCCACTTTTGCAGGAACAATGGCGAGAGCACATACTTGTTCCACTGGGGGGCACTGCGGTCCCAGGTGGCAGCCCTGTTGGTGATACATGTAACCTCACCTTGGTTTATATATAAGGAAAGACATAAGGAGTTAAATATCCTTTCATATGCTATAAATGTACAAAGGATGAATAGCACACCCAATGAATGCTATTTGGATAGGATTGGACCCTAAGCTTTGAAATGAATGATTTGCTGTGCGATATTATTTCAAGTTCCGATGTCTGTCCTATTCCGCAAGCTGCTCCCTTCCATCCCTGCTGCTCAATTACTGTCCCGCCTGCAATAATAGACTTGTAAGAGCTGTTCCTTCGATCGGCTGGCCTGTGCACAGCTGCCTGGGACAGATGACTTTACAATGATGGATCACACAGCATAGCCATGGTGCTGAGCTCTCCGCCCCAGGGAGAGACACTAATGAGCCAAAGCTCAGCTTCCAGCCAAGGAAAGGGATCAGCAGCTAAACTGAGCCCCGGAGGTGTCTGTCTCAAAAGACTCCACAGTATGAGCAGGTGGAAGAGTATAGACTTCTCTCGATAACTTAGCTGATGTAGAACTGTCTGACCAGTAAATGAGGAACTGGGGCTTCAAGACAAGTTATGGCTTTTCTCTTGATGGCATAGCAGTAGGCTCAGCACCTGTCAGATTCTGGGTGGATTTAGGCTAGCTGTTACTGCTTGATTCACATGAGGTCAGCTACCCAAACTCACAGGCATAATAATATCCAAAGTCCAAGCTCCTCATCAGTACAGCCAACACCGTGAGGACTTGGCAAGGCCCGATAAACATAATTTTTGAAGGAAAGAATAAGCTATAGACTATAGAGTATCTTGCTCTTAGATATTCATTTCACAATCACACACTCTGTCTATTACCCACTCTTAAAGTCCCAACTAACTTTTGCACTAAAGTCCTGGGTACAAGAAGCTCTACAGTTTGTGACGTTTTATTTTTCCTGTCCAAACTAATTGGATCAAACATGGTGCCATCTAGACCTGTATCGATACTATAGATACTATAGAAAAGATCCTCTCTGGCTTCATATAGAGGTTTCAGAAAGCACTGCCAGGTGTATTTGACATTGTGTGGACCTCATTCTGACTTGCACTGACTAAGAAGGAGGAAAAGAAAAAGCTCTAACTTGAGCAATAGCCCTTTGTCACAGGCCCTAACTGTCACTGGTTAGAGAACTAGCTAAGATTTGGCAGTCCTTCTGGGCAGAGGAATATTCTTCGGAATGGTCTTCAAATCCAGTTTAAATATGTAGGGGTATGGGGGCTGGAAAGTTAACAAACATAAAGGCAGTTGTGTTGGGCATAGTTGGCTGGTGTTTTTTTCTTAAAGAGGGCCATGTGGTTAATACCCCCACCAGCAGGTGTTAAAAGTTTCAGCACTTCTCCTCGTAGGCTCATTTTCTTTTGCCTCTCAGTGGCCTACCAACTTGAGGCTTTTGGCTCTTCACCTATTGATAACTGCCTACACTCTGTGTGCCGGGTCACTGCCCCCTAGGTTGGAACTCCACAGAAGGTACAGTGCTTTGATGGAGAGAAAAGGAATTTGAGTTTTTGCCAGGCATAGTGAATAATAAAGTGGCATTTCTTTAAATACAATAACTGTGTTTTGCACTGATTAGGGTCCTATATAAAACTAAAGTTTAATAATTGTATCATATGTATATCATGTGTTCCTCCATTTTCAACTCATCAACATGCTAATGAAATTTTTGAATAAAACCTTTTCCATTATTTTTAAATATATAATATAATATATAAATATCACAGCTCCCCAACTCAGTACTCCTCTCAAGAGCCTTCAGCCCTGAAGCAAGCTGTGGGCTGGATCTTGGGGAGAGTTATGCAAATATCAAAAAGCCTTGATGGGTGGATGTCAGTCTCAAGGAGTGAATGTTCCTAGGCAGAGTGCATTTGTATGTGATGCTGATCCTCCATGAACTGAAATCCAATGAATGAAAGGGGCAGGCCAGGGACAGTCTGGCTGAGAATGAAAAAGCCAACTGATGCTGGGTGTGTCCTCCAGCCAGGAAATGAGGTAGGCTGGAGGACATGCTACGTCTAAAACACACTGTGAGCACTTTTAGTATAACAGAAGAGCCTGTACAAGACTGAACGTGAGGCTAGAGTTCAGCTTTAAAAAAAGAATAAGTGTATGTAAATGCACGCTTATCTTTTAAAGGGGATGTCGACTCTGGCCCAATATTTCAAGCCGATGAGCAGAATGAAACAGTACATCACTTTTGAGCCACCAGCTACACAGATGCTGATTGAGTTACACACAATCTCTTTCCAAGGACTGGCATCTGCCCATTTCCTTGAGCTGAACATACTAATTCCTGGCAAACGGAGAGAAAATGCGCCAGCAACTAAATGGCTGATTTACTAAATTGCAATGAGCTTGAGCCCTCATCAAGTCCTCTGCCTTTCTCTCTCCCTCGCTCTGTGGTGTATTTAAATCGTTCTATGTTTAAATATTCAGCATGAGGCTAATGTGAGCTGATGAACTGAGACTGCAAACATTCCCTTTCAATTGAGACGAAGAGACAGAGCTGTAGCGGATCATGAGAGCTTGGGAGGTGAAAATGATTTATATTTAAAAATCGTGCTGACGACTCCCATTATTGTAAGGTGCCTCTTAATTGGCTTGGTGCTTGAATCAGTGATTCAAGAGCGCGCGGCAAATACAGACACAGAGCCTACCACTACTCCTACCTCTTCTGATGTTCCCGTAGCTTGTTTGGCTGCATTCCTAATGCTGGTCTGCTTGTATTTTTCCATTGTATGTATTTGATCTATTATTCTATCTTATTATGTATTATTTTAACTAGTCCAAGCAATCAGAGGAAAAAACATCTTTTTAAAGTGTTACTCTACCTTTGTGACAAAGTGGAAACTGTAAAACAGGGCAGTGAAATAAACTTTTACAAACAGAATTCGATATGCATTTGTTCTGTTGTGCAAATCCAGGAACCTGTAGTAGCTAACAAGAAATCTGTGAAACTCACTTGAATTTTTAGACATAGATACGCAGTCAGACAGACATTATCCTCCATTTTCACCACGTTCTTGTTATAGCAGTTAGACCATGTGTCCAAATATGACTTGCCTATCCAACAGGCACCAGAGTTTGACCACACTTCCCAGAGCCCTCTGTAGCTTAGTAGACTTGGTCAGACAGCCCCCCTATGGTCAGACTCACCCCTCTCTGGTCAGACACACCCTCCTCTGGTCAGACTCACCCCCCTCTGGTCAGAAACCCCCGCCCTGTGTTGCCAACCATCAGTATTTTTACTAGCAGCCAGTGAAAAAAATAAAGATCATAAATAAAAAATACATAAATTCAATAAATGAATACAAAGTAACAATAAATAAATAATAAATGAATAAAAAAATGTAAAATAAATACACAAATAAATAAAAATCATGAATAAAAAATAAATAAATTCAATAAATTAATATTAAGTAACAATAAATAAATAATGAACCCTTAACTTTAACCCCTACCCTATAAAAAATAAAATAATAAATAACTAAACACCCTAACACAAAATAAATTATTATTATTATTATTATTATTAATAGTGTATTTTTTTGTTCGAGTTTGGGTGTTTATTGTTATTTTTTTATTATTATAATTATTATTATTTTTATTATTAATAATAATAGTTAGAGATTAATTATTATTTATTAATGTATTATTACATATTATTAATTTATTTTACTTATTTATGATGATTTTTTGTTATTTTTATAGTTATTTTAAAATTATTTATTCATATATTACTACAATTTTTTCATTTGAGCAGAAAATTGGGCAAAAACATGCTCCAAAACGTGCGAATGCGCACAAAAACGCTTAAATGGTACGTTTCCATTCATTTCTATGAGGATAAAGACATGCAAAAAACGCTTAAATCTGCCTGATTCGAGCTACAAAAAAAGGTCCAGAACTTTTTTGAGCTTCAGGCGTTTGTTTTCAGGCGACATGGAGTGGAGATGTGAACCATCTCCATAGAGAATCATTGATTTTTCCCCTTCTGCCGTTTTGGGGCTTCAAGCTACAAAACGCTGAGGTGTGAATGCAACCTAAAACACGCCTCTATGAATACGCATAGATCTAAATGGGCCCTAAAAATTTTAGGTCACTCTTAGGTCAATCCTATAAGTTTTTAACCTGTTGTGTTTTTCACTACCTATATAAACTATTTTGTTTGACAAATAAACATTTATTACATGACAAAGGCTTCCCAGAGTGCTATGGGTTATCTAAAAAGACATTAGAAAAGCAGCTTATTTTGTAGCTCCGTTCCTCTGACTTAATTCAGAGGCATTGCTGTATTGATATGTTGAGTTCATGAGCTGCTTTCAGCACAGCTGAGAGTGACACAATCCCTCGTATGTAAAAATAAGAGTAGAGCGCCAACTGCTGACTGGAAGGAAGATTACATTAGGAACATGTAATATGATGTAAATATGATATAAAAAATTTTTTTAAATGTTTTTTTCTTTTTTAGACCAGAGCATAATAAACAAAGAAAAAAAACATGAAAAAAAAAACATTATATATTCCTTTGAAGCAAAATAACTGAAGCAGTAAAAGTCAGCTGAATGGTTGCGCATTTTTCTTTTTCCAGTTTTTCTAAATCTGCCCCTTTGTGTGATGTCTGACTAAGTGCAAGATGAAAAGGAAAAGTCTGTATGACCCACTGATACGTCGAAGGGCCGCCGTGCAGTAGATGAAAGGGTTAAGAGTGAATATTGATGAGAGAGAGAAAAATGCCAACATTTCCTTTTTTATTGATGTTGTGTTGCCATAACAACCCAAATATGGCAGATGACACAAACAGAGCTGCTCATCTGGCAGTTCCAGCGAGTAGGGTTCACATCCCAGGCTTCCATATGGACGCTGAGTGTATGGTAATGAGCAGACCATATGGTGAGGGGAATAAATCCTGAACGATTGTGCTGTTACTGCACCAGTGAGCCGATGGGACAGAATCTCAGCAAGAATTTCTCTCCAGCAGAG
This sequence comes from Lithobates sylvaticus, assembly GCA_028564925.1. NCBI lineage: Eukaryota > Metazoa > Chordata > Amphibia > Anura > Ranidae > Lithobates > Lithobates sylvaticus. Next base: position 186,896,805 of record CM053029.1, on the reverse strand, counting down.
GCCTTCTCCCGTGTGTGTGCATGTGATCTCATGTATGTAGGAGCACGGCTCGCTGCACAGCACACCAAAGACTCTCCGCACGCAGACTGCGCTTCACCCAAATCAGCCCTCGGTGCCTTAAGTGCAGCCATACAAAAACTGCCAAATATCCACTCCCAGCAAACTGTCTGTCACCTTTACAGATAAGCAAATTTCTTATAAATTCATACGTCACCTGCGGTAATAAGCTACTGTATAAAACACAAAAATGTGGAAAGCTTTGAAAATCAGACAAAATCTTCAACCCAGGCATTATTTTTACAATAGAGTTCATTTTGATTTCATTTTCCCTGACATAGGCTTAACTACTTCAATACTGGCCACTTTCACCCCCTTCCTGCCCAGGCCATGTTTTCGGCTTTCAGTGATGTCGCATTTTGAATGACAATTGCGTGGTCATGCAGAACTGTACCCAAATGAATTTTCTTCCCACAAATAGAGCTTTCTTTTGGTGGTATTTAATCACTTCCGTTTTTTGTTTTTTTTTGCAAAAAAAATGAAAAATACCAAAAATTTTGAAAAAAAAAAGTTTGTAAATAAGTAATTTTTCTCCTTCACTGATGTGCGCTGATGACGCTGCACTGATGGGCAGTAATAGGCTGCACTGATGGTCACTGATGAGGCAGCACTGATGGTCTCTGATGAGGCAACACTGATGGGCAATGGTGGGGTGGCACTGAAGGGCACTGATAAGGCATTGATGGTGCTGATGGGCATTTATAGGTGACACTGGGCACTGATGGGCAGCACTGATGGGCACTGAGAGGCAGCACTGATGGGCAGCACTGATGAGCAGGCATTGATGGGCACTGAAAGGCAACACTGATTGGCATAACTGATGGGGCACAGATTGGCCTCACTGATGGGCACAGGCTGGTGTTCCTTATGGTTCCTTATCCTTCCATGTGAGGAGATACCGCTGATCGGCTCTCCTCACCTCACACTCTGTCAGTGTGAGGCGAGGAGAGACGATTAACAGCACTTCCTTGTTTATATGTGATCAGATGTGATTGGACACAACCGATCACATGGGTAAAGAGCAGCGGCCACGTGTCCCAGGAACACGGCGCGCTCGCAATCGCCACCCTCCCCAGAACGAGAGCCATACCGCTCCACCGTCATTTGACAGTGGCCGGGCGGCAAGTAGTTAAAGGGAAATTCCAGGTATGGATTTTATTGAAATATATAAATTACTGAATTAAATTAACAGATGAAATATAAAGAGGAAAAAAAGCAGCGGTTTAAAGTGAGGTACACCAAAGCAATAAATAAAAAACATTTATGGATTTTATTGCATTGGTACTTTGGTCTTTGACAAATGTAAATATGCATATGCCATACCTCTGGGATTGCTGAGGAAGCGGAGAATTACTATAGTAATCGCCACACTCTCTGATTGCAGGAGGTGATGAGGCAGAGCCATGATGTCACCATCTCCATCATGTCCAGTCAGAGAATGTTTTGCATGCATTGAGAAAAATGCAAGGCATTCTGTGAACTGCACCCATTCTGAGCACGGGACCTGGAAAACAGCGGCAATCCCTGTGGTTGCAGTGACTACTACAGTGGTTCTCTACTTACACAATGGTTCTACAGGCAGGGCTGCTGTTTGGAGTCATGGGCCCCCGCTTACCTGACAGGGCCCTCCTCCCCTCAAAAATATCAATACAATATTTGTGTTAACATACAAATAAAAATGAAAGAGATACCGTGCAAATGATGAAAGATAATTAAAAATAAGCCGCGGCAAAAAATCCATAGGATAACATACATACTATATAAATTTTCTCCGTAAGATGCACTACTTCAAATTAAGTGAACCATGGACATAAATGTGCAACTAGTGATTAACATAAATAGTGAAAAATTCATATTAAAAAACATAGAAAGTGAAAGTTCATATATTATAAAGAATAAATACAAAAAATATAAAGTTCATGCACAAAAATAAGGAAAGTCCTCTCCTTGGACTTCTGATGGGATCCACGGATGAATGCTTGTGTTGTTACATCCCAGAATTCATCTTGAAATATATTATTTGGTGTTGGACTTTTCTTTATTTTCGTGCATGAACTTTATATTTTTGTATTCATTCTATACGATATATGAACTTTTCACTTTCTATGTTATGTGAATAAGCTTATTTCACTATTTATGTTAATCATGAGTTACACATTTACGTCTATGGTTCACTTCATTTGAAGTAGCACGGCATCTTACAAAGAAAATATTTTTTTGTTAAACATACGCTAAAATTACTATTAGCAGACAGAAAACACAACATAACTTACAAAATTCCCGCTAAATCTAAAAGATAAAACTGTATTGAGTTAATACATAAAGCATGAATTAGGTTTTGGGGCCCATTCACATGGGTGATGTAGTTTGTACAGTGTGAAAGAAGCATAAATGACTAAAAGAAGCCTAAATGACAGAGGCATAAATGACTAAATGACACAGGTGCAGATTAAATTAACTGAGACACGGCCAAGAGAAATAAACACTAATAAAATAGACACAGCATGCAACGATACATACACAAAAAATATGATAATATTAGAACAGAGGAATATTGTCCAAAATCCAATAACAATCTTTACTTTAAGAATAGGCTAATATCCCACCTCTGATTTAAACCCTGAGGGATATGGACGTTTAGTCTATGGATCCACCATGCCTCACATTCTAATAAATTCCTGTAACAATTACCTCCGCTTATGGGCTTAACAATTCTTTCCAACCCATAAAACTGGAAACCTGTCTTGTTACCCTCATGAACGTCCTTCATGACACTGAGGATAATTGTTTCACATTATAATTAGCGGTGGTGGTATAATGCAACCCTATCCTAGTTCTGAGTGGTACAGCCCATGTATTGCAACAAACATATCGTTGACAAAATAGGGTAGACTACATCGAAGTACCACAATTTATGAACACTTTAATTGGGTAACATTCTCCAGTTGTCAAAGACTGTATCTCCATTCTTTTGATATGGAGTCTGCAATATCTGCAAGTACCTGCACCACATTTATAGGAGCTCTTATACAAAAGCCATTTCGTATCCCTGTTTCCTTGAGAGCGGAATAGACTAGGAGATAATAAAGAGCCCAATTTAGGGGTTCTACAGCTTGAGAGGTGACACCCTTGTTCCAGGACCTTTCATGTTGCTATACCTGTAAATAAATTGGCAACATTTTTCTTCCAATAATAACTTTCCCCCGTATTCCAAAGAGTAAGCCATAACAAAGGTAACACCCTGTCTAGAACTTCTCTGTTGCTTCTACCTACTATTATTTGGGACATTGGCAGTGTCATTTTAAAGGGAATCCCATGTGTAATCAGAAGCTATCTGGAACCTCCTAGAAACTAGGGACTCCGGATATAAGTGTTCCCTAGCAATGGTTGTACTCTCCTCAATAAATACTTGTTCAGACAAACAATTGCATCTAGCTTTTAGGAATTCTCATACAGGAATAGCCTTCAATGTATGATATGGGTGACAACTACTTACCAACAAAGTGGAATTTCCTGAGCATTCTTTACAGAAAGTCTTGGTACTCACACAACCTGACTCATTACCCCCCTCCAGAGTAACTAACTTACTTAAATTCACATATGAACTGCAGATTGAACTCTTTGCAGGAAGTTTGGCCCCCCTCCTCTTTCCCCCGCCACCGGGCCATTCAGAAAGCGCAGCCTGTAAAGCCTCAAGGCTTCACTGTCGGTTTCCCTTACACGCAATGGCGGTGGCAGCACCTGAGAGCCAATAGAAACATCAGCTGGAGTGCCGACTTTGCTGGATTTCAGGACAGGTAAGTGCCCTAATATTAAAAGTCAACAGCTAGATTATGTGTAGCTGCTGACTTTTAATTTTATGCTGGGGGGGGGGCTGAACTCCACTTAAAAAGATGGCACTGAGCTGCACATTCAATAGAAGACTGAGAGTAGGCAGGAATGTTTATGTTAATGGATAAGAGATACAGCATGTCTCTCATGCAATAAAGAGCAGCCTGCTTTAAATTTCTGACAAATTAGGCTAGTTTGGGTGCTGAGTAAAAGATTTAGTTGTTGTGAATCCAGTGGCTAAGTGGTTAGCTTGTTCTCCCAATGTCTGTATGGGTTTCCTCTGGTATCCAGTTTTCTCCCACAATTGGCTCCTGTCTAAATTAGCCCTATTATGTGCGTCAATGTGAGTTGTAAGCTTCTTGAGGGCAGCATAATGTATAATACATATTGTGACAGGAGTCACTTTGGGTGGGGGGTTTGTGCAACTCAGCTTACCTTGGAGAGCTAAGGAAACTCCATGTCCAGCTTCCCCAGACCCTCTTATGTGTAAATCACCCTGTGTCCATTAGGGGCACAGGGTGCCTGAGAACCCCACTATGATCTGTGCTAGTCAGACTCAATGTTGTATATATGTATATATTGTGTGTAGTCTCATGCTGTTGTGGACTCTTTGGTGTGATCGTTTGGGGTGTGGTTTTATTCCATTGTTTGTGTCTGTCTGCCTTGGAAGAAACGTATATTATGGGATGGATGTCTATGTGGAAGGGGGATTCCGCCAACAGCTCTCCCTGATGATAAGATTGTTTACGCATGAGAAGTTTGAATACACCTGACCTGTGTGTCTATTGTGATTGGACAGTTTACCCCGCCCTGAATCCAAGGGTGGTGGGAGGGTTGGATATCTGTGGTAACATGTGCTGAAATAAAGGAGTTTGATGTTGTTGTTCACCCTACACTGTGTTACGGCTGGTGACTGGGTAAGCTAAGGGGTCTTGGATAGTGCTGGTTCTGTACAGAGGAAGCATTTACGGTGGACATAGACCTGTTGAGGACAGGGGTTATTGACACATATGTAAAGCACTGTGTAAATTGACAAATTGACAGCCCACTTCCTATAATTCCTATTATACTTAGCGCCATCTAGTGGCCAAATGCAGTATTTTCCATTTCCATAAACTACTGAAAAACATTTGTCCAACACAGGAAATTGCCTAATTACATTCATTTTTTGCCCGAACTTGCTGAGAACTAATGTAGATGCACTTTCACAGGGCAAATTGCAATGCACATTTTTGGTAAATACACCCCTTAAGCCCCATACACACGGTCGGACTTTTTCATCAATTTGGTCCGATCGGACAAGGTTGTTGAAAAATCAGACCGTGTGTATGCACCATCGGACAGTGTTCGTCGGTTTGTCCGTCGGACAAAGTCTTATCTCCTGCTGGAAAGATTTCCCGTCAACCCGGTCCGATCACACCAAATCCGAGCGTGTGTACGCTTGTCCGACCGGACAAAGTGCTACGCATGCTCAGATCACATTACAAGACCAAAGCTATTGGCTACTAGCCTCTACGTAGTCCCGTCGTAGGCAACAAACGTCACCACGTTCAGAATGATCGGATTTTCCGACAACTTTGTCCGATCGTGTGTACGCAAAACCAACATCAGACAAAGTATGACGGACATGGTCCGACGGACCTGGTCCACGGATTGTCCGCGCGTGTGTATGGGGCTTTAGTGTTTTACTGGCAGGATCAACAGATAAAAATAAAGATAATAAAAACATGAAAAAAAAAAAAAGTAACGCAGCCATCACATCTAAAAACTGGTAAGCTGCAATACATATACCATTTTTGTTCTTAGGTTTAGGTACACTTTAAATTATTTTATTTAAAAAAAAAGAAGTCCACACATAAATGAATGAACGCCTGAACAATGACAAGGCGCAATGGCAACAAATCTAACATTTGCAGGAAGAATGAAAATACAATAGTAGGATAGCAGCACGTTGACAAGAACAGTAATTATTATGATTATATTTTATTTACTATGCTATAAATATTAATAATATAAACACTGTAGTTTGCGATGATTGTCAATAGAATTTTTAATTAGCGAATTATGCCAACGAGAAAAAGTATAGTTTAAAATCCCCTGGTGATTTATCATGTCTTTATCACATAAACCAGGAAGTCCCTGCTCCTGTTTTATTGACAGTACTAAGTGCGTTATTATTCATCATAGAGCGATGATGATGTCACTCCCCATTGATGGCGGATGACAACATCTCTAATTAATAACGGCAACGAAATGTGATACAGAAAAAAGCTCAGCAGTCCCACATTAAGCCTATTTCCCACCTAATGATGGATTCAGGATTCTTGTTAGAATAATTGTGTCACTGTTGGTGTCTGTGTTGCTCACACTATTTGGAATTCCTGGAAAGCCTCAGTGCTGTTTTATAAATAGCCTTAAATGAATGCAACCAATCATCTACGCTGGTAGAAAAAAAAAAAACGAAATATTTGGCATAAGGACAAAATCTGGCTGAAAGATGGCATTTTGTATCATTAGACAAGGATCTCAAATGTTTGATCACGTCCCATTTGTCAGGTGCGTGGGTGTACCAAACATTTTTATTCAGTTAGATTTAAATAAGCCTAGGTTCACACTAGTGCTGCTGCATAATTATGGAGGTTTTCTGTGCGGTATTGTATCAAGTTTTTGCGCAGTTTTAAAACACGTTTTTGATGCACACAACCCTGCCAAAAACACGATTTGAAAAAAATGCTTTTTTTTCATGCGCTATTTATGTGCTCCCATAGGGCCAAAAACACATTATGCTCCCCCATGCTTGCAATGCCCTCTGAAAAGCAATCTGCATTTGGATCACTTATTAGTATCGCCTCCTCACCACCTGTTATAACTCTGAAATGCTGCACCACCGTGCCGAAATCACGTGCGTTGCATTGCACTGAACTCAATGGGTGAGTTGAGTTACATCCACTCAATAGGCATAATTGACAGGCATTGCCGGCTGTCAAACTCTGCACCCGAGGTAAAAATGCCAGGGCTGCAGTGGCAAGAATTGCGGCCATGCCATGAGTACAAATTGTGGGTTGTCAACAGAACAGTATCGAAGGGGAAATCTTCCATGGTGACACTAGTTCTCATAATTCTGGTGACAACCTCACTTTGGAGAACTTCTCTCTGTTTCCTGTTTTGACTTTGGGACAGGACGTTAAGGGAAATCTCCCCAAAGGGACACAGATGGCACTAAAAAAAAAAAACTGACATGATATTATAACCCTACCTTACTATATCCAAAAGTTTTGCCTTTAATTCTGTATTAAACCCAAAAGCAAACCTTTCTTATATTGCAATTTAACAATCCTTCGATGTGATGGCTGTATTAGCTTTTTTTTTTTTAGCCTTTCTTTCCCATTATTTTTCACCTGGTGATCTAGCGAGTAAGTATGTTGTTTTTCAAAAAAAAAAAAAACAAGTTGTCCTGCAGATGTAGCATTTAGAAGGTTTTGACAAACCAATTACCACTGACAGGGGTGCTCACAATGATCAGTTTTTATTAATTTATGTAAAACATGTTTCTTAAAAGGGACACAACTGTTGCTGTAACTTGCTTATAAAGCGTTAGCTGGAGTTTGGTTTCAATTTGTTGGTTATTTATATCTGCTAGTATATCTAACACTGCCCCCCTTTCCCAAAGGTGCCCCCTCTGCTCATTAATCCAGAATGAGAGCTCTAATATAGGAGGTGTGTTACTAGCCAGATCACCAGGTTAAAAGAGAGGGGAAATAAGCCTAAAAAAATAATAATAATACAGCCACAACAGTTAATGATTGGTAATATTAAAATTTTGGTTTAATACCCCTTCAAAACATTATAAAGGACATGAGTTTGTGAACCTAAAAAAAACACCCCAAACCATTAAAGTTCAATTTTACTCGCCAGCCAAACAGTTAAATACACAGATGGAATACATATATGGGATCTGCTTTATCTGCCCAAGGATTTGTAATTATGTCTATCCAGTTCTGAGATTTAAGTAGCCCGGCCAGGTGGGTGACCTGACTTTTCTCTAAAGCAGTTAAGTAATACAGCCAGGTCCCCTCGCCCCTCATTAGACAGAAATGTGCAGCAACAGCAATCCCTCTGCTCTCTCTACTTTCTCCTCCAGTCAGCATGCTTCTTGTGATCACATGTGTGCAACAGCAAATCTGATTGGCTGCTAGTGCCACCCCTCCCTCTCCCACTCTTTGCTACTGCACAAATGGCTTATACCAAGTCTAATTTAGTTGTTTTAAATATATATTTAAATATTTTTTATGAATGTAGAGGTGCATCTCAAAAAATCTAAATATCATTAAAAAGTTAATTTATTTTAGTAATTCAATTCAAAAAGTGAAACATATATTATATAGATTCATTACACACAGTGGTATGTTGCCAGCATTTCTTTTCATTTTGATGATTATGGCTTACAGCTAGTGAAAACCCAAAATTCAGTATCTTAGAAATTCCGATATTGTGAAAATGTTTAATATTGTAGACTCATGGTGTAACACACTAATCAGCTAATTACCTCAAAACACCTGTAAAGGTTTCCTGAGGCTTTAAATGGTCTCTCAGTCTGGTTTAGTAGGTTACACAATTATGAGGAAGACTGCTTACTCGACAGTTGTCCAGAAGACAGTCATTGACACCCTAAGTCACAAAAGGTTATTGCTAAAGCTGGCTGTTCACAGAGTGCTGTATCCAAGCATATTAATGGAAAGTTGACTGGAAAACATGTGGTAGAAAAAAAGTGCACAAGCAACAGGGATAACCGCAGCCTTGAGAGGATTGTGAAGCGAAGGCCATTCAAGAATTTGGGGGGAAATTCACAAGGAGTGGACTACAGATGGTGTCAGTGCTTCAAGAACCACCACACACAGATGTATCCAGGACTACAACTGTTGCATTCCTTGTGTCTAGCCACTCCTGAACCAGAGACAACGTCAGAAGCGTCTTACCTGGGCTAAGAAAAAAAAGGACTGGACAGTTGCTCAGTGGTCCAAAGTCCTCTGTTCAGATGAAAGTACATTTTGCATTTCATTTGGAAATCAAGGTCCCAGAGTCTGGAGGAAGAGTGTCCAAGTTGCATGAGGTCCAGGGTGAAGTTTACACAGTCAGTGATGATTTGGGGAGTCATCTGCTGATGTTGGTCCACTGTGTTTTATGCTTATGCTTCCCTCTGCTGATCAGCTTTATGGAGATGCTGATTTAATTTTCCAGCAGGACTTGGCACCTACCCACACTGCCAAAAGTACCAATAACTGGTTTACTGATGATGGTATCACTGTGCCTGATTGGCCAGCAAACTCGCCTAACCTAAACCCCATACAGAATCTATGGAATATTGTCAAGAAGAAGATGACAGACACCAGACCCAACAATGCAGATGAGCTGAAGGCCACTATCAAAGCAACCTGGGCTTCCATAACACCTCAGCAGGTCCACAGGATGATCCCCTCCATGCCACACCGCATTGATGCAGTAATTCATGCAAAAGGAGCCCCAACCAAGTATTGGTATAGCGCATACTATACTGTACATGGACATACTTTTCAGTAAGCCAACATTTCTGTATTAAAAATCCTTTTTTTAATGTAATATTCACATTTTCGGAGATATCTAATTTTGGGTTTTCAATAGCTGTAAGCCATAATCATCAAAATTAAAATAAATAAATGCTTTAAATATATCACTCTGTGTGTAATGAATCTATATAATATATGAGTTTCACTTTTTGAATTGAATTACTGAAATAAATTAACTTTTTGATGATATTCAATTTTTTTTTTGAGATGCACCTGTATATTGCATTGCTTGGTGCTTTTTTATATCTGCCAGAAGTTCAGCTTTGAGTCATTCTTTAACATCTCACCCTGCGTTCATTTACTTTGTTATTTGGATTTAAGCCCTGCTCATTTCCTTAGCCCCCTTGTCAAGTCTCTCTATACCCCCTCTCCTGTCTTTCCAAGCTGTGAACATGCACTCTCCGAGTCCAAGAAAAATCTTTGCATTCCAAGTCTCTGTCAGGTAGCCCTCATCCCCCAGCTGTAATGGCATGTAATTGTATTATAATGTATAATTCATAAACCACTCTCTAAAGACCGTAATGCTTTCAATCACGCGTGCACTCAGCCTGACCGAAGATTTGTTTGTACAGCGCTGGGAGGGGAAGGTGGCGGTAAGTAGGTGTGGTGTATAGTACATGACAGAGGGCAGTTCATAAGTCTAAGCAGGTGGGGAAGTGTAGACTTGGGGTAGACAGGAATTAACCCCCCCCCCCCCCATAAAACTAAAATTAGGTGTTTGAGGAACACAGAAAAATGTGTAAAGAAAATGTTTATACTGGCAGCGTTATTCGCAAACTAGGGAAACCAACTGACTTGCTGCAACTAATGAAATCTGTCACTGATAGACATGTTGGATTCAAGAGCTTAAAGGGGACCTTTACCCATTAAAATAAAGTTTTTTCTTCTGCTTCCTCCTCCCTCTTTTTTATACAATAGTCGATTGTTTCATTTTGGAAATGATTTGTACATTTTTTGCTGTTCTGCAGCCCAACATCTACTGCTTCCACGTCTAGACAAAAATGACATAGGGACCCCCGCTTTAGCGGTGCTTTACCAGCGCTCTGCGGGGGGCTTTTAACCCCAAAGAAGGGGTTAACAGCAACTGAAAAGCGCCGCTGCCGAAGCACTTTGCAGGCGATTCGGCAGTGCTGCCCCATGTTTTTAATGGCAGAGGCGGTTTAGGAGTGGTGTATACACCGCTCCTGCACCGCCCCAAAGATGCTGCTTGCAGGACTTTTTTTCCTGTCCCACAAGCGCACCGCCCCAGTGTGAAAGCACTCGCGTTTCCACACTGGGGAGGCTTGAGAAGCGCTTTTCAGGCACTTTACAGGCGCTATTTTTAGCGCTAAAGCACCTGAAATGCACCCTCAGTGTGAATGGGGTCTAAGTCCACATTTGCATTTGTGCATTTTTTTAGCTTAAAGCCCCACAGCGCTCAGCAGGCTAAATCACATACTTTAAGTTGTCCTTATTTACATTTGAGCGTTCAGAAGACTATAGCTCAAAGGCAAAAGCTCTAAATGGTACATGAGCTAGTTTTGAAGCAGAATGGAGCATTTTGGCCCCAGTGACTTTAATAGAAGTGCGTTTTCAGGTGCTCCCATAATTAAAGTATATGTGGCCAAAAGTGAATGCTGCTGTCCCAAAGAAGCTCCTCTACTAAAAACACACACAAAAGCACTTACAAAAGGCTTTACAATTGCATGAATGTACACTTCGCTCAAGAGTGAATAGTGGCTAAAGTGGATTTGTCATCACCAGAGATAACCAAAGCAGTATTATTAATGAATAGCAGGTATGATAACGTCCCTGTATATACTCTGGTTTGAGTATATGATACCCCTGGAGCACCAAAAATAGGGACACCTGGTGTATGCAAAGTTTTTCTACTTAAACTAGGAAGTAAACTAAACTATGGAGGTTTAAAGGTTTAAAGAAAAAGAGGTCCAACATATCCCATGTGAGTCAGATTACTCCAATCAGCAGGGGACATGACCTTGGCTGAAGAACTCTTCCTCTATCTCAGCAGGGGGCATATGAGACCTCTGCAGAGAGACCACTGCTTCCATGCAGAAAGCAAGGGTTCTTCTCTGCAGCATTCTGACGGGGGGTGGGCTTTCTAAAAAAAGCAAACTGTAATATTTTGCACACCTTTTGTTTTGATTAACCTGGAATGTGTTTAGCAGAAAGGGGAAGCTCCGCTTCTTCGCACTCTCCGCCCTCCATTGCTACACTTAGCTCTTTTTTGGGGAGCGGGTACCTGGTTTTGACAGGTACCCGATCCCACTTCCGGGTAAGAACACCACTCAGCGATCTACGACATTTCTTGCTCCTCCTCCTTCCCCCAGCTGCCTTCTGGAACACACAAAGGTCCCAGAAGAAGGGGACCATTCAGAAAGCACAGCACGACTCACGCATGCGCAGTAGGAAACAGGCTGTTAAACCACAAGGTTTCACTTCCTGTTTCCCTTACTACAGATGCTGACACCTGCACCCAACAGACTGGAAGTCTGCTTTTACTGCACTTTTACCGTGGCAGGACAGCCTGGATCATGGTACTCAGTGACCAATCCTAGTGATCACATGATTAAATGTAAGCAAAACTGTCATTAACAACTTCCAAATATGACAGCTTCCTTACTGTTGTGATGCTGTGATTGGCCCACAGCTATTACATGGTACCTAGTCCCCCCTTATAGTAGTACAGTGTCACTAAAAATTATAAAAAATGATTTAATTTCTTTTAACATACTGTCACCAGTCAGCATCTCACCTTCCTGAGGTCAAGTGGTTAATTTGAAAGTTCAGTTGGGCTTTAAAATTTCTTTCATAATATTTTGCATGGAAAGGAAATTTTTCTGTACACTATACAGTTTATTTGACCTGCTTATTCAATACAATGTTGCCTCATTTATTAAACATGTCAATGTCAAGGGCTCATGCACACTGCAGCTAAAAAAAAAAGAAGCTTCTTTTACAGGCATTTGATTTTTTATTTCTGCTTGAAAAATCTTGTACTTTTTGGGCTTTTTTGCACGTTTTTTTTAGCTTCTTTGAGCTTTTTATGAGAATAAGCCCCCCCTTTTTTTCCCAAATCCTCCCCATAGCTAATTTTTCCTATTTTTTTTGTGTATTTTCCAACTTCTTTGAGTTCTTTCATGCTTTCCCATGCTCTTTCCACGCGTTTTTTGAGCACTTATGCGCCTTTTCCGCTTTAAAGATCCTCTCAAAAACGGTGGGGGGTTTTAGTCTGTCTGTAGGAGCATATGCCTGTAAACTCCAAAAAAAGCCATAGTGTGCATGGACACATTGGCTAACACGGAGTGCAGTTTCCAAGCAGAAAAAACAAGAGCTCAAAAAAGCTCAAAACCTGTAGGAGCAGCTTCTTTGAGCTGCAGTGTGCATGAGCCCTAATACCTTTGTGGTTGTTACCAATAGAAAATAAATACAGAATATGACTGGGTGTTGTTTTTGCCATGAAAAGACTGTTTACCTTCGGTAATCTCTCTGGGTCACCTGGATGCCTGGGGATCACTTTCTGAAGCCTCTGGAAGCCATAGTCAATGGTGGGTTCATTTAGAGCTGAAACAAAACAAAGATACCTTTAGATGCCAGAATATTAGCCATAGATCATTTTATGATCCTATGTAAAAAAATATCTGCATTGTTAAAGTGAGCCTGTCATTTTGCCCAAGCGTGAAATAATAGATAACCAACTAATTATAACGCATCACCGCAAACTAAAATCTGATTGGCACCATGGGTCACTGCACTTTGCGTGTTATGATTGCTTTTTGCAGTGCCTTACTAAGTATACTCAGTAATGTCTAATGAAAAGCCTTATAAATGCCTTAGAGAAAAAAAAGATGAAAGATTGCTCAGCTTAGCTTAATCAGAGTCCTCTGTATACCACTGCAGCCAGAATCCAAAGACCACCACACAAGCTCAATGGGACTGTACTTCCTGAAGCCGGTGTTGTGACATTTCTTTGCTCTGATTTCTATATCACCTATCAGAATCAGATTTCCTAAGCATGCTTGAATATAATTGGTGGGTGTGAGAAATGCCTTAATTCGGTATGTTAGAGAAAGCAGTAGGCTTGCAGGGGTTGTGTTTGGGGATACTTCTCCCACAGCTAAACAGGTAAGGGGAAGAAAAGGATCTATCTACATCAGTGCCTTGATAAGAAGTCTGAGGTTTTATTTTCATTGGAGTGCACCTTTAACCAGCAAGCCAACAGTAGAATATGAATGCCAAGATAATCATGGAGAACCCACCAAGTAAGTCAGTTAAAAATAAACACAAATAAAACTTAACTGCCTTAACTCACAAATAATAGGTTGGAACTCTCAGATACCTGCCACATATCTTCTCAATGTCCTTGGAGCCCTGAAGCCATAGTGCTCTAATATGCAAATCTTCCAGGAAAGTCAAGTGATGCCATCTGCCTCCATCTACTTCCTTTTGGATGTTAAGGCCATCATTATGTACAAGAACCAAGAGGGATGCAGAAGCACCAGTATTTGCATTTAAGAGCCTCATGGGGCATTCAGAAAGCTACACTATATGGGCAAAAGTTTGTAGACATCTGACCCTTACATCCACTGTACACTATATTCTTTTTAATAAAGTACAGTATTTATATAGCACCAACAATTTACGCAGTCTGTTACATATTGTACAATCAAAGCAGTCCCCATCCATAAAAGGTTACAATCAAAGGTTCCTATCTCAAGTGAACACATATTATGGCCTATTTAGACAGTTGCCAATTAAATTGGGATTCAAGGCCACAGTGCTGCAAGGCAGAATTACTAACCACTAAGCCACTGTGCTGCCCCTTATATAGTCAAAAGTATGTTGACATCCCTCAAAATTATTGAGCTTGGGTGTTTGTAGGTGCTGTTAATGCTACAACCACAGAAAAAAATGCACAAATTGTGCACAGCTTACGCAGCGCTCCTCACAATGTAATGCTGCATAGACACGGTCAGAATTTCTGTCAAAAAAAGTGTGATGGGAGCTTTTGGTCGGATATTCCGACCATGTGTATGCTCCATCCAACTTTTATTGTCTGAATTTCCTCCAGGAAAAGATTGAGAGCTGGTTCTCTATTTTTACAACGGAAAAAGTTCTTGACTGAAATTCCGTTCGTCTGTATGCAATTCCGACACACATGCTCAGAAACAATTTGACGCATGCTCGGAAGCATTGAACTTCATTTTCTCGGCTCGTCGTAGTGTTGTACATTACCGCGTTCTTGGCGGTCGAAAGTTCAGAGAACTTTTGTGTGACCGTGTGTATGCAAGCCAAGCTTGAGCGGAATTCCATTGGAAAAAACAATCCAAGATTTTTCCGACGGAAATTCCGCTCATGTGTACGGGGCATAACAGAGTGTCCTTAGTCCATAAGTAAAGCAATTCCAGTGGGTGATAGGACAAATTGGGGAAACGTTCCTCAAATCCCTGCAGCTCCTTTGACAGACTTGAGAAGGATCCACTCACACAAGGAAAAAGTGTAAACAGGGCGCCCCTGTTTATACTGTTAATGCTACAGCAACCAAAAACATTTTAGACAATTGTGCATTTCTAACCTCGTGACAACAGTTTGGGGGAAGCCCTTTTTCTGTTCCAGCATGACTGTACCACTGTGCACAAATCCAGCTCCATATAGACACGGTTTAATGCGTTTAATATGGAGGAACCAAAGTGGCCTGCACAGAGCACTGACCTCAACTCTACTAAACACATTTGGGATGAACTGGAATGCTCATTGCAAGCCAAATCTTCACAGCGAACATCAGTACCTGATCTCACAAATGTTCTTTTTGGCTAAATGGGCACAAATTCCCACAAACACACTACAAAATCTTGTGGAAAGCCTTTGAAGAGGAGTGAAGGTTGCCAAAGCGGAGTGGGGGGGGGGGGGTGTAGCTTCATATTAATGCCCATGGTTTAGGAATGGGGTGCTGAACAAGGTCATATACTTTAGATCTAATGTTCAGGTGTCTACAAATGTTTGGCCATATAGTGTAATAGAAAGTGCATGCAGGTGCCTTGAAAGTGTCCACATTTCATGCATACTGCAAGTTTATTCATTTTATGTAGTGGAAGTTTATGTTAAAATATACAGTTGTTTTCACACTGCCTGCAAGGCTCACACATAACCAGTTTTTGTCTTTGTTTAGAATGGATAGCACAATTCTTTAGGATGATAGAAAGAACACTGAATGTATATATTATCATCGCCTTTACTAGAATGAAGAGGGATTTGTGTCACTGACAGCTGAAGGGATATCATTTGTCTCATTTACTATTAAACATGAATCCAAAGGATTGGCACTCTCTCTCTCTCTCTCTCTCCCTCTGTGCATTTGTCCATCTATTAAAAAAAAAAACACAATGAATGCAGCTCTCAAGAATGTAAAAAGGATTATTAGCGCAATTGTGTGAAATTCTAATTGACCCTGCAGTAATGGAAGGTGTCGTTACATCCCTCCCCAGCATAACTGCCCCCTCTCCGCCGACAGGTAGAGAATCCTCTGGATTTTTTAAAAGGACATTTAAATTGAAAAGAGACTTGAGTGCAAGAACATAATTACACCAATAAAATCCTTTAACTTGTCAACTTGAAAATCTAAATGGCGATCAATCATTTCTCCGAAAGGAATAATCCTTAAAGTCTCCTGATTGACAACTCATACTTTCATATGTAAAAAAAAAATTGTTAAAAAAAAAGAGAGTAAAAAAAAAAAAAGAACATCTTCTGTAAAGTGGCCACAAATCCATTTACGGAATACAATACTTCATAAAGGTGAGTAAAAAGCCAATAATTACTTGTGTGAATACGCAGCCATCAAGTAGTGAAAAACTTGGGCAATTTTTTTTTTTTTGTTTCTTAAGGACGGGTTTAAAATGCGCAGTGTGGAGTCACATACAAATGAGCTGCACTTTAATTTGCTGTACACTTAACAATGGGGAATAAGATATCTAGCCTGAGGTTTCCGTAAATGAGAAAGTCTGTGAATTTTATTTCTGGGGATGTCAGACATCAATAGAAGTTATCAGCTGCTGGACAATTTTGACAGGTAGAAATCGATGGAGTTTAATACAGCTGATCAATGCTAAGTTGCAGCTACTACAATGGTAGAGGTGGCTGGAAGAATTTCTGACATTACAGATAAAACCGAGGGGAAGGGTCTGCATTAACGTGGCTTGAAGCAAATAATGGCTTGATACAGGGCCCATCCTTCTGGCCTCATCTTGTGGACAGTCATTGTTGCGCAAAAGGATGTATAAGGGTTGCACAGGCGCCAAGCAGGCCAGGCAGCTGAAACAAAACTCTGTGTATTACAACTTACAGCCTTATCATAGCTGAACTCCAAGCAAAGAGATGAAATACACATAAGGAAGCTTTTTTACCTGCCAAATAATTAGTATTTCTGTCCATCCGGTCCTGATATTTACACAGCTGTGCCACACAGCACAGTCAGGTAAATGACACACCAAAGTGGAATAAAATAACCTCCGCCAATTTGTTTTTGTTGTTTTTAAAGTGGAGCTTGACCCAAAAGGTGTCCTAATAGTAAAAGTCAGCAGCTACAGTATTTGTAGCTGCTGGCTTAAAATATTTTGGTGGGGGGGCTGGAGCTCTGTTTTCATCTGGCCCTTGGAGCTGTGCTAGTGTGCACAGCATATTCGAATATTATGGCATACTTACCTGGCAAGCAATGCCCTCAAGCGCTGTGCTGTCAGCACTCCTGTCTGTCATGGGTGCTGCCATATTCTCCCGGTCTTCCATCTCTGGGTTCTGACTCTTCAGCTGAGTGGTTGGCTAGGCCACAATGGCATCACCTGCAGGCATGTGCACATGATAGGCATTATAGTGGCACAGATCAGTGCCATAAATGTGCACTGCCGTGCATGCACAGCTCATTGTATATACAGTAAATGATAATAGGCAGGGGGAATAGTTTACAACAGAAGAGACCAATAGGGTCACTTCTGTCATAAAAATCCTACCTGTCAGTTTTCTGCAGGAATACAATGGTGGTCTTCTTTGTCCCCAGCCATCTGATTGGTCAAAGAAAGAGCAGCACCAGACTGCTGAGGTCATCCCTCTGCTCACTCACAATTAGTATGTTCCTTGCCAACACATTTATATGCAACGCTGGATTATTTAGTATTTTTAAAACTTGCCTGCAGGCAAACTTTAAAATGTATGTAAAGCCAAAATATATCTATTTTTTAGTTTTGAATAGAGTATGAAAGTGTAAAAAAAACTTCTATTAGGCTTTTAGTGCTGCCTGTTTTCTAGCTGTGTCTTGCCTGTTTTAACCTTGTAAAGACAGTATCACTGTACATTGTATTCAGTTGCAGGGCAGTCGCGGAACGGCCTCAATCACTTGAATGTGACAGGGGGTATCATTGTTGTAATGGCATGTGTATATCTCTGTCCAGCTAGGCTTTGCAGCTTAACTTGAGTATTGCAGCAAAACTGCAATTTTTTTTTTTTAGCTGGGAAACTTTTACATTTTTTTTTATTTAAATGGAATTCTGTTTTAAAGGTGAAGGCTCCACTACTGTTATAAATCAAGCTTTACTACCAAGATAGTACCTTATCTATTGATGAGAGTCCTGGAGCCTTTACCTCGAAGTCTAAAAAAAGTCTCATCCTGCATACTTTCTTTAGCTCAGCGGCTCGCTAGGTAGTGAAACTAGGATTGTATATAGACATTATGCTGCTTTAGATACACCTAAATGAGGACATCCTTTTAAACAAGGTCTACCTCTTATGTCATGGGATAATTTTAGTAAAAATTAATGTTAGAATGCCCCCTTATTGGAGGTAGCTTGTGTTTTATAAGCAGAGCTACATTTTAATTGTACAGGCCGAATGGTTTTGGAGATTGTTTGATGCCTCCCGAATTATAAAAATCCTTCTGACTTCTCTCACTGTCACCTGAACCACCTTTTCTACAGTTCTCTTGCCGAATTTAGAAGCACATGTCCAGAGGTGACCAGAATAGGGAAACAAAATAAGGGAAAAAACTGTTTAAAATAGAAGCTTGTTGGTGTTCCGTGTAACCCAGCTTCACTAGGCAATGGCCCACAAGGGCCTTATAGTAAATACTGCATCAAGGCGGTAATTCTATCCTTGCAGGTGGCCTTAGTTGGTAACCTGTCACTTCCTTAGGGGAGGGCCATTATGCAGATCAGTGCTAATTCAGGATTGGTGGTCAGTGCATGTAAAGCTGTACGGGCTTAAACTGCACTGAATTTAGCACTAGTCCTAGAAAATGTTGGCCTCCAGAGCAGGTCAGGAGCCTGGTGTCACACACATAACAAGTGTCAGGCTCCCTTTAAAATCATAGACAAACATCTGCAGTAAAACTATACCATAACCTCTGAGAAGTAGAAAAAACAACAATATGTTTATCCTCACTGAAACATTAATAGTTAAATATTACTTGAGGCAACATTATCTGTTTTTTCCTGTCATTTTTTTTTATCTCCTCCAAAATAGCCACTTTGGGGATTCAGAGAAAACAATCGGAGCCATTAATTCCTTCAAAAACTATAGAAACGATAAAAAAACTCTAAACCCATCAGCGGATGATTATGTTGGCGTTTGGTAACTGGAAAATGACGGGAAGAGAAAAAAACATTTTTACTCTAAGACAATTGCAGCGTGATGAAAGTGGGCTACCTCCTTCCGTATCGAAGCGGAAAGTTCTTAAGTTTCAGAATGTTCATGAAGTGTACACCAGCAGATGAGTGAGCTGAGTACTCCAGAGAAGCCATGGGAGCCGTTGGAGAGATCAGTGAAAACCATTCGGGACCATCTATTTCATAAATCTCTACAGTGAGAAAATATGAACATAGGGAGTTATGTGTCTGCTAAATGTACTAAACTCTGCCAGGAGCTTAACAGTTCTTCCCTACTTAGAGATATACTCTATCTATCTATCTACTTATATATCTGTCTATCTTTTTTATTGTTGTAGAGTATTTAATCATCTATCTATCTATCTATCTATCTATCTATCTATCTATCTATCTATCTATCTATCTATCTTTTTAATCAATGGCATCTTGTTACCTCTTCATCTACAGAAATATATAGCCCTTATTCTAGCCATCAATTTATCTATCTATCTATCTATCTATCTATCTATCTATCTATCTATCTATCTATCTATCAATTAATCAATCATGTATCTACAGCAGCCTTTGTCAAGCTAATTTTCAGGTCTAAGGGAACCCCAGTTAAAATTAATTAATGAGCATCATGGGAAAGAATGTCCAATACATTGGTGGTCAGTGGGAAGAATGAAGTGATCAGAATGTCACACTTACAGATTAAAAAGATCATTGTTGTCATATCGCTTTCTTTGTCAAGTGGCATTGGACCCAGAACTACATAGGCACCATTGGATGGGAGGTCAATAAGTCACAGCTTAAGGAACCCCTAGTGACCTCTGTAGAATGGCTGATCTACCGTTCTTATCTATATCTACATTATGTACAGTATACACCCATTCATTCATTCAATAATTCATTTGTTTGTTCATTCATTCCATCCTCTCCACACAAAAAGAAATAGTTTATCTATCTACTCTATCCATCTATCTATCTATCTATCTATCTATCTATATATCTGTCTATCTACTGTGTCTATCCTGTTCATCCATAGCAGGTATCTCCTTTCTATCTATGGAAGTTCCTCTCGTGTAGTCTCATGCCTCCCCCGGTCACACTTCCTCTGGTAATTGCTCATCTCCATTCTTTCAGGGAGTTGTGACAACGCTGCTTATCAGGGACAGGAGTGGAGATGCATGGAGTGTGTGTGATAAACAGGTGTATGTGGCTCGTACCCCGGCGAGCTCTCTGACACTACTTTTATCATCTCGTTTGTGCTCTGAATGAGCTGAGAGCAGCAATTGCCAGAAAACAGGCGGGCGATAAAGAGCATTGATTTAACACATCTTGTTTTCAATCATGCTCCGATTTTCGGAACTGGCGTTTTCTCCTGTTCTCTGCCTCGTTGCTTTTATCTGACGAGCTCAACCCTTCTTGCTGGGAATGAAAAGGTCGCCCAATAAGACATGGTTTGCTGAAACCAGAACGCGCGGCGGGGAAAGTATTTTAGATAAACACTGTCAGGCAGAGAGGGGGTGAATTGCAGTTGTACAATTACTGAGCGACAATACATATTACTCTGTTCTGAGTGGGTAACAAGCTTGTGATGGTTTACTAGCTCCCAGCAAGGCGCACAGTCACTGAAAGATTATTTACAGAATAAATGTATTTCTGGACAGCACTTCAACTTTTGACATGATAGCTTCCCACTTGAGAGGCATAACTAAAACTTACTAGGCCCCTGTGCAAAATGCTAACATGGGCTTACTCCTAGTAGTTTTAAATCTAAAATCCAGGCAAACAATTAATGTGCATACAGGTGATCTGACTAATTTGCCAAATAATTTGTAATTCTCTTCTGACAATCTTGTGATTCAGACAGGAAAGACCAGACCAGGCCTTAGACCTTCTCTATGGCTAAGCGTACAGCTTGTTTCAGGACACCCCACCCCACTGATTGGACAGTGAAGGAGTAGCAGCAGTGTTTTGCTCTCACCTCATGCAAAAATGTTTGGCTAGCTAGGTGACAAAATCTGTTTTTTTTTGGTTCAAAAATCTAGCTATGTGTTACCTTGCTGCATCGCTACCTTTGTCCAATGAGTAGGACGCTGAGCTGGAAGGCAGCATAGATGAATTCAGGAATTAGCAAAATAACCTTAATAACTAGCAGAGATGAGCATATAATGGGATGGTACAAACAATAAATGTATGTATTAATTATGTTTGTTTATTTAGATTTGCTTTCTGTACACAATAATACTGACGGCTCCTGAAGAAGTGGACAATGTCCAGGAAACAAGTCGGGCCATAAAAAAATCAGTACCTATGGAAAGGATATACCACTATGTAAAATGTATTTCTATTGTTTTTATGAAATTTTGTATGAAAGTGGAATTCTTGTACATGTTGGAATGGCACAAAAAAAAATTATATTTTATGTAAAATGATGTGCCTCAAAAGTCCCATCTTACAACATTTTCTAGGCTCATACTGCTATGGAAATGTGGCATTTAACAATTTTTAACCCTTTTTGAAAAATAGAAGAGAGGTGTGTGTTACCTAACTGGCTGGCCAAAATTACAAATCCTTTGACAGGTAAAAAAATTAAACATATATTTATTTTTAATATCTATTTAGCTGTTTGCCTAGAGTTCTGCTTTAAACTTTCCAGCATCTGCCAAAAAAGTGAGACACCAAATTACATAAGGAAGTGTTGCTTTTATTATATGATCACAAAATGTATGATCATATAATACTGTAATGCCGCGTACACACGAGTGGACTTTTCAACGGACTAGGTCCGACGGTCTTTCTGACGGACTTTCGACGGAGTTCCGATGTACTTTTCGAATGAACGGACTTGGCCACACACAGTCACACTAAATTCTGACGGATTTGAACGTGATGACGTACGACGGGACTAGAATAAGGAAGTTCGTAGCCAGTAGCCAATAGCTGCCCTAGCGTCGTTGTTTGTCCATTGGACTAGCACACAGACGAGCGGATTTTTCGATAGGAACTGGGTCCAGCGGAGTTCCGACGGGAAAATTTAAGACATATTCTATTTCTAAAGTCTGTCGGATTATTCGATAGCAAAAGTCCGATGGAGCCCACACACGATCAAATTGTCCGACGGATTCGTTCTGTCAGACTTTTGCTGTCGAAAAGTCCTTTCGTGTGTACGTGGCATAAGTCAGTCTTTCTCAACCTTTTTTTTACCCTAGAGGAACCCTTGAAATAATGTTCTGGTGTCAGGGAATCCTTGTTTAGAATACCTCAGGGGTCATTCGGAAAA
This sequence comes from Lithobates sylvaticus, assembly GCA_028564925.1. Taxonomy (NCBI): domain Eukaryota; kingdom Metazoa; phylum Chordata; class Amphibia; order Anura; family Ranidae; genus Lithobates; species Lithobates sylvaticus. The sequence continues at coordinate 186,874,396 of CM053029.1, read as the reverse complement.
TGTGTGACCAGTGGGAAGAATGCTCCCCTTACAGTGATTGGTACAATGCCACCCTTTTAGTTATCTAAAAAGATCAGTAGTATCATGCTACAGGCTCTGCCAAGTGGCGATGGACCTAGAATTATATAGGCACCATCATATGGGAGGTCTATCACCCACAGCTCAAAGAACCCCTAGCAATCTCTGGAGGAACCTTAGGGTTCTACAGAATTTGGGTCGAGAATGTTTTTTTTTTTGTACACTTGGGAATGGTTAGAAACTCTGTGAGATTTGTATTGTCTGTTTTGATACTATGAAGATTTGCACTTACTTTTCGTCCTGGAAACAGTGGTCACCAGAACAGGAAGCAGAAAGCACAGACAATAGGATGGGAAGTGCACACAGCTAATTTGGGTTATCTACAGTATCTACTTGTTGTATATAGAGGTATGGTGCAGAGTGGTAAGTAAACTTAAATGAGATTTGTTTTGTAGATGCATATTTGTGAAATGAGAAAAAGAGATAGATAAATAGATAGATAGATAGATAGATAGATAGATAGATAGATAGATAGATAGATAGATAGATAGATAGATAGATAGATAGATAGATAGATAGATAGATAGATAGATAGATAGATAGAATAAGAGTTGATGTTTCAGATTCTGTCAAGCAAAACTTCAAAACTCAGCCAAACCATCTTATTTTAATTACTGAATTTAACATAACTATCCAACATTCTTAAATATCCTATCATTCTTTTCCTAGGGATAGATAGGTCAGAAGCTACATTGGAGACCCCTAAAGTCTACCATTGTTGTAGAATATTAAGAATAGAAGAACACAACTTATGTTGCTTTTTATTTCACCTTTTAACAGTTCACAGAGCTCTTTGGCGGCCTGTTACTATTGATCCCCCCTTCTTCCCCCACCATTAGGTCTAATGTGAACTATGTGTCGTGCTGTCCCCCCTTCCTCCAAGTTAGGTGAAATATAGCATTGGTCCTGGAGCCAGAGTAGCACTAGGAAACATCTTCCCCCGTTTCCTGATTGTATTAGCATTGATTTCTGATTCCTGGATCTCGTCTCCCCCTGTATCAACGCACAGAGCAGACACTTAAAAGCTACATAATCAGGAGTAATGCTTCCGAGGTTTAAAGTGGGAAGCTGACACAATATATTGGGCCTTTGAAAATGTCTGTGCGCTACTGAAAATGCACAGCGGCTCAGCCCGGCCAGACACGTAATGGAGGGTATAATTCCTTGTCTCTACACCTTGCTTAACCCCTCTGCTCTGGCACCAGGCTGGATAAATAGGGAAGTCTGGGTGTCTGCCTATGCTGGCCTTGTTTAGTAATGGCCTTCAATTAGGATCTTGCTAATCAGGTCCCTTACCTTCTGACAAGCCACCGTTAAACCATCATCCTCAGGTTTGTGCTAAAAAACATATGAGCTGCTATTGTTTTTTGATCCACTTCTGCTGAACGGTAAACCCAAATCCTTCTTACTTTGTCAGGTGATTAGCACTTCCTGTTTCTTTCTGGATAATGGGCTGATTTTAGTATGGTATAATAAAGAGTAGTGGTTAATAGTGGACATGGCTTGTGGAGGGTCTGTATGATAAGAAAAACGTGTGAGCCTCCCTTAGACATTTATTAATGTTACTTATTGTATGTACATGCATTCTTGCCATGGCACCATACGGTCAGTTACCTGAGTTGTACCTGCAATTGATGCCGCCCATATCATTCCCTGCCACGTGTCACCATTCAATGCATTCAACTTGATCACAACACTGTTATCATTTGCCCAGTACCTAGTGTATATAAATCTATCCCTCCCTACAGCTCTTAAACAATAAAGGAGACTATAGACTTTAATTTGTTTTTTATTTATCCACATGAAGCGATCAACTTAATGCAGATCCATGGTGCCCAAGCTTTGGCCCTTTGGTACTTGTTAGGCAGCCCTCAGACCCCAGCAATCAGTAATAGGAAAGGCATCACTGGTTTGTAGAGAGGTTGCAATGACAGTGATCTCCAACACACTCAGGTAACGTGCCCACAGTCTCTGACAATCGTCTGCATTACGCTTCAGTCTCCAACCTTACGTGCAGAATGTCCACAATCTTTAACCATGTCCTTAAGGATGTCTAAAGTTCCTGGCAGTCTTTTAAAGCACTACATATGCAGAAAATTGTGTGCAACTCCATGGCAATGTGAGGGGCTATATTTGAGCCCCCCTAAACCTCTTAAGTCTATCAACACAGTTCTAGATAATCTCATACTGGGTTAATGCTTTGGAGACCTTGTTTTTGAGTATAGATTGTAATGATAATCTCATACTGGGTTATTGCTTTGGAGACCTTGTTTTTGAGTATAGATTGTAATGATAATCTCATACTGGGTTACTGCTTCGGAGACCTTGTTTTTGAGTATAGATTGTAACCTTAACAAAACCTTGCTTTTGAGTATAGATTGTAACCTTAAGATGGTGACATGCATATTTTTCTCAGCTGTTTCCTACTTAGTAGTGCTACACAGTGTTTGTGCCTTCAGGTTCCCAAAGACATAGAAAGGCGGTTAGGAATCTGATGGCAATTTGACTGTCCTCTGGCACCTCAGCCTCTGGGTTCTTCTTGCTAAGACATTTTCGTGAAGGTCAAAAAATCTTCACAGGGCAAAATGAGCACTTTCAACAGCTGGTGGGGCTCATTATCACCCTCTCACGAAAACCCCAATTATAATAAAAGATACATTTCCTGCACAACATTGTGCATTCTATGCCATCCTTTGTCACCTAACTGGCATTTATGCAGCCTGGGCAATGTTCTGAATATGAAAGAGATTAACCCATTTATGACCAAAGGTCATTAAAAGCTAGATGCACAGAACAAATTTGGTAGCATCAATCATTTTCAGTTGCCTTCACAAAAGTCTAGCCTACTTTAATATTTTACATTGTTTTCCAATGCCATATAACACTTTTAGTTGATACACTACTCTAATAAATACCCTTCTCAGGTTTTTATTATAGGCTGACCAATGGTCACAAATGTAAAAAAATGTTGTTACATTTTTAAAAATTACATATATTTTTTTTAATGTTGTATTGCTCTTTAACAGCTGCAGTCTATTAGTTTCATTGCCAGCTGCAGTTTGCTTCTCTCAGTGACAGCATGATCTGACAGATTTGTTTGTAAACAAACCCATCTTATCACCATCTCACCTAATATGGTGACCACATAATCAGTAATCACGATGCCACTGATAGCACGGTCTGTGAACAAGTAATGCACAGGTGAATCCAGCTGCCATCTGAAGTGTTACTTATTGTTCTTCCAGCAGGGGACCAGTGGACCTGCTATTAAGGCTTGCGTCTCTCTCAAAATGGTGGCAATCTCACCACACAATGAAGAACCACTTTTCCAAAATGACTCCATCTGACTCTCATTGGATTTATATGAACAGTCCTTAGGTTTGAGTATATATTCACTACCTATGTCCACCACAAGTACATTGACTGTGGGCACTCATGAGTGAAAGGAGTTTTAGTATAGTGTCCTTGTGAATAGTGGAGTAAAAGAAGGTTTAGGTATGTTGTCTTTGTGAATGGGGCTTTCAAACTGGTGGCCTTCAAGAGATTTTAAAAGTGCTTGGTATAAAAACTTTCTGTCCTTATCAGATTGTCATATTCATACTCCTAATGCATTGTGGGAAAGTAAAATGGAGAACATGGTTGGTCATTCCGGGATGCAAAAATAGTTTTTCTTTTAGGGATAAATAAGGCCCAATATATGGTTTCTTTTTGTCACCTTGTAAAATTTTAAATAATGCATTTGGGTGGCAAAAATCTGAATGCAATCTATACACTGGGGGGAGAACCTCTGGGGGAATCTAGGATGGAAAAGGACCTGGGGGTCCTAGTAGATTATAGGCTCAGCAATGGCATGCAATGCCAAGCTGCTGCTAACAAAGCAAACAGAATATTGTCATGCATTAAAAAGGGGATTAATTCCAGAGATAAAGCGATAATTCTCCCGCTCTACAAGACTCTGGTCCGGCCTCACCTAGAGTATGCTGTCCAGTTCTGGGCACCAGTCCACAGGAAAGGATGTATTGGAAATGGAGCGAGTACAAAGAAGGGCAACAAAGCTAATAAAGGGTCTGGAGGATATTAGTTATGAGGAAAGGTTGCGAGCACTGAACTTATTCTCTCTGGAGAAGACACTTGAGAGGGGATATGATTTCAATATACAAATACCACAATAGGGATAAAACTTTTTTGCAAAAGGGAGTTTAACAAGACTCTTGGCCACTCATTAAAATTAGAAGAAAAGAGGTTTAACCTTAAACTACGTAGAGGGTTCTTTACTGTAAGATGTGGATGTGGAATTCCCTTCCACAGGCGGTGGTCTCAGCGGGGGGTGGGCATTGATAGTTTCAAGAAACTATTACATAAACACCTGAATGACCGCAACATACAGAGATATACAATGTAATACTGACATATAATTACACACATAGGTTGGACTTGATGGACTTGTGTCTTTTTTCATCCTCACCTACTATGTAACTATATGTAACCTTTCAATAGAAAAGCGCTCTAACACAAGCTTCCCTGGGGATTGCTTTCCTTACTGTAATATTCAAAATACGTAATCAGAATTTTTACTATGACTGTAATGCTAAAAACCCAGGGGGCAAAGGACTGTTTTACTATATAATAGTGCTGCGTATAAGAGCAGATTGCAGCCATCTTCTACCTCAGCATCAGTAGCCTTGGTGCCCATGTCCCTATATCTTCCGACAATGCCGCAGACAGATGTACATGCTGTGACACAGACAACTCTCCAGGCAGTTAGCTGTTTTATCCCCGCCATTTAGCAGAAAGCAGAAGTGAGAAGTGGTAAAACCTTTAATAAACTCAGGGCAGCCACATTCTGCAAGAAAAGGGGGCAGCTGGGAGCCGACAGACAGGGACCAAACGCCAGATTGTAACCGTTTTATTGCTTTCTCTCCTCATAAATTTCACATTTTGGAAGTTAAGTGTAGATTGAGGTTTGTGGCTTGTTTAGAAAAGGAACCAAATTTGTTTTTTTAAGTTTTCAACCTGTGACAAGAAGCAGCAGCTGTGTTCTTCTCACAGGCACAGGGCCGGTTCTGATTTGCACAAGCTATAACCCCCCCCCCCCCCCCCATACTACAGTAGTGGACCTCTAATCGGGAATCCTCTGCAGATTTTTAAGCTAGGGCATTAGGCAGGCAAAAGGGCCAACAGAAGTAGTATAACTGGAGAACGCTAAAACGAAAAAGAATGCTAAATGTCTACTAAAACAAGGAACGCAATTGTCTAAAAAAGGAAAACATATTAAATGTAAAATATTGATAGTACAAATTTTAGCAGATTTTCATGTCTGCTAACACCTGTCTACATCTAAACACGTGCTAGCACAAACAGACATTTTTTTTCCTCTCAAAGACAGTCTTATATTCTAGGGTTGTAAAACAACCCTATTGTTAACTGAATTAGATTAGATGTGTCACTCCGGTAATCAGAAAATTGAAGCATGAAGTAAGTAAAGTATATACTGATAACTTAATGGGAAACTCCAGATTTGTTGAGAAAATATATTTATATATAGCAACAATATTTAATTAGAATTGATTACCTTGGAGTGGACGTTTGAAATGAATGCTATCAGAGATTAAGAACACCTTTTGGCAGCAGAGTACGATAAGTTAGGTAAACATACCTGTGCAGTTAAAATTTTCAAGAATTTAGAATCATGTTTTCCCTTTGAATAACACAAAGTATAATTTCAGGCATGGTAAGAATGGGAAGGATGACTTACCCCTTTCACCCTTCTTCCAACTTGGGTCTTTCAAGACTCTGTTTTCCTCTCTCTCTTCCTATTTTAACCTAAGCCTCAGACTGGGTGCTAAAAATGTGGACAAGGGGCCAAATACCCCCCAGACTGCTTTGAAGTTATCAGTAAACAAGTGACAAGGTCTCCTCTAGAGCTGCCTATACTTGCAATTTATAACTGAATGTGTCATGTATACAGTTGTTCAGTTGAAGTTATTACTTTTACAAAATACAGTTAAAGCCAAAAATGTTTCTTTTTTATTGAATAAAGCAGAGAATGGTTAACATCAGACATTTTTTTTGCCATCACAATAGGGAGATTCCTCTGTACCATCTGTGCTCTGGGTATAAAAGGAAATGAGAAGAAATCTCTCTAAAGAGAGAGAAATCGCCCTAGAACAAGTATCCCCATTGAACGATTTACCCTCTACTTCTGTTTCTATGACAACTCAAAAAAACTAAAACTTTCTCTCACTTTCAGTCACCACTACAAACAGAGAGGGTGAAGCTCCTTAGCAAGGACACAGCTATAAAGACAGAGGTTCTGACCTTATATCACTCTACAAAATTAAAAAAAATAAAGGTTTTAGTTTCAGATAAATTTTTCAGTACAGTTTTCCATATGTTTAAAAAAAAGTCAAATCCATGACTATCCTGCAGGAGGATTAAGCTACTGGACCTTCAAGGCCATGAGGTCTTTCCCATAATACTCTACTTCTACAGTGTAGTGCTGTACCACAGGCTGTTCAGCTCTACTTGGACCACAAACATCCAGTCCCCCACTATGTGAATCAATGGCTTACTTTTGGATAAATGTGAAAACTCTTTTAACTAAATAGTATATTACTGATGCCAGACTTCAGAAAGCAACCTTTTTGACAAGGCCCTCATAGAGTGATAGACACATGTTCCACAGGGCCTCATCCCCAGTGAAATTGCCCTTCACATGCCAGTGGCGTAATTGCCCTCATGTCAAGTCAGGAGGGATGAATAAGGAGCCTTCCTGTCACAGCAGAAAGGTGACAGTGAGTTTGGCCATAGCTGTCTTAGATCTGTTTCCTATTTCTTGGTCAGAAGCAGAGATCCTTTCTCCACCCCCCCCCCCCCCCCCCCCTCCTTTCCTCACCCCCTTCCAAGCGCTGCGGTGTCCATGTAACGAGACCATGGAGCCAGGGAGCTAATGAGAAGACGAGTGTGTGCTTCTTTCCTCTGGATCAATACACACAGCAGCACGCTCAGACACCCCTCCCCACCTTCAGCGCTTCATTTTTCTTCTTCCTACAGATGACTCGTGTTATTATTTTGCCAGGGTCGATATCCTACAACCTTTTTTTTATTATTTTATCTGCTGCTCTATAAATTTTCTGATTACTTTAAAGGTGGTGGTGGTGGGGGATTCGAGTTAAGACTCTAATTCATGTGGACTAAAAACTGTTCCCGTAATAACAAAAAATAGTGGATAAGAGGACTTAAAGGGGAACTATGATGGTTTGAGGTCAGTTTCACAGCAAATTTTATTTTGAACGATTACAGGATTATAAACTGATCTTGTATATCATTCTTTTCATTATTTGTATGAAGTTTTTATTTTACACAAAAAGACATTTGATGGTGGGTGTTTCCAAGATAGTTTTTTTGCAGATCATACTGGTCTTTTTAAATAAGGTAGCCCAGCATTACCACTTACTGGTCAACTGCTTCTGAATAACTGAAGACCCATATAGGTCTGTATAAACTACCAAGAGTCATTAAGCTGTGAACGTGTGTTGTAAATGCAACTAAATTACAGGAGATCTAATTACACAAGATATTCAGCGTATTTACGTCATAGTAGTAAATCAGTTTGGTGAAGAACAGGAGTATGTCAACCATGCCACCTGCTGGCTGCATATTTACCATTTGCAGCCAGCAGGTGGCATGATGTTATTCACCTAACATTTTAAATGTAAAAACCTAACACAAAAATGTTTTAAATTAGTACAACAGATTTCAATATAGAAATGGCAGATTACAGTTTTAACCTTGGTTCTGTGTGGTAACCAAACAGATGCCTGCCTTAAACAAAAATGTAATACATTGCAGATTACCAGTTCTTCGGTGTAATGGCTATATTAGTTTTGTAAGGCCTATTTTTCCTTTCTTTTCACCTGGTCAATAACACTCATCCTTTCCTAGAGTGGCATTACTCATGGACAAAATCTATCTATGTATCTATAAACAAAGCCATGGATGTCACCCAGGGTGCACTTAAAAGAGAAGTATGGGAATTTTTATTTTTTTGGGGAATCATACTTACCTGAGTGTCGGTCCGATGCTGCTTCTGTCCCCCGCCTGCGCTCACTGGAGCGGTGGGCTGTGGAGAGGGGGGGGAGCGGCTGGCTCTTAGTGGCTTGTTTAGAAGCTGAGCCGGTTGTGATCTTTCCCAAGCCTGGACTAGCTCTGCGACATCAGCGGACAACGGGCTTCGGCCCGCTGTCTGCTGAAAAGGAGTCACAAGAGAGCAGAATGATCTTTGGCTGTACTTCTCCTTTAAAACATGTCTTCATCTCATCTATATTCAATGGGGGCTTGGGGACTAGTAGGTTATAAAAAAGGAAACATTTTTGTGCTTTCAGTTCAGAAAGTGACAAAGACAGTATATTTTTGCTAAGATTCACCGTTCATTTTCTGTACTTGATGGTAATGTTCTTGGCCTGAAAAATTTAAACGAAAGTACCCACTACATATAAGAACAGCTGAGCTGCAATATATTACATTTGTGTTCTTGGGTCTCTAATTTCAAGAAACTAATGGTGGAAGTAATTTAGTTGTTGTAGCAATTGCCACTGTTTTCTTTCCCTGCCTCTTCTCATAAATGAGCCACACTGTAGTAATTGATTAGGAGCAGGACAAAGCGGCAGGGGCAGTAAAGTGACTTAGGAGTCCTACAATTTGTTCCCGGTAGCGTCTGCATTTTCTCCTGACTCCTCTCTCTCTCTCTCGTTTAGATGATGAATGAAGTTTCTGCATTGGGCAGTTATTGGCTTTGCTCTGGTCAATATGTTTGTGTTGGCCTCAGTTCCTCTGTGATTGATCTCTGTTTCCTGGCTGATCAGTTATTAAGAGGGAACAGCCAGGGGCAGACTGAGGCATTCCACAGAACAAGTGATTTTCTAACTAGTCTTTCTGCAGACTGGTTGTGTACTACACACACAGCTCCGACTCACTGGCAGAAGCTTGTCTCCATAAAGGAAGTGCAGGGCCTAAGATTGGCACAGATAATAGGTGGTTTGCCTCTTGATGTGGGCAAGCCTATACTGCTTTTCTCAGTATCTTTTTGTCTTCTTCCAACATTTTTTTGCTTGCATACCCCTTGGCAGTCCATTTACATAACATGTACCATTCATATCAACAACATGTTTGTAATTTATATAGTTGCTGATATTTCAAATTTATATATTGTAACTGGCCCAATAGTGAAATTTAAAAGCAATGGACTATTAGGGTAGAACCAACTACAGCAGGAAAACGCAATCTGTCTTGGTTCCTTTCCAGGCTCTCTCTCTGTCAGCTCCTCTCCAGCCTCCAGGCTCTCCCCTATTTCTAGAGTGCATTGGGCCACGGGGGAGTGCTTTTTGGAGGGGCATCTAGCATCTGGCAGGCATGGGGCTTAATAATGTGGCAATGTAATGGTCACACATTGGTGTGTCGGTGGATGCAGTTTACATTCAGGCACCATTAGGCTCCTCAGCCCATGTTCCTCTTGAGTCCTACAGTGTGTTGTGCAGTTGCTGTGTAGAGTGCTGTAATTCATACAGTGGCCCCAGCATTTTATTGGGCTGCTGCTGCATTGGGAAAGTGGTGGATGTTCTTTAGAGGGGCACCTAGCATCTGGTGCCAACATAATGTGGCAATGTAGTGGTCACACAGTGGTGTGCCAATGGAGGCAGTTTACACGCCCTGTTAGGCTCCTGAGCCCCCACTCCTCTTCATTCCTACAGTGGGTTGGGCAGTTGTTGTATAGAGTTCTGTAATGCACAATGTGGTCCCAGAGTTTCAGCGGGCCGCTGCTGCACAGACTCTAGGGGAGAGGCAGACACCTTCAGAGTATGGCGTTGCAGCATGCTGTGACTATCAGTAAATGGAAGTTAAGCAGGAGAAGGGTGATGTCAGATCAATCTGCTCCTCCTTCTCCTGCCTGTCAAACCCTGCCTTCTGCCTAGTGTTGCTTAGCGACCAAGTAAAACTTTGCTTGTTTACATTAAAAAAAAAAAGTTGTAAAAATTCTGGCCACGAATGATCGTCAATTTCATATGTAGGGTATAATACAGTCATTAATTGAAACAGAAACAGCTGTGTAGGAGGCTTAAAACTGAAAAACTGTGGAACAGTCAAACTCTTCTACTAAGGTGAGGTTGTAGAAGACATGTTTATGTCACAGGTCATACACCATGGTAAGACTGAGCACAGCAACAAGACACAAGGAAGATATACTGCATCAGGAAGTTTTCTCTCAGGCTTTCAAAGCACACTGGTTGTTCAAGATGTGCTGTTTAAACTCTTTTGAAGAGCCACAAAGAAACAGGCAACACTGAGGTCAATAGACGCAATAGTTGGCCATGGAGACTAAATGCAGCAGATGAAAAACACGCCATGCTTAATTCCCTTCGACATCGGACAGTGTACAGCAGTGCCATCAGCACAGAACTAATAGAAACTAGTGAGACCAAGATACACCCATCTACTGTCCAGAGAAGTCTGGTCAGAAATGGACTTCATGAAAGATTTGTGGCCAAAAAGCAGTACCACCAATGTGAAAACAAGGCTATGCAACTCAACTATATACAAAAACATAGGGCTGGGATGCAGAAAGATGGCAGCAGGTGCTCTGGACTGATGAGTCAAATTTTGAAATATTTGGCTGTAGCAGGAGGCAGTTTGTTTGTGAAGGACTGGAAAGCGGTACAATAATTAGTGTCTGCAGGCAACAGTGAAGCATGGTAAAGGTTCCTTGCAAGTTTGGGGCTGCATATCTGCAAATGGAGATGGATATTTGGCCAGGAACAATGATGTCCTCAATGCTGAGAAATACAGGCAGATACTTATCCATCATGCCATACCATCAGGGATGCATATGATTGGCCCCAATTTTCTTCTGCCCCCGGACAATGACCCCAAACATACAGCCAATGTCATCAAGAACTATTTTCAATGTAAAGAAGAACAAGGAGTCTTGGAAGTGATATTTTGCCCCCAAAGAGCCCTGATCTCAACATCATAATGTCTGCAAATAGTACACATACCGGAAATGTTTGCCTGCCTGTACAGTAGCACCCAGACTAGGAGAGGGATAGGCAGCACTCTCAGACAATCTGGTGGTTTGCATTCACATCTGCTGACAAGAAGCATGCTTACAAGAGATAAGAAATTATGAAGTTAGTCTGCTGCTGCTCCTTCAGTGTCCAATCACTGGTTGAGGTCAGGAACATGACCTAGCTCTGCTTCTTAATGTGGAGCTCCACCCAAAAGGGGAAGTTTTGCTTGTTTGCTTCCTCCCCCCCTCTGGTGCCATATTTGGCACCTTTCAGGGGTGTGGGGGGAGTGGGTACCTGTTTTTGAGGGGTAACTGTTGCCACGGCGAGATTTCTCTGAAGTTCGGCCCCCCTCCTCCTTCCTCCGCTCAAGGCCAGTTAGAAAAGGCTTCACTGCTGTTTCCCTTACCACGAATGGTGGCGGCAGCACATCAGAAAATCGACTGGGGTGCCGACATCGTGGGATCCCTGGACAGGTAAGTGTCCTAATATTAAAAGTCAGCATATACAGTATTTGTAGCTGCTGACTTTAACTTTTTTGGTGGGGGGGCGGAACTCCTCTTTAACAGTAGAATAGAAATATGAGGTCATACTCGATAGAAATACACATCCAGGTGAAACTTTTCTCATTATATGTATTTTATGGTGCATTTATCTGTTAGCCTTGAGTTAAGCAGTAAATATAGGAGGCCTAAAGAGCAAAGGAAGAAAAAAAAACAAGGCTTACCTGTGTAAATGAATCTCCCGGGCGTTCCTTTGCAGAACTGCTTGGATTTGTAAGATAATGTGACCTCCACCACGCCGGGGATGTGTCTGGGAGGGGTCTGTACTCTGATGGCGTGCGGCGTAATTAACTGAAGAAACAAAAGAAACGCCAATTAACCAATCAAGGAATGGCTGTGTGTTTCCAATCCTCTGTAACGTTTCTCTGTCACAGCTTTATAAACAAAGGCACAAAAGATGTAATTAACTTGTCAGTGTTTCTATGAAGCATGTGGAGCGCAATGACAATATACTTCACACACACAAAAGTTAGGCGTACAACACGCTATGATCACTCATAATGGCGCTCTGACAGCAATTCAATACTAAGTGTGGTCATTGTGTGTGGGACATAAGTGTTATGCAATGGATCTTTACAGAGATTAATTGGTTAAACAGAGCAGAGCAATTAAAGCCAGGGCATGAATTTGATTATTAAGGCTGACACACTAAACTGAAGGCCTCAGTCACCCACTTAGCATAATCGCTGTACACAGTGAATGTATCGACAGCCAATCTGGAGCCTGTGGCAAATCCTGGTTACCCAAGGAAGACTCTTACAAGTTCCATTGTGTGCGTGCTCTCTGTCAGTAATAGGGATTTCACAAGCACATGAACATTCATGCATCTTTGTATTAACCTAGGTGCCGCCATCTAAAAAGGTGACTATGGGAGGAAATGTATAGCCATTACACACTATGGATGCGACATACAGCATACTAACATACATACATTTAGTACCCTGCTGTGAGATGAGGCACAGGTCCATAGTGATGCTGCATGAAACATTTTTTTTCTATCAAAGTTCTCTTCATGGCAATACAACAGGGTCATTTCACCAAGCTGAGATCACTCAGAATTGATTGGCAGATACATTTGACTTGCAGTTGACATCCTATCTACCTGCATTTGATCTGCTTAAAGTGGGCTTTTAATTTCTTTAGACTTTTAAGGGAATATAAAATTTTGTCCAACTTGTGAATTAAAGCTCATTGACACAGGCCCTTAGTCACTGTACTTTAAAATAATGTTTTCTCAATTAGCTTAGCTCAGTTTAAATCTTATACATAATAGTCATAAAGGACCAGGGCCCTCCTGTACCTTTTGTATTGAACTGTACTGTAATTGTGTTGTCCCCCCTATACATTGTAAAGCGCTGCGTAAACAGTTGGCGCTATATAAATCGTGTATAATAATAATAATAATAATAAAGGACAAGTTCAAGTTTGTACAACAACCACCAATCCACTCTGCCTACCCCCTGACTTAATCAAATCCAGACACCCTCTGCCCAGGTGCTTTTTTTACTTTTTCATGACAATGGTGGTCTTCTCCAGCCTGTACTCTTCTCAGGCCCTGACTACACCTGTCCACAACCGAGTCCCTGTAGACTTGAATGGGCCCATACTCCTAGCACCTGTAGTTTGAAGTGTAGGAGCAGGGCTTTTTTACAGCTGGAACTTGGTGGAACTCAGTTCCACCACCTCTGGCTTGGGCCCTCTGCTTCCTGTTCACCTCTATCACTTGTAAACACAGAAGTTTGGCTCCAACTGAGTGCAAGATGGGGGTAAGGGAGATGCAGGTGCCCAGGGTACAGTACAGATGCCCATTTAAGACCCTCCCACTGTTAGTGAAGTTTGACTACACCCACAATTTGATGCGGTTTGGAGGGTATGTGTGTGGTTGGGTGAGAGGGGGTTTTGGGGGGTTGGGTTGAGTTCCTGTACTTATTTTCTGTTAAAAAAGCCCTGTGTAGGAGTATAGTACTATTCAAATCTTTGGTAATTTACAGCGCAGGAGTGGCCATTTTCTGAGAGGATTTCAGAGAGGAGGATTGTAAATTGTGGAGGTAAATAAACACAAGGGATAATTTCTAGTAACAGGCCATGGATCCAAGGCTGAGCCATGACTGCTGAGTAAATGTACAAAAAAAATCCTACTCCCTTTATGCTTAACTAGCCTTAATTGCCCATTAAAGTTCTGGCACTGAACTGTTAAATTGAGAAGCAGGGTTTAACAGCAGGGGGTGCAGGTCTTAGTGCCTTCTAGAAGTTGGCTTAAAGATAAACACTGCAGTTTACCAGTATTGTTATTTTACACTTTTTAAGAGCTTACAGGTTGACTTTATAGTTTCCTACTTCACCAAGAAGACCATATGTAGCCACTTCACCTTCCCTGCTCTGTCATCAAACCACCTGAAACATATTCTGTATGTCCCCAGTAAGGATGAGCCCGGTGTTCGATTCGAACCCATGTTCGAATCGAGCACCGGGTGTTCGCTCGCTCGGCGAGCCCAGAACTATTGGGGCCGCTCGCATCAAATTCGTGTGATGCGAGCGGCCCCGCAATGCATTGCGGCCCGCGCAGTGCAATGCTGGCTGATGATTGGCCAAGCATGCACTGTGACCCCGCATGCTTGGCCAATCACAGCGCCGGCAGCGAGGAGAGCCATAATTGGCTACAGGCAGGATGCCTGTAGCCAATTATAGCTCAGGGGCTTTAATACACGCCCCACGGTATAAGAGGCCGCCGCGGCGGCGGCCTCGCATATTATGTTTCACTCACAGTGTCAGCGTGTCAGTGTGCTGCTGACTGCTGACAACAATATGTGCTTTATTTCTGGGGATATGTGTGTGCATGCTGTTAGAACAGCATTGCAGTATCACATCTGGGGGGTGTCTATAGGTAGCCTGTGAAGGAGGGCAGGTTTCCTGTGCTTAGAACTTTCCCTGCAAAAAAGTGTCATTTTTGCAGGAAGAAAGCTATTTAAATCACTCGCGGCTAATGAATTGATGGCTCCTGTAACACAGAGAGCTGTCATTCATTAATAAAAAACAAAAAAAAAAAAAGCGTAGGGGTCCCCCCAAATTCAATAACCAGGCCCTTCAGGTCTGGGATGGATATTAAGGGGGATCCCAGCCAAAAAAAAAAAAAAAAAAATGGCGTAGGGTCCCCCTCAAAATCCATACCAGACCCTTGAGGTCTGGTATGGATTTTAAGGGGAACCCTAGCCAAAAAAAATGGCGTGGGGTCCCCCTCAAAATCCATACCAGACCCTTATCCGAGCACGCAACCTGGCAGGCCGCAGGAAAAGAGGGGGGGACGAGAGCGGCCCCCCCTCTCGCCTGAACCGTACCAGGCCACATGCCCTCAACATTGGGAGGATGCTTTGGGGGTCTAAGACCCCTAAAGCACCTTGTCCCCATGTTGATTAGGACAAGGGCCTCTTCCCCACAACCCTGGCCGGTGGTTGTGGGGGTCTGCGGGCGGGGGGCTTATCGGAATCTGGAAGCCCCCTTTAACAAGGGGACCCCCAGATCCCGGCCCCCCCCCTGTGTGAAATGGTAAGGGGGTACAAAAGTACCCCTACCATTTCACCAAAAAAGTGGCAAAAATGGTAAAAATGACAGGAGACAGTCTTTGACAATTCCTTTATTAAAATCTTCTTTCTTCTTTCTTCATCCTTCGGATTCTTCATCTTCTCCTTCCTTCATCTTCTTCCATCTTCTTCTTCCATTTTCTTCTTCCTCCGATCCGCTTCTTCTTGCGCTGGTCTTCTCGTCCTTCTCGTCCGGCATCTTCTTCCGTCGGCGTCGGCGTCGGTGTCTCTGTCTCTTCTTGGGCCGCTCCGCGCAATGGGAGGCTCCCGCTGTGTGAGGCTCCGCTCCGTCTGACAGGTCTTTTATAATGGAGGGCACCTGGTGACCCCGCCCCCTCTGACGCACAGGGACGTCATGGGGAATTCCATGATGGCTTTCCCCATGACGTCAGAGGGGGGCGGGGTCACCAGGTGCCCTCCGTTTTAAAAGACCTGTCAGATGGAGCGGAGCCTCACACAGCGGGAGCCTCCCATTGCGCGGAGCGGCCCAAGAAGACACCGACACCGACGCCGACGCCGACGGAAGAAGATGCCGGACGAGAAGGACGAGAAGACCAGCGCAAGAAGAAGCGGATCGGAGGAAGAAGAAAATGGAAGAAGAAGATGGAAGAAGATGAAGGAAGGAGAAGATGAAGAATCCGAAGGATGAAGAAAGAAGAAAGAAGATTTTAATAAAGGAATTGTCAAAGACTGTCTCCTGTCTTTTTTACCATTTTTGCCACTTTTTTGGTGAAATGGTAGGGGTACTTTTGTACCCCCTTACCATTTCACACAGGGGGGGGCCGGGATCTGGGGGTCCCCTTGTTAAAGGGGGCTTCCAGATTCCGATAAGCCCCCGCCCGCAGACCCCCACAACCACCGGCCAGGGTTGTGGGGAAGAGGCCCTTGTCCTAATCAACATGGGGACAAGGTGCTTTAGGGGTCTTAGACCCCCAAAGCATCCTCCCAATGTTGAGGGCATGTGGCCTGGTACGGTTCAGGCGAGAGGGGGGGCCGCTCTCGTCCCCCCTCTTTTCCTGCGGCCTGCCAGGTTGCGTGCTCGGATAAGGGTCTGGTATGGATTTTGAGGGGGACCCCACGCCATTTTTTTTGGCTAGGGTTCCCCTTAAAATCCATACCAGACCTCAAGGGTCTGGTATGGATTTTGAGGGGGACCCTACGCCATTTTTTTTTTTTTTTTTTGGCTGGGATCCCCCTTAATATCCATCCCAGACCTGAAGGGCCTGGTTATTGAATTTGGGGGGACCCCTACGCTTTTTTTTTTTCATTTTTTTTTTTTTTTTTCAATGACTTTTTTTTATGAATGAGTTTCAATGAATCACTGTTCTCTGTGTTACGGGAGCCGTGAATTAACATTAGCCGCGAGTGATTTTAAATAGCTTTTTTACTTTCAAAAATGACACTTTGCGCAGAGACAGTTCTAAACACGGGAAACATGCGCCCCTTTACAGGCATACTATAGACACCCCCCAGGTACGAAATTTAAAGGAATATTACACTTTTATTGTTTCAATTTAAGCATTATTAAAATCACTGCTCCTGAAAAAACGGCCGTTTTTAAAAAAAAATTTTGCATTGATACATGTCCCCTGGGGCAGGACCCAGGTCCCCAAACACTTTTTATGACATTAACATGCATATTAGCCTTTAAAATGAGCACTTTTAATTTCGAACGGACGGGATGGTCACACTTTATAGTCCCTCTTATAGAGTGAACCAGTTACTTTGCCTAGTACAGCCATTGGATTTGGAACAGCTTTCAAACAGAAGCCAGTAAACCTAAAAGTATGTTTTGTGTTGTAGAAGGCAAGAGGGCTACATAACATATTGTACCACCCATTCTGATTGCTCTTTATAAAGTCATCACCCCTCAGACTATCCAAATCTCTTTTCACCCAACACATATGTACACTAACTATACAAGGCTGTGCAATCCATTCAGACAACAGGATATATCTAGCTTTCTCTAAAACTTGAATCCAAGTATGGATGAAAAAGTACAACCTACCTATCTGTCACAGTTCTCAGACAAATATTTTGTCCTTCACAAATGTACAAATCACAAAAAATTGTATAAAAACATTCTTATCGTGCAATAATCTGTGGCCCTGCATGGTTAAGAAGGCATGGTTATATACAATGGAGGAAAGGCAAGTGACAGTGATAAGGTTACTAGGTTTACTAACCCTTTAATTGCATATGTAGTAATGTGTAATGTATGTAGTAATGTCCTCACTGCATTTAGTTAATAACATATCCTGTTCAAGCAAGACTTCAGATTGACACTTTGGTTCTCCAAAATACAAGTAAAAAAGGCGCTTCAGCACAAATGTATATACCTTTTACATGATCACCAGATAGTCCAAGGATGGTTATAATATATGTATTAGCATATATATATACTCTAGATGGGTATCGTTTGGCCAGTCAGGGCAGCCTCCCAGGAGAACCAGAGAGCGGGTTCCAGTGAGCTAAAAATATACAAAAAGAAGGGGGGCGCCTCTGAATATGTGTAAAAGAATTCAATTTTATTAAGCAACAATAACCACTCACGTAGAGGTATATGAAGTATACGGGACTTCATATACCTCTACGTGAGTGGTTATTGTTGCTTAATAAAATTGAATTCTTTTACACATATTCAGAGGCGCCCCCCCTTCTTTTTGTATGGTTCTCCAAAAGCTTCTGAAGTATCTGTGGGCCATACATTGATGGTGAATGTTAATGTATTCCTAATGTATAAGAGAAATCTGCAGAAATCTGCAGAAATTCTCTGGAGGCCTGGACTGTGCTACAAATCTATTCTAAAACCAATGACAGCAACCAGCTATTTTAGGAGGCCCTGGATATATTGGTTGACCTCAATGTTTCCTCAGTGCACAGGTCCTTGCAGTATTTAATCAAGGTAACAATGACAACAAACTTTGTCTATATTTATAGCCTGCAAAGAAATGAATGTGTCATAAACCCATTTTGGAAATATTCACCTGAAAAAGGAATGGGCTATGTAGATAAATCATGAAAAGGCATCACATAGAAGGATAATTGTTAAAGCTTTGGTGATAGCTGTGCGTTTTTTCAGTGGTGTCTCTAAAATCACGGTTTGCATAAGTTGAAGCACCTGTCAATTTCTTGCCACCTATGTAGAAAATGGAGGGGAGGCTAGAGAAAGACAATGAAGGTTTTAACCCAAACAACAGCAGGAAGGAAATGGTGATGACTTGTTCTCAGGGAGGTAAGATTGGACAGGATGCTTGTCTGTGACTTCATGACAGGTTCCCTTAAAGCAAACCTGTAGTTTGTCCATGCAGGCCTAAAGAACAACTTCATTTTAATGCCTCCCTCCCAGGCTTCACATATTATGTTTTTTTTTTTTACCTGCTTCTCTAAATGACTGCCAGAGACAAGGAAGATAAACCCAATTGTAAGCTCTGAGTTGCTCTAGACAAAGCTACCCATGGCTGATTAAATTTCTCCCACCCACTGGTGTCAGGACTGGGTCAGTCAACAAACACCAGCACTGCCACATGAAAGGACATGGAATAAGTCTTCTCCATTGCCAGAAGTACTGGATATTTCTCTTGGGCAAAACTAAGTTGGGTATGTGCTGCTGAGTAAGTGGTGGTGGCTGTGGTGGGGTGGAATTAAGTCAACACTAACAACACTAACAAAACACTAACACTAACAAAAAATAAACAACAAAAAATAAAATAAATTTAGTAAAGTAATTTAATAGTTATTAGCAAATTCACTGTGGTTAAGTGTGATCTCAAAGGTCCATAATAAATCTACTTCAAAACTATGGTTATGACAATGCCAACATAACCCAAAAAGCAACCATGGTAATAGAAAACCAATTGTCATATACATACAGACACGTAATTCTAAATTTAAATGTTCTTTATTAGTACAAAAATTATTCCAATGAGCATAAATGATTATGCAAAAATTAGCCAAATCTCATACCCTACACATTACCCCATAAAAGTGGAAAAACATTCACCACACATACAGAAAAGAAAAACATCCAGCCATAAAAAAAAAACTGGTATACTGTATCTATCACCTGTTGGCTCCCTACGAAGTATTGGATATAGTAATCAACAAGCAATTGCTTAACAGCCAACATGTATTAAATACTAAGTTGTTTTTTCCACAGAAGGAGGGCTTACTGATCAAAAAATAATTTGATTCTCTTTAGGTAGAGGAGTACAATGTTCCAACCTTTTACACTTCCCAAAAATGTACAAAAATCTGGATAACCCCCCAGGACAGCAGATAATGTCAGCGGTGAAAGGCCCCCTGGAGAGGGTAAGGAAACATATAGATTCCCTTTTGAAGGTAATAATACCCTCTTTGAAACCTTATGTAAAAGATACAAGAGATGTATTACTAGAAATTGACCAAAGACTGGTTCAAGATAAATATTTATTAGTGGGGATCGAAGCAGAAGGTTTGTATACATTGATTCCACATGTATGCAGTTTAAAAGTAGTTGAGTATTTTTTGAATTTGTATTTTCCTATAAAATAGACCACAGAACAAGTTTCTTCTTGACTTAATTGAGTTTGCATTGATGACCAATTATTTCCAGTTTCTGAGAGCTTTTTACCAACAAGTTGAAGCACTGTTGATGCACTGTGGGCACCATCTTATGAAAAATTAAGGGTATGGACTATCAATGTACCTTACCCATGTTGAGCTCTGGCTGAGGTACATTGATGATGTGTTTGTGATGTGGAAGGGTAAGGAGGAGGAACTGGAGGAGTTCATGACTTTTAATGGGTAATGTGGAGGTGTTGAGTTTTGGCTCATTTGTGGTTAATAATTTATGCTCATAAGAGCATTTTATGTTCTAATAAAGAATATTCAGATTTATATTTATATGTCTGGATTTTAATGTTACTGTTTACATACACTTTAAAATAGATATTTAACATGCCAGAAACTGTTTAACCACTACAATACAGGGCACTTACGCCCCTTCCTTCCCAGATCAATTTTCAGCTTTCAGCGCTCTCGCACTTTCAATGACAATTGTGCGGTCATGCAATGCTGTACCCAAATGACATTTTTATCATTTTGTTTGCACAAATAGAGCTTTAGTTTGGTGGTATTTATTCACGACTCCGTTTTTTATTTTTTGCGATATCAGCGGAAAAAATTGCGGAAATTTTGAAAAAAACTATATTTTCTCCTTTCTTTTTTAAAAGAAATCCAATAAAATCAAATTTTGTCATAAATTTAAGCCAGAATGTATTCTGCTACATGTTTTTAGTAAAAAAAATTCCGTTTAGTGTATAATAATTGGTTCGCGTGATCACGGACATATGTACGCAAATGATCATGTACAGATGTGTGCAGGTGATCACGGACATATGTGTGCAGATAATCATTGGCACATGTTATTTTACTGGGACATATGTGGGGGACATGTGTTTTTATTATTTGGGGACATGTGTTTTTATTTGGGGACATGTGTTTTTATTATTTGGGGACATGTATGTTTTGGAGACATGTGTGGGGACATGTGTGTTTACACTAGACTGGTGATCAGTGAGTAAAAAGCTGTAAAAAACAGCTAATACTCACTGATCACCAGCCGGCTGCAGCGATACGCTCTCCTCTCCTCAGCGACGACTTCCGTGTGAGGAGAGGAGAGCCGATTGCCTAGCAACCGGCTGTTTGCTTACATCACATGATGGCTGTGATTGGACATGGCCGTCATGTGATCAGGAGGGCCAATCACAGAGCCCTCCTGCCGATCCGAGATGCGCCGTGTCCGGGTGACATGAGCGCATCGGGATCGCGCCGCTGCGCGGGCACGCGCATGCGCGATCCCCCTACTTCTGAAGGATGTTCAGGAACTTCCTATCAGAAGTAGACGGCTCCCACACGGCCGTATATATACAGTGGCCGGGTGGGAAGTAGTTAAACCAAGATCAGCTTGAGTATCAAAAAAGAGACAATTTATGGATAACTGCTACTGTTTTTTTCTTCTTTAAGTGACTTCTCAAGGAGAAATAAAACAGCACAATTTTTTGACTTTTAGATAAAAAAATGAAACTATCAGTTAACAAGTGTCAGAAAAAAAGCTGTGATTGAGCAGCATTAGCGATACCCCCAAAATAACGCCAAGAGATGGATCTCAAGTTTCACAGCAAAGAACAAACTAATAGTGAGGATTGCAAACACACGTGAAACAAGATAGGTAGGAGGTCGGCTGGAGCAAGAAAAGCCAAATGTATCAATTTGCCAACATCTCCAGCTCTGCTAGCCCCGAAAACGTCAGGATTTCACTGCACTGAATCTTATTAGCTGCGTCTTTGTTGTAATAAATGTAGCAGAGCCACGACCCCAACACGTGTAATGTGTCAGCTAACAATTGTGCACGGCACTGCTCTCAAATCCCCGGAATTGTTAGGAGTTTCCTTGTTAGCAGGCTTTTTTATGCTCTAAAGCTCTCTCTAATATAAGATTTATGCACTTTGCCTCCCGGTTACATCAGAACTGCTCTTTCGCTGTCTTCACACATCTCGCGGAGAGCCAACCATTGTCCTGTCGGGTGGAGATTTCTGAGCGGAATTCTGACAAAGATTTCACACTGGCTCTGAATACAAAGGAAGCTCCTCGCTAAATTTGGGATTGGAAGGATGATTAACTGCAACATTCTAACATACACTCAATGATACCATAGTTAGTGATTTTTCTTAAAGCTGTCTGTCTATGCCTGTTCAGGGGAAAAGGACAGGTATTCTTGTTAGGGCATCCTTTCTCCACTGTGTTTTACCTTCTCTGCATTTTCCTGTAACTCTGTTTGCTTTGAAGCCCTTTCCAAGGCCCTTGGCCAATGGCCACTCAAGTCTGAGCACTCCATTCCAGGAGTATAATGTCACATGCTCCAGCTGACCTAGAAGTACTGGGTATTTCTGAGGGCTTGACAGATGAGTGGAGCAGTGGGCGATCAAGTAAAGTGTATCAGTTAAAGAGGGGTTAAAGAGGGGGGTGCCCTACAAGAGAACCTGTCACTTTACCCTGATTCTCTTCAAAAGTATTGCTAAGCTAATATATATATATATATATAAATATATATATATATATATATATGTGTGTGTTTGAGAGGGTTTCAAAATCCAAAAAGATACCCTTAGATTAATTGGCTATCACCCAAACAGGCCTTTGAATACAGCCTCAACTCAGTCAGTTTAGCTAACAATGCGGGTGGTTTAATGCTCTCTGAAATGGTCAAAACCTAATGCCCCGTACACACGAGTGGATTTTCCATTAGAAAAATCTTGGATGTTTTTTCCGATGGAATTCCGCTCAAGCTTGGCTTGCATACACACGGTCACACAAAAGTTCTCTGAACTTTCGAACGCCAAGAATGCGGTGACGTACAACACTACGATGAGCCGAGAAAATTAAGTTCAATGCATTCGAGCATGCGTCAAATTATTTCCGAGCATGCTTAGGAATTTTGCGATTCGGAATTGCTACAGACGAATGCATTTTCGTTTAGGAACTTTTTCCGACCGAAAAAAATAGAGAACCTGCTCTCAATCTTTTGCTGGCGGGAATTCCGCCACCAAAAGTCCGATGGAGCATACACATGGTCGCATTTTCCAACCAAAAGCACTCATCAGACTTTTGCTGGCGGTATTTCCGATCATGTGTACGCGGCATTAGAGTAGAAAAGTTGTTCATAGTGACCAATTACTTCAAACTTCTAATGTTCCCAGGCCAGTATTTGAAACTTTATTGGTAAACAAGATTGGTTCATCCTTTGATTGTATCTAATGGAAAAAACTTTCTGAATAGCTTTGGATGAATGTGGAAGGATATAAGCACTGTCAGATTTTATGTCTCTGTTTACTCTTTCTTTCTGTTTTTTCTAACTTGTGTAACCAGGACATAAAGTGATGGGAAATTCAAAATTATACAGTTGTTACCAGACCAAGAGATGAGTGTAAGTCATCCTATAGGACACTTTAGTCTTGAGTCAAATAACAAGGAGGGGATATCCCTCACTTTGCAGAAGTTTGTTTTCACTCCCTTTTACTTCCACTTCTCAATGGGATGTAAAATATTGACAGAGGTGGTAATCATTCCCTACTATCCAAAACTAAAAAACACAAAGGTTATAAATCAACTTTGTGTGCACCAAATGAATTTACAAATCCTGATATTCTCTTGTGAAAATATATTTGACATCACAAGTGTGCTGCACATGTCTGCACAGAGAGCAAAGCTGTGGGTGGAACCCTGCAGCTCTTCTAACAACAAGTTGAAAACTACATGAGGGGCGGATACAAGACCAATGACGTGGCACAAGGTGAGAGAGCAACAGTGACTGGTCTGTTTTACATTAAACTCATGCACAGTGGCAAAGCACAGGAAATGATTAGTGCTGGATTGCTGCACAGATCTGGAGAAATACACAAAAGGCACTAAGGTTCAAGTAAGAATACACATGCCTCTTGTAATTACACTTTTTTGCCCGGAGTTTAACTTTATAGTAAGCTATCCACTCCACTGCATGAATTTTACCTGTAGGTAAGCCTATAATATGGCTTACCTATAGGTATTGTAAATATCTCCTAAACACGCACCGTTTAGGAGATATTTACTGTAGATGCAACCAGTGACGTCACCGGCGCATGCGCTCGAAAGGAATGGCATACCCGTGAGTGCTGTCACCACGGCTCCGGCCACTCACACAGTCCGCAAACCCAGAAGGAAGACCGGGTGAAGATGGAAGCGGCTTCAGCAGTGGCAGCATTACTCTGGAGGGCTTCGTTCTAAGGTAAGTTTCACATAATGTGCTAGTATGAGATGCATACTAGCACACTATGACATTGCCTTGCAGGATTGAAAAAAAAAAAAGCAGTTTACTATTGCTTTAAAGTTAGTGAGGCTGATTTACTAAAGGAATACAGATTGTATGTCATTGTGTTACAACTCATTCACTAAGTAAAATATCACTTTTACAGTGAACATGCTTGACTTTAGCAAACTAGGGTCAACATGTGTGTGAACCTGTAGACACAACAAGTTTAGAGGAAATGTTTGCAAAGTAAACAATACTTTCTTAGACAATTGTCACTGCTGGAAAATGGCCCCTTGTCTTTTTTTTTTAGATAACTCTAAATTCTGGATTTTCACAGTGGTCACCAACACAAATATGGACAGCAATACAAAACTTGACATGGGTTCTAAATCCTCAGCACTCTATCTAAAACAGGAAAAAGTTTTGGGTTCAGATAAGATGACAACATGACAAAGGCATCTTGGATGATGATTTGTACTGGTGGACAGGACAATCACGTGTTCATAAGTCATTTTATACCATAGATGTAATAGACACCCACCTCACTCCACACCAGCATGGTTCCAAAAATGACTTGTAGGCCGTCAAAGAAATTGTCTCCTATGATGATGACCGTGGCCCCTCCGGTAGTCCATCCTTCACTCGGGCTGATCGCTTTGATACAAGGTGTAGCTGCTTTTCAAGAGAGGGGATGAGAAAGATGAGGTAATGTGTCATTATAAGTGGGAGTAAACCAGAGGACAGAAAGACATGTTACAAATATCATGAATGATAATGAAAACGGAATCAACTAATATTAACTAATATTGGAGGGCAAAATCTAGTGCAGCTCTGCAGAAAAGCTTCCAGATTTTATTGTCAAAACTTAATTGAACAAGCTAAAGCTGGAAGTTGATTGGCCTACCACAGCTGCACCAGATTCGGAGTGCTCTAGTTTTAGTAAATCCCCATCTTGGTGTCCTAAAGTGACAATGCCCACCCACTGTACTGTATCAATGGAGGAGCAACATTGTTACCCTAGGACAAGACTAAAAGAAACCAGCACAGGCAGAGAGCACAGGAATTTATTAGTTCACTGGATTTCTGGTAAGAACAACAGGTCAGGTATGCTTGCATTTATCTAACAGAGATAACTTAACAATCTGAATTGAAGGAACAAGACCACACTGCACGGGAGTGCGGGTCACGGCTACGGTGGCAGCTTCCCACCTCCGTCTCCTCTGTGTCCTGGCCGTCGATTTTCATCCTGGCCAATCAGGTCTTCGGACTCTCGCCAATATGGTCTTAGGACTTCCAGCCAATGGGGTCTCAGGACCCGTTTCCTGATTGGCCAGGAGGAAAAACAGGTAGACATTAGCGAATATTAATTCGCTAGTGTCACACAACAGGGTGGGCACAGGGCGCAGTGCTCTGTACCCAGAGCCCACCCTTTTTTTAAGTCAATTAGGGTCTCAGGCTCTAATCATGTGCTTCTAAAAAAAAAAATCCATAGAAATCCATGAGTCCGGTCCCCTGCAAGTAGGTTAGGGGGCTGGTCACACGGATTGGGGGAGGAAGCGGCACTCGTGCGCCCCTAATGGACTCAGCCCCACACCCTTAGGCTATGCCCTTTTGACATGTTTTGCCTCTCCTAGGGTTTAACTCCTTGACACTGACAGAAAGCAAATATGCGGCCTTTGGCTTCATGGGATTGTACCTGGGGCAGCTGCAGGCATCACACCGGTACCGTTTTTTAGAGCCAACGGTCGGCTTTGAATGAATGAATGACTTGTATAGCGCTACCTTTCTTGTAATACAAAAACCCCCTCCCGTCGCCTTCCATGGCTCGCCCGGGCTCTCCTGTCCCACCAGGAGCTCCGAGCGGCCAGCTGACACATCTGCCGTCTGGCCCGGAGACCCGAACAAAGCCAGAATTGCAGAAGCAAACGCATACTAATTTGCACCCGCAAATGTAAACAGTGTTCAAACCACACATGTGAGGTATCACTGTGATCGTTAGAGCGAGAGCAATAATTCTAGCACTATACCTTCTCTGTAACTCTAAACTGGTAGCTGTTAAAGAAATTTTAACCGTCGCCTATGGAGATTTTTAAGTACCGTAGTTTGTCGACATTCCACGAGTGTGTGCAATTTTAAAGCATGACATATTAGGTATCTATTTACTTGGCAAAACATCATCTTTCACATTTTATATATATATATATATTTTTTTTAATTCTTAAAAAATTATTTTTTCAGAAAAAATTGCTTTTGAAAGACTGCTGCGCAAATATAAATATAGTGTGACATACAGCCATTTTATTCTCTGGGGTCTCTGCTAAAAACATATACTGTATATAATGTTTAGGGGTTCTAAGTAATTTTCTAGCAAAAAATACTGATTTTAACTTGTAAGCAACAAGTTTCAGAAAAAGGCTTAGGCATGGAGGGGTTAATCATAGAGGTGCAACAATTTGAATGAGACTGATTCATTTTAATGAAAACTATGCCATAAGATTGTATGTGCATTTAACAGTTTTAGACATGGCCCCAGCAGATTGTGAGCTGTCTCTCAAGTGACACTCAAGTGTATTCCCTTTTACTCTTCCCCCGGGATCTACATAAAGATTACACAGTAAGGTGAAGGCAAGGTGAAGGAGCTGGGCCAGCATACACAGTAATTATACACTCCCTAAAGAATACGGGCATGGGGAATTGGGGGGGGGGCGGTCTGTGGTAGTAAATTTACTATTCCTGAAGTAGGCACTGGTTCAAGTTTAGAGGTACATTGGAAGTCAATAAAAAATAAAAAGGGAAAGAAAAAATGCTGCAATAAATTTAAATCAATTGATATTTCTGTGCTTTTACCTGCAATTTTTAAGTTAGTGTCAGGGTCTTTTTAACTGTTTATAACTTAGGTACCAAATAAGAAAAGTTAATTGTTAGGGATAACAAACACATAAAACTTTGCTAGCCATGATTGCACAATGATGTAAAATGCTAGATAAAGATACTAACGACATGTAATGGGGACATACCAAAGCACATTGTTGGAGAAATAAAACATTTTCTGTGAGTAGCCACTTCAATGTGTGCTTTTTTTTGTCTTTTTTTTTTGTTAAAACATCAGAAAAGACATCCTCCTCCTCCTCCTTAGTGTGCGACAATAACATGATTACAGCCACAATTTACCATAATCGTCCTGAATAGCTGATAGCGTACTGGAGAGTTAAAATGGAAATTATCAAGTGGCTCCTCTTTGTTAAAATAATGATCACTTCACAAATAAAAGCTTTTATCCCAAATATGCCGCGCAGCGGCGAAATGCAAATTTTAGCCGACAATAGCGTGTGCCGTTTATTAAATATTGGCGTGCCCTGCTTGTTTAAGGACCCCTCCGGTGTGACGGCTTATGAGAGCCATGTAAATGTCATTTTTGTCTTTGGTACAGCTGATTCGGAATGTTAGCGTTTGTACGAGACACCATCAAAGGGCACGAGCCCGGGGATTTGCTGGGAAAATACAGACAAGTGCTAAATATCTAACAGATTAAGTGGTTTACATTTCATTTATAGCATGTGAACTTTGTCTAGGGATGTGTAATATTTACTGGAGAGCTGCAGCCGTGCAGGCAGTGCCATGGTAAAAGCGGACATTTAAAAAAAGGCTGACACTTTGAAAGTGGCATTTTTGTTGCTATGACTGATAATAAAGCAAACCGCGAATGTCTTAAAGGTATACTCCAATTAAAGGGTACGTAAACCGTAAACTCAACGCAACTGATTAGTATGAATCATCAGGAAATTCAATACTTCACCTACATTCTGAAGATCTCATAACTATATTATTTCCAGATACCTTATTTTATGCCACGGTTACGTTGCATTTGTGTATTTGCTCTACACTGCAATGCAAGAGGTGTGGATGGAGCAAGCAGGAAAGCTCTGTTGCAGCAGAGGTGGAGTTTGTGCTGATTGATGGCCCCTGTCACACTCCTGAGCCAATATATGTAAGAGCATCAAGTGGAGCAGAGAGCAGGGCAGTGGGAGGAGATGCCAGGGCCCCTGCTGGAGCCGCCCCTTAGGATGACAAAAAGAGTCAAGTGGAGCAGCTTCTATAAAACCAGAAGTGCAGATGAGGGTGGGTGCAGCGTGGTGCGGCACTACAGTCCAGATGCAGTTGAAAAACTTGTATTGAAGTCAAAGTACCGTTCACAACAGGGCCCAACCGGGAAACACGGATGACAGCAGTGTGTAGAAGAGCAGGTCTCAGTGGAGCTGACATTGTCTGTCTCGAGGGGTGAAATGCAGCCTGGCCGGTCCAAGCCCAAACGGGCAGGTTTCCAGGATAGTGGTGAATCCCTCCTCATCTGGAAGCTTTCCATACAACTAATACTGTCCCTAAAAGATGGGAGACCTGTCTCTACACTACCCACACACTACAATGCATGCCAAACCCAGGAGCCGGGGTCTTGGAGTGGTTGTAAAGGCTCAAGGTTTTTTTGACTTCATGCATGAAGGCAAAAAATCTTCTGTGTACAACAGCCCCTCTAATACTTACCTGAGCTCCAACTCATCGATAGTTTCAAGAAACTATTAGATAAGCACCTGAACGACCACAAAACACAGGGATATACAAGGTAATACTGACATATAATCACACACATAGGTTGGACTTGATGGACTTGTGTCTTTTTTCGACTTCACCTACTATGTAACTATGTAACTCAAACCAGCGATGTGCAGGAGAGCAGTGGCTCTCCCCGTGTCTCTTTTTCCTCATTGGCTGAGACAGCAACAGGAGCCATTGGCTGTGCTCCATGTGTGAATGGACACACAGAGCATCGGCTCAGAAGCGAGCCTGCTCAGGTGCCCCCATAGCAAGCTGCTTGATAGGAAGGAGGGGCCAGGTGCGCCAGCAGGAGACCCGAGAAGAGGAGGGTCAGAGCTGCTCTGTGCAAAACCATTGCACAGAACAGGTAAATATAATATGCTTGTTATTTTTAGAAAGAATCTGCCTTTATTATTACTTTAAATAGACTCTGCCACACCAAAGTCATATGGGCGGTCAGCATCCAACCACACAACACACACAATAAAAGTTACGCAGATAGGTGGAGATCATGTTTTTAAATGTAAACACAACAAAATAAATTGTGGGCTTAATTACACTTGTTTTAACACAAATGTTAAAAGACATTGGGAGGGATTTACTAAATCTTGTGCAGCTCTGCATAGAAACCAATTAGCTTCCATGATTTTTCAACAAATGACACTTCATTCAATCCATACATGGCAGAGTATCTCAATGCACTGCAGTGCCTTGACATATGGTGAGGTGCCTTGCACTGCAACAGGCCGAGGTACAGTCTGAACGGGACACATGGAAAGAAATAGTTTTCTATGTGTCCTTGCGTTGAGCCTGCATTGATCAACACAGATCAATTCAGGTCAGAAAACATGGTATAAACAGGCCTTTAGATTTGGTCAATCCCAAAACTGAACAGAGTTCCAATATATCAGGAGATAAAACAATTCACATACAGTATATGTATTTCATTTTTGTTTTCATATGTTTGGTTCAGAGTTCTGCTTTAAATCTGTTATGAGAAAATAATAATCCTGAAAAAAACGTCTAGCAGACTTCTTTTATGATTCGTACACATTTTATGGTCACACAGTCAGGATCAGATCATAAAACCACCTTCACAAAACACATAGGAAGTAAGCTGTATTGCCTCTAAAGTTTACATTTCCCAAGTGCAGCGGCATAGAGAAATATTATAATATCGCAAACAAACTCCAAGTCGGTAAACATCATTATCGCAATCACAACATTCCAAATGTAGAGAGGGGTGCTGCAATATTGATGAGTTAGTTCAAAGTTACTGCAGTCTACTTAGATGCACTTCACAGGTTTAAACATGAAGTCCGCTAAGCAGGGTTTGCATCTAAACTGCCCATATAACACAAACCCAATGCAATATCTGGAAAACTACAAGCCTCTCAGTGGAAATATTTACTTTTTATAGGGGTCTGTATTCTTTTAAAACCCCATTCACATGGGCGTTGCGGCAGTCAGTCAGTTTCTGCTGATTACACCAATCAAAAACGGACTGCAATGTGTCCCTGTTGGCATCCAGAGCTGCGTGGACATGCTTCTGCCCACATCCAAGCTTGTTCAGGTCTGTTTGGCCCAAATGCAATAAGTTTGCATCCAGGATCACTTTTACTGACTTGACATGGGTGGATATAGGCAAACGCAAATCCGCTTACCTCCTGCCACCTTTAGGGATTACACAGGCCCACTTTTTACTCTATCACAAGGGGAAAATCAAAAAGGACACAGATGTCACAAATATGTGACATCCATTTCAGGCTGGGTTCACACTAGCTGCGGCTGCGGCTCACAGCAGGGGTCCGGTGCGCCCCTGTACACTGTTTCAGGTGCGAATCAGGTCTGAATTTTTTGCTGAATTCGCACCTGAAAAGGGACAAGAAGACACACAGGACTTTTCCAGTGCACTACACGGCCGCCCCGGAGCTGTGTAAACCGGCTCCATTGAGAGTCTACTGTCATGTGAATTGGATGCAGAGAAACCCGCATCCAATTCGCATCAGTGTGATTCCAGCCTCAGTTCAGATCTGATTCAGCAGGAGATCAATCTAGGACCCCTTGTTGAAATGAAACAGGGGCTTTAGAGTTAGCTACTTGTGGAAGAATGTAAAAAACTAGGACCTCTGTGTGGCCACTCCTTCTTAGCATTGGAAAGCTAAATAGATGGAATTTTAGGCGATAAAAGCTTTGCTTCCAGTATGCAGAAGGTGATTTCTCTATTTTTCTCACTTTAAAGCAAAATGTCATGACAGCAGACCTATGAAAAATACCTTGTCAGTATACAACATTGACTCTTTAAAAAACATGTACTATATTTACCAGTACTTTCTTTCAGCGTTAGAATAGAATATCCAGCGTCTGACACTTCCGGGTTTGTCAGATGTCTGTCTCCCCACTGACTGTTGTATCACTAGTGTTTCCTTTTAGAGCCACATGTTACTTATACTCTTATGGGTCTTATGAGTCGCTTCCTGATTGGCAGAGAGGAGAAGCAGGAAGACAATAGCGAATATTAATTCACTGTTGTCACACAACTGGGTGGGCTCAGGGTGCAGTGCTCTGTGCCGGGCGCATGGATTAGGGGGGAGGCGCCCCTGCGCCCCTAATGGAGCGGCCGCCACTGTTGAATTGTGTTTTTTGTGTATTTCTTTCAGATTTGAGCAATAATCCAGCATGAATCAACTTCTGCCCTTTGTCTCTGTGCAGAAGCTTCCTGTAATAAAGACCAGTCACTGCTGCCCTTTTTACTTGTGTAGGGTGATTGGTCTTGTATCCGCCCCTCCCGTGGTTTTCTACAGGCCGCCTGTAGTGGCTGGGGGCTCCTGGGGCCCTCCCACAGCTCTGCTTTCTCTGTGGGCTATGTACATTACATCCCGGTAATGATGTCACTGCTACATGTACCAGATACCATCTGGGTTTGCAAAGGTGTTTGGTGCACACAAAGTGGATCTCTACCTGTTGAGGATATTGAGGTATACAGTATACTTAAATTACCGTTTTTTCCTCCTGGACCCTAAGTTTAAATTCAATATCAGGTATGAACTTTTTTTGATACAATACTAATTGTCAAAAATAATCTTTATTTTTTTAATCATAGCTCACTTTTACTTGGTGGAGATTCAATAGCACTTTTCAGATGTGTGCTCTCATAGATCTTCTGTTATTTTATTGAATATTCTACAAAGTTGAAACTCAAGTTTCCTGCCCTGAGATCCTCTGTTAGAATAAGAAGGGGGGGGGGGGGGGGGGGGGCTATAGGGTGGGGGTTTGAATTGCAACTCAAGGGCGTCTGTTCTGCTGGATCTTGCCAGCTTTGCAACTTCCTCCATATAACCTTCATAACTTTCTCTTTATACGTCAAAAACCTTGTCTGTATCAAAAACCTGTGTACAAAAATGATGACACCCTGATAAATATGCCCTTATAATTTTAATCTCCTTACGTTTCCTCTCCTGTCCCTAAACATACATTTCACAGTTTAGTAACTTCATCATGGGTTTGGTGGCCCTAAAAGGAACAAAATAAATGATTAAGTCAGTATTTAAAGCACACTAACCATGCACACACCTGCTCGTCTAAACAGAGCAGCAGCAACATCTGTCTCTCAGGGCACCGTGGCATCTGATTAGTACCCAGAGAAGCATCACAAGCTCATCGGAAGATTTAAAACTGTTTAAACGGCTAGAGGCTAATTTTAGCACAAGAGAAACCCTGCTTCCTTTATATATCTTGTTTGCTTCTTGATTGGCCGGCCACTGCTGCGCCGACTAAGGCAGCAATTCCCTGCACAGGCGTTTTGTTAGTGAGCTTTGAACAAATCTCTAACGTTACCAAATTCTCCTTGACTTTTGAATAAGGTGAACGCCAGAGGTGGCCATCGTAATTGGCCTCGTTCACACTAACAGCACGTAGCTAGTGTATGAAAATGAGTCTAATGTAAATGAATGGTGCTATTCACATGGTTAACAACATCGTGTTTTTATGCGACACACGTACAAAAGTAGCAACGATGTGCATTTTTGGTCAGATTATTTTGCAAGGAAGGTCTTAACGGACATCAACTGATTAAAAATGGTGTTAAATTTACTTTTTCGCTATAGAAAATACATTAAAGCTAAAGGTCCATCTGAATATATATTGCCTTCCCTGGTTCTTACCTCCCTCTTTATCATCATGCTAAGGGAAAAAAAATAAGTTTTTTTTACAGACCTTATTTTAAACCCAGTAAAGTCATTACTCTGTGCTTCTTCATGCAATGAAGGCAAATTATGGTCAACTTCCTGAAAACATCACAACACCCTGTCTTAGTACTCCTCTCAAGAGTCCTCAGCCCTGATGCAAGCAGTGGACTGGCTCTTGGGAGGAGATATGTAAATATCAAATTGCCTTGATGGGTGGATGTCAGTCAGGAGGAATGGGAGTTCCTAGGATAAATCAACACTTTAAGGGAGTGCGGATGCTGGTGCCCCCTGATATGCTCTGTGGTTTCCTCTGGAAGAAGGAACCGCAGAGAGCAATGGGACCAACCACTCAACACACATCAAAGTATGCTGAATGCTGAAAATGTTAACAAGCTTAAGTCCACAACAAAAAGGAGTTTGGTGGCATAACAAGTGGGATAGGTAGGTATTCACTGCTTCCTTGCAGAGGTGAGCTTAATGAATTTTTTTATTAGTGCATAGTTGCTTTAACTTTTGTATACTTACGTTTCCTACATCCCCCCATCCAGGAGCTTAAGAATATACCAAAATTTCCAGGTATGGAGGATCATGTGACTCACTCCATTTAATGGCACTGGGCCGATCAATACCGTCAAACACTGTACAACTACATTGACAAGTGCTTACACAGGACTCTTTAACTTTCTGTGGCTGATTGGAATGGCGGGAGAGTGAAAGGAAGCTAAACATATGCATCTATGGAGATATGCAATAACGTAAACCTGCTGCTTTCCCCTGCATGGGGCCAGGGCCTTCAAACCTTATGGTTGGTACTGCAATTCTTACAATGTTGTGCTCAAAATTTTGGCTTGCAGAACATTTAATTGGCCTTGCACATAGGAAACTTTGTTGAAAAAATAAGCTCTGAATTTAAAAAGATATACACATGTATGCCTACATCAATCACAGGGTTGTATGATGCCCATTTTTTTCCTGCCAGGTGAGCAGTGACAATTTTTTACAGGAGCACAGAATACTCACGTAACTAGGCAGTTAATGGCACCATCCCACCCTGCTGCAGTCACCTCATCTCCTCGTGTCTTGGGAACCAGCAAAACAAGACTATAAACATTACAGTGTAAGTGAATCATACTGAATATAAAACTCCAGAGGAGGTGATGGCAGCTAGTAACTTATGTATAATGAACGCTAACACTTTTAACGTGATCAGTAGCATTGAGGCCTCCTGACCCTATCAACCTCCAGTTATTACATTAAATTTTCTATGTTTTCAGAAATAAT
Organism: Lithobates sylvaticus; assembly: GCA_028564925.1. NCBI lineage: Eukaryota > Metazoa > Chordata > Amphibia > Anura > Ranidae > Lithobates > Lithobates sylvaticus. The sequence goes on along the minus strand of CM053029.1, from coordinate 186,840,232 downwards.
TATGGTTAAATAGGTAAAAATTAGGCTATGGTTCCAGGTCCTTTTGAAATTTGGGGGGTGCAGATGGTGGGGGAATTGCCATGTTGAGGAACATAATTTGTTTGTTAAGCTGTGGCATTTCCAGTACAGTTTTTGAAAACTGTGGATTAACATATAGATTTTGATTCAGAAAAGTTTTTATCTTATATAAGTGGTATATGCTGAGAGGTACTACCCTCCAGGTGCTGCTCCATCCCACATTGTCTCATCCTGCCCACAACTTCTTCTAGGTCCCCAGACACTCCTCCTAGGCCTTTGGGTGGATATTGATGATGTAACTCACGTGCAAGCGTGCAGAAGTTACATTGTCCCTATTACATTGCTCATTCTCTGCACTGGGAAGTACATTGTGTCTTATGGTGTACATAAAAAAATATGAATTCTGTAGCAGCATAGGGCAAAGCATTTTTTGCCAAATGAAACTTTGCATGCCACTTCTGCCACAAACTCCTACTCTTAGTATTTTTTTTATAGCAGGACTTTAAGTCCCTTTAAGTTAATATTAAAGTAGAACTATGATCTCCCATTGCTGCATCTATACTTACAATTTTCTACTAGTCTTCCTCAGTTCACCACCTCAAAATACCACAAATACCCATTGATCATACCAGTGAAGTCCACCTAATGCAACTTCCTGTGAAGGGGTGGCAATGATGTTGCACTGCTCCTGAGTTCAGAGCAGAAATGCCACTCTTATGTAGTCTGTGCCTACGATGGGTGAATAAAATGTTGCAGAGGGAGTGGGTACCAGTATTGTCACTGCTGATTCACAAGCCTGTAACTTGTCAATCGCCACCTGGCCACACCTAGTCTTGCCCACTGCTTTCTGGATTGGCATCACTGCCTGTTGCTAAGACCATCCCACTGGGAGCTGCAGTGTCTGGGAGGAGGCACATGTGAGACGCAAAATGAGGGAGCATTTGACTCAGCCAGGGAAAGTAAAGGACATTTTTTAGTTTATGAGGCTTGTGCATCACATATTATCTGGATTTGGGATTTGTTTAGATTATCACACAGGAGCCTTTAGTTGTACTTGAAATTCAGGAATAGGTTCAGATTAAGGAAAGGATTGGGTTTAGCTGTACATTCCTATTGAAGGTTAGGTTAGATGCAATCAGCAGAGAGCATGAACCATAGCTATGCCTGTCATAACAGCTTGAGATTGAATGGTAAGATTAGGGTTTGGGAGGCCTCTGCAGATATGTGCAGACATCTATACAAGATCCCAGCACCCTAGTGCTGGGAGGCAGCCACCCCATACTACTTGTCCAAAAGAAAAAAAAATTGGAAATTCAGGAACACATTTTTCTTTTTGTAAAGTGGTTGCGACTAACTAGACAAATAATTGTTAGTTAAAGTGCCATATTTAACCAGAAAAAAAAAATTGTATTTTAGGCTACGTGCTTTTTCCTCTGAATCTTTGTAAGGCTCGGAGATGGCGTCAGTTGGTGGGAGAGTCAGCAGCTGGCAGACAGAACAGAGTGTGGATAATCTGCAGTACGCAGCTAAAGACAGCCGACATTGACCGTCCAATGTATAAATAGAGAACAGGCAGCTCAGAAGTGAACAGCCCTCCTGGAAAGTGCTGGTGTTAATCTTGGCCTCCGTCTTGTCTTTCACAGGCATTGATCCTGAGCTCGGGATTATCCAGATGGTCACATAAGATTCCTTGTGATAGGATTAACCCACTCTTCAATCCATGTGCTGTTCTTGTCGTACACCACAGGCGGCCTCCACAAGGATAGGGCCGTAATAATAATCATAGGCTTCATCGGGTGTATTCTGTCGGCTCATAGACAGTTTGACGTTATATGATTATGGATCTCAAAGCTGCCACAAATAATTTCAAGGTATATCTTAGGTAACCAATTACAGTAATGTTCTTTAGCAATGATACTGTAATTCCCATTCCCATCAAGAAAGCTTTAAAGTGGAAGTTCAGTCAAACACTAACTATACTTAAATCGACTCCCACCCCAATTCTAAGCCTATTCAATCTACTGTGTAAAAGGAAAGATTTGTATACTGTATTCTGGGGGAGATCCGGTCACATGATGGGCTCCCAGCGCTGGCTTCAGTGTAATGGAGGGACAGCCAACAACGGAATGCCCTATAGTAAGCCTATGGGTAACATCATCACACAGGTTCTGCATCCGTTATCAGCGATCTCCTCTCATCATTGAAGATGGGACCCAATCATGTGACCCGACCGGAGCGCTCTCAGAATAGGTAGGTATACAGATCTTTACTTTACAGGATATATAAATAGGCTTAGAATGGGGGTGGGAAGTATACTTAGTGTTTGACTAAACTTCCACTTTAAAGTGGTTCTAAAGCCTTAAGGCTTTAGAATCAGGAGCAAGCACGCACGGGTTCCCCCAGAGAAGGCGGCCTTTCCTGGGGGGACCAGATGAAGAGGAGGGGGCCTGGAACGCCAGCTGGGGACTGCAGAAAAAGAGGATTGGGGCTGCTCTGTGCATTTAAATGTTGTTTTTGTAAAGTGGTTGTAAACCTCAGACGTTAAATACGAACAAAGCATATACCTCTATAGTGTTTATTTGTCTCAATTGGGAGCACTAAGTGTAATTTTTGTCTGCTGCTTCGATCCTCTGATATCATCATGAGTTTTTTTTTTCCATCTATGTCCCATTGGGGAGATTTCCCCATACTTCCTGTCCGATAGTCAGAACAGGAAGCGAGAGGACATCCCTCCAAAGGGAACAGGAAGCGAGAGGGAATCCTGGTGTGTCACCAAGGTCATCAGAACTAGTGCCCCTGTTGGAAGATTTCCCGTAGTGTTTTGATGTCAACCCAAAATTTGGGATTTTCTTTCACTTAACAGAACAAATAGAGAGGGTGAATCTTCCTAATGGGGACACAGACAACAATAAAAACTGATAGATGCTCTAATTCCTCTCCACTCTATTCAAATCTGAAAAAAAAAAAAGGTTTTGCCTTTAGTTATGAGTGATACAATTTTTTTTTATATTAGGACATATGTAACGCTTCCCTGAAAACACATACGTATATACATTCTTCTCGTGCTGCTTGGCATGTGTTCGCAAAGGGTGTGTGACAAAGACACAAATAAACACATGCAGCTTATGAGGAACTGTCTCATTCTAGTCTCTGGGTGGATCCGGGATTCAAATCCAGCTTATATACAGACCCCAAGAGACACCAGGCAGGGGTCCAAAAAATGTTTTTCTCCATTCTTTTTTTCCATTATCCTATATTTCCAGTGGCATGACCCTGTGGGCCTATTTAAAGATCACGCCACTGCAGTGTACTCACTGTGCGGCAGATAAGTATCTGCCCACTGTGATTGCCACAGTCAATCTACACTCATTCTTTCTTTTTTAATTGTTAAAAATATAATTTTGGCAAATAGCTAAATACACAGATGAAGCATGTATATGGAAGCTGTTTTACCTGCCAAAGATTTCGTATTTCTGTCCATCCTGACTTTACACAGCTATGCCACACAGCACAGCCCTGTCTAAGCAGGGTGAAAGGATCTGCAGTAAAATGAGGAGCAGAAGACTAAAAAGCTCATCTCTTGGCCACTCTGCTCTCTCCTCCGATCAGCATGCTTCACCTCCTATCAGCATGGCTGCATTTGTTTTCTTTTTTCCCTGTCTTTTATCAAATCCATTTTAATTTTTACATAAATATTAACCCTGTTTGTTTTTTGGGTGTACATGGCTCTAACAGTCCATGAAATGTCGAAAATCCAAACAGATAATAATGCGTGAGTGTCAGTGTGGATTCTTCTCCTGCGCATGTCACTTCAGGCAGCAATAAACATACCTCCCAACTTTCTGAAATGGGATTAAGGGACACCTATCAGCAAAAGTATGCAGGCATAGGACACACCCCATTGCCACTCCCCCTTAAAGGAGAATTGTACAAAAGAAAATAAGATTGGTTAAACTCAAAAGTGCTTTTTTATCACTACTATTCCTTTATATTGGCTTTTGGGATCTACAAATGGAGCAATTTAGAAATCAGATGAAAGGTTTAGCGCTGGGAAACACTTTTTCAAAGATAAAAAGTGCATTTTATATACATATATATATAGATCATCAATTGTGGCAGACAGATTGGACGCTTTTGACACTTTTTTGGGATTATTGACATTTATACAGCGATCAGAGCTAAAAATAGCCACTGATTACTGTATAAATGTCACTGGCAGGGAATGGGTTAACCATAGGAGGCGATCAAGGGGTTAAGTGTGTTCCCCCAGTGTGTTTCTAACTGTGGGGGGATGGGACTGACTAGGGGAGGAGACCGATCGCTGCTCCTAAGTACTAGGAGCAGACGATCTGTCTCTACTCCCCTGACAGAGCGGAGATCTGTCTGTTTACATTGACAGATCTCTGTTCTGTCCTTTTTAGGAGAAACCAAGGCGATGGCTGCCGGGCATGCGCATTGGCTCCTACGTCATGCGGCAGGCACGCGCACGCCCATCCCTATACTCCTTAAAGGTGCGTGTCGTACTGCTATGATGATTCGCGCAGGAGTGCCATCAGGGCCGCCTTTAATATTGATTGGACCCTGGGCAAAACTTTTCTTGGCCCCCCATGCATTTTTGCTCTCCACCTACTCTGAGATATACAATAAATAGCAGCTAGACTCAAAATCAGTTAACTGAATCAGTTCAGGCAACTATTGAGATTGGTTGCCAGAGGTATCATTACCACTCACTGACGGGTTGCTAGAGGTTACAGAACACATTACAGCTCACTGGTTAGTTGCTAGAGGTTACAGCACATGATTTCTGCTTGTTGATTTGTTGCTAGAGATTACTGTGGATATGACCTCAGGGGGGCATGATATACATATCAATGCTGCCGGCCACTATTTACATATGAATGCCGCCGCTATTTACATATGTATACCGGTCATTTACATGTAAACACAGGGTCTGCAGGTGAGTCATCTGTACCGTACACAACAATAGGGCAGAGCTGGGCAGCATTAGTAGCAGCACTTCACACTGAGATATTGGGACACAGACTAAAACCTCAAGGGGTGAGGGAATTTAAACCAGGATAGTTGGCAAGTATGAGGCAGCTGCTTTGGGCCCCACAACAATGTTGTCTTTGCCTTAAAAACTGCCCTGAGTGCCATACTGCCGCCGTCAAACGACAGCACGCGGTCGTCAAGTTGTTAAAAGTGCATTTTATATACAACTATGTAGATCAGACCAAAATGAGGGACACATGAGGCGGAAAGAGGGACATTGTTGCAAATCAGGGACAGTTGGGAGCTATGGCTAAGCCTAATGCCCCGTACACACAGTCGGACATTCCAACCACAAAATCCCTCAGATTTTTTCCGACGGATTTTGTCTGAAACTTGTATTGCACACACACACGGTCGGACAAAGTTGTCGGAAAATCCGATCGTTCTGAACGAGGTGACGTACAATACGTACAACAGGAGTACGTAGAGGCCAGTAGCCAATAGCTTTTGTCTCCAAATTTCTTCTGAGCATGCGTGGCACTTTGTGCGTCACAATTCTCTACACACGATCGGAAAAAGTCAGATCAGATTTTGTTGTCGGAAAATTTTAGATCCTGCTCTCAAATTTTTTTTGGCGGAAAAAGCCCGCTAGAGCCCACACACGATCGGATTTTCCAACAACATAATCAGATCTGACTTTTTCCATCGGAATATCCGACCGTGTGTACGGGGCATAAGTGTCTGCCATCACTATTATCACATGATATGTCTCAGCATTGTAATAAGAAAAGCTGCAGCCTCAGCATCCCTTTCAGCACAAGTTTTCAGATTAAACAAATCACATAAACAGGTAGATGGGTTATTTTGGACACCCTTCATAGCTGCACAGGAGAGAAACTGTAAATGCAGATCAGAAGGAGATCAACCGCAGGTCAAATGCACCTGTCAAAAAATTTGGAATGATCTCAGAAGCAGCACAAACTGATGTCAAACTGTTACCAAAGCCTATTGACAAAAGCCCACCCACTTGCAAAAAATGAGCAATAGAGTATTCAATAGCATGGGGATGGGGGGTCAATGTTGTTCATTTTTAATGAGGTTGAAGTTTTAATTATCTGCTCCACCATTGTGACAAAAAAAGGTGAAACTGAATGCTCTATTAGTAGATTTTTTCCAGAGTATATATGCTAATATCAGATTAAAGTAAACTTTAAAGACAAACGTTAATGGTTTATCACAATTTGATTTTAAATTCATTTTTTGATTTTTATATTATTTTTAGTTTTTTGTTTTTACATTTTTAAATATATATATTTATTATATATATATATTTATATATATATATATATATTTTATAAATATATATATATATATATATATATATATATATACTGTATGTATATCTGTTTAAAAACATAAACTCAAAATAATGTAAGAATTAAAAATGAATATACTGTATTACTTTCTTTAGTGTATACATAAATATGTAATACATGGTAAAGGACTCCAAAAGCACTATGGATTATCTAACATGAGCAGTACTTCCTATTCAGGTAGGTTTCTGTAATTTTGGACAAAGCGCTATGGAGGGGAAGGGGAGGGAGTCACTGTTCTGGCTCATTTACATGTTTCAATTTCAGATTAATCTACTGAGCTCAGTAAACAACAGGGAAGTAAGGTGAAACTGGAAAGCACATACAATTTGTCTATAGCACCATCTGCTGGTGGAAAATGAGAATGCATTATATTAATAATAATATGCAGTATTTCAAATTTATTTGACTAAAACTTTTTTTATTTTTCTAGCCATGATAATAATAAATAAAGAAGCAATATAAAACTACTATAGTTTCTTAAAAGGATTAAAGGCTAGCTCTTTTGGCAGCTCATTTTTTTTTTTCCTCTTTCTCCATCTCCTGAAAGGAATTTTTAATGCCACCAGAAAAGATTTGTCTCATGTAAACAAATTGGCATTGAACGCATGGAAAAAGAAATAGGCACAAGCGCAAGGAACAGCAAAATAAATTGAAGCGGCCATTTAAAAGAGAGCAGCATTTAACATCTTGTCTGTCTCCACTTTGCCTGCCAGGACCTCTTGAGTGTGCTCACTTGCATTTGCATAAACACTGGATGAGAGTTCGGCGTAGCTGCTAGCACTAATGGTACATAAAGTAATTTAGTCACTTCTCCCCAGAATGCTGTCAGGGTGACGACTTCCCAGCTTTTCCTTGTAGTATATTCAATCATTGAATAATAATGTTCTGCAGCCGGCAGCACCGAGGGGTCCTGAGCTATCCCAGTCTGAGACTAAAGCCTTTAGTCACTGGGGACCAGGATGAGAAAGTGATACTACGCTGGGTGTAAATGAGCTGTACAGCTTTCTTTATTGTTATTGCATTCATGCAGACGTTCGCAGTGTAACGCTAATAATGAAGCAAAGCACAGTATAGGTTTATTAAAGTGAACCTGTCACCCACACAAAGGAATCCGTTTTGTGGACAGACCAGGGGCATACTTATTTGTCTTATTCTCTTGGTTGTGTGTGTATATACTGTATATCTATGTGTGTGTATATATATATATATATATATATATATATATATATATATATATATATATATTTATATATTTATTTATTTAAATACTGGTACTGGGTGTCAGTGGTTGGTTGGACCTCAGTGGCAAGATCTCCCCAATGTTGGTTTTGGCTCTGTTCCTTCCCATATTGGAGTTGTGGGTGTTCTCAAGTCCTCTTTGTTACATTCTTCATAATAAGATAAATAAGCCACCAGCAAGGAGCGTAGGATTCACTTGTAATGACCACCGAAGAACCAGGAACTCAAGAATACGTTTTCACCAACAAAGGACCACGTTCCCCATAAATTGAAGAAAATGGAATGAGTGAAACTGAGAGTTTTTATTTCCCTAAAATTTATATGAAAATCAGGAGACTTTGGCAAAGTTTGTCCAAACCTCAGGCATATATAAACATCTTAAATAATGTAGTGCTGGTTGCATTTTCTAAATAAATGACTTTTCCTATTAAATAAGGGCATTGCATATGCCCAGGTGGCACACATTCTGGTGCTTCCTTTTTGACCACACAATTGTCCCTTGGTATATTCATTAGATTTAGGGAAAACCGTATTAGGGAATAGATGGAGACAACTATCTGCCTATCCCATTCATGTTTATGGACCTTGATTGACAGATTTGGAGGCAACTCTAACTAGGAAAAACGTACGCAATATTATTAAAATTCTGATGTGGCTTAAATATATCACCTGTTTTCTCTAGGATTCTTTGGCTGAGCAAAAGCACATATTTTCACAGACATTTTATGCTAGACCCCAGCGGGGAGGAGGTAGGTGCAAATTATTCATATGAATCATGCCCATTTACAGTAATTATCACTGTCGAACACCTTCAAAGTAGAACTTGTACACTCACCAGTTTTGCCCTGAACAAAACAAAAAGGGGTAACAGAATGGAAATCCTCTATGTTCTATAGTAAAATGTCAGGCAAGGAGATTACTGCCACAGCCAATCAAATTGGAGTTATAACAAATATTCCATGTTTTATTTATGCTATTTTAAAGAAAATCCTAACTTAAGCCAAAACTCCAGCTTGCTAGGAGATTTGCCAATAAGCTATATCTGGGAACAAACACTATTCATTTAAATATATTCCTATAAAGCCACAAAGGGTATAAATTCTCTTTGTTTGCACCTAATGCCTTTCCAAACCCAATGATTCGTTTTTAAATTATCAGTAACTTCATCACTGTGTGTAACTAGCCTGTGCAGAGTGCAGAGAGCAGAGGTGGGGGGATTCACCCACTACATGGTGTATGAAGAAAAATACAGGAGTGGGCGGAGACAAGACCAGTCACCTTGCACAAGGAGAGAATGGTAGTGAGTGGTCCTTATTAGAGGAAGCTCCTACACAAAGGTAAGGTTTCACACTGGATTATTACACAGAGCTAAAGGAAATACACAAAGCACATCAAGATTCAAGTAAGAATACACATCTTGTATTTAAACAATATTTGGATATCCTGGAGTTCATCTTCAAAAGAACATAAAGTGCATGAGAGCTAGGTAGTATAATGATATTGGTTTTGTGATTATAATATCGGTATGCATCCTCAAATTCATCTGTTGCATGTGCCCACCAAATAAATGATAAATGCATTGATGATATAAGAAAGCAAGTATAAAACTTTACCATGTTCCAGATATGATTGAGTCCCATCCGAAGGATCCAACCTACGCGCTCTTCTTCCATGCTTGGAATTATTATGTACAAACATATTATCTGACACAGCTAGCACATGTCCATCTACATTGATGGTAGTAGATACAACGACCTGCAAAAAGACATGGATACTGTCAGTACATAGGGGTAAATGGGAGGAAAGGACTGTTTGTAAATAAATTTAAAGACTTTATCAGCATAAAACACTATGTTAAAGAATAAAAATTAAGCACAAATTTACTGTTGTAGGGGAAAAAAAGACTATGAAAGACAAAAAATTCAGCCAGCTTAGCCAAGGAGCAATATGTTTACGTTGTTCAAGAGTGAAAACTTTACAGATTAGCTTAAAGCTGTCCACTTTCATAGCCAGCTAAGTGTACGTGAACCAGTATAATGAAAACATCTTTTAAACAAAGAATAGAATGCATACTGTAAATATTGTACCGTGCATGGATAACATAGATTTAAAGAATCAGCCAATCTAAAACTAGTATTTGTATTTGGTAGATGTTGGGGAGTGTAACTACCCATCGGTTTCTTATGTATCTTGGGCACTCTATTGGTGAGATTTCTGAGATTGAGTTCCTGGGGTTGCACACCTGCTCTGACCATTATGAGAGACTCGCACTTTCCCCACTGGACTGGACACCCAATTCATTTTACTTTACAGACATTTCAATGGAAGGCTGGAACACCAGAAACTCCCAGATGTACAGGAACAGAGTTCAACATTTGCGAACCAAATTTTGAAAACTGATAGGCTGTTAAGGAGTAATACATTCTAGCTCCACAATTCTCTACAGCAAAAATTCCTATTGCCTTCTACTTGACCAATGTGACAACCATTTGTAAATGCAGTGAAAAAATTCTATAGAAAAATGTTGTAAATAAGGAGCTCAAAGTGCGCAAAAGCTAGTCTAAATTGGTTATAAAGGTTTTCAGATAAAATGTCACTCGTGCACAAAAAAAAAACAGCCACCTCAGAAATCTCTTTAATTTTTAATGGTTTTGAAGTGAACAGCCTGGTTTGTGGGAAACACATTGCTTCCTGTCATCTATTTCATTCTTTGACATAAAATGCGACTTATCCCGGTTTATTTTAAATAGTTAATGAAGCAAAATTGTTTTAGGAGTTGACACCTAATAAAGAATAACTCAACAATGAAACAGATTACACTGAAAATAAGCAAGATAAAAATGCCAAACGTTCTTATAGCCAGTCTGTAAATTGCCCTGGCTACAATGGTCCTTCTAAATACTTTATAAAGATAGAAAAATGTGCTTTGGTTGGTGAAGTCTGGGCTGACAATAAGGTCTAATTTATGTACAGGTAAGACCATTATTGAGCATGATGAAGCTGAGGAAATACCCCGAGGATACCCAGAAGCCTTCACTCTTGCTTTCTACAACTGTCCATTTATAGATGCAAAGAGACAATGATTTATTTTATATAAACCTATAATTGTTAAAGGCAAGGTGCAAGTCTAAGCTCAGACAGAAACTGGATGAAGTAGTTGTTTTGGTGCTCATTTTATCAAAGCTGCATTCACCAAAGGTCTCCAAAGGACCTAAGGAAATCAATAGCCAGGAGTAACAGTGGAAAACCAACTCTACTATCTGTGCACGTTCTTAATATTTGGAATCACTTGGAGGGTGTCACAACCATATAATTCCCTTTTAGTAGCCCATTTGAACATAGCCTAACTGATATATCAGTTTCTGGAGGGTATCGATGGTTGTATCATAGTGACTAAGTGGTTAGCACTGTTGGTATACATTAGTGGTCTCCAAACTGTGGCCGTGGGCTGAATGCAGCCCTTTTCTTGCCATTATCTGGCCTTCGAGGCACCAACAAGGGGGCACCATTCCTTCCATTGAAACCAACCATTCCTCTCAAGGTGACCAAAAACGGGGCATTTTTCCTTCCACTGACACGAGGATGGGACAATATTCCTCCCACTGGCACCAGCATTGGGGCAGGATTCCTTCCACTGATATAAAAAATTAGGCACTACTCCTCCCACTGATGCCAATGATGGGGCACTATTCCTCCTTCTACTGATTACAGGCACTATAATTTTTTTTACTCCAGCTGGGACATTTTCTACTTCCACTGGCCACTCCACCCCCCCTAAAGTCTGAAGGACAGTAAACTGACCCTTCGTTTAGAAAGTTTGGAGACCCCCAGTATACATCATTATATACTTAATTTATATCACACCAGATGTACGTATTTTGTGGGCATCAGGTTAGGGCCAATAGTTTCCTCCCACAACCCACGGAAGGCTTATACTTGTATGACTGGTTGCAAGGGATGTAATCTGTAAAGCCTTATGTAATGTATTGGTAATCTACAAATAAAGAGAAATAACAATCACCAAACTGGCTTCTTATTTCATCCAGGGCTTCTGGAATTAAATTTCTGACCCAAGTTCCAAACTCCTCCTGCTCATCCATTACAAAGGGATCTCAATTTCAAAGCTGTAATCTATTTACTTGCTTTTACATTGCATGCCCAGTACCAGTGGGACCATAGAATAGGCTAGGCTTTTTTAACACAAGTTCTGATAGAAAAGCCACCAACCTGCAGGCTTCTATGTTGACGGCTATTCCATTTGGGCCTAGGCAGAAACACCTTGTATCTTCTGTGCTATGCTGCCCTGCTGATTCAGAAGAAGATCAGAGTGTCACCTGATGTAGGCCACAGCACTTTGACCATCTGGCCAACTGATAAGAGGTAAGTAAAAAGCAATATAGTAAAACAGAGAGGAAGGGCCGGTAAAAATAATTTGTTTAAAAGTAGACTGGAATGTGATTTATAAATCAGGTAGATTATTTCTCAGCAAATACTGAAGTCGGTGTATGAACATTTTGGCCTTGTGACATAAAATCCTTTGATGAAGGCTTCAGGCCTACGCACTTGCTTCCCACTTCTTCTGCAGTCTCTGTGAAGGCCCTCAGAGATGTGTTTATTCATTTTACACCCAAATATAATTATTGTCTGTTAATTGCAACCTTGTCTGGCACTTTTGTACTAACACACGCAGCCTTGCCATTTGCTCAGTCCCCTCTATAATCCACCTATTATGTTGACTAATTAACTTTGCTAGACAGTGCACTTTTTCCTCCATTATCAGCTCCTGTCAGCCGCCAGCTCCCAGCTGCCGAGGAGGGAGGGCATGCGGGCTTCGTTTGATTGATCACCGATAGATTGACATGCAGATTCATTTAATTAGAATCACCTCACTTGAGATATGAGAGAGGGAGAGAGACCAATAGACTAGGACTAATGGATCCGTTACCTCATGTTTAAGCTGCCAACACTGGATTAGAAAAAAAATAAAAAATACTTTGTCTTGTTCTGGCATTCTTCCCAGGTCTCTTTGTAAATCTATCATTGTAACTGTTCTTTGCCTCGAGTGCCACGTGAAGGAGTGACACGCTTGTGAGGTCATCATTCTGACCCTGCGTCTGCATGTGAGGCCTGTTTTCTCACCTTTTGCCACTCTGTGATCCTATGCTGACGTTTTGTGTTTTAACTGTTTCATATCCTGGATCCCAGTAATAAAGGCTTTACTGTTCAATGTGGCATCCACTTTTTTGCTAAAATAATTGTATTATTTGTTTATTTTTAGTGCAATATGATTTTTTTAATTTTATTTGTATATTTTAAGACAAATATGAAAAAAAAACACATAGTCTAGAAAAATATGTGCATGCAAAGGTAATTTTTAACTCTTTTTAAAATATGATTATCCAAGTAGTATTATCCCAATTTATTTCAAAACAACATGGGATTTTTATGTCAGCAGTGCATTTACACATGCACCTTTGCAAGGGTTATGCTATATGTGCTGTGTTTATCCACTTCAGCTCCGGAAGGATTTGCCCCTTTAATGACCAGGCCATTTTTTGCGATACGGCACTGCGTTACTTTACAATTTTACGGTCGTGCCACGCTGTACCCAAATAAAATATATGTCCTTTTTTCCCACAAATAGAGCTTTCTTTTGGTGGTATTTGATCACCTCTGTGGTTTTTATTTTTTGCGCTATTAACAAAAAAAGACCGACAATTTTGGGGAAAAAATATTTTTTTTTTTATTTTCTGCTATAAAACAAACGCAATAAAAAGATGTAAAAAATCTAATTTCTTCATTAATTTAGGCCAATTTGTATTCTGCTAAATATTTTTGGTAAAAAAACAAAAAACAAACCAATAAGCGTATATTGATTGGTTTGCGCAAAAGTTATAGCGACTACAAAATAGGAGATAGATTTAGGGGATAGATTTATGGCATTTTTATTATTATTTTTTTTTTTTACTATTAATGGGAGTAATCAGCGATTTTTAATGGGACTGTGACATTGCGGCGGACAGATCAGACATTTTTTGACACTTTTTTGGGGAACCAGTGACATTATTACAGTGAGGAGTGCTAAAAATATGCAGTGACATTGTACTAATGGCACTGGCAGGGAAGGGGTGCACATCAGGGACGATCAATGGGGCGATCAAGGGGTTAACTATGTTCCCTGTGTTTCTAACTGTGTTCTTTACATTGGTTCCTTTGTGTGAAATACCTGGTGATCCTGCCAGTTCACCTGCTTTCCTATTTTTAAACTGACTAGGCTAGGCATTAGATCTCATCCATCCTAGTTTTCTGGCTGTACAGGGAGAACAGCCTACCTGTCCTCCAATGGTCAGACTTGTGTTGACACGCCTCCCCACACAGCCATTCACTGGGAAGATCAGTGTACTAATGTTTCTACACCCCTAGCTCTCTAAGCCCCTTATGCAGCTGAAAACAGAGGTCACTAATAAAAAAAAGAAAAAAAGTATTTATAATTTTTATTTTAAATATATAGACAAATGTTTTGCCTTTTATTTCTACTGAATGGGTTGTTTTACAAGGTAAGAGTCTCAAATATACTTTGAGGCAACTCATTCCAAATAGGTAACCCCAGCACCCCAGTGCACCTTAAATGCAAGCAGTGAAAATACCTGAATTTGATTCAGACTGGGAAAGGGAAAAGCAGTGCAAGGAGCCAATCAGTTGCGCTGCAGTGCAAGGAGCATGTTGACAGGTGGAAAGAACAGAATGGCAGAGAGATGAGCTCATCAGTGTGCTGCTTTCCGTTCACTGGCCAGTCACAAGCTGGGGGAGGTACATTTCCCCTGCTAGCCGGGGCTGTGTTGTGCAGCAGAGCTGTGCAATTCTAAGGACTTAATGGACAGAAATAAACATCTTTTGGCAGACAAAACAGCTCCCATATATGTATTTCATTTGTGTATTTAGTTGTTTGCATGGAGTTCAGGCTTTAGTAGCATGAAGGGCAGGGCTGTATGTAATATACAATTACCTAGCATTACAATAGCACTTAACTGCAGCACATAATTTGCTGCAAAATGACAGGTGCACTTTAAAATTCCTGGTAATTATCAGTGACTCTAACAGATTTTAGTGTCCATTTGAAGTACAGATGAATGTCAGTTTCCATACAGCCCACTGGAGAACATACCACAGCACACAGTGAGTAAGAGCCGATGACATCATTTATGTTTTAGTCACCGGTACAGTTACATGGAGCTCTTATCACAATCCCAGCATACTTTGAGCTTGGAGTTCATGACCTCACTCCAAGATCTGTCAGTCACAATCCCTTCCCTCATCATTCATTCACAATTCTCTGCTTCCTGCACAGATTTTATCCTTCTTATAATTCAGATCCAAGCCTTGCTATCTGGTTTCCATTTAAAAAAAATTGAGGAGCAATCGGTACATTATTACTGATTATCATTTGTTTTAGCTTCAGGTGCAGTGTAAGAATATATACTATATTGCAGGCTTTCTCAACCAGGGTTCTTCCAGAGGTTCCTTGAGCAAAGGTTGTTCTCCCACTTACAATGAGCGCTAATATAAAGTTGGCAATACATTGATCAAAATTCATCCCGTTCAGCAGAGAACAGGCACATTTCGATCAGTGTGTGGCTGCCCCTGCTCTACAGAAGTCAATCATTTGATTGTCTCCCGTCAAAGAGATAAATTGGAAATTGTTTTTCAATCAGTGGCCGCAGCCAGTATCAGGCAGCTGTGCGTATGTTTGTGTGGATGGAGAAATTTGTTAGGTTGAACAAAAAAAAAAATGACAGTGTATGGTCAACTTAGGAGGGTGTGGGATTTCCGAGTGACATCCAAAGAAAGGGATCGCTTTTGAACTGACCTTCCAGAGGGGGCTTTTTTTCCACTAACTACCAATGTAAGGGGGCATTTCTCCATTGACCACCAATGTAAAGGGGCATTTCTCCACTGACCAACAATGTAAGAAGCCACTTCTCTACTGACCACCAATATAGGAGGGCACTTCTCCACTGGCCACCAATCTAAGGGGCACCTCGCCACTAACCTACAATGTAAGAGGCCATTTCTCTACCGAATACTGACCACCAGTGTAAAAGGCCACATTTCTTCTAACCACCAATATAGGAGGGCACTTCACTGACCACCAATCTAAAGGGGCTCCTCTCCACTGACCAATAATGTAAGAGGACACTTCTCCACTAAGTAACAATTTAAGGGGCACTTCTCCACTGACCATCAATGTAAGAGACCACTTCTCTACTGACTACTAATATATGAGGACACTTCTCCATTAATCACCAATCTAAGGAGACACTTCTCCACTGACCACCAATCTAAGGAGCGTTTCTTCACTGACCACCAATGTAAGAGGTCCCCTCTCCTACTTCTCCACTGATCACCAACACAAGGAGACACTGTTCTAATTGATAACTAGTGTATGGGAACAGTTCAGATTTTCTTTTCTGGCCATCATGATTTGTTTTATTTCATGATTATTTTTGTCATACAGAGCAAGTGTTGTAAAATAATCAGCTGTGGGTGTCCATTTTCTAGGTATGCCATATTTAAACTTTCAACAGCTAACTGATCATACTATTTTGAAATATAGATATATTAATTTGAAGCAGGGGTTCCTTGAGACTTCAAAATAATTTCAAGAGTTCCCTCAGTATAAAAAGGTTAGGAAATGTTCCTCTATTGTATAAACCAGGGGACCCCAAACTACGGCCCACAGCCACATTCAGCCGTGCCAAGATTTTATCCAGCCCGCAACAACCTTGAAAATACCCCAGCTGGCTGGCAATGGATGCATAGGTCTGTGCATCATAATCCAGAGACTGGCTCATCCACTGCCAACCAGCCAGCCATGACCCTCCCCCTGTCATTCTGATGGGTACCCCTAGATGCAAAGGGGGATATAAGAGGGCATGCTATTTTTAAAGCATTTTTTTCAGCCCACAAACATTTGTAAAATCCACATGGTGGTCCTCGTACTGAAAATTTTGGAGACCCCCAGGTACAAACAAATTAAATATTAAATTGCAGTGCTGGTACACCAAGGTGGCCCCCTTTGTAAAAACTGGCATGGAGAAATGAGTTTTGCTTAAAGCAATCAGATTTCAGTTGTTAAATTACAGATATGACTTGTTTTTGCATGATATATAGTCAATAGTCATAAACACAATATATATAAACACAATATATACTCAGGCTAGGATATCAAACTTGTCTTTTTATTTTGTACAGAACAGGGAATAGTTAAATCCCCTGTAATTAAATTTTTTTTTTTTTTGCATCTCTGTCCTCTGCTGTGTGGCAGAGCAAATCACAGGACTGAACTGGTTAAATATGGTGTTTTTCTAGAAGGTAAAACAGTTACCTTATATGCTGCAGTTCACCTTTGGGTAAAAAAAAAAAAAATTATGTTATCTTTTTATTCAGTTTCTTTAATAAAGTAGCACATGAACATTCTGAAGCACTCCACCACACCACTATGGTAGAATTGCATAAAACCAGCGAGCAACCAGGCGGAGTGAAACAGATGGTTATATTTACAGACAGAACGCATGTTGCTGTGTCAGTATTTATAATTATTTGCTCTCGATGCCAGCCTGTTGTTTTGTGATAAAGCTGCACGTCTGCAGAGGAAGAGTTAGATACAGAAATTGTAACCAGTCAGTGCTTTGCACCCAAAATCTGTTATAATGGTTCTGCAGGTTCATAGCCTATTGCCAGAATACAGTAACTCTCAGGGATCTGACTGGTGAACTTATGTTTTTTTTAGAGGCACTTATCGGATGCTAGTGGGGTGCTTTTAACCCCGCTAGCGGCCGAATAAAGGTTAAAAGCGCCCGCAAAGCGCCGATCCTCCTTTTCTCTATGTGCCACCATAGAAAGCTGCTTGCTACGGGGGCGCACAGTGCGAGTAAGAGAAGGTGATGAGTAAAGTCGGTGTAAAAGGGCAGAGACAGGCTATGGTGAGTATGGTCAGTGAAAGTGAGTAAAGACAGGTGATGAGACAGGTAAAGAGTAGAGACACAGCAAGAGAACAGAGACAACTAATGAGTAAGGACAGTGTAAGAGAACAGAGACAGGTGATGAGTAAGGACAGTGTAAGAGAACAGAGACAGGTGATGAGTAAGGACAGTGTAAGAGAACAGAGACAAAGGCATGGTATGAGAGCAGAGACATGGGCTGGTGGTGAACACTGTAGGATAGCAGAGATAGATGCTTAAAGCGGAACTTTAGTAATTTTTTCATCTTTCCATCTATTAAATCTTTTGCCCTTGTTGTTTTAAGTTTGGATAGTAAAACATTTTTGTTTCACCCTTATACAGCCCACTTCCTGTTTCTTGTCTGGTAAAAAGCCTAGGCTTATGATATCATGCACAGCTCTCTTTCTCTCTCTCTCTCTCTCTCTCTCTCTCTCTCTCACTCTTGTGAGAGTTTGCCAGGAAGGGAGGGCAGATGCGCCATAAGAGAGCCAATGAGAGCTGCAGAGCTGGTGTGCCTCTGTGTGTCTGTGTAAATCCAGGAAGTGAACAGGCAGCAGCTTACACAGTTAATATGGTCATCACAGTATATATAAAATAATATGCTAAGTGGTTGGAGGGAAGCTTCAGAATGACAAAGATGTTTTTATTACAAATTATGTGATCAGACTTTCCTATTTAATAAGGACAGTGTGGAAGAGCAGAGACACAGGGATAGATAAGTGGGTCTGGAGACAATATGGTAGACTGTAAGAATACTTTTTGGCTAAATTACATGTCCATGGGGTTTGGCAGCAAATGGAGTCCTACAAAGTTGCAGTCACATGTCTCTTGGTCCTCATATTGCTTTGGCAAACAATAAAGTGAATTACATTGTGTGTAGAAAGCTGCTCTATGATACCTCCCTGTAATAAACAGGTCATTAGTCTGAAGATCAGAGGGACACTGGGCTCTTTATCTTGCTATAATACAAAAGAAAGCAGCAAGCCATTTCTGAGGCTGCTTGTATTTGTTCTAACCTTCTAAATCATTTATTACGGAATTATCTGGGACTGCTGACTTAATGGCACTGCTAGTGATGCTGCGAGTATTTCCTGAGCCCAGGAGAATGTGATTAATTCCGGGAAAATGCAAAGGTCACTGTAATTGACATGACCTGCGTAATTAAGCAATCTCTGTTTACACGTGGTGAAACGGCGGCGCTGTGAAGATGGCACTCCTGACAGAATGTCGTTACAGGTCCAGAGATCAGCAGCCCTGTTTGCATGTTGCTGCCACTTACCTACACAGATCTTTGGCTGCCAAGAACACTCGCCTGGCATGCCAACCGGGCGAAACGGATCTAATAACAAATGGCTATTTACTTGTAATTATACAGGTACGCCAATGGCGTGATTGTAATCTAGATTAAAAACCAGAGCATTCTTCTAACATTAATCAGGGCATGAAACAGAACGACCACCATTGCGACAACCCTAGACTAAGAAGAATGGCTCTCCTACAGAACTCTTTCTCCCACCTCACTACTGCGGAGAATGTGCAGCTGGGTAATGAACAATTATCAATGCAACTATTTCCAGTATTCTGGGAACTCTCAAAGAGGACCTGGCATTAGATATATTTTTTTATATTAAAGCTCACCTGAACTTTCAGTACAAATCACCTAAAACATTCCAAGTGCATAAAAAAAAAAAGTGGGCAAAGTCTGATTTGTTTTTAATAGAAAGCCTTAGTAGGAAAGCCTGTCCCCTGCCAGCATGCAGGGCCCTTGCTCTCTGTGTGGAAGTAGTGGATTCTCTGCACACTTCTACCAAGTCAGACCTAGAGCTTATATTCCCTGCTGATTGAAGAGCTCTAGTTCTCAATCAGCAGGGGTTCCCTTGGACCCCTGAAGAGTGACCACTGCTTCCACACAGAGAGCAAAGGTCCTTCTTTTCAGAATGTTGACAGAGGACAGACTTTTCTACTCAGGCTGTGGCTGCTTTCTGAAGAAAACGATTCGTAAGACTTTGAACACCTTTTGTTGTGATGCACCTGGAATGTGTTTAGATAATTTAAACAAAAAATTCAATTGGGCTTTAAACTCGCAGTAGGGAGTTTAACAAGACTTGTGGCCACTCATTAAAATTAAAGGAAAAGAGGTTTAACCTTAAACTCTGTAGAGGGTTCTTTACTGTAAGAGCGGCAAGGATGTGGAATTCTCTTCCACAGGTGGTAGTCTCAGTGGGGGGCATCAATAGTTTCAAGAAACTATTGAATAAGCACCTGAACGACCGCAAGATACAGGGATATACAATGTAATACTGACATATAATTACACATAGGTTGGACTTGATGGACTTGTGTCTTTTTTTAACCTCACCTACTATGTAACTATATATGTAACTATGTAAGTGCATGCAGTGAATACTTCCAGGTATTTATAAAGTACTCCACCTGACAATTCCTTCATCGACTCTTCTCTCTAGAAGAAAGAATCTATCTGTGTTTAGGCATTATCCAGGGTACATCTATTTTCTGGATTGATATAATGACAGTCTTTATTAGAAGTAGCACTGTTAGAATCACTCCATATAACAAAACTTGCACTTATACCTTCCATGTCTCTATTTTACACTGTAACTCTTCAATATGTAAAAATGTATGCTTTTTGAAACTTTGCCAAACTGCGAGCACTTTACATGTCATGAAGATGTAAAATGGATATTAAATGGACTTCAGATGATGTCATGCAAATTAAGTCTAGGAGCACCTGCTTCGATTACTTCTCAAATAAAATATCCTTTTTTTGTTGTAGTTCACTTTTTCATTAACTGCACTAAATTCATTATATTAAGTGACTCAATATGCAAGGAAGCTTCTACAAAGAATGTCGTGAAGGTGACGTCCATTAAGTTAGCTACAGCCAGTAAAATCTGAAGTTGCTTTAGGATTGTAGCGGTCATAAAGACCAACCATCCCTCGTCCATTTTAGTGTGAAATCATGCAGACATTAAAGTCCTAATCCACTTTCTATGTACCCGCTATCCCTATAGGTGGAGATGGACTTTAGGAGACACTGTAGCAGTTTGGAGTCAATTTTTCCTTACTACTTTTAATGTTAAAAATTTTAAACTGCTTCTTTGTTACTTAGACAAGTGATTTATTTTACAAAGACATTTTTAATACAGAATACATTCATGTCAGTGGTATAAAAAAGATCATGAATTTTCTACAGAGAGATAGTATGGCAGGAGCTATTTTTGTGACTGATTTTTTTTATTTATTTTTTATTGAAACTCTATGTGACTCTGTGTGAACAGAGCAAGAGTGAAAGGGAAGGAAGTGGGCACATGGCTTAATTCTTGCTGGCTATATTGTTGCTAATGGTACTAAACACAGCCTGCAAATGCTGTGTGCGACCAGCAACAGCTGTCAGATTTGCAGGAATCAATGGCTGGCATTACTGCTGTTTGCATGTAACTGCTCATCTGAGACCTGTGAGCCTAGTTCAATCCTTTGACTTATTATTACAGGTATTTATATAGCACCAACAATGCTTTACATATATTGTGCATTCACATCCATCCCTACCTTAAGTAGCTTACTATTTAAGGTCCCTACTTCACATACTAAGGCCAATTAACTCACCAGCATGTCTTTGGAGTGTGGGTGGAAACCAGAACATGCAAACTCTATGCAGGTAGTGTCGTGGTTGGGATTCAAACCAATGACACTAGTGCTACAAGGCAGGAGTGCTAACAAATAAGCAACTGTGTTGCCCTGAACTTATCTTATGTGTACACCACATCCAATTATCGGTTGTGCAATCCGCTTTGGGGAAGCCATAGTATACATGTAATGGGGAAATGTCATATTTCCTTATTAACGTTGTCTCACAATATCTAAGAAAGCAAGCCTCCAAAATCTAGTTACCTTAGATGACTTCATACCAAAAGAATGTCACTGCAAACTGACCAAGTCCTTAAAAGGTCATATTGTTGCCTACAAGGGGAGGTGGCCGAGAGTTAGCCATTTCCTTACATTGAAGTCCTATATATATATATATATATACTATAGCTATAGCTTGGAATATTTTGTCATGTATCAGAGCTTGCTATTATGCATGCTTCTATAATCATCTGTGCCAGGCCGCATGAAAAGCGTGTGGGACTCTGTGGCGAAACAGCATCTTTAGTTAAGTATTCTTGTTATATTTTCTAATATTATTACATTTGTTATATGTATCTGTCATTTCTTCATTAAATGTTATATTTATAAGTATTTGTGTGATCTCTCTTTGCACATCTCAAATACACCCCCAAAAACGTAAACTATGACGTAACCGTGATAAAATAACATGTCATAAGTAGCCTAAAGTGCCACTTTCTGGATGGAAATAGTTACTAGTACTACAACATATTTATATGCATAAAATTTATATTTACCTGATTAAAAAATAAAAAATAAATAAATTTGTATTTTTTGTAGTCCTGAACCTAGCAGAGACAGAAAAGATACACTCTACATTCATAATATAGTGAGGTGAGCCATTTTGTTTGTAGTTACTCTATTCCATAAAAGGAATGGTTTCCATATCTTGCAATGACAACAACATAAAAGCTTGGAACAGCTTGATGCAAGCTGGATAAATGGCTCTATTTTTAGCCTGTGCTATTATGCAGCGGCTCTGGATGCACAGTTGACCACCGAGAAGTAAAGAAATGGTTTGCATGTCTCTTGCTTAAACCTGAATTATTAACTATGTTAACATTATTATACAATGTATTATAGACATGACTTAAACATGATTCCTCTATATCACGCATTCTGTTTCTGTCATTAGCCTTTTTTAATAAGGCAAGGTGGGGAGCTACAGTGAGCAATAACCCACAAATATGGAAGAACACTTCAGAGGATGGATGGATGTTTTCTTTAGCAACCTAACCTTAAAGTAGAACTATAGGCAACATTTTTTTTTTTTCCATTTTGGATAGAGCAAGTGAAGGTTATAACCCATGTCAGATTTTTTTCTCTGCCATCTGGGTCCCATTTCAGAGATTTCCCTTCACTTCCTGTCCCATGTCCAAACAGGAAGTAAAAGGAAATACCTTCAAATCAAGGGGTTTCCTTGGGGACCCCCAGCTCACCAAAACTAGTGTCCTCTAAAAGATTTCCCCTCTATTACATTTCTGGGGACAACCCAAAATTTGGAAATTTCATAGATCTCCCATCTCCATAAGCCTTGATAAAGGGGGCGATGTGTGGCCCCTGAAACACATTGGCTCTTGTACCCAATTAATATTTTGAATAAAACCTTACTATACCATTCTGGTGTGGTGCTCAGGTTTTAGATTCAAATAGTGGGGGTTATTTACGAAAGGCAAATCCACTTTGCACTACAAGTGCAAACTACAAGGGCAAAGTGCACTTAGAATTGCACTGAAAGTGCACTTGGGACTAAAGCATCATTTACTTTAGGGTTGTAGCGCCATCAATTTACTACTTTAGGCAAAAAATTGCCTGACATGGCTTTTAATCCTTCCCTATTATATCCAAAACTAAAAAAAAAATAGTGTTTATACTTTAAAAGGTCTATATCACTTCAAATAATTCTGTAAATAGTAGCCCAAAAAAGAAGATTCCTAATACTGTACTCACCAGCAGATCCTGAGTCCTTACTTCTCTGCCCGGTTCCCCTCTAAGGGTTGTGGTTCCTCCTGCAAGCCCCTACATAATTACTGTGTCCTGTAGTGTAGTGTAGGAGCCGACAGACAGAACCACAGTGTGAAGTTGGGGACATCCGACATTCCTGGAAGTGTAAAATGCTGAATATTCTCTTGGGGATTGGGAAGTGAGGACTCAACAACTTTGGAGAGGTCTTCATTTGTAGGTTTTCAGCTGACTCTTGTTATAAAAAATACATAGCAGACTATTATTTCAGGGATTGATCCAGCTGCCTTTAGGGGTCGGGGAGGATTTTTTTCTTGCAAAACAAATTTACCAGGATCAACTAGGTTGTCCAAAGATTCAAGGTGTGCTTGCATGTGTTTTTTTTTTCTTGGCTGAATGGGGGTTGAACTTGATAGACGCATGTCTCCTTTAAACCTTTCTATATTTAACAATTTTCTCCTTTTGAGCAGTTTAGAGGAACCAAAAAAATGTTTCTGTTTGGTTGCTATGGTTACGGCGCTGCATGCAGCATTTGTGGTGGTATGGGTTTTGCATTGCATGACACAGAAGTTGGGTTTAAATGGCACCCAAATGATGAACACATTTCTTTCAGGAACTAAATAGTGGAAAGTTATGCAATCAATGAAAATTCTGGCTAGTTTACATAATTATATATTGGCAGGCAGCGGACTTCTTGTCAATAACCAAGGCGTAAACACCAGCCCTGCCTAAAACTACAGCTAAGGCAACATATGTTGTATTTTCTGGAACAGTACAGGAAGATATGAGGGAGTATCTTGTCAGTGTTCCAGGAATGGGGAATGCAGAAATAAATCCACAACAATGATCCAATGTAACTCTTACCAGTCACTCACATACAAGGTTGTGACTTTTAGTATGTATAACACATAGCGTAACATTGCATATGTATAACTGACGGCAGCTGCCTGCAGGAAAAAAATCCATTGCTGAGGTTCTACTAATTAACCCTAATAATAGTCTAGAAAGTTATTTTGTCTACAGAACTCTCAAATGAATGCAAGTGGACTGCAGAGATCTGAGCAGTGACAGTAAATACAGTAGAAGTACTGAGGGGTGCCGAATGTACAGCAGAGGTGTGTGTGTGTGTGTGGGGGGGGGGGGGGGGGGGGGTGGTGCAATATTTTAGAAAAGGTATGCTTTATGCAATATTCCGTCCAAATTCCCAAATGGATAATCCACTTTTCTAAAAAAAAATAAAAACACATTCCCACACCATGGGCATACACCCTTTTTGAAAGCTCCACCCCTGCAGAGCCTAAACTGGGGTCAGTTGTAAAGTGTACAAGTTCTACTCCAATTCTGGTGTTTTCTGGCTCACCTGGAATCTTCGCATATCCCGAGGGTTCCCAGCATTCTTCAGGCAGTTTTGGTTACACTTAAGGAAGAACTTTAGGAAGAATCTGCAAATGAAATAGAGAAAAAGGTGAGAAAACTATTAGGTCAAACAATGCATTTAATGTATCACATGCATTCAAACTGAATATATGACATTCTGGACAGTGTGTGCATCAATAAATAGCTTATCTAAATTTACAATATAGGTTTATGACACTCTTTACATCCATTAAAATTCCAATAATAAATCCTGTGAAAAAAAATTTGATTTAAAGCTGAAATCAGGAAATTAAAAACCACAATTTAACCCAGCTATCTATTAAGTTAAAAAAAAAAAAAGTGTATATAAACATGTTTTTAAACACTGCTAGCTTAAGTACCCGACTCTCTCTTTGTATTAACGCCCCATAAACTTCTGTACGTTGAGATCCTGAGAGTAGGATTTTGCCTGAAGTTCCTTTTACAAGGGTAAAAGGGTTATTTTTACCCTTGTATATATGTATTGAATTAGGGATGGAGGTGATGTTGGGGGTAACACAAAACTTTGGATCATTTATGTTCCTTTTAGATCAAGCCAAAAAATATAAAATAGGTTTAGCATGCCACCTGTTAGAGCCCCTTTGCGCTTGCGCATGTCTGCCTTGAGGCCCACTGCATTCGGTCAGCCTATTCACTTTAAATATGCTGGCAGCACACCTCAACGCATGTAAATCTGCTCCTACAACCTGCTCCTGTATACAGTTTTCGGTATACACTTGTTGGTCCCTTAAAGCACAAGTGTGTTGGTGGCTACAGTGTGAAATGAACGGCACTGCAGTACCATGTGTTAAAGTGCGTGGCAGTAATTTACAGTCAAACGCCTGTTTTATCGAGCATTACAGCAACACACAAATGTAAACCTGGCTTTCTAAAAACGAAAAGCCCCAGCATTTACATTTCATAGTTTCATAGTTACCAACTACCTAGGATTTCTAGGATTCTTCACAATTTCTGCTGACAGAAGCCTAAACAGGATTGTTGGGTAAGTATATCTTTTAACCATGTGTGTGTATATATATATATATATATATATATAATCTATATATATATATATATATATATATATATATATATATATAAACTGTATATAAAACTACAAATAGCGGTCTGGCATTACTTTTGTTCCTATCACTTTTTTTCATTGATTCATTTCATTTGATTCTTTCATTGGTACTGCCTTTATACACTGGAAATAAAAGAGATGGGGAAAAAAAAAGGAATCCTTTTGATGCTTTTATTTATTTTCCTCATAACAGTTTTCCATTGGGAATATTTATTAGCACACATCGGTCAGCCTGCTAGCTAAACGTATTGTAGCTGTCTCGCAGTAGCAGTAAGCAGTGTGTGTTTAGTGCAAGAGTGTATCATTACAAGCCTGGTGACAATTGCAGGGTTGTGACACGACAAGTATCACGCACCCTGCCAAGAATTAGAGAGCCGAGAAGGCACTCGCCTCGGGCATAGAAAACCAGCGAGAAGAGAGGTGTCACCCTCCCCAGCCGGATGGCATGGCTGTCAGCGCTCCCTCATTCACAACCAAATGCGCAAAATCCAGACACCAGATACTCAATTTATCCCAGAGTGAGGTGAAGCTTGTTGGCAGGAAGCCTTAAAATGTTCTTCCTTTCTGTCTGTGACCAGCTCCATACTGACAAACCTTTCTCTCTGTAGAATTACTCTTTTCTATAGACATTTATACGGCTTATTGAAGCAATCTTTTTTTTTTTTTATCTAGTATGTACTAATGTCTGAGAAAAAGATGTAATTTAAAGTTGAAGGGCCAGTTCTCCCAAAGCTCATATTTACATTAAGACGCTGGAGCGCTAAACTATTAACTAGTTTCTTATATTTATTTAAGGTCACCCAACACTCCAAGGTGGACTGGACACAGGTTTGCAGACTCCACCAAAAACTATAGAAATAGAAATATCACTTAAGGGTGCCTTACAGTGTAAGTTTGGGTTTATATATTAATTCTGTTATTCTGTTATGTAATAAATAATGATACTTTATCAGTAACTAGAATTTTTCACTAACGCTACACTCTGTCTTTGTAGTAGCTTCATGAGATCGCCTTCAAATCAGTGTTCAAGCTGGGAGAGGGAGGGGCAGTTATGGAGACCAATCAGGCTTTGCAACATTGCACAGGGCTGTGAATCTAAGAAATGGAGATTGCTGAATCGAGGAGAGAGTACAGAGATAACCTTATCAGTGATATGATTCCTTTGTTAACACTACTTCTATTGCTAGAAGATGACCATAGTATACAGCAGTGATCTCCAAACTGCAGCCCTGGGGCCAGATGTGATCCTTTGCTTGCTTTTATCCTGCCCTTGGGGCACTCTCCCACTGACACCAATTTTAGGACCACTATTCCTCCCAATGATACCAATGATGGGGCACTATTCCTCCCTCTAATACCAAATATGGTAATGTTTATGCCCACTGATGCCAGGAAAATTTCCACTGACGCTGACCACAGTCTGGCCCACCTGAAGTCTGAAGGACAATAAACTGGCCCTTTGTTTAGAAGGTTTGGAGACCCCTGGTATACAGTTTAACCAGCCTTTCTTATAAACACAACCGCATTCTTTTTAAGAGACAGGGGCTTTTTAAGGGGCAAACATAGGAGCAGTGATGTCATTATGACAACTATCAGCTTATGATGCCCCAACATTATAGGAGATAGTTGATCTTATATCAGCAATGCAGCAAATGCTCCGAAACACCAAATGAAGTGTGAAACCAGGCAAGGAAGCCTAATGCTGCGTACACACGTTCGGACTTTCCGACAACAAAACTGTGGATTTTTTTCCGAAGGATGTTGGCTCAAACTTGTCTTGCATACACATGGTCGCACAAATTTTGGCCCAAAATTCCAAACGTGAGAACGCGGTGACGGACAAGACGTACGACGAGCCGAGAAAAAGGAAGTTCAATAGCCAGTGCGGCTCCTTCTGCTTGATTCAGAGCATGCGTGAACTTTTGTGCGACGGACAGTGTACACGCGATCGGATTTTCCAACAACAAGTTTTGTTGTCGGAAAATTTGAGAACCTGCTCTCAAACATTTGTTGGCGGAAAGTCCGACAGCAAATGTTCTATGGAGCATACACAAGGTCAGACATTCCGACGACAAGCTCACATCCAAAATCGTGTGTACGGGGCATTACTCTTCATGCTGCATTCTCTAAGCACCATATTTAAAGTGCCATTTTTTTTTTGTAGTTTTGGATAGAGTGGCGAGGGATTGGAATACGTGTCACATTTTGTATTGCTGTCTGTGCCCCCGTTAGGGAGATTCTTCCTCTGTATTTGTCCAGTTTACTGTTACCATCGAAAGTGAAAGTGAAAAAAAATCCCAAATTTTGGGTTAATACCAGAACAGGAATAGAGGGGAAATCCTCCAATGGGGATTCCCTCACTTTGGAAGGATTTCTTCTCACTTCCTGTTTTGGCTGTGGGATAGGAAGTGATGAGAAACCTCCCTTAAGAGACACAGATGGCAAAAAAAATGACGGGGGGTTTCAATCCTTCCTTACTCTATCCAAAATGAAAAAAAAAAATACCTTTAGTTACAGTTTAAATAATGTTGCAATTTGCAATGGCTAAGACACATGGGCACAGCTGTGAATACAGCTGCAGAGATCTGGATAGTGCAGACTTTGAAAGTTTCAAGAAACCAGTCAAAGAGGTTGTAAACCCTTACACACCACTTTTACCTACAGGTAAGCCTATAATAAGGCTTACCTGTAGGTACTGGAAATATCTCATAAACCTGCACCGTTTAGGAGATATTTACCATATACGCTTGTGCCAACGTCATCGGCGCATGCACACTGAAGAAAGGGCAGGATCGTGCCATCTCTAAAGGGCCCTCACCCCTTGGCTCTTGTGAGCGCATGCCCAGGAGCAATGTCACCCGACTCCGGACAGTCACAGAGCTGGAGTCCATGGCCCCGGAAGGAAGAGGGGTGAAGATGGACGCGGCCACTAGCGGGGACATCGGAGACATTGAGGGCTTCGTTTGCAGGTAAGTGGCACATAATGGGCTAGTATGCGATGCTGGACTTGTGTCTTTTTTTTACCTCACTTACGATGTAACTATGTAACTATGAATGCACTGGCCAACTAACTAGTAACTAACTTAGTTTTATAACTGGAGTGTGGCTGGTAGCTTTACCTAATATATAAGTTCACAACTAATGTATGCATTAGCATTTCATGATTAGGATGATATATTAAATAGTTAAATTAAGTTTAATTAAATATATTAGATAATAAACCCATCAGGGTTTACTTCCTCTTTAAGCCTGCCATACACGTCTCAAATTCCTGCACAATCAGCCAAAATTCAAGTCGTGGGTGGCGGAACTTCATTTGAAAAGTTGAAAGAGATGGGGGTAAAAATGTCAGACAAACAGTGACTTGAGCCAATCAGGTGCAGTCACTGTTTGCGTATTCTGACACTGTCATGATGCAATAACTGGCAGGGGAGATTACGCCACCCATGCTTAGTGTGGATGAAGAAATCTATTGGAAGTTAGCCCTACCTCTATACTGTATGTGTATGGGTATCGTAAGTGATCAAACCTCCTGGTGTCTAACAGCGTAATAGTAAAAAATGCCCTCACCGAAAACTTGAAATATTTTACTGTAGTTTACATGTCATATTTTTCTTCATATGACAATAAAATTGTTATGATCCTACAGTAGAAAATAAGTAGAAAAAAAAGTGATAGGCGATCTTGCATAGGTTGAGCTTTTGCCCTGCCTTCTCCCCTCTGTCAGTGGATTGGTTCTGTCTGTTCAACTTCTGCTCTATATTCAGTATATTTGCATCATGTGCACAGTTCCTGCAGAGTGAGGGGTCACTGCCTTGCTAGAAATGTGACAGGCCCAGTAGTTTATTATCACATTAGCGCAGGGAAGAAGCCACATAATTAACAGAACTTATCTTCATTTACTTGCTGAAAGCTGTAATATTCAATCATGCGCTTCTGCCTAATTGCTTTGTCTGCCTTTTAACGGATTTTCACAACACAAGAGAACGGATAAAGCCCGGTTCCCCTTGCGTGCCATCCACGGTAGTTAGTGATATCTCTGCACATTCAGGCGAGATTTAAGGGCCATATAATCTACAACACAAACTGCCTTTCTAAATATTTGATAAAAGTATCATGGTTATATATTTAAAAGAAACCCATCGTATAAATGGATACAGCGTCTATAATTGCTATTTGTTGGTGCTATTAAAACTGATTTTTCAATCTAGTCTGCAGCTACCTGTGAGTTTCTACAACTGTCAAAAAATCTAAAGTGTCTTCTTTCCAACCATGGAAACAGTATTCATTTGGGAAGAAGGATTGCTCAGGTTCCTCACCCCTGTGCTCTTGTAAATAGTTCTCCGCTGCTCCCAGAGGGCTAACATTTTTTAAAGTGGTTGTACACCCTTACATATACCCAGTGAAGTGACTGGTCTCAGGCGATACACAGAGATGAAACAAATCCTCCTACATAAGTTGTACCTGTTTATCTACCGCAGTCTTTCCCCAACATCCATTAAAAGTGGAGGATCTGCACAGGATCTCTCAGCTCTAAAAAGCAGGGGGCGGAGAGCTAAAATTACATAAGTGAGGAGACCTCTGACAGCTGATTGGAGGGAAGGGACACACCCCCCCTTCACACAGCACACGGGAATAGAGCTGCAGCTGTCAATCTGCTGGAGGTCCCTGCCCTGTCATCATTTTTCTCTTGGTGTCAGGAAAACTTTTCAGAAGTGATTCATGCTGATAGCAGAAGAAGGAAGCAGCAGACAGAAATTACACTTGGTGCTCTGGATTGAGTACACACTATAGAGGGATATGCTTTGTTTATATTTTATTTTGAGGTTTACTACTACTACCACTACTACTTTAAAGCGGTCCTTCAGTCATTTTTTCATCTTTGCATCTAATAAATCTTCTGCCCTTATTGTTTTAACTTTGGATAGTAAAATGTTTTTTATTCTGCCAGTAAATACCTTATACAGCCCACTTCCTCTTTCTTGTCTGGTCATTAGCCTGGGAGTAGGACATCATGCACAGCTCTCTCTCTCCCACTATCGTGAGTGTTTGCAAGGAAGGGAGGGAGGATTAATCATAAGAGGGCCAATGAGAGCAGCAGGGCTGCAGGGCTAGAGGTGTGCCTCTGTGTGTCTGTGTAAATCCAGGAAATGAACAGGCAGCAGCTTCAGCTGCCCACAGTTAAAATGGCTGCAGCCAGACAGTGGAGGGAGATTTCTGCAGCATATTTGGCAAGTACAGAATCACAGTATATATAAAATAACATGCAAAGTGGTTGGAGGGAAGCTTCGGGATGGCAAAGATGTTTTAATTACAAATTATGTGAGCAGACTGCAGTTCCTCTTTAAGTAATGACAACATTTTTAAGTAAAATTAATAAAATCTGACCACTTGAAGTACCCCTATTAGTGTTAAATGGTTTGTCTCAACCCTCTATCTGCCACTTTTGCTGGACAGCTTGGTCTGTTAAAGGAAGTTGAAAAATAACACACTTACTGGCTGGATCACCATGTGAAAATACATGTAAAAAGCCTAAAAAAAGAAAAACGAATGCAGCCACCACATCCAAGAACTGGTGAGCTGCAGTGTAATAAATATATGTTTTTGGGTTTAATGCTGCTTTAGGAATTAGATTAGGGTTGGGACATTGACCCCTCTCGCACTCGAAAACTGCCCATAAAATGTCAGGCTTTTTTGTGGCTTTTTTGTGGCGCTTTTCATGTGCTTTTGCGGCATTAGCTGTGCGCTTTTTTATGGTCACTTAGTACATAGTACATAATTAGTAAGGTTGAATAAAGACACCATTCCATCCAGTTCAACCAGGAACCATTTTGCGGTGCTTTTGAAGAGCTTTTCATGCACTTTTCAAGAGCTTTTGAAGTGCTTCCCATTCCTTTCAATAAAAGATCCAGTGAGCACAACTTTTGCTGAATTGTTTTGCTTTTATGTTGTTCTTCAGGTCGGTTTGAGTTCCTGAGCAGGAGATGAAGGGATGATTTGGGGGTAACTTTTGGTTCTCATGCATTTCACACCAAAAACTACCAAGATCAGACTCCTGGTCCAAAAAACAGACATACTGACAGAGTTTATGGTCAGCCAAAGAAATAAAAACTGTGCAGCTCAGATGTTCCAAATGTAAAAAATAGCTTGTAATAAAAAAATAATTCAGCTGCTAGACGTTACTGGTGATTACAAAGGTGAATAGTTTTACAAATAGTTGTCA
Organism: Lithobates sylvaticus; assembly: GCA_028564925.1. NCBI lineage: Eukaryota > Metazoa > Chordata > Amphibia > Anura > Ranidae > Lithobates > Lithobates sylvaticus. The sequence goes on along the minus strand of CM053029.1, from coordinate 186,808,255 downwards.
GAGACAAAGCAAATTTCTTGATAAGTCAGATCGAACATAGAAAGAGCCAGTGCTGCGATTCCAGATATTACTCAAAACCTGATACTGTAATTTGGCATGGCATCCTTGGACTTGTTGGTTGTGTAGCGCTTCTTGTGTAAAAGGGAACAGCTGTTGTTTAATGTCATTTGCAGTTTATGTGTGTTCATTCCCAAGGATTAACCTATACTTATGTCTGTGTCTTATGTTAACCTCTCTAAATCCTCATCTGAAAACTTTAACGGGGGAACTCAAACACAAAATCAGAGTTGTAAATCTGACTACAAGCACTTGGTGACAAGCGGTGGGATAGATGTCTATGCTATTTTTATCCTTATTGTGGCCTTGGGTGTTGAGGAAAGGAAAGAAGAGCCTACATATCCAGTCGGATTCCACTTATCATTTACTGGTGCAAGTAAGAAAATGAAAATGATCTAAATGCTTGCTCTGTCTGTCTAAGTTAGTTCTCCTACTTACTGTGTATTCAGGCCCAATGTAAGAATTATTCCTCTTGGATTAGATGGTATTTTTGGGTGCAGAGTTTTAGAATTTTAGGAATTATCAACATGATAGTAGTTTATTAGAATTCTCTTCATCGTGATAGGTTTAGGAGTTAGGTTAAGATTAGGAGTTAGGTTTAAGTAAACTGCACTGACTACAGTTTTAGTAAACTAACCCTCAAACTTCACATTACTCTTCACCACTTGCTCTAGGACCCACAATTCCTATGCCAATGCCACCAGTCGATATTTCCACAGAAGCACCAAAATGTTGGAGTTGGGTCACGTAGCACCTAGCACTGACCTCTGGTAGAGAAGGGGGATTATCCTGTGTCCTGCATACCAAGAAGTAGCAGACTTTTTTTTTTTGCAGGCTTCTTTGGCAGATTGGGGGAGTGAAGGAATACACTAAAAGTAGTGGCAGATACCTTAAGGTTTCTGGTGCAAAATTTGATAAATCTGTAGGGAATACAGGTTTAGAGGTATATTTAGGTTAAATTATAGGTTAGTTACATTTTATGGATTGGGTTAAAGTTTATTTAGGATTATGTTTAGGTAAAGGGTTAGGTATAGTCATTACTTTTCCACGTGTTATAAATAATGTTTGATAGTATCCAGTCAGCTCTCAAAGTACCAGCCAAAAGGCACTGCACCCAAAATTACCACACCTAATATATCATCCTAATCATGAAATGCTAATGCATAAATGCATAGGAACTTATATATTAGGTAAAGTTACCAGCCACACTCCAGTTAAAAAACTAAGTTAGTTACTAGTTAGTTGGCCATTCAATTTACACTTACTATTATTTGCTGTTTCCTATATATTGGAATCCATATACTGCAGCTAATAAACTGCAGCTCTCTGATGTCCACCAGTTCAGCTGCTATTAACTGTCAAACAACTACAAGGTCTAAAAAGCTTCAGAATAGTCATGTGATCTCTCCTCAACTGCTACGTAAACCTCCCATACAGAGAAAGACATTGTTCCAATCAACTAATTAAAATAAAAAACATAAACAATGGGGACAATCACATACAGTAAGAGAGAACAAAATCAAATCTTTAGGATTTAGGATTGTGTCTCATATCTACATCCAGAAAAGTTTTAGAATTGTCCAGTTAAATGCCTACTGTGTATATCCAGCTTTAGGCTTACGATTGTAACAGGAATCTCTGAATGAATCAAACATCATTCATGTTCATCCACATTATTAGTTGTAGGCCTTCCAACCATCTCTTTCCAACTACCAACTGCATCTCACAAAGAGGGTAGTAGGAAGCACTAACGGCTGGGGGAGGAAAAGGACGACTAAGATGCGTACATGATTCACAAAGTAGAAACATTTTCACATGTAAACTCACCGTTAAATTATTCATATAGCTATAAATTGTTGGGATTGTGGGTCTGGCTACTGCTTTATCTTTCATTATTCAGTAGAACAAATCAAGTCAACGGTTGAGTTATCACCAATTACTAGCGCTCCCCCCAAAAAATGACTGCCCATGTTTTCCAGGCAGCCTGCTCACAATTACTTATTAATATTATATTATGTGTCTTTGCAGGGAGATAACTCTGGAAGAACATTATATTCTACTATTCCAATCACATTCTAGGCAAGGAGTGTTGTAAGCTGGATACCAGTAGACTAGTGTTAAACACCCAACACAGTGTAGAGTCTAGAAGTGGACACAGATATGTACAGTAGAAAACCCCAGGTCTTTGTTCCTGCAATCTCTGCTTAAAACAGACCTTGCCAGCCACATCAGTTAGCCCCTAGATAGTAGTCCCCATCTAAAATTGCAAGGCAGTGGTCTAAAACAAGCATTTTTTTTTCTTTTTTTTGCAGTTTCTTGTGGCTCAGGATGCAGGGGTAGGTGGCTATGGCTAACATATAAGAGTCAGTTGCGGCAAGGTCTGCATTAGGGGAGATCTACGACTACTTAATTGCACATATACTTTTACTTCCCATTTTTATTGGCATTTAAAAAAAAAAAAATATATATATATATATATATATATATATATATATATATATATATATATATATATATTTTTTTTTTTTTTTAGATACCAATAAAAATTATATGTGCAATTAAGTAGTCGTAAATCTCCCCTAATGCAAACCTTGCCGCAACTAACACTTTTATGTTAGCCATAGCCACCCACCCCTGCATATATACATATTGTTCATACATAACTTGCACAGAAGCTTTACAGAGCAAAATAAATTGTTAAATCTAACTTTATTAATTCAATAAAAGCTAGTAAGCTAGCTAATATAAAACAATTGCAATAGATCATATGAGCACTATGGATAAGGCTGTCTCATTCTCAGCTCAGAGTGTCAGACTTTCCATAAATCTATGGCTCCTCCCACTTCCCCAAAAGGCGCTGATCACCAAATTTTAAACACTTGCCTTGAAGCTAATTCTAAAGTTCGCACTTAAAGATAAATACTAAATTCCCACATCCCAATCATACATAATTCCATTGTAATATTCTTCCAGGGGACGACTCACAGCTGTCCTTTTACAACCGCCATGAAGAAAACTCACTGCAACGAGGGGGTTAATAGCTTACATATATATATATATATATATATATATATATATATATATATATATATATATATATATATATATATATAGAAAAAGTAAAATAAGTGATAAACATAACATTATTACATCCCTGGCAAAATGTGACACTTCAGAAGTAAATAATCTCACCCTTCCACCATAGCTACAAGTTTAATGAATTGCAGGGTGAGAAATATATGGACTGAATCCACTGGTGCTAATATAAATGTTTGCAATAAATCAAACTGAGCAATATTCCCAGCCTTCCCAATGAGGGTGTCTCATTCTCAGCTCGGAGTGTCAGACTTCGTCTGACTCTCTGTCTCCTTGCTGTATTAATGGTTACTTGGCAGCCATGTCACATTCCCCGTGCCGCTGGGAGGCTGACAGAGCCGATCAGGTGCTGTCCAAACATTTATTAAAACATTTGAAATGATGAATCTATCCAATTACTGCTATTAATGCGGCTAATGCTGAGTAACGAGGGGAGAGACGACGGCGTGCGCTCCCCGTCATTCATTAACCTGCACTTGTCAACAGCTCGTAGCCCAAAACCTAATCACCCACGCTGGCCCTGCTTGCACACGCGTCACTTTTAATAAGTTGCTATACCGCCAATAAATTAATGGGAGCTTGTCTGTTAGTGGGTGCTGCTGCTACTGCTGGATAGAAAACGGACGGGAGGCAAAGAGATGGGGGACAGCGTAGACGTTGGTTGGAGACAGGGCACCTTTAAATGTAGACAGGCCAAAATATTTTACAGCAATTATACTGGAGAAAGTACATGATGAGTGAGAAGCTTTAGGACTCCTAAAGATCTATCTATATAGACATTTGTTTATCTATCTTTATCTATCTTATGTTATGTGCATACTAATTTGGGATCAGCAGCGCTGAGCATTCTGAAGACAAAGGGGGTGTGTATGCCAAACAGGCAGCTAGCACTTTCAGAAGGAAGTCAACGATAGCAGTGATGATGATCTACATGTTTCTCTGTTGACAGGTTTCCTTAAAAAATTAAGACTTTCACAGGCCACATCCGAAAAACTATAGGAAGAAAGATTATTTGTGGACAGGGATACTCTACCACAAAAAAACAAACCTGACGTTATTGGCTCAGCAAAGGAGACAAAAAAGTAGAAAATGTATTTGTACATGCTAACACGTAAATATAAACTATACAGGTACAATAACACAAAGCTTCAGGTAATAACCCCCTCTAGGCTTCCTTCAAAGTGTATTAATCTTGCAGTTAGGGCCGGTGCTACCACTAGGCAAACTAGGGCGCACTGCTGCCTAAGGTGCCTGGCCACTGGTGTTCCTACTCTCTTCTCTCTGCAGCAAGCAACTAAGTCTCAGCATCAGCAGGCAGTCGCCGATCTATTCGCACATAGTGTCAGAGGCACAGCGGCGGCGGAGGACTGTGTCTGGGTCCCGACTCCTGAATGAATGGAAGCAAGCAAACATTCATTGATAGGCACTGGTAGGCTGCATTGATGGGCGCTGGTAGGCTGCATTTGATGGGCGCTGGTGAGGCTGCATTGATGGGCGATGGTAGGCTGCATTGATGGGCACTGGTGAGACTGCATTGATGGGCACTGGTGAGGATGCATTGATGGGCGATGGTGAGGCTGCATTGATGGGCACTGGTGAAGCTGCATTTGATGGGCGCTGGTGAGGCTGCATGTGATGGGCGCTGATGAGGCTGCATTTGTTGGGCGCTGGTGGGCTGCATTTGATGGGCGCTTCATTAAAAAGGTTGGGTATACATGGGCAGGGCAAAGGGGGTGGAGCCAGGGTGGGCGGAAAAATGTTTCGTCTAGGGTGTCAAAAATCCTTGCACCAGCCCTGGTTAGGGATGGTACATGGGAGATATTTCAGTCTTGTAGAGTCTTACTGACCTTCTCACGCTATGCAATATGCTGTCATAGTAGGTACCTCTCCAAAAAAAGGAGATTCCTGTTATTCCTGGAGAATCCTTAGCTGGTGCTGGTCATTTATGGATGTGTCCTAATCACTCTATCTATCTATCTATCTATCTATCTATCTATCTATCTATCTATCTATCTATCTATCTATCTATCTATCTATCTACAGTATCTATCTTTAGGGGCTCCCATTGTGAACTGGAGATGTTTCAGTGTTGTAGGTTAATTTTGACCGTCTCCAATGAAGGCATCATGTTATTTCTGCTAGTCATTTATGGATGTTTGTCTCCTAATCTATATATTTATCTGGACTTCTTTTTATATGGGAGATGTTTCAGGTTTGTAGGTTGTTATTGACCTTCTCAGGCTATGCAATGTGCTGATATAGTGGGTCGCCTCTCTAATAAAGGACTCATTTAATTCCTGGAGAATCTGTGCAGTTCATCTATGGATGCCTCTATGTATGTATGTATGTATGTATGTATCTATCTATCTATCTATCTATCTATCTAATCTGAAACATCTCCCATATAAGATCTTTTATTTATACATCTCAAAACTATTTAGTTCTATAACTATCTATACACTGTAGAATGAACCAAAAGAAAACCTTCAAAGGAGACTCTAAGGGCTCTTTCACACGGACGTGTCCATGTACGGAGCCCGCTCTGCTCAGCGGGGGATCGCTCTGTCGATCCCCGCTGAGCAGGAAGATGACAGGTCTGTCCCTGCACTCTGTGCAGGGACAGACCTGTCAGAGCGCCGCTCTCCCCTATGGGGGATCGGATGACAACGGACCGTAGAGTTCGTCGTCACCGGATCCGATCCGCAGACGGATGGAAAAATAGGGTTTTCCTCCGTCACACTTTTTTGGATCGGAGCGGGTCGGATGTCAGCGGACATGTCACCGCTGACATCCGACTCTCCATAGAGGTCTATGGAATGTCCGTTCAGGTCCGCTTAAAAAACTGCCAGGCGGACCTGAACGGACCGTCCGTGTGAAAGGGGCCTTAGATGTACCCAAGACTCAGGAAAGTGTCATTGAATGCCGTCTTTTCTGTACTTGCAGATTGGTAATTCCACAAAAGACCACAAAAATGTATCTTGTTCACAATTTCAGAGAGCCATTGATCAAAAAAAAAATAATAATACTATATATATATATATATATATATATATATATATATATATATATATATATATATATATATATACTGTATATTTATATACATGCATGCAGTTCTGAATGGTGACCGCACTTCTGTCCACATCTCCCACCAACAAATGCTTTCCACCAGAACCACGTGTTCTCATTCATCTCAGCTGTTTTTTATTTTTCATCGCAAAGTTTCTTTGACCATTCTTTGCGACAGAAAACTTTTGAGGCACCCAAATGTTCCTCATCGGCCTTTTGAGTCGTGCCGTGAGTGCATATCAAATAGTTTCCGGCTGACCTTAGCGCAACAGATAGCCGTGACATGCCTAGAAAAAGAACACCTTTTCCTATATTTATCTCTGTCACATAATATTAGTCTAGTTTCAAATAAATTCTTTATACAAGCAGAACAGTGGACTGTGCGACTCAGGCGGTGTACAAAATTATTCCGGATTAAATCTGCTAGCGTTACGATGTTTTTTTTTTTTTTTCCCCCCCTCGGAGAACAATGATTCCCGAATCAACAACTAAATCACTGCGGCCGCATCTTGATTCCTGTAAAAGCCGACAGGAGTTACAGCGCTTAACAGCATTGCGGCAATTAGCATATTATAAATACAAAAAATGATAAAAGGAGGAGGGAAGTAAAGGGGGCCTCCGCTGACGAGCTGCGGTAATATAATTCCACTACTTAATGCAAAGTAAGAGGCATTATAGGGCTCACAATCCTCTTGCTCTGTGTTATCTTCTCTATCAGTAAATGAGACTCACAGAACAGTGCCAGCCATAAATAATTCAGGGCTTGAGATGGCAATTATAGCTGCATGCACAACCAACATGAATATTTTATGAAGGCTAAAACAGCACTCGGAATGAATCACAGACAGATGAACACACACGGTACATACAGTGAAAGTACACAGCATTCACAATGACAATACACACGTATACACAATATTTAGAGGATGGAGATACAAGCTAAGCACACGCTACCCGGTAATAAAAAATATTGCAAAAAGAAAGCGTGAATAAATAGGGGAAACATAAAAAAGTCATCCCTTAAATAAATAAATATAAAGCCGATGTAAGCCCTACCTGGAAGGTATTTAGTTTGATAAATCACTGTGCATCATAAGTAGCATAAATTATTTTTAAATAAAATTTTGATTTCACAATTTTTCTTTTTATTTTGTTGCTGATTTCCTACAGCCTATTTACAGCCACTTCTGTTCTAACATGCACCACAGCAATGGCTACATGGCTTTTGTTGGGGAGGGTTTCCTAATGGTGACAACAGTGCGGCATGTTTACTTAAGACAGTATTAGACCCAAAACCAAAAATGTTATATGTATATATGTAGCTTGCTAATCATTGTGGGTGCCTGCAATATACTGCCTGTATTAGGGTGTCTATATTCTGGATGTATTAGCAGATTTACACTAATGCCGTGTACACACGAGCGGACTTTTCGGCGGCCTAGATCCGACGGTCTTTCCGAGTTACGATGAACTTTTAGAATGAACGGACTTGGCCACACACAATCACACTCAATTCTGACGGATTTGAACGTGATGACGTACGACCGGACTAGAATAAGGAAGTTCGTAGCCAGTAGCCAATAGCTGCCCTAGCGTCATTGTTTGTCCGTCGGACTAGCACACAGACGAGCGGATTTTTCGAAAGGAACTGGGTCCAGCCGAGTTCCGGCGGGAAAATTTAAGACATGTTCTATTTCTAAAATCCGACAGCAAAAGTCCGATGGAGCCCACACACGATTGAATTGTCCGACGGATTTGTCCTGTCGGACCTTTGCTGTTTCGAAAAGTCCTCTCGTGTGTACGCGGCATAACAACTTGAAGCTGAACGCCATCTAATACCTTATAAGCAGTTACAGCAACAGTTTTTTTTTCCTTTTGGGCTAAAGTTGTAAATAAAAGATGATCATTGTAAGCGACTCTGTCAGTTGTAAATGGTTTGTCTCAATTTTCCAACTGCTACATCTGCAGGACAGTTTGTTCTGTTGAAAGATAACAGACTTGTAGGCAGAATCCCCAGATGAAAATGAAGGAAAGAAAGCGTAAAAAAATAAAACAAATAAAGCCATCACATTCAGACCCCTTTCACACTGAGGAGCTCAAAAACCTCTCATAAAACATTGGGCGTTTCTGCGGTGCGTTTGTAGCGATTTAGCACCGTTTTGTGGACAGAGGCGTTTTTTAAAGAGCTCCAAACATGCCCCAAAGATGCTGCTTGCAGGACTTTTTGCACCGCCCCGCCAGTGCACTGCTCCAGTGTGAAAGCTTCCATTGAAATGAATGGGAAGCAGTTTTCAGGCGCTTTTCAGGAGCTATTTTTAGCGCAAAAGCGACTGAAAAGCGCCTCAGTGTGAAAGGGGTCTTAGGAATTGGTACGTTGCAATATAATAAATGTTTGCTTTTGGGTTTAGTAAGGTTTTAATGTGTGCTGAAATTGACACTGGATCACATGTGATGCAGGGGTGTGATTGAGAGACAGGGAAAGAGCATTGCCATCCTATAACAGGAAAAATCCAAACAATGTCTTTCATATAAGTATCACCAATTATTATTTTAATGAAAGCTGCAGATTTAACAAGATTAAAAATTAAATCTGAACTAAACTTTATTTTTATTTTAATAATTGGGTTTACATATATTTTAATGAGTTCCAAATGCATTCCTTTATACATGACACTGGATGTTTAATTGCACAACATCCTTCTTTTGCCTTTTCCGTTTTAATACTTTTTTGTTGCTTTTTTGTGTGTCACTACTTCTACACTTACGATTTAACTATTTTGGCTATGTTTTAGAGCCAATAGGTGCTGCTTTGTCAGGTTGCGCAGTAAATGCATGTACTCATGTAACCTTCCTATGTTATTACATGTAATACTTTCTCCTTGTGAACCTAAACCAACTTTAGGGTCTCCGCTCTGGCATCTATGTCCCCCATTCAGTGTGTTCCACTAAGGGTACAGGTCAGACTAACAGTCTGCCCTGACTCTATGTAATCCACAGAACAAATAGAGAAAACTCTCAGCCACTGCACACCATACAAGCCCAGCGTGGAATAAGTGATAGCAGCCTCAGCCTAACTCCATTCAGGCCACACCCACCAATATGTTTCGCCCCACCCATGGGGTTTAGTCATGGAGGTGTCTAAGCCCCGTGTGATGGGACGAAACATGTTGGGAGGCGTGACCTGTATGGAGTTAGGCTGAGGCTGCTATCGCTTATTCCACCCTAGGCTTGCATGGTGTGCAGTGGCTGAAATTTTTCACAATTTTTCTATGGAAAACTTTCTCCTTGTTTCAAATCTTGACTTAATACAAGCCTATCTCCTCATTCAAATGTTAAAGCCCAACTCCAGTAAAACTAAAACTCCTCTCTTGCAAGATTGCTGCCTGTTTCTGTCTAGGGGATGGTAAAGGCATTTTACTTACCTGATCCTCTACTTCCCTGGCTGATGGCGCTCCCCTATGCTCCATGGGTGGACTGTCACTTGACATCACTACTTACAAAGCAGGGTTACAGACCCTCCATATGACTCTATAAGACCCTCCCATGACAATGTCAGGGGACATTGGATTGCCGGAATGTCGGGAAAAAAAGACTGAAGTGACCTGTCTAGAAGCCTGCAAGAGTCTGCAGGAGCAAAGGATCCCTAGCGGACAATTCGATAAGTAAAAAATGCTTTTCCAAATACTCTCGACATAAACAAGCAGATAGCCCCCACTACAAGGGAGGAGTTTTAATTTTCCTGAAGTTTAGCTTTAACTAATTTGTATCTAATGTTCTCTAATTTTTAGCAGGGTTCCAAAGAACGTTTGTCCAGGAGCTACATACGTTACAAATTCTTTTTACATCTGTAAGCTTTGGTTTCTGAAGATGTTATATGATTTTCCAAAAGATTTTGAAGCACTCAATACAACATAAAAAGTACAATAACACTGGTTATTGATCCTAAAAACATCTATTTCTGTGGTCATTCTGCAACAACAAATTTCACCAGCAGGGTGCTCCCAATCCTTTGTAAAATATGGTCAGCAGCAGTCATCTGATTTGGTTAGCCAGCATCTGCCACACATTAGCTAAAACTGGTTGGCAACATTTCCAATATGTACAAAAGTGTGAATGACGACTCCTCAAGATCTGATAAAAGTGAGTCCTGACAGCTGTGAGCATGGCAGTTTACTAGATGCACAACATTTTGTGCATTTAAAGGTTTTTTAACATTATTTGCGGTCCGATTGGGCTATGGTATTAGTGGATTAGCTAGCGTTTCTCTGTATTGTGGTGCCATAGGGAGGGAGGGTTACACTAACCTTGAAGACTAATAATCATACAAGCTTCCCCTCTATGAATTTACAGGTTGTCACAGCTTTATTGCTAGTTTTAACCTTGCCTTAGACTTGGGTATGGGTTTTCTGTGTAGTCAGATACCTGCTAGGTACTTTTTGTAAGGGCAGAACTTTGATCCATTGTCCAGGCCAGTCGAGTTCCTCCACCCTAAACTCGCTCATCCATGTCTTTATGGGCCTTGCTTTGTGCAGTGGTGCACAGTCATGTTGGAACAGGAAGGGGCCATCCCCAAACTATTCCCACAAAGTTGAGAGTGTGAAGTTGTCCAAAATGTCTTCGTATGCTGACACCTTAATAGTTCCCTTCACTGAAACTAAGAGGTCAAACCCAATCCCTGAAAAACAACCGCACACCATAATCCCCCCTCCACCAAATGATTTGGAAAAAGAAAATCATGGTCAAACATTCCCATAGACACACTCCTTAACCTTGTGGACAGCCTTCTCAGAAGAGTTGAAGCTGTTATAGCTGCAAAGGGTGGGCCAACTCAATTTTGTAAATTCATGTAATGCATTTAGGCACATCAAGTGCTTGTCTGTAAATTTGTTTAATTGGTCAGAAATAAAATTTGTTCTGGTCATTGAAACAAATTTACGTTCAAGCTCTAAACACGCCTAGCATGTAGGTTTGTTTAGACGCGTTTACACACGCTTAGGCACGTCAAGCATTTTTCTGACAAAACTCTGCTGCCCCTGGACACACTGGCTGTGGGGGTTTTTTTCTGCCTCAAAAAGGCTATGTGTGCCACATAGGTTAACATGCAGGGGCATTTAGAGGCAGGAAAAAAAACGCATAATGCTCCTAGGAGCAGCAGAAAAAAACGTCCAGTGTGCATGAGGCCTTATTGTTGCTGCTGATCCCTTCAGCCATTTCCTGTCCGAATGCACTCCAGTGATGATTTCATGGCATTTTTCAGAAAAGGTTTCTGGTGGTGACAACAGAGGACCATGCTGGGGTAATGAGTGATCAAACTAAATTTGTTATCTTCATCGGAAGTCCCTGTGACAGGGTGACAACGCAGGAGAACATTTAGAAGACAAGAACAGAGCGTAGTCACCCAATGACAAGAAGTGCCTGAGCATACACATTCATGGCAGGATCACCAGGTATTTTTAATAAAAGCTGCAGATTTAAAAAGTAATTTCATTAAAAATTCTATGTTTTATTCTTTAAAGTAGCTTTTCTTAACCTTTTAACATGTAGGAGGGCAGGGCACAGGCCCGCCTGAATTTGTAGGAGTCGCCTCATCTTTAAAAGGCCAGCCTTTGGTCATCCCTCCTGTCGGCTTCCTTTCTCATGTCATCCCACCCACCCGTTCCCTTTATTTCACCACTTCTTAGGTATGCCCCCTATTTCAAAGACAAGAGTCTCCAAGTACAAATTAAAATAACCCCTGCTAACAATGATTAGCTTATAGTACATTTGTGTGATGGTCACTGGGAACAATGCACCTTACATTTGTGGTCACTGGAGGAACCCCGCACTTATAGATAGCTTACGCGATCATTGCAATCAATGGTTACTTTTCTCAGAGGCAGAAAGTTCTCATTGCCCTGGAGGAACCCTAGTTGAGAAAGGCTGCTTTAAAGGGTAACTGAACATATGAAAAGTTATCTGTTGGGTTTTCATGCACTTTAAAGCACGCTTCCGGTTGTAGTCCACCCTCTTCCTGTACACAGTACAGTATCAGGATGGCAGTGGCCTCCGTTTTCCCACGTCTTCTGAATACGCCTTGACACAACATCTAATGCCTGCTCAAATTACTCCAAAAAATGCAGCTGGGTTAATCGGTTATTTCTCGTATTTTGACATTTCTGTTTACCTTTTGGAAATGCCATCAGCGGCACGGAGTGGTGTTTGAAAGCTAACAGCTAACACATGCAGCGCTTACGCTCGCCAGAGAAACGTCTCTCTGACTTTTTACAAGCGCCGGTGCCAAGATCAACAGAGCAGGATTGATTTCACTTCTTGTGAATTGACAGCTTATTTATCTCAGGCTGAGAACTTTTTAAACCCTTTAGGCTTCCACAGGGCTTACAGCAGAGATTTGCCGGCATGTAATGGAACAGGGGCGCCCCTGAATGCTGCATGGTTAGGAATTTTGGGGCCTTCTGACATATGCCAGATTGGCAGATGATTGAGGACCATCACCTATGATTAATAGATGCAGCGCAGTTAAAGCAGACCCTTACCCAAGTGACCCTGGGGCAGCCGGTGAGTTAGGTTATACTTAGCTTGGTAGTTAGGAAGTGAAGATTTAAAGAATATGTAAACCAAATCACTGAAATCTCATATCAGCTTTAACGTGTTTATGTAACGTCTAAACCCTCTTGCATAAGTGGCCGTCTAGCTGCAGTGATCAGCATTCCTGGCTTTCATTCCGAAACGCATAGGGCCCTAAATGCATGTTCCACTCAGTACAGCATTGAGACCCATAGGCAGGCAGCAGGCAGCGGAGCTGTGTGCTTCACCTGTCCCTCCTGGGCACAATAAAATTCCAGGAGGGATGCACTTCAGCTGTGCCAGGGATTAAAATCTGCAGCTTTTATTAAAATAGTACCAGCTAATATACTAGGAAGGTTGTTGTTGAGGAGGCACTGCCTGGTATAGGGTGACAACGCTCTGTCCCTTTCTTTCAATTCTGCTCCTGCTTTGTCCCTGTCACACAAGCTTCTGATGAAGACTAAAAATGTCAGTTTCCACACATATTCCACAGGTATGTTCCAAAGTTGTTACCATCAGGAACCTCAGCATGACAAATGCAATGCAGTTTTTGCTGTAGTGCATCTAGACAGGAAGTGACTACATAGAGTCTGCAGGAGATCAGCACTAGGAAACAATTTTTCCTTAACATACATGGCTTTTTTTTTATAGAGGTAACGTGGGGGAAAACGCAGTTCTGGCACCTCCAGCAATGAATGTACGTTATGTAATGGCAAGGGGAGCTGGGGTGTGCTTGAGTGTCTTTTGATTATTTCTGCTGGGGGATCTATTGTCGCTGGTGGGGTTCTATTTTTGCATTGGGGGTCTATTGTTGCTGGGGAGATCTATTGTTGCTATTGTAGGATCTATGGGAGGGGGGGTATTATATTTCTAGGAGGTCAGCTGTTGCTGAGAGGGATCTACTGTTGAGAGAGAGGTCTATTGTTGCTGGTTGCTGGAGGGCCTATTAATGCTGGCTGCTGTGAGTTCTATTGTTGCTGGGGTGAATTTTTGTTTGGGGGGGGGGGGCATTGTTGTGTGAGGAAACTATTGTTGCTGGGGGGTCTATTGTTTCTGGCTGCAGGGGATCTATTTTGCTGCTTTTCTTGTTATCATTAAAAAATTACTTAGCACCACAGCATGATACTTGGTTCTGTGTTCTCTAATGCCCTGTACACACGGTCGGAAATTCAGACAGAAAAGGTCCGATCGGATTATGTTGTCGAATAATCTGATCGTGTATCGGACTTTTTCCGTCGGAAACTCAGACGGAAAAAATTTGAGCGCAGGATCTAAAATTTTCCGACAAAAAAATCCGATCAGACTTTTTCCAATCGTTTGTAGAGAATTCCGACGGACAAAGTGCCACGCATGCTCAGGTCAAATTACGAGACCAAAGCTATTGGCTACTAGCCTCTACGTAGTTCCGTCGTACACAATGAACGTCACCACGTTCCGAACGATCGGATTTTCCGACAACTTTGTCCGACCGTGTGTATGCAACACCAGTTTTGGACAAAATCCGTCTGAAAAAATCAGACGGATTTTGTGGTCGGAATTTCCGACCGTGTGTACAGGGCATAAGAGGGGGGGTAGGGGGTAGATTCAAGGGACGGTGCTCAGAGGTGGGCAGGGGGTAGATTCAAGGGACGGTGCTCAGAGGTGGGCAGGGGGTGGAGACAAGGGGTGACTTAGAAGGGCAGAGTTCCTGCGCCTATTCTCTGAGAAAAAAAGCATGCATGGCGCAAACTAAATGTCAGTCAGTTAGGGTTTACATCTACTTTAAGATTGTTACACTGCCCACCATCATGCCCTTTGTAATCCTTTCATGCATCTATTGCTCAACATTATACCCTCTGCACTCTCCTATGCAAACTGCATACTGTCATAGCCCCCACACTCCTCTCCTGCACATACTACCCCATGTCGTGATCTCTGCTCTCTTCTCCTGAACATATCGTCTACCGTCATACCCTTTGCACTCCTCTTCCGCACATACTGCCAACCATCATACCCTCTGCTTACATCATATCCACTAAAAAGAGTTTTTTAACATTGTTTGCAATATCCCCAACCTTGACAGTCCCAGATAAGGTTGTGGGCATAGTTTTGCACATGCACCGCCACCCCATGACCTTGACCTCCAGTCATTTAAAATAGCCCATATGGTCCATTTACGCATGTACATATTTGCACACATGTTTTACATTCGTTCATCGTAAAATACTGTCAAAATCAGACCACGGACGCAGAATTCTCTTGTTTTGGTTAATGCCGCTAAAGGCGGAGCAGCATGAACGGGCCCAGAGCATACAATTCTGCTGCATTCAGATCTGTATAAATTGAGGATCTGAACGCAGAAAATTGAACATGAGCCCACAAGTGACATGAACCTTTTCTTTGTAGATTTAATAAGAGAGCATTTAATGCTAAATGATAGGTCCACTTGAATATGTTACCCTGACACAAGGGATTGCAGCCGACTTCATTCACAAGAACCGAGGAGGATATAAAATTCTATTCAAGTGACAATGAAATAAGTAGTTGATAACTGTGACAAATATCAGGCTAGAGCTGAATTCTAATGTATTTCAGGCCACAAGCTCTTCTCATCCGTACAATGTGTGTCAGCTCGTAACTGTGTGTTTGCCTTGTATGTATTCAGTGTTTGTGTTGTCTTCTCAGCACGCTGGTATTAGGGATGTTGCCTGCAGCATCTACTTATCAGCAATATGATTAGTTGTGAGGCATGACAGATAACATGTCCCCCTAAACCTACACTACAAATCTCTTCAGCAGCAATGGCTCCAATTTGCATCTGTTTCCCACATCTGTATTTAATGAGCTTTTCCCACACACCGACCCCCTGTTCCCAGCCCGGGCTGTCTGTATTTCAGCTGCTGAAATGCGTCTCTCCGTGTTTTCCTGCACTTGCTTCCTGTTTGCTTTCATGTGTGAATCATTTGTCTTAGCAGCAATTGATAATAATACATTGACATGTTTGTGTCATTATAGGCTCGGGAAGATCTAAATTACAACCCGGTTTATATTAAAGAGCTATTTATAACTGTCGTGAGGACCTGTGTGAATGTTTCAAGGGATTATCGACACTGAAGGAGCCTGGGATATGCAGGCAGGCGGCAAAGGCCTGTGCAGAGCAGGTAAAAATGGAGCCAATGGGCCTTTTCTATGGGGGTGTGATACTACCACCTGCTCTTAAAGGTTATATAACCCAAACTTTCTTTTTTAGTTTTGGACACAGAAGGTAAGGGTTAAACCCTCCTCCCTACCTTTTTTTTTTCAGTGTATGTGTTTTGTTGGGGAGAACTCCTATCACTTCCTGTCTCAAAGACAGGGCCCACGCTCATGAGGCAAATTAAAGGGGCATGAGGCGACACTGAAATCAGAGTATCCATACTGAACTTTGCATCCTCGGCGCAGTACAGAAATGCCAAGTGTGGGAATTTGTGAGCTCCCTGCCCAACCACTGTGTCTGTCACGCAGGTGGGCAAAGAGTCCGAGCCAGCTAAAAGTACAAGTTCAGTGTCACTGAGCACAGAACTGTCGGCCACTGTGGCTGTCACCCAGGCACTGTTCAGTGGAGCTGAGCCTGCACTTTTAAGGTCTCAATCTGGCGCTGACACCCATAGCCGGTAAATGAGTGCCTTATTTATGAGTCTCTAGGTTGCACTTGTTGCATGCAAGCAGCCTATTGATGTCTATTGGGATGCAGTATTTGCTCAGACACAGCCGCTGGTCCCAATTTGTGAGCAGCCCTGAATGCATTCAGCATAACTCTCAACTGTCCCTGATTTGGAAAAAACGTCCCTCTGTCCCTCTTTCCTCCTCATTTATCCCTCATTTTGGTCTGATCTATATAGCTATAAAATGCACTATTTATCTTTCAAATAGTGTTTTCCCGTGCTAAACCGTTCATCCAAATTCTAAATTGCTGCATTTTTCAATTTCAAAAGCCAGTATAAAGGAATAGTAGTGGTAAAAAAAAGCACTTTTTTTGGCATAATTATTCTTTAAAGGGCATGGCAGGGTATGCGTCCTATGCAGGGCTCTAAGGAAGAAGGTAGTCCTTCGAAACGCGTCAGTAAGCAGTGGCCCCTGTAATCTTCTCTGTTATGATCTGGAGCCTGTTGTCACCTTGATCAATTGCTATCATCTGGAGACTACTTGTATCAAGAGTTTCCGTCTATATGTTTGTGAGTAGTTTCTTATTTTACTCCTAATAAAATGTACCTAAGGATACCCCTATCCATTACGAGATCCAGTCCATCTGGTACTTACTTGTGCGCAGGAGTGTTTTGTTTTCTGCTATGCGTCCTATGCCTACATACATTTGCTAATCAGTGTCCCTCGTTCCCATCTCCAAAAATTTGGGAGGCATACATTCAGTGTTTATTCAGGGCCACTCATTCAAATTGGGACAAACTGCTGTGTCCATGTGGTCTCTGTGTCCCAATAGACATGAATTGGCTGCATGCATGCAACACCTAGAGCATAAATAAGGCACCCAGAGGCTATGGGTGTCATTGCCCATGTGAACGAGGCCTAACATGTCCAGTGTCACTGAGCTGACTGTGTGCTGGTATATGCGGGCGCACAAGCACACATAGGCAGAGCTACTGCCTCAAGAAGCAAAAATGGCCACCTTGGGTGGCATCCACTCCCGGTAAGGTCCTGCCCAGGGGCACAAGAATTCTTCTCTTAGAAAGTAGCAACTGAAGAGATGTCTGCCTTTGTTTTGGTGACAACTGTAAGGGCTCGTTCACACCATACGTGGATAAAAACTGATCGGAACTGATGGGAAAACCACGCAGATTTCACTTGCAGAGACATCAATTTCATATCAGTTTACCTCAGTTTTCATGCAAGTGGATACACACACATTGCAGATTCATGTGGATGCACGCACGTTGCAGATTCGTGTGGATGAATACACGTTGCAGATTTATGAAGATACAAAAAAAATCAGCACGGTGTGGAGTGAACAGGCCACATAGAGAACCATTGTTTTTTTTTGAGCCTTTGCAGAATGGGTGCAGAAAAACTGACGTCTCTACACCATGGTGTGAACAAGGCCTAACAGTTTGAGGATAAAATAGGGACAGAGAGATTTGGTTGCAAGTAGGGGACGGTCCCTCCAAATAAGAGACAGTTGGGAGCTATATACATCAACAAACCAAATTTAATAGTGTAATCTGATCGACAACTTCTGATTGGCTGCTTTGAAACGCTACACGTTGCTTTTGGCCTTATTAAATACAGGCCCTTTGTAATATGCTCTATTTCCCATGATCCTCTACTAAGCAAGAGTTAGAGGTAAGCCTCACCAATGAAAGCCTCCTTTGTTTACTGATATGTCAGAGCCGCTGAATGGAAGAAACTGTTAATTTTTAGGAATACTTTTTATGCGTTCAATATGTATTCGTCAGAGAGGTCTTCATTAGATGTACTCCCAGGGGTTCACCAGGCAGCTGAACAGGTAATTGGTGGGAGGAAACAGATCAGAGGGACAGAGAAAAATAAGTAGGCAGGGGTATAGAGAAAAAGTTAGGTCAAGAGATAAATCAGAGGGGCGCTTGCTGGCGAACAGAGAAGTCCGGGAGATTTCAAAGCAGAGGAGAGTAGAAAGATGTTCTTAAAAATATTACAGAACACTTTTGTACCAGCAGCGAGTGAGCAGTACCTTCCATCCCTTTTTAGTTATGTCTCATTTTTATGAGCCCGCACTTATGGAAAAGCTCAGATTCCTGACATATTTGTGGATTCTGTCTGCCTGCCTTTGTGGCCATTTCCAATACCTGAAACATGAGACTGTCTGACCTTTACTTAGGGATTTCTGTTACCTGCTACTCTATGGGGTTTATTTACTAAAGGCAAATCCACTTTGCACTACAAGTGCATTGGAAGTGAACTTGAAAGTGCAGTCGCTGTAGATCTGAGAGGGACGTTCAAGGAAATTATAAAACAGCATTTTTTGCTCATACATGATTGGATGATAAAATCAGCAGAGCTTCCCCTAATTTCAGATCTTCTCCTCAGATCTACAGCGACTGCACTTCCAAGTGCACTTCCAAGTTCTGTAATAAGCAGGTACGTGCACTTTAAATTGGGCAACTAAGTCTGCAATAAAGCAGAACCAAAAAGAAAAAAAAATGGAGCAGACAGGCTCTTTAATGCAGAAGAGAAAAGTTTTCTGTCTGCTGCAATACAACACACTTACCTGCCTGCCTTTCATCTTCCTTGGAATGTACTCTGAGCTATGTATTCTCCGCTCAGTGTACATTCTCAGCATACCTTGGTACCAGAATGAATTAACTCCAGTGCGCATGCGCAGGAATTATGTAAATCTAGCTCGGCCAATTAAGATGGCCAAAGATCGAAGAAGACCGCGTGAAGATGTTGATGAACAAGCAAGGGGAGGTGAATTGGGTTCTGCTTTATTAAATACACAGTTTACATTTTCAAAATAATTCTACTTTTTAACATTAAAATAGTCCTAGCATAAGATATATTTTTCATGTTAAGCGCACAATATGTGTATCATGTTTTGTTTTTCTCTATAGAAGGATGCGCCACCATATTTGATCAGGCATCGCTCAGGGTCACAATCTACTTCCTGAACTGAGGTGCTGGCTCAGAGATGACAAATCCTATAAAGACTGCTGCTTGTGTAGTACAGCCGTGTTCAAAAATGACTGACACAGATCGGACCCTGCTACAATGTTGTAGTCTGATTGCTGGAGGAGAGTAGACCAAGAAAATACTTTCTCCTGCTTGCTGCAGACTGATTACATCACTCAGCTTAGGTAAAGTCACTTTACTGTAGCTCAAGGACTGTTTTTTTATTTATTTTACAAGGTATTCATAAAAACGTTGTTTTTCACATTAAAGCAGAACTAAACTGTATCCGAGAACTACAAATTGATAACACTATTAAATTCATTTTTATTATTCAAAGCAATTTCTCCCATTTATCTCCATGCTTGCCTTTGGTGAGAAATCACGTAAAAAATAAAAAAAAACACCCCTCTAGCATTTTTAGCTGTGGCCATTTTGAGTAAGAGAAGATGATTAATGTAGCATTTACTTCCTAGAATCCATCTGCCCTTAGCTCAGGCATGTGGGCATGAGCGTGTGCTTAGCTGATAAAACCCCTCCTTCAGATGAAATTAAAAAAAAAAAAAATGTCCACGAAGCAACTGAAGAAATTTAAAGAAAGCAAGAAAATATAATATACCTTCCTATATATTTACTAATGCTATCAGCATAAGGATTAGATATAGGTAATGTCCATTGAGAGAGTTTGGTACCGCGTTAACAAAATATTATTCTTTTACATGTTAAAGCGAAACTGTGGTGTTTTTCGGTAAGCTTATGGCCCGTACACACGATCCGAATATCGTACAAAATCTGTCGTCCGAGGAAGAATTGTACGATTTTCAGATCGTGTTTACACTACTTTCGACAGCCGATCATGACAGTTCATCCAATATTATTCGATTGGACATGCACGAAAATTTTCCTCGTACGATTCCAGATCGTACGATTTTCGTTTAGTCAGTATAGTTGTCGTCCGAAAATACAAAACAAATACATTACAACATCACTTCCGATTTTTTTTCCTGCGGTACGAGAATTTTCGTGACTTCATTTTCTTATTCAATTTCTACTTGCGACTATTAAGCGAAAAAGATCGTACGATCTGTCGTACGATATTCGGATCATGTGTACGGGCCATTAGTGAGGTTTATTTTGCAATTTGTGAAACTTAAAGTAATTCTGATGTGACTTTTGTGATGTGATTTCTTTTTTTATATTATCCTGCATATTTAAAACGATTGTATTGAACGCAGAGAATTGTAAATTACCCACTACAGGCGGAGTAGGTTAGCCACAAAGAAGACTTTGCCAATTAGATTATTAGCTGCAGAGATGAGATATTAGCCACATGGGGAGTGCATTATTTTTAATGGGTTGGCCCACACAAAGACTTGACATTGTGAGAAAAAGCAGTAAAGCAAAACCTCTGTGTTGAACTGCAAAGGAGGGAGAAGAGCCGACATATATGATAAGTAAGCATGGCTTACCCATTTACAAATATAAATATAAATGATACATAGGGGTTGATTTACTGAAACTATAGAGTGCAAATTCAGTCACGCTTCTGCAGAGAAACCAATCAGCTTCTAACCTCAGCCTGTTTAATTAAGCTTTGGCAATAAAACCTGAAAGCTGATTGGTTTCTCTTCAGAAGTGAGCCTGATTTTGCACTCTCTAGCCTTAGTAAATAAACCCCATAGAATGATAGATGCAAGGTGTAAAACATTGATTTCCATGAAAAGGTTCACTTTCACAAGCATATCTAAAAACCATTGTAAAACCATTGAAAAGTCTTCACATTCCTGATTAGGAAACATAACTATTAGACTGACAGAGCGGTGTACACAGTGAGAAGCAATACCATTTTTCAGCCATGTCTTCGTTGTGTAATAACCAATAGGGATACAAAGTAGCAGAGGTGAATTGCATAATGAAGGCCTTGGCAATACTAGGAATAGGAGCAAAGATGTATGGCCTGGGGCTGCAGACTAACATTATTTTATATTAGAACCATTTCATATTCAAGTCCATAATTGATAGCGCTGATGCATCTAGAAAAAGGCCCATAAGGTTTCCTGTCAATCACCTGGCAGTAACTCTTTGAACGCTGGGAGGAAGATGGAACAATAAAGTGAGCCTTGTGTCAGTTTTTTTAGTGCAGCGCCTGCAGCTATCTCTCAATGACAGTGCAAGTGGAGACCTTCAAATTCTAATCCAGCTTCTCCAGCGTCAATGAGGTATTAATTGTCAATTGGCGGTGTTAATGCTGTGGTATACAAGGCACGTGTATATTTGTAATGGGCTGTTTGTTTTTGGGTTGCTTTTTGGTGTGTTTGCTAGGGGTCACTTTAGGGATAACTGCCTTTGTGGATGCTTAAAGAGCACATTTAACTGGACTTAAAAGCTCCAAATGTGTAATGTTCTTCACAGGTAAATCAGGTGACTTGGCACATGCAGAGGGCTCTCTGTATACATTCAAGTGACAATGCTGAGTGGCTATGTGTAATGCGGAAGGAAGGAGAACATGCTCTCTATTCACATATGTAGCGCATTTTTTTTTCTTCACTTCCACATATGGCTGCCATTAAAGAGAACCTGCTGCTTTGCTCTTCATGGGCATTAGCACAGGTTTATTTTAAATACTATTTTAAATACTACTGTAGTTAAAGAAAGAAATTCCAAGTGCACACAGCTTGGTATTATGCAAACGTTACCCTTACTGAAGTAGTCCTTTAAAGAAACTCCTAAAAAATATTAAAGGAGGAGCCTGCAAAAATTTTTTTTTTACTATCTACCTGTTTCTCCTCCAGTGTCTGGGACCTTTGTTCTTTTGAAGAGCTTTCATGTCCAATCCAACACACTTTGCATGTCTGTGCCTCCTGCAGCACCTGTGGATCCATCCAGTGGCCCTATTTCACTAGCGTGTCCTGTAGTGATTTATTAAAGTCAAATAGACTGTGCACTTTGTAAAATGCAGTTGTACTCTGCAAGTGCAGTTGCAACAGAGCTTAGTAAATGAGGTAAAGCTTCACTTTTCAAATAATACCCAATCACGTGCAAGGAAAATGAAAAAAAAAAAACAGCATTTTTGCTGGAGTGGATGATGGAAGTTAGCAGAGCTTTCCCTCATTTACTAAGCTTTGGAGCAACTGCACTTTGCAAGGTGCACAGTCTACTTGCCTTTAGTAAATCAACCCCACAGGGGCCAGTAGACAGAACCATAGCTTGCTGTGGGGGACCACAAAGGGTATTCAGATGGCATAGCTCTTCAAGAGAGATATGTTTTGAGACAAGGGTAACAGTTCAGGTAATTGTTAATTGCCAATTTTTGCCTCTTTAATTTTTAGAGGGCTACAGAGTTGCTTAAAATGTATTAGGTTATTTGAACGTGGACATGTCATTACAATGATCAGAAAGTGTAAAATGTAGTAACATACTGTGGAAGCTAAAATAATAGGTTTAGCAAAGTACAAAATAAACAACAGTACTGCCACACTATCTACATATTACTGCTAATGCATTGACAACGTTATAGAATTTAAACAGAAGCATCAATTCCCTAGAATGTGGGGTGCTAATAATAAACAGTTACAATT
Organism: Lithobates sylvaticus; assembly: GCA_028564925.1. NCBI lineage: Eukaryota > Metazoa > Chordata > Amphibia > Anura > Ranidae > Lithobates > Lithobates sylvaticus. The sequence continues at coordinate 186,785,276 of CM053029.1, read as the reverse complement.
TGCCTTCATAGATCCTCATACTTATGTCCAACTGCCAAACAAACAGAACAATCTCTATTTCCATCTAGTGGTCATGGTGAAATTTTGATAACAAAACTTGCATCTACATATCCCTCAAACTGTACAGCACTATATTTTCCACATATAAAATGCTAACAGCTTCCAAATAGTGACTAAATCACAGACAATAAAGGTGGCTGGTACTGAAGGCTTGGGATTCTAACAAGGATGGATGGACCTAACGTCACAAGGTCTGCATGACGTGTACAAAAGAATGTTCACCTAAATCTCCAAATTTACTGAGATTAGAAAAAAGTACACTGCAAGGGCAAGGGACACACCTTGCCACACCACAAGTTCTATAGAAAATAAAAAATATTAAACACAAAATGACTTGTTAAAACCATAAGTACTTTATTCACCACTTCTTTTCCATTATACTGTTGTTACAAAATAACAAAATAGTTTAGAGTTTGGATAAAATGTTTAGTGTAGATAAACACTTATGGTATTTGAATAGTACATTTTTTAAATGAAGGTCTCTAAATGTATAAATCCATTCCGTCATATCCGCCTCTTGGCAATTCTATGGGCTAGCTTTTCTGGGCAAATTGAGGTAGGTCGCCAAGTCTTTCCTCAACCCTCCCCAATTGCTTGGGTTTGGTAATGGTATTCAGAATGTGCTAAAACATGTTTATAGCCAATTTGAACACATATACTACTAGGGCCTAGGGCCAAGACAAAAAAAACAGTAAACCTAGCATGTAAAACTAGAGTACCCAGAGGAACACCATGTAAGCAGAGGCAGAATATAAAAAGTCCATGTAGATAGTGTCCTGGCCAAGAATCAAACCAAGGATTCAAGGCCACTAATGTGCCAACCACTAAGCCACTGTGCTGCCAAAGAGCATTAGACCAGAAGATGGGATAGCTAAGAGGGAAGTGGGATAGTTCCTCGAAATGAGGGACAGTTAGGAGCATGGTCCACCTTCTATTTCTAATAAAAATATTGCTAACTTCAACATTATCTACCAGTTTTTGGCATAGCTCCCAACTTTCTGAGATGAGAAAGAGGGAGACATTTTAACACAGAGGATGTGAGCAAAGTACACACCCCTAGGTATGCCATTCGCAAAGAATTAATACACATCTGATTGGTTAAACCCACAAATATTTTTTTACTACTTTCCTTTATAGTGGCTTTTAAAAAAAAAAAAATGGTATTATTTTGAGGTTGAATGAAAGGTGTAGTGTGGTATAACACTTTGGTAGTTAAATAGTGTGTGTTTTTACATCAGAGCAAAAAAAAGGGAAAAACGGAGGAGGAACGATGGATGGAGGTATTTGGTTCCAAAAGAGGCACAGTCCCTCCAAATTAGGGAAGCTGAAAGCTATGGTTTTAAGACTAATAGGGCATGCTGGGAGTTGTAGTTACATTGGCCATTGAGCTATAAATTGTTCTTTTCTAGTCCTAGAACGTGCCACTGAAGAGGCTCTTGCTGCACAGGGATTATGAGCTAAGACATTGTGAATAATGCATTATAATCTCTAGCTATGCAATGCCAGAGTGCTATTGTGGCTATACTGTATTTTTCAATTACCGCTCATGTTTGCTCCTTAGTAAGCCAGCTTAATTCCTTACAAAGCCAAAACATTACAGCCTGTCCCAGGGCTGGAAAAAAGGAACAATCTTAGCGCCCTTGTAAATAGTTTAGCCTCCAGCAAACTTAAATCCCCAAACACCAAGCAAATCCCTTTCTAGGCTTATAATATGGAGTAATATTTATTCCTGAAAAAAATCTGTTCTCTTAATCTCCTCTATAGGTCAGGATTCCTTAGTCTAACAAAAGGAAATGAAATCAGAACATGTGACATGAAAACATATCATTACCCTGCTGACAGATTTAGTGAGCAGAATAAACTAGGAAGTGTGATAAACCAATCTTCATGTTACAATCCTGTTTAATATGATGTCGCAATATGCAAACATGCACTGTAACCAATAGCAGTAGGCAGTTATTCTCTTGTGATTACACTGGCACAACTACAGGGGGCCACCAAAGCCATAGATCTCAGAGAGACAGCTTTGACCATGACTCCATGTCAATGCACAATAAAAGTATTGTACTGATGTTATTATTAGATGGCAGAGGATTTGATGCTCACTTTCTCAGTAAGGAAAGCCCAACCAACGTTTTAGAAAAGACATATCCCGCCAAGGCTGTAACTATGTGTGATGGGGCCCCATAACAAAATCAGAAAAAAAGGCCCCTGCCTCTTTAATCACCATCTCAAAGGCAATTCCTCTAGTCATGGAGTGAAAAGGCCTTTAGAGTAATTTTCAAATCTTATATACATTAATTATATCCCAGTTTACTTGCCAAATGCTACTGCTCCCTGTTTATATTTCTGTGCAGCCTGACATCACTGGGCTACCTGTGCTTATGGGCACCAAAACAGTCGCATGGTCTGCTATGGCTATGGCTACATCCTTATCTCCCAAACCTCTTGTCACAACCAAGCAATCAGAGCTCAGATGTGCAATTAGAACATTTTTACACAAATCTTTGATGACACCTTCAGCAGTCTATAAGGGCTCAACTGAAGGATCCAAAATCACATCCACTTGTTCTCATTAAAACATTAGAGCAACTAAATGTCTGCATGTTTCTGGAATCAGGAAGTAGAAAAAACAGAGATATAACCAGTCATCTGCACTTTATCAATACTGGTCTTGACACCATTGTGTTTTAATATAGGTGACAATAATTTATAACAATTGTTATTTAAACATTAAATACAGTACCTCCATAGTGAACTAAATGTTGTAGCGGCACAGTGGTGTAGTGGTTAGCACTCTCACCTAGCAGTAAGAAGGGTCGCTGGTTCAAATCCCAACCATGACACTACCTGCCTGGAGTTTGCATGTTCTCCCTGTGCCTGCGTGGGTTTCCTCCGGGTACTCTGGTTTCCTCCCACAATCCAAAGACATGCAGGTAGGTTAATTGGCTTCTGTCAAAAAAAATTGGCCCTAGTATATGAATGGGGACCTTGGATTGTGGGCTCCTTGAGGGTAGGGACCAATGTGAGTGTGCAATGTACAGGGATAGGGACAGTTGTAGACACTCGCTCAGGTTGAACTGGATGGACTGGTGTCTTTATTCAACCTTACTAACTATGAAACTATGAAACTAAGTATGAATTTATAGATTTGAACTTACTGTCAATTCTTTATTTATTATTTTATTTATTTTGCTGTCTGTGTCCCATTGGAGAGATTTCCCTTCACTTCCTATGCAGTAGAGACAACAGACATAAAAAGTAAATCTCTCCAAAGTGAAGAGGAATCACCTTTTGGGCAGTTGTCACTGAAAAGGATGTCCATATTCTAAGACTTTTTCCTCACACTCTGTTTCAGTGACACCTTGAAACATATGGAATTCTATCATCTTCTGCATTCACCAGGACAGAGAGGGTGAATTTGTTCAGTGGGAACACAAAAAAAATCCACAAAGAAAAACCGACAGGGGTTTTAACACGTCTCCACTCTATTGAAAACTAAAAAAAATTAATTGGCTTCACCCACACCTTAAAAGAAACATATACTAAGAGAATATGGGTCAGCCATTGCTAACTTTTCCTGAAAATGCTAGTTCAATGGCTGTGACGGTGATCCGATGGCTATTATTACAAGGAGGTCAGCAATGGCATCCACTTAATGTGGCCATACACCGGTAGATATTCATATGGAAATTCTAATCAGTACATTTGATGACTTAACTATGTAGTTCAAAGTACTTCAAAAAACATTTGCTTTCAACATTGGATTGTGGAGTGAATGGACTTTCCCCAATACAAAGCTCTTTCACTGGTAGAAATGTTCCTTTTGAATATTCTCAGCACTGTGGTTAAAAAAGAACATCGATTAAACCCCACTAACTATTAGAAAATGAAAATGATTGACATGAAATATTTTAAAACAAAATTCTACTAGTGTATGGCCAGCTTTACTCTCAATAAGGATATCAGGAGGGACATTAGCAGAGGAACCAGAGACAGAGTGATTCTGGTCCTAAGGCCCCTTTCACATGGTGTGGATTCCATTGCGATCAGCAGGGGAACTCTGAGTTGATCCCCCACTGACCGGAGCAGAACAGGGAGGATGACAGATCCGTGTCTGCTTAGTTCTTTCAGAGTGGACATGGCAGAGCCAGCTTTGCCCTATGGGCGACCAGGAATAAACAGACTCCAGTGTCTGCTTACGCCACTGACCCACTCCGCCTAAATGGAAGAGGATGTTTAGCGGACCCGATCGGAACTGGAGGTAGGCTAGTGTAAACAGACACAGGTCCATCTACACCTGTCTGTCTATAAGAATGCATGGACCTTCAGATCAGGTCTGCCTAAAAAAACTTACAGGTGGACCTGATCAGAACGGCCGAGTGATAGAGGCCTAAAGAGAAACTGTTCCTCCAAATGAGGTGTAGCTGGATTGTGTCATTGGAATAGCAGGCCTGGGAAATGGGTAAGTGGCAAATGTCCTCCAGGCTACCACTATTTCTACAGAGATTGGGTATCACAGAAAAAGGTGAGAAAGCCCTTAGCATGATGTACCTACAGATTCACACATTGTTCTTTCCATTGCCCTTCTGAATAAGCCTGCTACTACACTTTGTCAAATAACTAACCTTTAATCGTAATGTTTTAAATATTATCCATGAGTTTAGTACTGTTGTAGTGAGTTCACCTCTCACTTATTACCAATTATTCTACACTGGGTTTCTTTTCTCAGTTACTCCATTTTTGGGAAGTGTGAATAATTCCTAGTTAATGTCATGTTAATGAACAACTGCGGACAGCTGCTCTAATCACCTCCACAGCTCGCATGCTCGTTTCATCAGGCTCTCTGTACGACGGGAGCTCAGCAGTAGGAGACCATCTATTATCGGGGATGAATAGCGAGGTGAAGAGCGTGAATAACCTTTCATTGCTCTGCTCTTAAGACTCAACTCCTGTTTAAATATTTGTAATAGAGCCTCTTGTCAAATACTGCTGAAATGCATGGAATTAAACTCTAGTATCTCCTCTGGCTGCTTGAAAAATATCACACACACTAAGCGTCTACGCATGGAGCTGTACAAAAGCAAGAGTACTATTAAAACATTTTTTACATTTCCCTTTAGTTTTTTATAGGGTGAGAAAGAAATAGAACCTCTGGGTTTTATAGCTGTCTGTGTCTCCATTTAAGAGACTTCCTCATCTCTTCCTGTTCTAGAAACACAACAGGAAGTGAATAGAAATCTCACTAAAGTGAGGGGAAATCGTGAGATTAGAAGTTACCATTGCCAAGATTTCTCCTGTACTCTTGTTCCATGGACAACCCAAAGATTTTGAGATTTCCTATTATTTTCTGTCCAGGTGATAATGAGCACCAACAGGAACACAGACAACAATTTAAACCTGCAGGATGGCCTAAACCTTCTCTTCTCTATCCAAAACTAGGAAAAATTGTATAAATGGAGTTCTGGTTTAAAGGTGACAACTGATAGGCACTTTTAGCGTGGCAACAACATCGCCACATCGTTTTTTTTATTTATCAACCTGGATTCACCAACGTGCTGACACATAAGTGTGCTCAAAGTATCTATCTTACCTAACCCTTAGGTCCCTGGTGTAGTGCAGACTTGGGGAATAGATGGCTCATTGGCATCAGTGGACCTGTACAGAGAACTGTGCTGCAGCACTCTACAATAATCATCCTTGACATGCTGCTGGCACATCTTCTGCAGCCTGCAATCACAGCGGCAGATCTATGGAAAACTGCAGCCTAGGTTTGACTTCTCAAAAGTGTGAACTAGTCTGACCTTACCTTCCTTATTAAAAATAAAAGGTTGCATGGCTAACAGTTTGGGGAACGTATAATAGCTTGGGTATGAATAGACAGAAGATTAATGGGACAATCCTTATTTTTCATATTCCTACTTACTCATTAGTAAAACCTCCTGTTAGTAAGTTCCTACACATTCCTTATTGTCTATGGTTGTTCCTAAAAGTCGATCTAATCTTCTAAATATACACAATTACATGGTAAATCAGGGTGAAAAATAGATACATGTCTATCAAGTTCAATCAACTTAAAAAATATATCCTCAGCACTCTAATCCTGTGCTGAGAAGGCATGCAACACATGATCCAGTTTTAACTGGAAAAACAAATCTTTTTCTATTCCCAAAAAGCAGTTAGATAACTCCCTGGGTCAACATTCTACAAAAGTAATTATTTTTATTATTAGAAGCTATGGATATTATGGATATATTTAAATAAAACATATAGCCTAGTCTACAGAGTCAACATGAACCAGTTCTTTTGGAAGGCTATTTCACATTTTAAATTAGCTTAATATATATAATATTATAATAGATTTAAAAATAAAAACTTTAAGAAAATGATTTTATCAGTACGTATAACAGAACAGTACTAATTCTTCTAGTGATATAAGTGTCCAATGACTAAGTAAAATTATGGTTGCCAACAAAGTGTTAAGTCAAAGTCTTCTGAATCACATCATACTTTCTTTTATTGTTTTGGGTCATCTTATATGATATGCTAGTTCTTATTCCATATACCACTTACCACTATGAATATGTTGGGTAACTGGATCTAAGTTGTTCTGAAGAAACATTCTGAAGAATGTTTTGATTAGATGCTACAAAATATGACTATAGATATTGTAGAACTATCAAACATTACATATATCCGAATCAACGTTGAATTTATTTTTCCTAACGCATACACAGATACATTTGCATCCTTCAAGGCACAATTTTCTTAAAAAGGATTAGCTGGTGATCAGCTGATACGCTAGATTTAGTCAGGCCAAAGATGTTTTAGGTCCATTAGTCGTGCCCCAACTCCTTCCAGTTTCATACAAAATAACTGTAATCTAGCTACAGACCTATGATGAGCTACTAGACATGTTCCTCTGTTCCCATTTCCTCTAGACTCTGCATCTCATTTACTGTAATGCAAAAGGCAAATAAAGAGTTAAAATCTGAATGCCTTGAAAAAGGTCAATGACTTTTTAACAGTCACCTCCATGTGACGGATGCTCCATTCACTGCAAGAACTGCGTAACTGTGACAGATCTTCCCCCTTGGTGATGAAATATAATCAAAATGTCTTGTAAGCAAAATAGTAATTATTAGGAGCATAAACCTTCCAAGTTGTTGCCGGCTCACAAGGGTTTCCAAATAGCTAATGCTGCACCAAGGGACTCATAACTCTTTGTGTGCCTGTTCGGGTGGGCTAATTCAGACTGGTGCTTTTTTCTTTTCTTGCGGTGACAGCCACATATTATGCTAATAAAAAGATATATGATTGTAGAATACAAGTCAGCATTAGGGAAGTGGCAGGCTCTGCAAGCTTTGTTCGGCGGCTGTACAGTTTTGGTGATAACTGTGACGTTCTGAAGTCTGAAATGACTTCCTGGATCATACAGGGTTCAGCTAAGAGTCACTAATTCTGGGCAAAATCTGGTAAAAACTTTTCCTGTTATTATGGATAGCGTGAGGAAGGGTTAGAACTTGGGTTTTTATTTGTTTTTGCTGCTTTGCCTCAATTTCTTGGCAGCTGGGGCATTTTGTTTCTCTTCTAGAATAGCAAAGGCTACTTTTTCAGGTTTACATTATTGTCTTCCCTTCCTGCTGAAGACACTTCCTCAAATTTCCTGTTCAAGTGACGGTGGATGACAGGAAATCAGGGGAAATCTCTCCAAGACACAGACATTTTTAAAAACTCAAGCACGAGCACAACCTCTCCCCCCATTCCCACTTTATCTGGGGTTACACATCCACCTTAGAGGACATATGCACACGGGCATTGTTATCAAGCACTGTCTTTCACATTTGAGTAGAGAACTTGTCAAACTTATGCATTTGATTGCAAAACGCAGCAAAATGTTGCTTTGGACCTACTTTGGCTGCACTGCAAATGCATCTCAATAGGACATACTGCATCCAAAAAAACACAGTTAAAACAGGTCAAACGAAGGCTCAGAGCTGACATCCACTCTGGACCTGCAGGAAAACAACACCTGTCTACTCAACACTTAAGGTGTTGAATTCCTCTTACCTTGCCATGCACACAGACATGCACATTTGTAGGACTGTACTGTTTTTTTATTTGATGGACCATAGACCTGCTGCAATCTATCCAGCTGCTAGCTCCTCCCCCAGCCCAAGGCACTGCTGTCTGGTCTAGATATACCTTGCATTATATCAGATCAGTGTATTCTGGAGCCCAGTACTTGATTGCGCAGAACTATTTGCTTCTGGTTTCCTCTTTCTTCATGGCCTTTGACACATAACTCTAACTTGAGGTGATTGTACACATAGCTCTAAGAAACACATGACAAACTGCATTGCCTTATTGTACTGGCATAGAGATTTGCCAATCTGCAATAAGCAACACGCAGTGGGTGAGGTCAGGTTGTTTACTCCAAAACATAAACCAAAAAATGTGTTTAAATGTTTCAGTTACTTTATATAGCTGTGTGTGAGCAAGGCAGATTAATATCTCACATTTTCTTGCAAGGTCCATATTAAACTACTGCTTTTCACTACTCAAAAGGGAGGGTAATTACACATTTAAAATGGTTACCTAAATCTACTTAGACATAATTAGGCTTAAATCTGTATTGAGAATACAACACATTTATTAGATAAATGTAATTGTTACGTTTTGATATCAGGACTCAGTGACTGTAATGTTATATGGCACCCACGCAAGTGCTGCCGCCTGCAATACAACCAGCGTGACAGTCGTCCATATAGCTGATCTGTATGCAGTCATCAGCTTTGGTGGCTTTCATTCACAGAAGCTCAAGAATGCATAAGAAACAGCAGTGTACTAGCATATTGCACGGCTATTAAATGTAAGCAGCAGTCAAATGCAAAAAACAATAATCAACACACAAAAAAAAAAAAAATCATAACAGCAATAGAGAATACAGTATTTCCTTTGCTTAATATATATGCAAATTGTATAGCTGTTTTTTTTTTTTGATTAATATTACTATGAACTCAAGTTTTTATGAATGGTAAAAAATACATACATATTATATGTATTTTTAAAAAAATGCCTTTAGATATATTTTAAATATATCTAAAGGCATTTTTTTTTTTTTATGAATAGAGAAGGGAGGAGCTACAGACAACTTTCAGAGTTTCTTTGCTGTCTGCATCCCATTGGGGTGCTTTCTTTATTTGTCCTGTAGACTAGACACAAGAGGATGTGAGAGAAAATTTCTCCAAAAGGAGGAAAGTTCTGAATTTGATCAGAAAGAAAGCAATAGACTAAATTAAAGGCTTACACCAACAGGCGTTAAGTTTGTGTTGATGGGTAACTTGCTTTTAGGTGCATTCAACTTGTATTTCATATCAGTTTATATTTGTTTGGGATGATTCTGAGATCATTTAGAATTAATTGATTGGTGCGTTTGACATGCATTCAGCCTCCTTATGACCTGCATTGGGTCTCCTTCTAAACGGGCTCAACCTATTTTAATCTACTTTTGCATTCCCATTGACTTCAATAGAGAGAGAAGCAACCCAGACAAAGGCCAGTTGAGACAGGTCCTGGGGCAACCCACCATCAGCAACTTTTGGTGTGGCCGGTATAAATTAAAGTGACAGTGTTAGCAATAGGAATGTGAGGCTGGTATTCTTTTCCCAGAAAAGGTGACAAATAATAAATTTAGTCAATAAAAAAGTAGACAGAGAAACAGGTAGCTTATAAGATTATAGCTGAACATATAATCATGTGACCCATCTGAACATCTGCCGAAGCCCTTCTACCTATAGAACTGAATTTACCTAAATTGTCAAGAGAACCACCACGATGGCAAACAAAAAACAAAACGTTTATTTTCATAAATTGTAGGTAAACACCGCCTGCTACCTATTATGCTGCAATCAATTAGAAGTTAGTTGCATTTAGTAACTCATTGACCACCATGCCAATTGTGAAGACTGTGCAGCTGTACAAGGGCCCTCTAAGACATAGGGGCCCATGTATACTGTGTGTAAGTCAAATGGGTTTTAAGAATCCCCTCGTTCCGTCTTGTAAACCTGTACACAATTAATTTCTGTCTAGTTGTCAATCAATATCCAGTGCATATGTGTTTTTACATGGCCAGTAGCCCAGTACTTGGTCTTTCACAAGGGCTCTTGGTGATTCTGTCCACCACATTTTTAACTTGCGGGATAAACATGACTGGAATCCGATAAGGCCATATGGGTTAGTCTGGGGCCATAGGCACCCTTTGCTTTAGCATTGTAGGTGCATCTATGATGCACAACAGAGGGACACAGGCTGAATTTGTGCTACCAGAGTCTCAGACAGAAGACGTAGATCTAAAAGCACCTCTGCCCCTTCTTGGTAGGTTTGATATCTAAATAGCAATTCTCCCAGCCCCCTCCCCAGACACCAGCTGGCTCCTGGTGATCTCCTACAACTGATACTCAGGACTTCTGCCCCACAGATGGATCACATCATGAGCCGATCACTTGTGTGGTTATAGCTTCAAGATGACAGCAGCATTTAGCTAAATTCACAGAAGCCCCAGCTGTTGCTGGCCCCTGGGGCTCCCATCCCAGGCATAATACCTTCTGCAAATGAGAAACTTGCTGTGATTTCTTTATGACTTCTACTTGCAGTGCAGTGGGAAATAAAAAAAATAAAAAAAGACCATCAACAATTACAGTAAACAACAAAAACTAGGCATATCTTATACTAAAGGAACACACATACAAAAATGATCACATATTGGGAATATATTGGAAATATATTGATTAATTTACTATTGAAAAGCACATATCCTTCTTGAGGTTAAGGTTACCAAAGTGAATATACTTGTAAATGGCACACTAAACATACTCAATTTAAGGGCATATTTCAGTTTTGGGAGGATATTCTGTATTACGTAACCCATTCTTATATTTCTGATAGAAGGGGGTCTCAAGCTACCTGCTGGATTTTGTGTTTATATTATAATTTTGTGAATGAAATAAGATGAGTGACACTGTTTGGCTGGGAGATTGGAATATCCAGAAACCCCAGCAGGAAGATCACCTTACGGGAATTTCCATGAGATTAAGGTATAAGTATAAGGTATATAAGAGATAAGGTAGCCAATTTATTGAACAAACCAGCAGACTCCATATATATATTTTACTAGTTGGGCTGACCCTTTTGAAACTGTGATGTCAAAACATGAAATGCCCTCAGTGGCTTGCTAGGGGTTGCTATTGTATTGACTGTGTTTTTTTTCTCAGCAGTTTTTCTAAAATCGGGGATTACACTGTCTCTCTGCACTCACCACTGATCTGCCCTAACACCAGCCATGGTATATAGCAACCAAATTAGTAAATCAGTTGTGCGCTAGTCACAAATAAGTGAATGGAGGAGAACAAGGTCCTTTCTCAGGTTTCATGTGTCAATTTGTACAGTGCAGAACAGTACAATTCTGGATGTAAAAGGAGGAAGATACATTTATTTTTCCGCAAAGGCTACTATGCACGCCTTATGTTAGTTAGTTACATATAGTCACGTAGTAGTTGTGTATTGTAGTACATCCCCATTAATGCCATAACACAGACAGGTTACATTTGACAATGCAACTAAACTGTTAAACATGATTTCTGATTGGTTTCAAGTTATTTGATCATATCATACCTCCTTGTGATGTCCTATTAAATAATTCCATATTTGTAAATAAAACTGATGTCACATCAACCTTCACTTCCCCAGTGTTTAAGGACTTTAATTTAGTCTTTAGTGTGCTGATTGTGGTTTAATGTGCCCTACAGGAATCTGAAGAGCCACTGGCAGGATTATTAAACATGCTCACTGCAGCACACAATCAATGGCCTGAAACAGATGACATTACCATAGAGACCAGCAGTGTGAGGAGACTGACAGATGGAATTGCACTGCAAGATCTTACCATGTACTAGATAATATCCATACGTAGACCTCACATTGTAGAAATTGTCATTTCCACCCCAGCCTGTGTTCATATGAAACACCCATTTGGGGTTTAGGTAAATTAGCAAAAATCAAATTTTTTTAATCGGGTGTTTGAAGTGAACATAAGCTGGCTAGAGTGAAATTTACTCCACTGTTAAATCAGTAAAGCAAAGTGTAAAAATCGGATTCCTAGATGTGAGTAATCCTCATCAGGGCTCATTAACATCATAATGCACCGCAGTGCACACAGTTCTCTATGTTGAGGTGCGTTGGGTACTGCTGCATTTTTTTGCAGAGCACAGCAACACACATTGTGCATTGTGGTGTACTGCATCAAAGGTGCCTTCTGGAAATGTGTTTGGGTTGTGTACAGAGCATTGTGGTTGTGCGCAGGTGTGTTGGTTGACACTGTTAATGTGCACTACAGATGTACAGAGCATTGTGATGTAAGGAAAGATGTTACTCCTGCCTATACAGAGACTTGTAAAATGTGGACCCACATTGCAAAGGGACCAAAAACTTTTCAGGATCTAAAAAGGCAATAAAAATTTCTAAGGCTGACTTATAAAAACTAGAGGAAAATATGATTCCACCAAGTGGTATGCTTTCCTCCCAGTATTCAAACACATACTGGAAATGTATTTTAGTGTTTGTAAAAGTGAGGCAGGGACATTAGATTATGGGCTCTATGAGGGACAGGGACTGATATGGATTTGTGTAAAGGGCTAGGTAATATATCAGCGCTATATGGAAGGGAGGAATAAATAATCAAGGGTCTGATCTTGTTTCAAATGCAATAATTAAGGCTGGGTTCACACTATCTTCGCATGCGGCTCACAGCAGGAGTCTAGTGCATCCCCGTTCACCGTTTCAGGTCCGATTTCAGCCCAAATTTGTGGCTGAATTCGGACCTGAAATGGACCAAAAGACGCACCGGATAAGCACCGGAGATATGTGAACTGGCTCCATAGAGAGCCAGTCAAAATCTCCTGCTATTGCAAATTGGATGTGGGGAACCCGCATCCAATTTGCAATAGAGTGAACTCAGCATAAGGGATCAGTCCTTTAATACAAAAAAGTAGGCTTCCAAGTAAAGCCATGCAATGACAAATACTGAATTTACATTAAAAACATGTTAATAGTGTTTTAAGAACCAAAAAAAAAAATAAGGAAAAAAATCTTGAAAACCTGGGACTGTGCCTCTAAATCAGAGACACATGATAAGAATGGTTATCTTTCCTCAAATGTAAGCGCAATCACCAACCAAAACATAGTTTTCCAAGATTCCCCAGGCCTTATAAAAACTGCTTTAAAACGCCAGCTTTGGAGACGAGGGAATATTAGACCTTTATCTCCAGCTTTATAGTGAATTAAAAATGAATAAGGCAGCCAGTGCCTGTTACATCAGGTAAGAAACAAGTGGGGAAACAGAAAAGAGAATGCTATATATTCTTTTTTTTTATTATTTTTACTTCTTTTGAGACAAGAACTGAGAAAGCAGCCAGCTCAGCTGTGGTCTCATGGGACAGAGCTGTGATTCGGTGACCCGCAGCAAAGACGTAGAATCTCCCTGGAAGTCACGTTTACATTAACGCAAACAGCAGAGTGAAAATATTAGCAAAATAAAACATGTGCGCTTCCTCCTAACCTCCTCCTGTACTGGAACCTTTGTGCGGCAATCAGTCGTCAGCGCACTTCCACATCCACCGAGTTTCATTGCTACTAATTTAGCGAGATGAGATGTCTTCTGCTGGGTTCATCCTTCTGCAAATAGCCCCACAGGGGATTTCTTAGCGATCAAACTCCCCAGCTGCCAATCTCCTCATTCCTGGTGAATTTTCTCTGTGTGGAACTGGATTTACACTTCCCATCTCCTGAAATTCTTTGTCAGACTGAATACTGTAAGATGTGTAATGCAACAGGCAGAAGCCTTTATGTTATCTATGCGAGGAATAGCGAACAAGCTGAAATGACATGCTACTTTTTACCATGATCGGATGTTTATATATTTTTTTTGCTGGCAGCAGGCGGTGCCAGCGAATGATCCTACTGAAAATTCTAAAATTACACTGTTATAATATTTTGGCGTTAGGAAAATGGTCCTTTCACACCTATAGGACTGCAGTAAAAAAAATATGTATTTTATAGTTTTTATAAGGCCTGGGAATCTTGGCCTATAATACATTGAAGAATCCATTCAAAACAAGTAGTGTGCTGCTATATCTTTTTTCACTACACGTTAGAAGACCCACATAGTTCTTAAAATAGATCTATACGCAATCTTTAAGTATCTTTTCAGCTTTAAAATGCTTATGGAATTTCAAAAACTGATTTCAATCTTTTAAAATCTGCAGCTTTCTTCACAATATTACCTGGTGATCCTACCATGAAAGCTTTTGCTTATGTACTTCCCTAATCCCTATGGGTGACAACTGTCTCCCAATTGTGTTCTTGTGTTGTCACATGCTCCCAAGGTTGAGAATGCAAGTTGCTTAGTCCACCATTGTTACTATCAGTAAATTGGTCCAACTAGTGACTTCCATCCAACACTAGATCCAGTGCATGTAGACAGAAAATGGCTACAAAAAGTTGCAAGAGATCAATAGCACTGAGATGCAACAAAGGATGAAAAAATAGTATTTTATTTAAAAAATGCATTTGTTTTTGACACTTTAGCAAAGGAAATGCCATCCATTTAGGATATGAATCTACTTTAAAGCTGAAGTTTAGGTATGAATATTTTTGCATAGTTCCTCCTTTGTGTTGGACAAGGTGGAGATTGTGATATCACCACCCTGCCTTCCAAAGAATGTAAGGCTTTAATGAAAGCCTTGCGTTCATTAAAATTAAAAGGGAAGTGTTCTCTGAATGGTGCTCATGCTGAGTGACCTGCCTCCTGTGTTTACAGTAAAGCTGCTTGGAATGGGACCTGGAAACTAGCGGTGATCACTAGTGCCTATTACAGTTATTACATTGGTCCATTTCAAAGCATGTTTGTGCCCTTAAGCGGTAGGGTTGACACCTTTTCTGAGAAAAAAATGCATTGGCAACAAGTCCTGTTTTTGCCAGCAAGGCCAGTAAAGGGTTGGCCAAGTGGCAACCATACACAGCATTTTTATATATTTTAAACACAAAGGCCTTAGGCCTGAAAAGAAAATCCTGATGTCTACAGAAACAAGTTTTACAAAAAAAGAAAACTGTAAAGTGATTGGTTGTTGTCGGCACATATCTCAGACTTTATATACACAAGGCTCAGCATCTTCCCACAAGGCACATAGCCTCCCCATAGTCCCCCCTGAGGCACCGGTTCCCATCTTGGCATTGTACTTTGGATTCTTTACATGGAGCAATGCTCCTCATTCAGCCTGCAGTCAAATAGCATCCCACTATAAATGGGCACCGAGGGATTAAGCCATCCCTCAGCTTGCCTTGGCAGAGTCCTTTATTATATACAATATTTACTTCAGGGGAAGTCTTGGCGTTTGTCATATTTATCTTGCTGAGAAATGGCCGGTGAGAGAGCCGCTTGGCTTCCTAACACAGCTCAGCCTTGTGCGACTGATTGAGCTGCTGAACTGTGTAATTCAGGCACCTCTATACAGGAGCAACATTTGTCTCCTGCTTTATTAAACCGCCATAAAACCATTTCTCTGGGCTCATTATTGAAGCCGGTGTGTGAGAAGCAGCTTATGGCTCGTATAGGCCCAGGATTAATCCCCGCTGCCAGGAGCTTGTGAACGACACAGCCTGACATCCCGGTTCTGAATAAAAAGCTGACCCTGGATGGCTGTTTTATGGGTTACTCAAATAATTACAGCAATTAGTTATTTTTATGGGTCTCTGTCAAGATACTCAGCAAATTATTACATGTGCACAAAGAGCACAAGAAAAAGAAATTTGTTATGCTGTATGCACATACACATATATATGTAGTGCGAGAGCGAGAATTTGACTTAAAGCCCAGCTGTGGGCTCATTCAATTCAACCAAGTCTGGAGTTGGGCTCACACTATATGGTACATAGATCTGAATGAAGTGTAATTGTGTGACATTTTAAAAAAGTAAAAAAAAACAGTGCTATATGTTGTAACAATGCATTTCACCGCCCCTACACAGTACACACCAGCTTGAGCATGTTTTAGCTTGCGGGCTGGCGTGAATGAGCCTTTATTAATGGAGATGTTGGCGCTGATCTCTGCACCATTACATAGTTATGCCCCCTCAGGGGCAGGCCCATGATGCCCTGCCCTCAGTCTGTCCTCAGTTTTCCAGATTGAACGACACCAAGCGTCTTTCAACTCAGAGGACTGAGGACATCTTGTGGAAAAAGGAGAGTACTGTGGGGAACAGCTCTGGATTGACACTGAATATTACAGCCTGAGCTCCTTTTCTTGTTTAGACTGGTGTTGTGTTTTAAGCTATCACTTTTCTAATTTGGGACCTGCCTGCCTGTATTAATAGGTAACCTGTTATAGAATTTCCTGACATAGGTCTAAACTTACTAGCTGCCTGGCTTTGTCTGATTTAGTTTTTTTATTAGAGACATGGAAGAAGTATCCAGCAAGGGAAGAAAAGGTGAGAAAATTAGAACTTTGTACTTGTTTAAGGACATTGACTCAATTGAAGCTGGAGAATTAACATTGCATGCAAGCAACTACCAGTATTAGAGGGAGAAATACAATGGCAGCCCTCTCTCATGATGGGCTTCCTGTAAACTTTTTGACAAACCCGAGCACAGTTATGTTACATTTTGAAATATACAGATCTGCTCCTTTTGGGCCCCAGACTTTGGACTGTCCACATGAAATGTATAATGACCTATGATTGTCATTTGCCAAAATATTCTTATATTTAGCAATGTGAGCCAGTGATAACTTTAAATAACATCGAATGGCTGAAAATATTGATCATTATGGGGAATGTATTATTATTATGACTTAGTAAACTCCCACTGGTTTGGCCAGAGTGATGTCATTGGAGAAGGACAATGACTGGTCCACTTTGAAACTAGTTGAATGGCAGAAGTAGAGCATGGAAAAAGATAACAATGCTGCGCTCATCACATTTGTTCCTCCACATTCCTGGAGTTTATTCCTAGAGAAATAAATAGTATATCATTTATCTATTCAGCACTCCCCATACACAAAATCTATTTTTGAATATTTCTTTTGGGTGGGGAGGCATTTTGAGCAAGTCACCAACACATAGCACTTAATCTGCAGACTGATTTTGAAAAGTACATTATTTTCCTAGCTGAATTTAAAAGGCTTTTTCCTTTTTTACTGTTTATCATAAAATAATTATTTAAACAGCAAACAGGAATTCACATGATACATAAAACAGCTGGATTTGTTTAGCTCTTTTACATTGGGAGAACCATATCCAGTTATTATAATCACCTACTTCCAGTCACCACCAGCCAGTGTGGCAGGGCTGGTTTTAAATGTTGCAATACAAAATAGACCCACAGATGGCTCCATAGGGTATTAATAACATGTAGAAAACTAGGTCTTCCTGACCTTGTCCTTGCAAACAAGCTAAGTCATCACCTTTCCTATTAGCCACACTCTCACTTCAGCTCTCCTTCAAGAGTCACACTGACCTAGGAATGTCTCATAAAATGAGGTCTCCGTAGAATATAAAAAAGAATATCTGTAGACTTTGAGCCAATAGCCACTAAACATTTTAACTGAGTGTGCCATTTTGGGCCGGCTTGTGAAACTTGTTAAAGAACCAACGAGCCTTGCCAGCTGTAGACTGCAGTGGAATAAAATCAGATTTGTACTAAATACTTACAAGGTAGCTATATTTAAACATGCACACAGATACAAAGCAACCTTGCATATATAGATTCTTACTTTGGCTTTTCCCTCCCTGTGATTTGAGAGGTATCATCACAGGCCCAGATTAAACATTGCTTTGTTTACATTCAGTCTGTCGGTATCTGCGCTGTAACTGCAGAGGAGGAGTAAGAACAAGGATGGCATTTACTCCACCCATTGTTTGAATGAAAGTCATTTCTGTTGTAGAGTTTATTTATGTAGTCATTTGAGATCACAAGTTGCTAGGAGGCAGTCCCAGCATAAGTTTAGCTACTATGCAGAAAGCATGGGTCTGCAGATCAGAACTGAGAACAAGGAAGGCATTGGAGATCCCTCTAGATGTGCTGATTTTCACAATTTACTCCCTGGAATCACATGTATCAAAGAAATAGGTGGGGCTTAACTAAACATTTGCAAGGTATGTCTTCTTTCAGAAGTCTGGGATCTCCCCTGATTACAGAAGTGTACTGAGTTCTAGAACTATGGTTAATGGCTCATTGCAGAGAAAATATTACGGTAACTCAAATAGTAATGCAAAATGGATGCCTTATTGTCTACAGTTTCACTACAGACTTAAAAAAAACTAAAGTTAAGGTCTAATCTGGCCTGGGCTTGTAATGACAGCTGTCAAAACACAGGGATAGAAGAGGTAGGAGGTTAGCTTTGAAACATTGGTAGGTATACCTAGATGTATTAAAAGAGCCAATGTGTTTGATTTACTAAAACTGGACAGTGCAAAATCTGGTGCAGCTGTATATGGTAGCCAATCAGCTTCAAACTCCAGCTTATTCAATTAAACTCGGGGAAAAAATTGAATAAAACTGGAAGTTGACTGGTTGCACTAGATTTTGCACTCTCCAGTTTTAGTAAATAAACCCCTATGTATTTAAAAGTAGAGCTATTCTTAAAATGGAACATGTTGGATTAAAGATATGGATTCTACCACTGTGGACATGTTTTTTTAAAAGGGCAAGCTTCAAGGTTGTCATATTTATCCTTCCTTCACTACTTTGTGAGTCATAAACCATGAAGCATACACCAGTGAAGACATCAGATTTGTATAAATTTGTTGCGAGTCAAATAAGTAGTGAAGGCATGACAACATGGCAGCTTGTACAGTATTTTCACAAACAAGTCATCAGTCCCAGTGTTCAATTTTTGTTCTGGTAGGTTTGCGATTTTAGGCAGAAACAGGTAGTGGGATTCTCTAATTCTTTTTTTTTTAATATATAAATAAATCTTTTTATTGATTTTTTAGAGTACAGAACTTCACCCACGCAGGGGTAACCTAGGTGGACTGTTGGAGCATTGTGCAGTCACCAATAACTAAAATACAGAATAAAACAAAACAGAGAAGAAAAAAATGACCAAAAGTGTCTGTGATTGGCTCACCCCGGTACATACATGCAATACATTCAGAGTAACAAACCCACCAGGCTAGACCCGCCCCCACATGCCCTCTCACTATTATAGGATGACATATCAGGCGAATAGAGAAAGGGATTCTCTAATTCTGAGAGTATTTAAGCAGATCGTTTTTTTCAGGTTTATCTGCCTCAATTTTTAATTGTTGAACTGCTGTCAGGATTATTATAAACCTCTCCATCAGAACACTTTTCTACATATTTGGAGGTGTGAAGTAGGCTGTTAAGATTCTAATAAAAGAAAAGAATCAAAACACTAGATTAAGAAAAGCGTCCACTTTGCTCAATGTAAAAAAATGACATCATACTTTTTTAAACTACTGAAAGCTATAAAATTAAAACTAAACACTAGTAAACCATTTCTTAAAATAAGAACTGTAACTGCATAAAGCCAAAAGACCCATGTAGACAAGTGTACTGTGGACTGGGCAGCAAGAGTTAAACATGGCGAAAAGACTGGTTTATGATAAAAGTGTATGAAAGTCTCATCATATATGATGCAGAACACAGAAATGCATTATCACAGCTATGCTGCAGGAGGTGTAATCAGCTGAATATTTTCTTTTAAATGTGCTATATACTGTATCTCTGCAGGTAAGGCAAAGCTGATAAGAAAAGGTGATGCCTAAAAGGAACGGACTAGTGATCTATGGGTCTTTGACTTTTTGGTTTTAAGCAATTAAATGCCACCTACACCTCAAAGAACTTGGTTATCTATATACAATCCCCACAGGGAGACTGGTCACCTGTATACACAGCAGTGTTGCCAACCGTCAGTATTTTTACTGTCAGCCAGTAAAAAATGGTCACTTTTCTCCTGCCACTAAATGCCAGTGACAAGAAAAGGTTGCCAGTAAAATATGTCAATGACGCTTGGCCGAGACCATCCGAGTGCCTGCTACAGTGTGTTCGGGCGGGTCTGGCGGAGGTGGTGCCTGAGCGTGTCACGTGATGTCAATGTGCAAGGGAGCCAAGCGGAGCGGCCAGCACCTCGTGTACAGGTCTGCAGGATGGGAGCAAGGCAAGCCGGGAGCAGGACTGTTAGTACTGGAGTGCACTGAAGGGACCACCTGGCGTTGAGAGACCTTCCTGGGACTCAGGTGGGGACGTGTCCTGTCGTTGAGGTGTCATCGTCATCTGCTGCTGTACACTGCTGTCAGTGTCACTGTGAGAGTCAATTTTATGTGTGTGTGCCACCCAATCTACTTTCTTGCCCTCCTGTCCCTGAGCTACTTACTTACTATATAGAAAATAAAATAAGAAATATCATTTTTGCCTTAATATCCACCATAAATCACATTGCTTATTGCATATTGTACTTGTCTGTAGCCTAAATACTGAATTTGCAATTAAAACTGTAATTTTGTAACTTTTGTAAATGTCAGTAAAAACTTGGCTGTGTCAGTAAATGCTGGGTGTTGTGTCAGTAAATTTTAATCTGGTAAGTTGGCAACACTGATACCCAGATTGTTGGCTAGATGAGGTAAGGCCCCAGCCTATGATGGCAAAATACCCTTAGACTGATTTTTTGAAAAATATCAGCTTGATGTTAAGTTTAAAAAGTTCTGGAGCCACAGAAACCTACTGTCATAGGAAAGCCCGAGTATACATGGCCTGGGGAGCGCAAAACGAAAACCCCGACCTAGTCCCAAAAGGATTTACATGTTGACAAGTATCGATCATTTGTGCCTTCTTCATCCTGATATTTCAAAGGGACACTTGAATTGCTTGCAAGGACTCCAATAAATTGTGCTGTGTGTGGCAGGACTCCAGGAATCTTGCAGAATTCAAACAATTCCAGTGATGCAAAAATACTGCCATAAATCTCTTGCTTGCAAGACTAAAACGGGTTAAACCAACTATGAAACCTCTAGACGTATGTTAATGTGATCACTCCCCCCACCAGCAGGTCACAGCGGGAAATCCACTATGTACTGCAAACCTAAACTTAAAGTGGGGCTGAGTGGGTAGAGGTGAACAGAAGCATTAGATACATCTATTACAGCGGCTGCATTACAAGACGAAAACACTTGTAAGTAAAGTATTGGTGTTTAAAATGATTTGCCAGAGTAGATATTACTTATCACAGCAAGGGGTCGGCAGGAACAGTCATTTTACTTCAACACATATAATTTCTGAATAGGGATTGTTAGCGGGGAGGAGGGAGGGCAGCAGAGAACGCTCTGGGCTCAGCAAACATTGTATGAAATTGCTGCTTCACAGGGAATCCTGCTGTATCTAATAGTATGTTCTATGCTTGTGATAAGCAGAACAGAACACTGCAAGAATAGCCAATCATATTTTAGCTTATACTGCAAGCCTTGAATTTTAAAGAACTTCATTTTTTTTAATTTGTGACTGTTTACACCAAGGCTTTATGCTAAAGGAAGCCTTTCAAAATCTGCTGTAGGAATCATCTTATGCCCCGTACACACGGTCGGAAATTCCGACCCCAAAATCCATCTGATTTTTTCAGATGGATTTTGGCCGAAACTTGTGTTGCTTACACACTGTCGGATAAAGTTGTCAGAAAATCCGATCGTTCGGAACGAGGTGACGTACAAAATGTACGACGGGACTACGTAGAGGCCAGTAGCCAATAGCTTTCGTCTCCAAATTTTTTCTGAGCATGCGTGGCACTTGTATATACAGTATATACACTCACCGGCCACTTTATTAGGTGGACCCTGTTGGTACTGGGTTGGACCCACTTTTGCCTTCAGAACTGCCTTAATTCTTTGTTGCATAGATTCAACAAGGTGTTGGAAACATTCCTCAGAGATTTGGATCCATATTGACATGTTAGCATCACGCAGTCAGCAGCATATCCAGGATGCAAATATCCTGTTCCACCACATCCCAAAGGCGCTCTATTGGATTGAGATCTGATGACCGTGGAGGCCATTGGAGTACAATGAACTTATTTTCATGTTCAAGCTCCAATTCTACCTGCAGGTATCAGAGCTTTTTCCATTTAGAAGGGGCTGAGTTTTGGGCAAAGTGGATGATATAGAAAGCTGCTGCAGGTATGTACAGCTATTTTGTACTTTATACCCATCCACAATTTTTAGTTTTCCTAAAGTGACAGGGTTTCTTTGAGTACGTTAACATGATTAAAGGTTATTTCAGGTTCTTTTTTTTTTTTCTGGTTCTTAAGGATTATTTCCCAGTATAATATAACAAACAAGTATTTTTAACCTGTACTTAATCAACTCGCACATATTATCCTACACTGTAGCAAAATCCTTGGTGGCGGGCACCTCGTGGCGTGCATCTAGCTCCTGCCCTTGCCCCACCATTGAACCTCTGATGACAGGGTCACAGAGACGCTGAATATTGCAACTTCCAGTCACCACACCGGCTCTCTCTGCTCCATGCAAGGCTTAAACACTTGCAAAATGCTGACGTGTTCTCTAAAGGCCTATATTTTATTTAAATGTTATTTCTTTGTCTCCATGAATAATTGATTAAGATACCTGCTAATCTCTGCAGTACCTGGTTGTTTTGTCTTCATTTGAATCATCTTCTAGAATAAAAACTGACTTCGCCTACTGCTAAACTGTTTTGTTGTATTGACAGCTTGTATGTATTTGTGGATGTACTGTCTATATCTACTTACACAGCATAACAAAACAGCAGGGATAAATGACATTAAAAAAGGAAAAGACTGAGTACATTTGTAGTCGAATCCTGTACTTCAATAGAATCAGCTATGGGTTACAAAACACCACACTTGCACAACCATGTTTGCCAATGCAAATTAATCCTTTTTTACGGGCAACTGTGCAAAAACTGCCCACGGTGATAAGTCTCATTGACAGCAGATTTTTTTTAAAGTAACCCTTTAGTGATAATATTGCATATTAACATGTAACTGTGGTATGTAACATTTTATTGTCTGGTGAGGTTTACTTCACACTGTAGTAAGATACTACAGTCTGATCCCCATTATTTTGGAGAACACAACAAATACATTTTCAACTGTGCAATCAGTTTTGGATATGAGAAAAACATTATGAATTGTTGGTAACTTGGAAGCTGACAAGGATGGTAATATGTGAGAGCTTATTAAAGGAAGCAGTAGTCAAGTGGTATACTCCAAAGCAAGCAAGGATTTCGATTTTTAGTTCGCTTTACACAACGTTATTATGGTAGGAGTGGACAACCCACCTAAGATCAGGTACCACAAGGTACGTGCTAGTACACTTTTAGTCAAAAAAGTCTTTCATGTGTGCCCTGCTGATTCCAGTTTCACAATTACTAGGGGCAAGGATTTGCTCAAGTCCTGCCCACTCAACACCAATATGTCCAATGAAAATGTAATTCTTAGGCAATGAGTAACTCCTGAGCTTGGATACAGGAATTGATGTTAGTCTCAAATTTATTGTGGAGCCAGGATTAGGGGGACACTCAGGTGAAGTTATTTTTTTCAAGCTAATAATAATAATAGTAGGCATTTACTCCTTCATAAGACTTTTGCTTTTTATTAGGTCGTCCTTTTAAAGTAAAAAAAAGCCTTGCCTTAAGGTAGTGCCCTCTAGGGACAGAATAACATGAGGACACTGTGGAACAGGTACAGCTATAGGGGTGGGGCTTGGGGTCAGAAGTGAGAGTGACACTTAAAATGTTATCTTGGGTAATATGGAGTGATGGAACATTCCTGGGAAAGGCAGATATTACAATGAGTGTCTAATTTTCTTCTGTGCAGAATAAAGATGATTTTAGTGACTCTATAAAGGCTAAAGGCCATTTATACTAAACATTTCAATACTTTCAAGTGTTTTCATGCTTTTAAATTCTTGAAATTCCCCAGCATACTGATGTGACAGATTTCTGATGCTGAGAAAAAAGCCTTTATACATTAAACCCACAGTTACATTTTAAAGTAAAAACAAGATGGCACAGATCCAAAGAACAGTATTTGAAAGTCCCTTAGTAGCGTTGCTGTTCATTCCCTTAGTAGCACTGTTGAGTTGTTAGTGCCCATAGTGGTAAGTACTGCTGGAAAAGCCACTTCTGGCCTATTATCATGGGGCTAACCCCTTTACTGGTGAAAAATGGGGGATGGGGGATTATGATGTCCTAGAAGACATCACTAAATCAGCAGACTTCTCAAGAGCTTTTCCCATCCTCTGAAACAACCTACCTCAATCTGTCTGATTATCTCGAACTCTGTCTGTCTTTAGGTGATCTCTGAAAACTCAAATCTTCAGGGTAACATATCCTACCTCTACTCAACAACTCACCTTTTACTTTCAAGCTCTCATGAGCAAACCCCTCGTAACCATATTGTCTTGATTTGTATTGTAACTGTGTTGCCTCCCTTGTAGCGCTATGCAAACTGTCGGTGCTATATAAATCCTGAATAATAATAATTATAATAATAATAATTAGTGCCTTTGCCCACCCAACTAGCTTTGATACCAAACCTTTGTTCTTAAAGCAGAACACAAGGTTGACATAAAAACAAAACCCATTTCATGTAGTTTTGCATTCATTAAAATAAATTATATAAATTATGGTTAAATGTAGGCAATGTATTTGCCTGAACTTAAATTGGTTTTAGTCTCTTGTTGTTCCCTGCACAGCAGAATTCAGGCTGAGAGCAAGAAGGGTAGCACAAGGAACCAATCAAGTAATCAAGCAATCAAGCAAATATACTGACAAGGAATTTGCTGAGAAGAAAGGACAGCAGTCTGCTGAGGTCATCATTCTGCTGCTTCACTCTCCAATCACAGACTGAGGGTGGGGAGGTGGCCAGGCTGTACTACATAGTTTCAGAAGTCATCAGGCTGACTGTTCGGTCTTTTAGGGCTCTATACATCCTTTGGTGGGTAAAACTCCATCCATATAAGTACCTTAACTGTGAGACTTAGCTGTGTGCCTGGAGTTTAGCTTTACCTGTGCAAGGTCTTACCGTCTCTGTTCTGTTCTGTACCTGGGTGCCAGCCAAAATCCCAGCAACCCCGTTGCACAAACACGTGTCAGCAGTGTTGATAAATCAGGACCTATAAATAATCTTTTATGTAATGTTTCTCTTACTCTTTCTTTCTAGCTTCAGCTAGGTACTTATTCATAATAGGTAGCTTTTTGTGTTTTCTGCCACTCAGCAAGTAAGACCCTTGTTGGCTTGAGTAATGGGAGTAGCGCAGCCTGTGCGTAGTTTGTGCCTGGGCTTCAGACAGGTTCATTTGTCACTGGAAGGGGAAAGGTTCATAGCGCACGAGGGGGGTAACCGGTTGATGTTACAAGGCTGACGATTAGCCCCCTCACTGTTCCACATGACACTAAGGAAGACTCCTTCCCGCGAACCTTAATGCCTGCCTCAGTGTCTCTGAGAAATTAATGATCATGCAGCTACCCTGGCAGAGCATTTCAATCAGCCCACAACAGCTGTGTCTGAAGAGGGAAAAAATTGATTTTTTTTTCTTCTATAGCACAGGTTTTTGTTAAAAGAGAACTCCAAAAAAAGAGAAAACTCAGTTTACAATGGATACAGGTATATCTACACATTGTTTTTGCTCTATTATTTAACAGAAGAAATATTGACTGCAAATGTTTGGATCGATAAAAGCCTTAGGCAGTGCCCCTCTTCTTTGCCATCTGGATAACAACCTATGGCACACAGTGCAGTTCCATCTGCCACCAAAAGTAGAAATGTAGACTCAGTTGAAAGGAACTAATTTGTAAAATTAACTTTCAGTGAACAGTTTTATAAAAAGTGAATGTTCTGTATGACTTATATCCTAAATGCAATTTTAAAACTGGACTGAAAACATCTAAATAAACAGCTGAAATACATATATGGGTGATGTGTTACCTGCCAAATGATCACAGTCATGCTAAACAACAGAGCAAGGGCAGTGACCTGACTTTTCTCTGCTTGGTTGGTTGGTCTGCTGTTGGTCTTGCCTGTGACTGGACAGTGAAAGAGCAAACGCAGACTCTGAAGTTCATCTCTCTGCTCTCTCCTCCTTTCAGCACATTTGCTGATAACACACCTGATTGGCCCCTAGTGTTCGCCCTCCCTCTACCAGTTTGAGTGCTTCTCTATAGGGAACCACAATTGATTATGCATATGCAGATGTCAAGTCACATTCAGATACTTAGATGCTTTCCAAACCAATTTTGTCCACAGATGTCTCCCCCCCCCCCCCCCCCCCCCCCCCCCCCCAAAAAAAAATAGACGTAGAGATCTCTGCCCATCCTTGATTTGGTCGGGAGAAGCTGCAGACATCAGTTGGATCAATCAGAAATACTTGTTAGCATTACAAGCATTTTTGGGACCTTGACGGCAGGTGATGATTGACAGATGCTTTCCACCTACCAGCTTTGACCCTGGAAACATTCTGAGTGTGCCTGCACAAGAAACCACTCTAATACCATCCAGTCCAGTGATATCGCTTCCTTGGTCACCTCCATGATCATGAGACAAAAGTAAGGACAAGGCAGTGAGGTGACACAGAAAAACTGCAAAGATGAACCGGGTAATAAGTGTATCACCTGTCTCTTAATACAAGGATATATATCTGATACTGTCCCAATCGGTGATGATATAAAGTACCCGTGCTTAAATGACGTATCTATGTGCAGATGTGCTCAGACTGGGTGCCCCACATGGATGTGCACTCACCCCTAGATGTTGACCACCTTTCTCTAGTGTGGTCTCTCAAGCGTGTGGGGATAGCCCTGTATAAGTCTGTTGACTGATGTCTCATGCAGAAAAAAACATGATATAGATGGATGGAAATGACAAAAGAAGATCCTCATTGCGCAATGCCATTGCAAACGACTTTATTTGGTAAAAAACAATAAAGTATTTCCATTCACATTTGAAAGTGCCTATAGTCCTGGCACCCAGCGTGTTTAGCAGGTGATTATATTATTGGGTAATCGGCCCACTCATGAAAGACACCGCTCGCAACGTTCGGCTGGATTCCCGGGTGTTTCGTATGGGGGCGGAAGTGTGTCGCAATGACACACTGTCATTGTTTAAGATAGTCAACATAAGATGTCAGTCAACAAACTGCAATCGAGGGGGTGGGTATGGGCACAGGCACAAATATTTCAGGGCATTAGGTCTTGGGTTGTATATTGACAGTTCCTTGTGGGAAGGAAAAAAAGGTAACAGTGATCTTTGGCTATAACTAGGAATTTCAACACCTCCTTGTTTTAAAACAATCTTATATTCCTATTAAGCCAGAGTTATTCTTTAAAAAAATAAAGACCTTGGCATACGCAAAGGAGAAGTAAGGACATAGGTATTGGGCCCAGGCTCCATGTTGCCGTCCGTGTATCAGCTGAACAAATTAAGCTCGCTGTGTTTTTTTCACCTGCTGAAGTAGCAAGGCTGCATATGGCCCAGAAGTTAAAAATAAGGAAATATGCATATATTACCATACTTAATGGACGACCCTCTCCATTTAATATGCAAATTTCCTGAAATATTACGGAATGCCTTCTGTTCTAAATGAATAAATTTGAATTGCAATTAGAATAATCCTTTATAATTAATGAAAACTGTCAATTTTAGTTCATAAGTAATTCGATTAACAGAATGATATGACACTCGTGTAGTTCAGTGTCCTGCGCAGATGAGCCGAGGACACATCTGAAGCCCTTTTCAGGGAGCAGCCCCAAATTAATCGGTAACAAGTATTTTGAAGAGGGTAGTAGGATGTTTTTTTTTTTAAAACCAGCACCGTACATGGTAATTTTTTTTAATTTTTTATTTCCAAGCTGTGTTTGCCGTTTTGCACCAGAGCATATTGTATTGGGAATTTCCTTGCCTCTGCTTTAATTTTATCTTCTCCCCTTGGTCCCATCTGCTGTAAGAATAGTATTTCCACCTGCTGTGCCCCCAGAGGGGTAAGCCTTAATAACTGCCTTTGGGTGCATTTTGCATTGATTTCCCAAATGACTCATGCCACAATGTTAGGTAACAAGGGGGAAATGTGGATGAAGGAGGGCAAGTGTTGGCAACAGCTTGCCAGTGGTTGTGATATAAAGAGATTGCATGCTTCACAAGAAAAGCTAAATCAGCAGCATTTAAAAGGGTTGGATCTGAGGGTGGAACTCCCTTAGTCTGTGTTGCATCAGAGCAACCAATTAGGATTTTACCATCACTAGAAAATGACTATGAATAAACAATGGAATGTTATATGCTGATCTGAGACAAAACAGTTGCCTTCTGGAACTTAATCAATAGAGGAAGAGTGGATTTGCATTTTGGATGGAATGCGATTGGTTGCTTTGGCACTTATTCTAGTTCTTTTTACAATGACCCATATACTCTTGAGGGTATTGTAGCTATTTTGGCAGGCTATCCCGGGCTTCCTCTTCCCTGGCCGGAGACTCATGTTGCTTGTACGGGATTCCGAGGAGGTAGACTGGTTCAGCTATGCTTTTTGGTATGTCTCCCTTTTTGGAAGAGTCTGGAAACAGCTAGAGATGGATCCTCCTATGAGCTACCAAAGACTTTCCTCTGAGGTCACCTAAAGGTTTCAACCTTCAACCAACATGCAATGTTGTTCTTAAAAAAAAAAAAAACAGGACTTTGACCATTCTACACCATATTTAAAACTAAAACTTTAAAAGTTTTAGCCTTATATACTATTCAATGTATAGTTAAAGCCAAAATTGTTTTTTGGGAAGAGCTGAAAATATATGAAACCCTGATGTTTTTTGTTTTTTTTTTTTTTCAGCTGATTTGTTTTCCCCAGAATCTAGTTAGAAGGTGATGTCATCCTAATCTAGGAGCCACAGGCTCATAACATGGGTGAGGTAGGTATAAACCCTAACTTTTTTCATTACAGGTAACAGTATGTGATTTGTGAAGGAGTAGGGGTCTCAGGCAGTGTAAGCAGACCTTGCATTTTACTGCAAGGTCAACTGTAATGTCCTTAGCATGGCCACAGGTTCATTTTGAAATGTTAGGAAGTGATACAGGACTTCTTCAGAGCCCCCTCATCCTCTGGAACTCTTTACCTCAATATTCCTGGCTATCTCCTACTCTGGTTGCCTTTAGGCGTTCCCTGAAAACTCATCTCTTCAGGGAAGTCTATCACGCATTTCACTTCCATCAGCTCATCACCCCCTTCACTTCCATAAGCTCATCACCCCCAGTATAACCTTTTGTACCACTTGCCCCACCCTATCAGATTGTAAGCTCTTCTGAACTGGGCCTTCTCAACCCTCTTGTATCATATTGTATAGGGAGTCCCGGAGCAAAAAGTATGAAATACATAGGCAGAGGGATGGCATGATGGAGGCAGGACCGCAGGACAGACAGGGGTAAGGTTGTTGGTGCTCCTTTAAGAAAAGGGGGTGGTTTAGATACGGGAGGAGACTGGGTGAAGTTAGTGCCAGGAAGAACAGGAAGTGATGTCAGTTTAGAGCAGAGAGCGTGGAGATTCCCACCCGCCCTCCCTATGTTTGGTGATTATGTCAGTTGGGCTGTCCGGACAGCCCGGCAGTGGTGGGTCTTTGGAGGAAGAGAAGAAGGCTGGTATACAAGGTGGTTGGGACCCATCTGTGGTATGGGGTTCCCGGGTACCTTCCGGTTAACAAGGGGTTTAACCAGGAAGGGGTTAAAATGGTAGGTCACTGCGCATGTCGAGTACCGTCTCTGAGTCGGTGGCTTGCGACCGGAGGCCTGAGTTTTAAAAGAAGTTGGTCGCAGTGACCAAGTTGTGTGGCGTTGCCCTCAAAGACCACCAAAAAGTATAGCAAAGTTTTTGTTGATGATTATTTTAAATGTTATTTAAGTTACGTTAACTGTTTAAAAAAAAGGCCGTAAGGCCATTTTACTTCAAAACCTTGTCATGTCATTTATGGGGTAAAAGGGGGAGGTTTGGAGGTCAGGGGTTAATAGGTGGAATAGAAATCTGGAGGTATATGTCCTTCATATGTCATGTAACTGTAGTGTCTCCCTTTTGTTTGTAAAGCCTTGTGCAAACTGTTAGCGCTGTATAAATCTTGTATAATAATAATAATACAGAAGGTGCAAGCTCCACAATGGAATGCTGAACCGGCCATGCATGCCAGCAAACAAGTGCTGAGAAATAACTGTTAAAACAGAAAAGTGCTTTAGATGAGAATCTATGAAGCATAATTCAAAAACATGAGTTTGTCTAAAAGGTGGGTTTTCGAAGCTGGACATACTAACAGAACAAGGAGTAGATCTGGCAGTACAGGTATAACACAAAACAAATCATGCACATGGTGAACATTAGCAGTCACCAGTTCAACTGTAGAAAAGTTTCCAAACAGCGGCTTCACTGCATCTCCAGTCCATGCAGGTCTTCTGTCTCACACTTGGCCCACTTTCCTCTAACAGCTGACACCAGACATAATGAATAACCTTTTGGACTTGCATCTGTTCCTCCGGTTTCATATCACAGTTTTTAATTGGGCTATTTAGGCCCAGGGAGCAATAGCTAGGTGAGATCACCTTCTATTCATATATCAGAGGTCAGGACACAAGGCTGCAGCATGAGGTTTAATAAATTACTGATGGGTTAATAATCAGAGTTGGAACCCCTGCGAGTGGCTATTACTCTGCCAGGGGATCAGGCTGTTTGCTGAAGCAGTGGATGAATATTATCCTAATCCTGCCATTATTTCAATTCTGCCTATATTTACAGCAAAGTCATTACAGGAATCATTTTGCCGCTCTCTTATAAGCATGCACTGTTGCATGTCGAATCTGTCAATCACAAATCCCTTTTGCATCTGGGTTTGATGTGGGTGGCAAATGAGGTGACATAAGGGGATGACACGGGGATTTGAACTAGATGCACCTCCTTCCATGTACTAATATGTGCCTGCACAAGGGAAAGCAAGGGACTCTCTCTGCTTTCTAATCCCTTCCTCTTAAAAAGATTTCCTTCGCCTGTATTATGTGCTCCCTACAAAACAGCATCCTTCTAGTCGTGTGGCTGGGTGGCTGCAGTCAGTGACCTTAACTGTACTCTTGGCTTTTAATTAGGGCTGTTACTGATTCAATTTTTCGTGTTCGATTAATCAAATTTTTTTTTTTATCGATTAATCGAATAATTCCGATTAATTATAACGCACATACAGATTCAACTACTTTTAGCTGATCTCCTTGCATTGCAACTCTGCATTAGTCAGTGGTAAATGTGGTATACACTATATACAATCACCCGACACTAGTTCGTTTCCACAATCCATGACTTAACTTCACAGTTCACACAAATACGTTTTAAATTCAAACTGTAGCACTGACATAAGTAATTTTTTTTCCACAGTAGCGTGACAATCCCTCCACCTCCGGTCTAACTAATCACTCTCACCTTATGGCATGGACCCCTGTGCAAACAGGTGGTCATGCAAGCGGGTATCAAAAGGGTTAACACGGACCATAAACTTCTCTCACGTCTCCTTAGATCTCAGCAAGGACGCCAGGTCATGGGTAGAAAGAAAAGATCTAAGTGCTCACTGCTTAAGTATAAGATTACATTTTTGTGTTCAAACACAAACTACTCACATAAAAATGATAAAAACACAGCATGTAAAGCCGAAAATCGTGTTAGTTCCGTAGCGGAGCAGCGGGTGACATCATGCGTAGCTCCTCCCCCATATGCATTATGTTCAATCAGAACTCCTCCCTTCGTTAGCAGAGGGAGGCACTTGGGGAAGGGGGAGGAGTCCGGTGACGTTGATGCCCGTGACGTCACCGAAGAATTTTGATTGATCAAAAAAATTAACGATTAATCGAGGAATTAATCTTTAATTTCCACAACCCTACTTTTAATTGTTCAACTCTATAGCATTTCTTTGTGGAATAAGTTTGCTGTTTATACCATATTTCATCATTATTTAAAGCTGAACTCAGGCAAGCAGCTAAATACACATTTTAAATATGTATATGGGTGCTATTTTACATGCCAAAATATTTATACGTCTGTCCATCCAGTCCTGAGGTTTATCTAGCTCTGCCACACAGCAGAGCCCTGTCAAGCAGGGGAGCAGAGCTCATCAGTAAAATCTGGGCCACACTAACACTGTGAATTGGCCCTTACAAGTCTTGTCTCTCCTCCAGCCTGTGACTGGATAGTGAAAGGAGAAGCATAACACTGATTAGCTCATCTCTCTTTATCTCTGATCTCTCCTCCTATCAACACAGTCCTTGCCTGTATTGACTGGCTCCCTGTGCTACTTAAAGCGGAGTTCCACCCAAAAATGGAACTTCCGCTTTTCCGGTTCCCCCCCTCCGGTGTCACATTTGGCACCTTTCAGGGGGAGCGGGGAGCAGATACCTGTCTAATACAGGTATTTTGCTCCCATTTCCAGGCATAGATACCCGAGCCACCCGCGGGTATCTACGCCACTTCCGGGGCCTTCTCCGGCCCCCCCGCTGTCTTATGGGAGACACGCAGGTCCCAGAAGACAGCAGGGACCAGTGGGATAGCGCAGCGCGAGTCGCGCATGTGCAGTAGGGAACCAGGAAGTGAAGCCGCAAGGCTTCACTTCCTGATTCCCTTACTGAAGATGGCGGCAGCAGAACCCGACAGCCGAGGGACAGATCGGCTTCGGGTGCCGACATCGCGGGCGCCCTGGACAAGTAGTATTTGTAGCTGCTGACTTTATAAAAAATAAAAAATTGGCGGACCTCTGCTTTCATGATGTAATAAAAAAACAGCTGCGTTCACTTGTGGCTTTTACATTCGACTTCAATTTTAGAGAAAACCTGCACTGATAGACACGTGAAAGCAGTCATTGCTGACTTTCTTCTAAATATTCTACTTGCCTGGTCAGCACCTATTCAGACAGGAAATGGAAAGTTTTTAGGGGCACACACACATCAATAAAATACTTTTTTTATATAACAGGGAAGTGTCAGAGTCTCTGTCTCCTTTTTTTTTATTATTACCGTATGTTTATTTACTGTACATACGCTCAGAAGGGTTCTACATTAAATATGCTTCTTACCCTTTTTGTGATTCCCCTTTTGCTTTGGTAATGGCATCCTCCATACTTACTCACTGGTTTCCTTTACAGTTTAGCTCCAGACAAACGGCTATAAATACAGTAGTAAGCCATATACAGCAGGGATATGCAATTAGCGGACCTCCAGCTGTTGCCAAACTACAAGTCCCATCATGTCTCTGCCTCTGGGTGTCATGCTTGCGGCTGTCAGTGTCTTGCTATGCCTCATGGGACTTGTAGTTCTGCAACAGCTGGAGGTCCTCTAATTGTATATCCCTGATATACAGTATAGCAGCTGTTTTACCTGCTAAAGAACTGCATTTCAATCCATCCAGTCCTGAGATTTAGACAACCTTGCCAGAAAGCGCATCCAGGTTGGTGACCTAACTTTTTTCTTCTGCAGCTAGGAAGCAGAGCTTGGTCAACGTCTGATCCCAGCCATTAGAAAGTGAAGGAGCAGCAGGATGCTGATAAGCTCATCCCTCTGTTCTCTCCACTTGCCAACTTGTTTCTAGTCAGCATTTTCACAAGAAGCATAGCTAATTGGCTGCTAATGCTTTCTCTTCCTCTCCCAGTCTGAGTGCTGTTATACACAGAACTACAGGAGGCTACTATCAAGTTATATCCAGGTACTTAGGCTAGTAGCAATTTAAAATACAACTAATTTGTTCATTAAGCTGTTTTTTCTATCTACGTCCCATATGACTATATTAATTCATGCTTTTAATAACTACATTAATTGGTCCTTTTTTACCTTCCTTAACAACACCATAACATCTTCCTTGTCCCAAATTAGATTTTAAAATGTATCTAATGCAATTTTTTTTAAACGTTTTGGATAGAGTAGGGAAGGTCTGCTGTCTACGTCTGCGATGGGGAGATTCAGCCTCTTCTCTATCGATTATACAAAAAAAAACAAGGAGAAATGTAAAGGATGTTCCTCCCCCCTAAATGCACCATGTACCTTTATATTATGCATAAAGACAGGGCCTCTTTAGTATGGCACCTAAGCTACAGCCAGGTCATAATCCCCACCAGGCTGAAGCCATCTGTGTCACACAGACTTGTAAGGGACCCTATAATTTCCCCATCTGTCTGTGGCATCGAGTGATCACAAGTTGCTCTAATCTCCTTGCAGGAACCTTTTGTAGCCTCCCGTCCATATAGAGATGTAATGATTTGGAGGGAGGATTCGAACAAAGAGACCCGTACAGCTTAGCACAGCTTAGTTTTCAAAGGGATGACCATACAATAGTAATATACCCAACTGTCTAGGTGCAATTTAATTTCTGAAAGGCTGCTCATATAAGTCAAGTTTGCCCCCAAAAAATTGACCAAAGGACAAAAAATGATTTATTGAAATGATTGGAAGTTAAAAAACAATAGTAATATAATTTTCAAGGCAGACAATTTTTTCATATTGTAATTGCCCATGCACAATACAAAATCACTTATAAAAAAGTACTTTCTAAAAAAGTACTGTATATCTAAAACCAAGACTTTTATCTTCATTTTCAATAGAGTATGGATTGGTTAAAACTCATGTATTTTTTTCTTTTTTTTTTGTCTGTGTCCATTTTCCTGTATACACAGCAGAAAGTGAGCAAGAAGTGAGGTAAACCTCTCTTAGGCAGCCCATAGATAAGTCTTTTTTTTTTTCGTTCAACCAACAGATTGAACAAAAAAATATGTCTTGATTCCCCCATCCACACACTTGATACGGATGGGGGAATCCTCCCCGCTGAGCTATTGACAGTGGGGAGACTGCCATCAGATACATTGATCAGCGTTGCAGGCTATACCTATCGGCACTGATCAAGTGAGGAAAATCTTATAGGGCGTTGATTGGTCGATTTACTTTTGTACAACCTACCTGCCCATATATGGATCGAAATTCTGCCAATTCCTGCTGAACTGGCTGAATTTCGATTTATGTATGGTCTGTCTCACAGTCCCCCATTGGAATATTTCCCCTGTACATTTTGGATTTTCTTTTATTTTTATTGCCATCAAGGAAAACAGACAGAGTAAAACTGCAAACAGCAAACAAATCTGACAGGGGTTGTAGCTGCTCAGTTCTCAGTACAAAATGTAAAAGTGTTTTGGCTTTAGATTCACGTTAATAATGTTTCTCATTTCTTATATAGAGAAGGTGTTTCCTACAAATAATTTTTACTGTTGGGCAACCAGTTCTTTTGCATGTCCATTCATACATGGCTGCCTGACTCCATTATTCCTTTACTGACATATACAGTCAGTTGATGCCCCTAACATTGGCAAAAATATGACGAAACGCGTTAGTAGTGCCTAATGTGACATCATCACGCACAGCAGCCGATGACCAGAAGGAATACACAGTGGATGGTACAAGCGCAGCACTTATTTGATTATTTCAATCTCTTTATTCATTTTCTGTATTCGTATAAGATTCAAAAGACAAAAATAAATAAAAATTGAGACACACTTCTCGATATTACATTTTGTATTACACAATGCATCCCCCCTTCCCCTGCTGGTTTACTTCTAATGTAATGTGAGTGCACTTTTTAAAAACTTTTTTTAACTTAATAAATTACATTTTAAGGATAAATTACACTGTAAAGTGCTTTTATATTTTACATGTTCCTTATTCTGGTGAGTTGAGCTAAAGTGAAGCCTGAGGGATTACGTAGATTGCAATACCTACCGTGGGCACGTTTGGTATTTTTACCTAAAGCGCTATTGGCTTCTCAGTAGCATGAGAGTCATTGGGTTCTGGTAAGCATCCAACTTCACTCCTGTCTTTACTGAATTTCTGGGAGCTTTCCTTTGGATATTTGGAGCACCTTCTATACCTGTATGGGCTTTGCTGAGCACATGAGCACTGTTAATTATTTTTTAAGTGTATAATGTATACATCACGTTTCATAATTTTGTTCTTTTTTCTATTTTTGTATTTAAATTTTTTTATATTTAGCCACCCACTAGCTGGGAGCCAAATAGGG
Source organism: Lithobates sylvaticus (assembly GCA_028564925.1). Classification (NCBI taxonomy): domain Eukaryota; kingdom Metazoa; phylum Chordata; class Amphibia; order Anura; family Ranidae; genus Lithobates; species Lithobates sylvaticus. Next base: position 186,749,067 of record CM053029.1, on the reverse strand, counting down.
GACATTTTTGCCCCAAGATCTGTCTTTCCACCTTGGATGGAACAGTTTATCTCTTCTTTAAAGTGGAACTACAACCAAAAGTTTTTTTATTGTTTTGGATAGAGTGGGGAAAGGTTCGGACATCTTATTGGTAATGTCACAAGATCACGCACACAGCAACATGTTAACTGGGGCAAAATCCTTGTTTGGTGAAGGAGGGATGAGGAAAGAGCTTACTTTGGGAAAGTAAAAGAAGGCTGTGAAGATCCTTGTTTAATAGAGGAGAGATGAGAAAAGAGCTTATTTGAAGGCTGTAAAGAAGTTATTACAGCCTGCAATACCACCAGCCATAACTAGAAGGAGATTAACTCAAAATCTAGATAGCCAAACACACACACAGACATCACAATATGGTGCATGCTAAAGCCCCATACACACGGTCGGATTTTCCGATGGATTCTGTCCTATCGGACAATGTTGTCGGAAATTCCGACCGTGTGTAGGCACCATCGGACAGTTTCCATCGGATTGTCCGACGGACAAAGTTCTATCTCCTGCTCTATAAATATTCCGACAACAAAGTCTGATCATACCAATTCCGATCGTGTGTAGCGAATTCCGACGGACAAAGTGCCACGCATGCTCAGATCACATTACAAGACCAAAGCTATTGGCTACTAGCCTCTACGTAGTCCCGTCGTAGGCAACAAACGTCACCACGTTCAGAATGATCGGATTTTCCGACAACTTTGTCCGACCGTGTGTATGCAACACCAGTGTCGGACTAAATCCGTCGGACCAAATCCAATGGATTTGGTGGTCGGATTTTCCGACCGTGTGTATGGGGCTTAAGTGTTGTGTAGCAGCTAGGTGATTCCTGCACACTTTTGAGATTCTTCAAGCTATCCTGTGAGCTAGAATCCTTGTGCACTTTCAACATTTCCGCTGATTACACACTCACACAGATCCCTGTTGTTGGTAATGAGATCTGTCTCTGCCTATGGCAGATACAATATCGTCAACACACTGACACTAATCTGCAGCAATCAGATTGCCCATCTCTGTCTGCCAACCGATGCAATTACAGAGAGCACGATGGTACAGCCACGCAATGCAATCTCAGGCAGATTAGCAGTGAACTTGTTACTGAGCATACACTTGGTAATACAATGCAGCATGCACGTCATGGTGTTTCTAGTACATGGAAGGCCCGCTTATCATTTTTTATATTTATTATCCCTAGGTAGGCAGTGCCTAGAAAAATGTGCAAAAGTAATAATTGCAAGAGAAAAGAAAAAAAATTACGTATAAAAGAAATACTGGTTATTGCTATGAAAAAAAAGGGAGACAAATAGAAATAAGCTTTACCATTTGGACAGTATTGTTTTATTCTGTTGTTGGGAGCACACAAAACATCCATTAGCCACAGTGTTATCAGACACACCTGCCAACGAATTACCATGTTCATTTTCATGTTGTTAAATTTATAGAGGAAAGATGGCCTATCACCTTTGGTGGTGGTACCTCATGTCATATGAGAAGAGTGCTTGCCTCTTGAAGTGACTGTAGGTTATATGGACCAGGGATTTTCGACACCAGCTATCATCCTCATCACAGAAAGTCCGAATACCACACAGCTTCCACAAGCAGGGTCATTTAGTCAGTTGCTAGGTGGTTCTATAAGGCCAGGACATAACATTTTGCATCTGCATGCAGTTAAAAGTGCAAGTTATCAGAAGGTATAACTCTCATCTCCCTATGACTAATATTTAAATCATATGAGAGATTAATCATATTCCCTCTGAACTAAGTAAATAAATGTTGATCACAGACTGTGTGGAAGCTTAGTTTGTGAAGATATCTTTCTCCCTGCTGTGTTGCAAGGTCTGTGAGGACCCTTTGATGGTTTGTGGGTTTGTGAAGTGATAGTTGATTAACTTTATATACAAGTACAAGCCTACAGGACCCTGTCAGAGATTCGTTAGCAATTAGGTGTAAACTCAGGACTGAAGGCCTATTGAGATGACACCACATTTGTCCATATACCACTAGACACTGAATTTTTTTGTCATATTGTCTTCTATATCTGATGTTACAAGTTTATGTGGCTGTCTGCATTTTTATTGAGGAGAGAAGAGAGGGAAAGTCAACACGGGACTACACAGTAAAATGTGACAGAGGTTCAAAACCCTTCCCCATCCTACCCAAACGTATAAACATACTTTGTATGGAGTCCAATGCGGTCATTAGCTGGGTATGGAGACAAGTGAGGCCAAGATTGCTGCCACTCATCTCTATGCCCTTGGAGGACCGGAGCGATGTCTGACATCCCTTCCAGTTCCCGGGCCATAATACATTTTTTTAATATGATAATACATTCTTTTCTTTTGCTTTTAAAGGTAAATGAGAGATTTGGGGTCTTTTTGACCCCAGATCTCTCAATAAAGAGGACCTGTCATCCTTATTCCTATTACAAGAGATGCAAACAAAAGCAATAAAAACAATAATAAAATGACGGGACAGTGTAAAAATAAAAAGTAAAATTATTAAGATTTTATTTTTAAAGCGCCCCATCCCTTTGTGCTTGAGCGCAGAAGCAAATGCATAAGTAAGTCACACAAGCGTATGTAAATGGTGTTTAAACCACAATTTTTAAAGTGTTGCCTATTGAGATTTTTAAGTATCCTAGTTTGTTGCCATACCACGTGCGTGCGCAATTTTAAAGCATGATATGTTAGGTATCTATTTACTCAGCATAACATCATCTTTCACTTTATTAAAAAAAAATTGTGGTAAATATTGTGTTTTTTTTGGGGTTTTTTTTTAGTTCATTAAAGCGTATTTTTGTTTGAAAGACCACTGCACAAATACTGTGTGACAGAAAATATTTGATCGCCATTTTGTTCTCTGCTAAAAAAAAAATATATATATAATGTTTGAGGGTTCTAAGTAATTTTCTAGCAAAAAAATAGCAAAAATACTGATTTAAACTTTTAAACAAAAAGTTCCAAAAAAAGGCCTGGTCTTCAAGAAGCTAAGGTGACCCTATCACCTTGCCTATTGATGGCAAAGCAGGAGTGTTTTTAAAAAACAAACCCCTGACCCATTTATATTCATAATCACAGCCCGTCCCCATTGCACCTCCTCCATTCCTGCTGGCCACCATAAGCTTGAGCAGTTCATACTGAACTGTGAATGCGCATGTCACTATGAAAAAAAAAGCCTCCAAATTTTTTGGTTTACACAATATTGATCAGATCCCACTATGAATGGCTAGCTTGGTTATAATCATCCCCAGAGAATCCCTTCTCTCTTTCCTGATTCTGATTCAGTGAACTTGCAGTGCCTGCTCCCCTCCCCTCCTCTTCCTCTGGCGAGATTTACTGTCCTTCAAGATGCCTAAGTGAGAACCTCTACAGAAAGATTTAAGTTAAGTGACTCTTCTGCAGTCCTTAAACTCATTTATTATTGAATTAAGTTTTCATTTCTTGGAGGAGGTGGGGGAGAAATTAAAAGAGAGGCAGCGAGCAACAGAAAGGTTTCACTTAAAGGAACAAACCCCTTCAAATCTGAAATGCAATATTTTTTCTTTCAACTTTCTCTTTACCAGATGGCTTCGCAGATTAATAAAGGACCAGAAAAAACTATTTATGTAACTGAGCTATGAAGAGCATCCACAGATATGTTTATGAACAAAATGTATCTGTCATTACTGGGTGACTGGACTGGCACTGGACGTGCTGAGACTTGTAGTTACCAGCACGTGGAAGCCAATGGTTGGCTAAACCATGAATATGGTCCTGCTCTAATGAACTTTATTCTCTCTTCTGTAGTTTTCCTTTGCCGATATAAACAATAAAGTCCGTGTGACAGTCCTCAAACCAGTGCGGATGGAAAACGGCCCCTTCCCTACGTATTTTCCTGGAAAAAATGCTGACTTTCTACCAGGTGAGGCTAAGAACTAGTGAGCCTCAGAATAAGCTGAGACCAACAGTTTTGTTTCATTAGAAATTCTCAACTGCAGCTTTAACTCTATGTACTGAGAGGAGCATTTTGAAACCATCTATAGTTCCAAGGGATATTTATGTGAGAGAGAAAGGTATAAGATATAAAAATAGAGATAAATAGACATTGGATGGAAAGATAGATAGATAGATAGATAGATAGATAGATAGATAGATAGATAGATAGATAGATAGATAGATAGATAGATAGAAAGATAGATAGACAAACAGACACATACATACAACATAGATGTATAGACAGCTCAATAAATAAATAGAAGAATAGATATGTTATTACACAAGGAATTGTAGTATGATTATATAGGGTTAAAGAGAAATCACATTGTCTTCTCATTAGGTACACATTTTGAATTGTTAGTATTAAAACATTTCCCATAAATGGACCTCGGCTATGGAATGCTCTACCGAACAACATCCGCTTGGAAGAAAACCATCAGGCCTTCAGGAAAAAACTCAAGACCCACCTCTTCTAATATCGCAGGACAACAAGAGCAGACAAGCATCTTGAGGCGATTCAGTTCGCATTTGCATCGCTATACAAATCATTCATTCATTCATTCATTCATTAAGTCCTTTGTGACCTTCTTGATTACTGTTCCATATTTTGATTATTGTATTATATGAATGCCCCTGCAAGACATATTTTGAGATGAAACGTAAACCGGGCGGTGGGCAGAAAGTAGTGGGAGGTGGATCGTTTTTCATGTAATGCGCGTTTGTGCATATTGCTGTACACTAAAGTTTTGGGAGTACCAATTATTTTTTTAATAAATGCTTTAACCTTAAGCTTATAATTGCTGGGAGGCAGAGGCGGGCATTCAGGTCATGTGTCTGCTGTGATTGGCTGTCACAGTGGTCACATGACCGGAAAGCTCCCGATTGCAAGTATGCATCGGGAGCTTTCCAGTCTCCTCTGGTGACAGTGCTGGGAGCACAGAGGGTGCACAGAAAAGTGTTTGCATAGGGCCGCATATATGCAGCCTTTCTGCGTTACAGCCCACCCACCGAGAGGCCATATATATGAATACCGTAGGCTGGAAGAGGTTAAAATGGAACTAAACCTACATGCCATGTCTCTTCTGCAATAATACAAACTTACCTGCCTGCTCAAAGCTTTCTCCCGAATGCACACTGAGCTGTGCTTGCTCAGCTCACCATGAATTCTCGCCCACACTTCGGCTGTACCGGAATGACTGACACCCATGCACATGTGCAGGATGACGTCATCCTCTGCCAGCCAATCAAGAGGTGGAAAACCCAGCACCCAGGGAGAAAATGACAATAGTAAACATGGGATGTAATTGATGCATTGCTGGGAGGTGAGGGTGAGCTTCTCTGGGGGTTTAGTTACACTTTAAAGAAGGGGGAAAAGTGCCAAACTGTTGTTTGGGAGGTGAGCCTCCCAAACCTGCCTGACACTGCCAAATCCCAGGTCTGACTGGCTAAACTTCCTGAACATTCCTTTCGGCCATTAGGGCAGCCTATAATAGCGATGGGCCTATAGGAATGCCAGAGGACAGGCAAACTTCCAACAAAAAGAGAATCAGTAAAGCACAGCAACCATGCAGTACTACTAAGCAGGAAGCAGGGGCTCCATATAAAGTGCAAATATGGCTGCCCCCACATACATACAGATTTACAAGTTAGGCACAGAGGTCATTTTTTAAAACATTAATAGCCCCATTTTCTGTGAGATAATCACATTCACATACTGTTCATGTGTAAAAGTAAACTATAAAAGGACTATACATTTCCCTTCACTGTAATTTTATGGAGTATTAACTCACAAATGGCTACCATTACCTTAAAATGCAGCCAGCTTGTTACAGTTTTCCATTTAGGCTCGTGTTTCTCCTCAAATGATTTTATTTCAATCTGTTATGCTTCCTGTGCCCTCTGACACTTTCAATACCACCATAAGAGTGCTTGGACCAACGAAATAAGAGTCCCAGGGGAAATGATTGACATTTACACATATTTGTATGTGCTACACGCAGATAATGGCAAGCAAGGCGGCCTACATTGTATTAGGCCAAACTCACTTTCACAGAGAGAAAGAAAAAAAAAACAAGACCTCAGCTGCTTTGCGTATTCCCTCAGGTACGGCACACAAGCTTGGAGAGGTTAACCTCCCTCAGGCAATAATTCACTGAGTGTGCCCTAACAAACAGTCACTATTTGTATATGTAAATCCAGGCAGGCCTCACAAAATCTCTCCCGTCAAGTCTGCTGCCACAAGTTCAGAGGCTTTCCTAATTAGATACCTACACCCCAGTCCTGCTTGCTACCTAATTATAAAATTACATTGAAAATAGCCTCTTGCTAATTAGCGCTTATTATGGTGTTGCTGCAGCTCAGTATTTCATTATCTTTAACAAAAAAAAAAAATGCTTAAGGTCTGAGGATAAGAAAAAAAAAAAAACAAACAAAAACAATATTCTGTTTATAATTGATCAATACGCATTAGAGATTATTAAAAGGTAAATTTGCAGCAAGCTGATGCTACGTTTGATTAAAAAACTTGCTGTGTGTTAGTATATTTACTGCATGCTTGCAGGGAGAAAGGTCTATAATTGGTATTCATTAGCTGTCTCTGATATTTATCTGTTGTGGCCCACCCTCCCTCACTCCTCTCCCCCCTCCACTACCGAAACCTCTTTCCCGTCTTTTTTTATTTGGCTCATCTTTTTTATATATTTTTTTTTTTTGCCAACACCAACATCAAAGTCAAGAGCAAGAAGTTTTAATTAAATGACATTAATGAGGTCGTCGAAAATTATACTTCAGCAAGTTAACATGCTGCTAAATGTGTTTATTCTATAATGTCATCAAAGGTGAATGTTTTATGGCAGAAGATTCAAGTCATTAATAGCTTAATTTATCTCAGAGGTGTGTATACTGTATATATAATACATATCTATACATATATATGCAGTATATACAGTATAATAAATGTATAGATGCGGTATCAACACTCAATCCAAAATAGATACCTTGATGCTCCACACAAAACAGGTAATACAGAAACAGGTATAGTAGGCACTCAAAAGACTTCCATAAACAAACACTTTATTGCACCAACATTTCGATGTGTCACAGTCCCAATTTAGGCAGGTGAAATTAACCTCCCTGCCAGTAGGTGGCTCTGTTGCCATTATGGCATGGTAAAGGGAGGATTTTAAGCAGGTATTAGCTTTCCTCCTGTATTAATATCATGAGTGGAACTAGTGCTCATATAATACAAGCTGTGGATGAAGCCCAGGGGGAACAGGGTGTGGGAGCTGGATAACCCTGCAGATTCAAGCTGTAATCCTGATTTGTAGCTGCCATAAACAGCCCTTTGGCAGGGTTGAACTCCCAGGGTGAGTGGCACTTAACACGTGCGAGTCCTGTAGCTTGGTGCGTATGGCCTTGGCAACTCTAATGTGACTGGAAACAGATAACCTGGGAGCAGATAACATCAAAGAATCTGCCAAGCTGGCCAGGACTGGTGAGGGGACATTGTAAGAGTGGTAGTATGGTGATGGAGGGACCATGTCTCCCCTGACCCTCAGCTGTGGGTCCTGTGGCATGGCTTACGAAGGCCTTGGGCTCAATGAATAGCATGTGTGATTCCTAGAAGAAAGATATGGGAAGATAGCTAAAGAGGTGTTATTATACTCTGCATAGCAAATGCCATTGCTGATGATATTCTGCACTAAAGTTTTGACAGCATGTTGATCTATTAATTGAAGAAGTATCCTTTGCAGTAAAGTGTGCTCAAAAGGTTTCAAGATATTGAAAATTATTTTGCAAGGGCAATAACCAGCTTATATGACATTTTAGTGGTTGGGTACTATATATATATATATATATATATATATATATATATATATATATATATATATATATATATATATACATATATTAACTTATGTTAATTCAACTCTAAAATGATCTGTTGTATTCCTAAAGCTTCTCCATCTCCTTGAAAACCAAAGCCGACCGTTGTCTTGTAAATTAGCAGATTAAATGGGCCAAATGTTTTTTATCTGCTGTGTTCCTATTTAAATGTAAATAGAGCTCAGTGCAGTCCTCCACCAGCGCTTGGAGGCCCGTCTGCACGTCGACACACAACACACACATCCTGAGGCCTAATGGCGAAATCACCAGTCACCATCGACAGACAGGACCAAGCCTGATCTTTGTAGAGAAAATAGGGCAGGAAAAGTGAGATAATATTTCTTCTCCGTACAACTGACTTGAATAGGTATATTGGACTCTTACCGCTGGCGGTTCCCATGGGACCATATGACCCAGAATTCTTAAGGCTGGGGAGGGAGGCGTATAATACTTGATACTTGCCACCTATTCAGCAGATTCTGTATTGTGGCTCAATGAAAGAAGCAGATACATACGGCTTTTGCTTGGGCAGACAAGACTCTTTTCTCTCTCCCCATTCAGGCCTAATCTGTCCTGTCCGGCCCTGGCTTTGATTGACAGCTGACATTCTGTCTGTGCGGAGACTGAAGCTAAGCCCTATGATGGTTATCAACATTGAAATGTTATGTCTGAAGATGTTTCAATTGAGCTTTTTGTCTCTTTTTTTTTGCTTTTTTGGGCCTAATTTAAGTAACTGAGACCTTTGTGATAGAAGTGATGTGAGCTAACATATATATATAGTGTTGTTTGTGATAGATGTCACTTCTATAGGTTTTCAGTTAATCCCATTTGGAAAATATTACAGTTCAGCATTGTTTGGGGAAAAGCTTAAAGGAGCATGCCTACAACAAAATAGTCACATTGTATATATTATGTGAAAGAGCTAGGAAAAGCATTCCCACTATGTGTAAAAACACCCAGGTTTGTATGGAGATTGAGATATTTGATGTTTATGCAATTTCACTGAGCTCACTGCTGCTTTATGTCAGCTGCCTTTTAAGGAGGCAACAAAATCAATGACATCATTGGTTTTTATTCTGAATGCTGAACAGGAAGCCAGTTGTGTTTCAGAATATACTGCTCATTTAATCGTACTATTTTTTAAAAAGTCTTATGCTCTGATGATTTTCTTCAGTGTATATAATTCCATACTTCAATATTATTATGTGCATTTTATTAAATGTTTGCATTCAGGCCTGCAGAGCATTGCAGCCATGATTAGTGCATGGCAAGTGCATTGCATAAGCTCAATACAGAGCTTGTGTTATGGGGCTGGAGGAAGAAACAATAGACTATAAGCACAGTGATATCACCACATTTGTGTTCCATTACAATCTATGAGTCCCTCTGCTGTGGTATGATTCTGGATCTGTGAATGGATGACGTGGCTTGCTAGATTCAATAGAAATAGATAGGTTTCAGGAAGAAGCACCCCGTTAACCAGGTTAATGGGGGGGGGGGCAGCGGTGGGAGGGGGGGGGGGACTGGAGAATGTGACCAAGTGACCCTTAAATATGGGTGTAGAGAAAAGAAAACCCTCCAAAAATGCGGGAATATTATAGGTAGTACGGACAAAAGACAACAAAATACAATTATAAAAATTTCGGCCAACAAACACAAATGTAGTGACGTACTACGTGTTTTTTCAGCTCTTTAGCGCCACCCTTTGGGCTCCTTCTGCTAATTTTGTGTCAGTAGAAGTTTGGTAAGTGTTGATTCTGTCTTTTCATTTCGCGCTTTGAGTTTGCGCTTTTCATTTCACGCTTTTCAGTTCGTTTCTGAATTTGTGTACAGGGGCACAAGATTGGAAGACCACAATTGTCTAAAAAGTCTCTGTATGTAGTAGCATTGACAGTATCCTTCACTGGAAACACCTGAACTCAATCATTTAGAGGGGTGTCCTCCAACATGGCCAGGGGATCCTGGGTAGTACTTGTGATTTACTAGGGCTGCTTTAAAAAACGTCTCAACATTCTACAGTATATCCTGTAACATAATTTACTAAAGTGTTATTCCTGTCTGTAAAGTACCCCATAAAACTAGCAAAGCAACTATTTTTTTATATCATGTAAAAAAGTGTCTTTGAAGAATTTCTGAAATTTCTAAATCCACCCTTGAATTTCTGGAATCAGCAGCTCGCTGCAATTAGCGAGTTATTAATGAATAATTAATTACAGATACCATAGCCTGGAGAGGATTTTTTTCTTATCCCTCTGCAAGTGAATAATTTAAACAGTAAATATTACAAAGGGATATGCATTCTATGACTTATTACTGCACATTCTGAAGTTTTACGAGGAAAAAAATCATTCTTTTCTCGGCATCTCAAGTGTATATGAAAAGTTTGTGAAGTAATTAAAATAAATCACTTTGGTTCTAAATGTTAGAAAAAAACCTGTAGAGAGGGAAACACAAAAGATGGCAGTGCTGACCTGAAAATGCTATTTGCACAGCTGCCTTTGGGCTCTATACTGACATGGAACAGGCACACATCCAGTAAAGTCAGAGGAAAGTAAGAAGATATGATTAGCACACTGCATAAGTGAATCTGTATAATTACCCTTACCCTATGCTCTAAGCATAGCATAAGCATATCATTTTTGAGAAACTGTAGTACAAAGATTTTCATATATAAAAGTACAAACGGCAATACCAGATTTCACCACAAAGTGGTGCTGTGACGACAGAGTGATTTTGCAGCTCTCCAAGGGGAGGTAATAACCTGAAGGTATAATTAATGTCTGAGGACCCCTTAAAAACAGATACAAGGATCCACCACTAATGTCAGATATACAGTACTTGGTGATGCATAAGAATTCAAATTCCAGGACATTATTTTGACAAACGTTTGTGGATATCTGGCCACACTTTTATGAGCTTGTTGGATATCCCATTCCAAAACCAAGGGCGTTAATATGGGTTTTCTAATCCCCATCTCCTATGTGGCCTGGGTACCTGTATTCACTCTTTTAGAAAGGCTTTCCACAAGATTTAGGAGTGTGTCTATGGGAATTTCTGCCCATTCAGCCATAAGGACAATTGAGAGGCCAGGTACTGATGTTGGATAAAACGACCTGCCTCATAAATGCTGTTCCAATTCATCACAAAGGTTTTCAGTAGAGCTGAGGTCAGGGCTCTGTGCCTGCCACTCAAGTTCCTCCACACCAAACAATGTCTTTATGACACTGGCTTTGTGCAAAGGGACATACGAACAGAAAAAGGTCTTCCCCAAACTGTTGCCATGAGGCTGGAATTACACATTTGTCTCCAATGACTTTGTATGCTGTAGTAACAGTACATTTCACTGGAAACACCTAAACCAATAATTTAAAGGGACATCCACATCCTTTTGGACATATGGTGTACTTTTCCATTGTGCCAGTTTGTATATAACAACGTTTTCCATGCATAAACAGGCAACTTATAAACCAATACTTGTTACAATATATTGTGCAGCACTGCGACTATTATGATTTTTATTGTAACTACTAATAAGTATGCATTGGACCTGTCAGGAGTATCCAGTAGGGGTGCTTTTCCTTCTTCTGTTAGTGTCATATTCAGGTCAGAGTGCACTAAGAAGGATCAGGGAGTCAGATGCTGTAATTATTGGCTGGAGCCACTAATGTCTTGCAGACGCCAGTCCTCATACTGTCACTGATAGCTGTGACAGCGAATAACTTCCAGGATTTTCATTTAGACTAAGGGCCTGTTTCATGCATAAAAAATGTGTTTCTATCTACAAAAAATGTGCTTGCCAGGTCACCTCCTAATATATGTTACATCTGTATGCATTTGTAAATGATCCTAACTGATGTAATTTATTTTGCTTTTAAGAACAAATTTTACACATTGGATTACAAGCATATTATTTGGGTGGTCACATACGGAATGCCTTATCAGAAATAATGAGCATAACGTTTTTGGGTGACTTGTGAGCGGCACAAATTTCCAACACACTTCTTGTCCAATAATCCCATAAAAGCATATTGCTAAAGCCCACTGTCGATTGACGTCACAGAAATACTTCAAGCTCTGGGAGCATCCCAACCATATTGTTGGAAACCACCCAGAACCCTGATTGATAGCTGGTCCGGCTAGCAGAGCTTGCCAGCTGTTTCTGCCCTACTTGAGCCCGGCGCTCCAGTGAGTGCTGGAGGGGCAGAGCAGTAAGCGGAGACAACCTCAGCTCAGAGCTTACCAAGAACTGAGCGATCAGCAGTCATTTAATTGCTTAGTTCTTGTGCTTAGAGCCAGAGGGGGACAGCTGCAGCATCAGATGCTGCTGCAGCATGGACTTGAGTATGTATGTTTTTTTTTTTTTAGTATTAGAATAGTAAAAGGGTCAAACGTTTTGTTTGTTTCCACACTGGGCCAATTTCACCTTATATGCTGTCCTGGGTGGCACCAGTAACTGGTACAGAAAAAAAATTATGGAAATTTCCCAACAGAACAAAAGACAACACACAAATTGACAGAACTTTTAAAAACTCATCACTCTGTAGGTAGGTGCAGTCAGCTGTCTCCACTGCAGGTGGTGCTCAACTGCAACGTGAATGCACAGGGGGAGTAAGTCATGAGGAACGTTGTTCCTCTATGGTTTCCTGAGTCACTGGAGCAGCAATCTGATTGGATGCTAGACACCCATGTGACTCTGGTCACATGGGTGTCCAGAACTCTTAGATGTGGCAGGTTTTTTAAGACCCTGGCTCCTGGGTTTGGCAAGTTTATTGTGAGTAGTCGGGCTAGGGACAGATCACCCGTTTGTCAAGTGTCTAGCTGTAGGGAGAGGTCCCTGGCGAGTAGAGACAGATTAGGGATAGGCAATCCTTCTGTGGAAACCTCCCCTTTGGGTCCAGACCGACCAGGCTGCATTCCAGCCTCAGAGACAAATGCTGTCGGTGCATCTGAATCCATTGTGAGTGTTTCCCTGGCGTGGTGCTCTCCCTCTGGGTTGTCTGTTCAGTTTAGCCTTTTTCTTCAACACAAGTTCTCCTTTCTACAACCAGACTGTAATAACTTCTCGCACCTCACTACACTTACCCACAACTCTACTAAAATAAAGTGCTTCTAAGGCTGTTTGTGTTAAAAAGCCCTCATTTTCTGTTCCAGATCACCAAAACAGGAAGTGAGAGGAAATCTCCCCAAATGGGACCAGATGGAAATAAAGACCTGATTACAAGTGAAGGAAGAGTCTACCTTTGACAGTAGAGACTTGAACAAATGTTGAGCAATTATCAAAGTTTCTTAAAAATTATAAACAAATGACTACCTGATATATAAGCAGCCAAAAGATAGTTTAAATGGTTTAAAACAAGAGCAAACACTATGAGGTTTAGTTAAAAAAGTATTTGCTGTAAAGATTTGCACAATCAATATGTGCTAGGCATTCATACAAAATTCGCCCGTCACATTTAAAATCAAAGAAGATTTGCTCATCATTAGCATCAGAATACAACATAACTGAGAAATTCCAATTACAAACAAGTTTCACATGTCAAATTTAAATTCAAACAAGATTCCTCTTCAGTAAGAAAAAAAAAAAGTGAGAGTCCAATTACAAATACTATTGGCCCATTACATTTAAATTCAAACAAGATTTATCCAACAGCATAAGTATACAACATAATAGAGGGATTCCAATTGCAAACAACATTCACCTGTCACATTTAAATTCAAACAAGATTCCCCCATCAGCAACAGTATACAACATAAAAGTGAAATTCCAATTGCAAATAAGATTAGCCCATCACAGTTAAATTCAAACACGATTCTCCCATCAGCATCAGTGTACACTATAATAGAGAGATTCCAATTGCAACCAAGATTTACCTGGCCATCACATTTAAATTCAAACAGGATTCTCCCATCAGCATCAATATACAACATAATAGAGAGATTTCAATTGCAAACAAGATTCACCCATCACATTTGAATGCAAATAAGAATTGTCCATAAGCATCAGGATACAACAAAAAAACATTTCAGTTACAAACAAGATTCACCCAACAATAAATTTAAATTCAAATTATATTTGATCATCAGTATACAACATGATAGAGAAGTTCTAATTACAAATATAATTTGCCTGCCACATTTAAATTCAAACAGGTTTTGCCTATCAGTGTATAACATACTAGAGAGATTCAGATTACAACCAAGATTCACCCATTACATTCAAATTAAAACAAAATTACCCTATCAGTATACAACTACAGAGATTGCAATTACAAACAACATTCACCCATCACATTTCAATGCAAACAAGAACCCTCCTTCAGCATCAGTATATAACACAATAGAGAGATTCCAACTGTGAACAAGATTCACCCATCACATTTCAATTCAAGCAAGAGTCCCCTATCAGTATCAGTATAAAACATACTAGAGAGATTCCAGTTGCAAACAAGATTCGCCTAAACGCATCAGGATACAACATAACAAATTTTAATTACAAACAAGTTTCGCTCTTCAAATGTAATTTCAAAGAACATTTGGCCATCAGTACAGTACCAGTATTCAACATAAAAAGAGAGGTTCTAATTATAAACATAATTTACCCATCACATTTAAATTTAAACAAGATTCACCCATCAGAATCAATATACAACATTGAGATTCCAAATACAAACAAGGTTCACCCGTCACATTTAAAAATCAAACAATATATAGCGAATGCTCTGAAAATAATAGCTGAATGCTATAAAATATTGACGGACGAATGTTAAGCAAACATTTATAAACAAACCCCTATATATAAGGGAACAGGTAGTATTTCTGGCTATGCTTAAGCTATAGCTCTCAGCGTGCTGTTTTGGGTATAGCTATTTTGTGTTCACAATTGTCAAAATGCACACTTCTGCTAAATTTATTTTAAGGGCCATCTACTTTCAGAGGAAGTGCGTTCAGCTCAGGAAGACACCTGAGAGGGTGACTGTTGGCTTGTGCAGCCATGTATGAGCTGTTAAACAAGGCTTTTTACATTGATAGGTGGCACATCTGGGGATCCCTTCAGCCAATCCATCTGTCCCTGCACCAGTAAACAGACAGCCTGTGAAGCGTGGAGTAAAACATCCATCACAGACCTTTCCTATCACCGCAACAAGCATTTTGCTGCCACAAACCCAGCTCAGGGTGTCTGCATTCAATTTGCATGGGTTAATAATAGGTCCTGTGGCAGCTCTTGTCAATTTTTCTCTTTCTGTGAAAATACAGCCTGGTCATGTTTTACTTGTTTAAATGGGAGACCTCCAGGGAGAGGAGCTGCTGCCATTGGTCTACTTCCATTGATGTCTGAAAGGACTCTAGCTGCCTTGACATAATGGTGGCCATTTTGTAAAGCTAAGTATTATTCAGTAGGATGCAACTTATGAATTCATTGGAAACAGATGGAATAGCAAATTTTGTGTCCAGGATTCATGTAAGGTGATGGTTTCCAGTGCAGCTGTATATTCTTTTGGGACCAGCAACCTAGCATGTTAGACAAGAAACTGAGATCAAAATGATTACCTTCCTAAATTCCAGAACTTATAGCATTCGTGATATTTTTTTTTGTTTTGTATTTTTGCTTTTTTCTGTCAGTTATTGGATTGGAGGGGACACTCATTTGGTTCCACAGGGTTGCTCTGTTGTTGTCCACACCAGCAAGGTGCCACTGTGTCGCTGCCTCCTTCTTAGTAAGCGGGATTCTGCAGCTTTTTGGCCAGTGAAGGAGTGATGACATAGCAGCGGATGAGGGTTCTATTTAGAAATCTTGTTGTAAGCAAGCTGCTAAAGTAACATGGTTCATAGTGCCCCAAGTGGAACCAGAAAAAGGCAAAAAAAATAACCCTTGTAAAGAATTTCCAAACTTTTTTTAGATTTTTTTTTAGAACTTTATAGACACAATGGGGGTTATTTACGAAAGGCACATCCACTTTGCACTATAAGTGAACTTGAAATTGCACTGAAAGTGCACTTGGAGGTGCAGTCGCTGTAAATCTGTGGGGTAGATCTGAAATGAGGGGAAGCTCTGCTGATTTTATTATACAATCATGTCCAAGCTAAAATGCTGTTTTATATTTTCCTTTCATGTCCCCCTCTGATCTAAAGCGACTGCTCTTCCAAGTGCACTTTCAGTGCAATTTCAAGTGCACTTTGCAATTGTAGTTTGCACTTGTAGTGCAAAGTGGATTTGCCTTTAGTAAATAACCCCCATTTTTTGTCATTTAAAAAGGACGGGCACTTTTTCTTCAACAGCATCTAGGGTAAATAGTTCCTCTAGAAGACTTTTCCACAGAAACTCTCCACTGGATTTTGAAAAGTTAATTTATATATTTATTTGCTTCTTTTTAGTCTTCTGCTGACTTTATTTTTGTTGCCCCTTTTCAGTACCTTCAGGACAACCTGTTTGTGAACTGATACCATGCTTTGGTAACAAACAGTCTCTTCTTTCTCTGGAGGCTCTTAAAAGCTTCCAGTATTGAGCAGAAGCACATGTGATAACTCGCATTACTACATAGGCATAGGCACGAACAAACTCTAAATCACACAGTGGGGGTTATTTACTAAAGGCAAATCCACTTTGCACTAAAAGTGCAAACTACAAGTGCAAAGTGCACTTGAAATGGCACTAAACGTGCACTTGGAAGTGCAGTTGCTGTAGTTCCGAGGGGGACATGCAAGGAAAATAAAAAACAGCATTTTAGCTTGCACATGATTGGATAATAAAACCAGCAGAGCTTCCCCTCATTTCAGCTCTACCCCTATATATATATAGGTAGACCCCTATATATATATATATATATATATATATATATATATATATATATATATATATATATATATATACAGCGACTGCACTTCCAAGTGCACTTTCAGTGCAATTTCAAGTGCACTTTGCACTTGTAGTTTGCACTTGTAGTGCAAAGTGGATTTGCCTTTCATAAATAACTTTCATAAAGTGTATTAAGATAATTAATTCATCCTGTCTGAATCCTCTGTCACTGTTACAGTTGTGCCAAAAGCTTTTTGCAGATGGGATTGGTTAAATCCTTTAACCCTTTCCTTTTCATGGTGTCCAAAGTCATAAACAAAAATACAAGTGAATCCTGTGCTGTCCCAAAATACATGACCCGGCACACCTGGCTTAGTGGCAGGAAAGGAGTTATTGAGCCCCACTATAGGTTGTGGGCCTGCCTTGTAAGAGAAGTGAAAGTTGACTTCTCTGTTGCACATATGCAAATAAAAGAATTTTCCACCTGATTACACATCATTCTCTCCGGGGTTGCAAGGCTTAATGGCAGCCGGCTGAGCCTGGGTGGGTAAGTTTCAGTGTCGGGATTAAATAAATTTAATCTGTGGCAAAGAAAGTGTTGGGTGTAATCCTCCTTGCAAAATTAAAAGCCTAACCATGGTAGATAACATGGTCAAGAATCACATTATTAGTATTATATATGGACAGGAGCATAATATCAGATCAGTTATGGACAATCAACTGCTGGCTACCTGTACCAGAACTACCCAGAGTTTACCTGCCAGTCCAATCTTAAAATGAACTATATGCTATAAATTAACCCAGGGCTACCTTTTGTTGTTTTTGCTGACATGGATATAATGAAACATGGAAGGGCTGGAGTATTTACCCTTCATGGTCAATGCTACTCCAGGATCCCTTCAGTACTGGTCACAATACCAAAAGCCTAAGTGTTTGGTCATATGATCTCTGCTAAAGGGGACGACCAGCCAATCTAAACTCTAATCTTTGGGAAAAGGAAAAGAGTACAACATTTATACCAGGGGTAGAAATTGAAAGAGGCAGAACTTTAGTTCCAGGTGGACAAAACTGTGAGCTAAACAAAAATGATATTTATTGAATAAAAAGATTTGACTTGCCCACTCCCTGGAGCTAAGCCTCATCACATTGGCCTCTCTGTCAAGTGACAGAGAGACAAGTGTAGACAGTGGTAGACCTTAGATCCAGTGGTCTGGCTTAGCTCTGGCAACAAAACATAAACAGGATCAGAAGGGTGCACCAAAGTAGTTTTTATGGTGCAATAACAGTAGTAGCAGGCAGTGAGTATTATAAATTAGAGTCAGTGGTAAAAAGGTAATAAAGAATATGACTAACATTATTGCAGCAAAATCTCTTAAACGTAACATTACAAAATCTCCCCACTTAATAATAATAAAGGATACAGATGGATAAGGAAAACTTACCTTTCCCATGTAATCCATGTCATTCCAAACCTTCTGCTTCTGTTCACATGAACAGTGCTTTTGGCATTGGTCACATATCCTCACCCAAAAGAGCATTAAGGAGGCCTTCTCAGGCAAGTGTAGCCAATTAGCAATCTTGTCCAAACACTGATCTTCCCCTTTGGAAGAGACCAGATGACCATTGCCGCCATATTCCTCATGTGACCAATACAGAAGGTGATTGGAATTACTGGCATTTAAGGAGAAAGTTAGATTTTACTGATCTATCTGTGCCATTTGTTATTAATATCCTGTGATGGAGGAGTTGTTTTTTTTATAAGGCAATTTTTGTACATTGAGAGAATCCCTGTAAAATGACCAGATGTTAAAGGCATGGGTGTGTTTATGATACATTAATCCAAAATTTCTAAATTCTGCTTAAGTGGAATGCAGCCTATTTATTCGTACAAAGAGAAGCTTATTTACTGTTTATTGACCATTTCCAATCATTTCTCTCCGGGTCTCAGTTTTCCTAAATTGACCTTCCAGATGACCTTTTTGTTTGTCAAAGAAACCGCCGGCACAACAGCCTACCCAGCTGGCTGCAGACCAGGCTGGGATGTTAGTATCAGTATCCTGCTAATTTCTCTCCCAGCCTCATCTCCTCCTCTCCCATCTCTCTACAAGCAAAAGAAGAATTAACAAAGCCCGGGGAAGGGATTTGTTTGTTTGTGTCGCACATCTGTGCCAGCGATCAGACCTGTTAACCATCCTTTCAAGGAAGCCCGCAGAATGCCAGTTGTGACAGATTTGAAGTAATGTTGATGGTGCCCTGGGACTTGATAGAAGTAATTTGATAAAGTCAGCAGCAGCTTGCGGGGCGGAGACAGCAAAAGGAGATAAACAACACTGTCAAACGCTCTGCCCGTCAATGCGCGAAAACACAATAGGACCCCGCAACGATCCAATACCGGAACGCAAATGTGACAACTCGAGCCGCTATGCCATGCTTGCACTAAAGGAAATATTTCATTATTAACGACACACGTCAAGAGACTGCATGGTTTGTTGACCCGGGGACAAAAGTTAAGTGACAAATTAAAAAAATAAAAATCAAGGCAAAAAGCTGATTGTCACAGGTGGGCTGACATATATGCACATGATTATAACTTTATTTAAAATAGCGTACATGTCCCATGGGGTAATAAACAGATTTTAAATGAGAACTGCTTGTATGAATTAGAAGATGTTTATTATAGATGCACACCACGTGTTAATGGAATCATGATGCTTTTCTGAATTTCTTATGTATTGAGACAAATATGGAGGCTGTTACTGACCTTTTTATCAATAATACCAATTGCCTGGGCAGCTGCATTGATACAGGGG
The DNA here is from genome assembly GCA_028564925.1 of Lithobates sylvaticus. Lineage (NCBI taxonomy): Eukaryota > Metazoa > Chordata > Amphibia > Anura > Ranidae > Lithobates > Lithobates sylvaticus. Next base: position 186,729,577 of record CM053029.1, on the reverse strand, counting down.
TAAGGTCTTCATACCCACTCCTGGTTGGTTACTTCTCCCCCATCCTAGATGCTACCTTACTACCCCACTTTGAACCTACCATAAGTAAGAGCTTGTCCATGGCGTGTGCTCAAGTTATTTGATGACACACGACCAAATGCAGGTGCAGCGGCAGTAAACACTCAGTCCAGTTGCAGAGAACAGAACTTGTATCAATGTTAAAGTTCTTTAATTTACAACAAGCCTGGTGGGGAGAAACCAGGCCGGGAAGACTCACAAAATGTAACAGCGTTGTATAGCGAAGCAGGTCTCAGATGTGCTGACAGCGCCTGTCTTGAGGGGTCCATACCCAAATGAGGAGGTCTCTAGAAAGGATGGCATGTACCTATCATTTCCCTACTTGTCTGGAACCTCTCCCTAACACTAATCACTGTCCCTGCCAGATGGATGACCTGTCCTTACACTACCCATATGTGAAATGCGCGCCAAGCCTGGGAGCCAGGGCCTTAAATAGGCTCTGCCTGACCCAAGATGACTGCCAGAGTCACATAGGGCAGCTTCATCCAATTGGATAGCTTTCCCAGTGACTCAGGAAACCACAGAGGAACCATGTTACTCTTGACTTCCCCTCCAATTGCAATGCTGCTGCAGTCATGTGTCACCCACAGTGGAGAAAATAGACTGCACCTGCCTACGCACTGTCTAGCATTATAGCTCCCCCTGTGATCCCGGTTCCTATGCCACTGTGTCTGGCTGTATTTCTGATCTAATTTGCTTTAATGCATTTGGTGCAGACACACATTGAAGGTCTTCCTCTGCCAAAGGTAAGCGTTGGATTCTGGTGTGTTGCTGTAAAAGGAAGGTGTTGATACCTTCAAAGTATGCCCTTTCCCAGTTTATTCAATGCTACAGTGCCTTGAAAAAGTATTTATACCCCTTGAAATTTTCCACATTTTTTCATGTTACAACCAAAAATGTAAATGTATTTTATTGGGAAATGGTTTTCAACATTTATTACAAATAATTATCTGAAAATTGTGGTGTGCATTTGTATTCAGCCCCCCTGAGTCAATACTTTGTAGAACAACCTTTCACTGCAATTACAGCTGCAAGTCTTTTTGGGGATGTCTCTACCAGTTTTGCACATCTAGCAAGTGAAATTTTTGACAATTCTTCTTTGCAATATAGCTCAAGCGCTGTCATATTTGGATGGAGAGTGTCTGTGAACTGTAATTTTCAAGTCTTGCCACAGATTCTCAGTTGGATTTAGGTCTGGACTTTGACTGGGCCATTCTAACACATGAATATGCTTTGATCCAAACCATTTCATTATAGCTCTGGCTGTATGTTTAGGGTCGTTGTCCTGCTGGAAGGTGAACCTCTGCACCAGTCTCAAGTCTTTTACAGACTCTAACAGGTTTTCTTCTAAGATTGCCCTGTATTTGGCTCCATCCATCTTCCTATCAACTCTGACCAGTTTCCCTGTCCCTGCTGAAAAAAAAGCATCCCCACAACATGATGCTGCAACCACCATATTTCACGGTGGGTATAATGTGTTCAGGGTGATGTGCAGTGTTAGTTTTCTGTCACACATAGCGTTTTGCTTTTAGCCCAAAAAGTTAAATTTTGGTCTAATCTGACCAGAGCACCTTCTTCCACATGTTTGTTGTGTCTCCCACATGGTTTCTTGCAAACTGCAAATGGGACTTTTTATGACTTTTTTTCAACAATGGCTTTCTTTTTGCAACTTTCCATAAAGGCCAGATTTGTGGAGTGCACGACTAATAGTTGTCCTGTGGACACATTCTCCCACCTAAGCTGTGGATCCTGAGTAACCATGGGCCTCTTGGCTGCTTCTCTGATTAATGCTCTCCTTGCCCAGCCTGTCAGTTTAGGTGGACGGCCATGTCTTGGTAGGTTTGCAGTTGTGCCATACTCTTTCCATTTTCAAATGATGGACTGAACAGTGCTCCGTAAGATGTTCAAAGCTTGGGATATTTTTGCTTTAAACTTCTCCACAACTTTATCCCTGACTGGTCTGGTGTGTTCCTTGGCCTTCATGATGCCGTTTGTTCACTAAGGTTCTCTAACAAACCTCTGAGTGCTTCATAGAACAGCTGTATTTATACAGAGATTTAATTACACACAGGTGGACACTATTTACTAATTAGGCGACTTCTGAAGGCAATTGGTTCTACTAGATTTTTAGTTAGTGATGTCAGAGTAAAGGGGGGCTGAATACAAATGCATGCCACACTTTTCAGATATTTATTTGTAAAAAAATTAAAAAACATTTATCATTTTCCTTCCACTTCACAATTATGTGGCCCATTGTGTTGGTCTATCACATAAAATCCCAATAAAATACATTCAAGTTTTTGGTTGTAACATGACAAAATGTGGAAATTTCAAGGGTATGAATACTTTTTCAAGGCACTGTATATACTGTATATGTCCCAGGTTGGAATCTTTTACAGTATAAAGTTAGGGACCACACTATGCAGAGATGCTGTGACATCTATTTGCATTAGCCTATGAAAAAATGTAATTAATTTTGTGCTGACTAACTAAAAAGTGTGCTGGGGAATTTTTATATTGTTACTGCTGATCTGCTAATCAATGATCCACAAGTAAGCTGATGAGGTGCTGTGACTTCATCGGCTGCATACTTGTTTCAAGTTAATCATGCAGAAAATACTGAAGGGCAAGAATGGTACCTGTTCTGGTGACAACCCTCTAATGGGATTCATCTTACTTTGGAGAGATTTTCTGTCAATCCTGTTGTGTATCCCATACAAGGTGTGAAAGGAAGTCTACACATTGTTGTAGACAGCAAATCAAAAACATAAAAATAAATTGTGCCTAGAGATACACGCTACCATAAATACTTGTTTTAACATAAATTACAAATTACTGTTTTATATCAGTTTGACATGAAAATTGAAGTTCCTCTCTAAATCACCATTTTTATTCCAAACCTCAATCGAACATATCTTCAAAACACAGAAAAAATGATAAATTGGGAGGATGTCCTGACCTTAGGAAATGTTTCCTGTATATCTTTATCAGTTGGCCACCTGTTTATACTTGTAATCTTCATATTCTTTTTGGTGTCTTAGAAAACACTCAAGCTATTGGATCAACATGACAGCCAGGGAACTAGTAAGTCTTTAATGGCAACCCCACTACACGTTGCCTTTAAATACTACACTACCTAACTGTACTGGGGAATTGTTCCTTCAGTTTCCCACACGGCTTACATGATCCATGTGACTTATCTGCCTTTGTGTATTTGTGGCAGCCTAGTAAATTGCATTACACCAACCTTGTGCTTATAAATAAACAGTTGCTAACCATGAACAGAAAGGAATATGATTCAGACCATTATACACAATGTGGCAAATAAGGACATCAATTCCCAGTGATAGGGAATCTGATGTCAGCTTGTTATATTTTGGATAGAAACACGTCTCTTTCACCCCATCTAACGACAAGACGCCAGTTCGTACTATTATTCACCAAGATGTCAGATACTTGGAAGGAAGTACGCAGCTTGTCAAGAGAGATTGTTCGTCCATTGAGAAGATGTATGAAGGTGCATGAAACATTCACTATTTAGACTTGTTATTCATGAATTTACCTGATTGGAGTGTATGTCATATCCATGAATGGGGGATTCCCTTTAACTCATTCTTCTGGCTGCTGTAGGATTTATTGAAGAAAAAACTCTGGGCTAAATGACAGTTTGTATATAGACTGGAATAAATCATGCTTTTCAGGTTTGTGAATATAATTGTGTTTTATTTTGGCTTCTTGGTTCTGGAGAGCTTATAATTTGTGACTTTTAGGATTTCTTGCTGTCAATCAGGTTAACTGACACCGAGGCAGTGAAGCACATTTGAGAAAAGGGATGCCTTGCTTTGTTATATCCCCAGTGTTTTAAGAGAACCTGTATTGTATGCTTATAAACGAAGACTTATTCTTTGAAAGAGAAGATGCAAGGATATACCTTCCCTGTGACCTCTTGGAACTTCCACTGGGTTTCTAAATATTTCCCTCTCCCTGAATATCTGTGTAAATATACTCTATATGGTTAAAGGTGTGTGGGCCCTCAAATGTTATACCTATATAAGTTTGAAGGGCATCCCCTTCCAAAACCTTGGGTGATAATAGAATTGCTTCCCCCCACACCTGTGTGCCTATAATAGCTTATACACTCTACTCTTCTAGCAAGATATTGCAGTGGGTCTGTGGGAATTTGTGGACAGTCTGTCAAAAGAGCATTTGTAAGGTCAGGTTCAGATTTTGCATAAGAAGATCTTGCTTGTAATCCTAATTAATCTGAAAGGTGTTCAATAATGATGAGGTCAGGGCTCCGTGCCGGGCACTGGACTCCCTCCAGATTAAACCTTTCATGTACTTGTATGCTGTAGCATTAGCAACACCCTTTATTTAAAACACCTAAACTCAATAGTTTGGTTTTGAAAAGGGGATGTCCAACAAACTCAAATAGGTATGATAAAACCTTGTGTCTTCTGACTTCCTTAAAGATGGCAAATAGGCATACATTGCCTGTGTCCTGAATAGCAAAGCCTAGTGCTTGAGTAATTTGCATCTCACATTGTAAGTGATAAGCTTGCCTAGTGCCTATGCAATTAAAGATTTTCAGAATGTAAATTATTGCAGGAAAGACTAGCCAGTCACAAGAAATGTATGTCTAGGAACTCTAGTTAGGAGAAGCCTTAGCCTATTTACAGGCCTTTGCTACAGTACAAGTTTATTTTTTCAAAAAGCATACAGTAAGTTACTTGTAAGAAATACAGCTCTTAACTCAACTTTTGTCTAAAGAAGCACCGAAGATGCTATTTCAGAAGACACCAGCATTATAATTTATCAAACTGTTGGAAAGCTGCTGCAGATATGGCTCTTGCCAATCAAGATGGCCCTGGACACATGGTTGAGCCCTTCTTGTTTTATTGTAAAATGAGAGGAACACAGAGAAAAACATTAAGCATAACGCTAATCACAATATAATATACTGTATGAGAATAGTTGCTGCACTTATGCCTGTATAAACAGCATGCTAACACAAACACACAGCAGCTGAGATATTTGTGAATTAAAACATTAAATTGTCTCTGTGCACTTGATTGTTGGAAGCAAGGAGAACCATATCTATTTGTTAAAATGTAAAAAAAAACATGATTTTGCCTGTCTACAAACAGTCTTTAGTAGAGTTTTCCACACTCCAGTCAAACTTGAACATTTACAACATTCTTCCTGTTCATGGTTCTTGTCTCTCATCCTGGGCCCGGAAATACACCAGGCCACTCAGCTGTGTAAACTGCTAGTATACTGATATTGTGGGAACATTTTATACTAATCCTGTGGATCTATATGCCGGAAAAGCCCAACTCTGCCCATCAGTATCTCTGAACCCCAATTATCTGCACCTGTAACAAGGATGAAAGGTTCCACTTGTGTCTTTGCTCCACCCCAGTCATATTTTTTACCATAGTCAATGTAAAGGGTGCATCGGAGGGGGAGGGCCTCTCATACAGTCATATATGAATGTCCCAATAGAATAAAAGTAGGGCAGCCAGGCACTTGGGCAGCGTTTTAGAGAGTGGAGTGAACTCTGTATGTGAAACAACAAGGAAAGAAAGCGTCTCTAAGTGTAGCAGCCAAGATTTATTAAAAAGAAACCAGGTTAAAAACACTCACAGAAGTGATGTGATAAAAGGCTCATCAGCGGGATAAACCCACTCAGTGTGTATCCTAAGGCCACAGCAGCAGCAGGTTCTAGACCTGCGTGAAACCCGAGCAGCCAGAAGTGATGTCACACGAAAGGGGCGGTAGCGCGTTTTGGAGCAAGCGCATTCACTCCTTTGTCAAACCAAGTTAGATTTGACAAAGGAGCGAATGTGCAAGCTATGCGTTCCTGCCCCTTCTGTGTGACTTAATTTCCGACCGCCTGCGCCCCACACTGGTCCCGTAAACTGCAGGGTGGCCATCTTGCTGGCTACTGGATCCCATGCTGCTGGTTGGCCTTGAGGATCGGGGACCCCTGCTGCTGCGGGCTGAGAACACACACTGAGCAGGTTTATCCCGCCTTTTACCACATCACTTCTGTGAGTGTTTTTAATCTGGTTTCTTTGTAATAAATCTTGGCTGCTACACTTAGAGGCGCTTTCTTTCCTTGTCGTGATATTTGTTTTTTCCCATAAAATACTTTTTTACCTTTTTCATGATTTTTTTGCATCTTAGTGCATCTATCCTCTTTTAATAACTTCCTGCCTACGTGCACTTACTCCAAAGTCTGTTGAACAAAATTGCTCAGGACTAGGTTCCAAAAAATGACAATGACGGACCATGCCTGTGCAATGTGTGCCAGCATGGTTGTTTGTCATCTCTACCAGGGGCATGTGTGACAGGAGCACAACTGGGAAACAATTTTCGCCCTATAACAGGTATACTGCTGCTACTATTGTTTTCAGTTTAAATACAGCTACAGGCCCCTGTTGCCCATTTTCCCTGCAACACATGTTTTCCTATGAACTGTTTTTACGACCAATAAGCTATTTTTATTGTAGATATGCAACAATGTCATCTTTTAAGGACAGCTTTTTGTAAAATGCCTTGAGAACATAATGATTTTGAGCAAAATTGCTATGAGCCACAAATTCCTAAATAAATGCACAGGGTCATAACCGAAAATGGCCCTGCTAAAGCCTCTCCCTCTTCGCAAGAATCATCAGCAATCCTACACTAAATGGCAGTAAAGGGCAGAGAACTATTTTGCTTTGCAGGCACACGGCTGCAATGGACTTTGTTACTTTTTTCTCAATAAACCATTAAGCACTTGCACTTTGGCTATCACCTCGTGTTTCTGATCAGACCCATATGTAAATCTCACAAGGTAGTATTTAGTAGCATAATTAATCCCTACTTTATGTTATGAGAAATACTTCATATTCCCGACCCTGCAACGTCCTTTAGGAAGATCCATGTTCTAATTAGACTAGCCCATCGGCGTCTTTTAATGAGCAGATTAATCATCGCAATGGGGACCATGGTGTCATCACAGGTTTTAAATATGATAATCTCTGTTCTAATGGTTTTGCAAAGCCAGGCTTTAGAGCTGTGGAGAAAGTCGGAAATGAGTCTGCTTTAGTCTCCACTTCTTTCTCCTTTGGTGACAAAGTGTTCACAGATTTGTGAGTGATAAGGCAGATGCTCCAAGGAGGCAGTTTGCAGACACCGAGGCCTCTAACAGCATCATAACTCAAGTCTGATTATTATAGAGCTGGACAGACAAGTCCCTGGCTCCCCAAAGAGCTTCCTATTGCTTCTGCACCCTCTCTCTTGTTAGAGAAGGAGACCTGAAAAGTCTCTCTGTCCTTATCAGAACAGTTCCAATAATAAATAGCCAACAACTTGCCTGACCTAGATGTTATGACTAGGATAAATAAAACAAATCTAAACCCAAGAACAAAAGTGTAATATATTGTAGCTTATCTTAGATATGTGGCTGTATTAGCTTTTTTTTTTATTTATTTATCCCAGGTGATCCTGTCAGTTGTACATTTCCCGTCATAGGGTGACAACGCTCACTCTATACACTCGCTCTATGTACAGTATTTATGGAAAAACAGACTTGTTGCCCTTGGACAGGAAGTGTGTAAAGACTAAAGAACACCTCCTTCACTCCTCATATCCATAACATAGGGAGGAGGTGTAATTTAGTTTACAGAGAGAGCTGTAAAATAAAAGGTAGGCCTCTGATGAGAGAAATTAGTTGGGGGGTACCATCATCCTTACTTCCTTAAGCCTCTGAGCGCTGGTCCTCATGGGTAAGCAACTTGGTGACCATGCCCCTGTATCATTGTCATTCCTGCATCCTTTATCATTTCTGTATTTTTCAGTTTATTGTAATTCTGTTATTATGTTTTTGATACAGATAGTATCTAATATTACTCCTCCTGAAGAAGCGGCACTGTCTGCGAAACATGTAGAGAATTCACTGTACATGGAGGATTTATTACATCCTTCACTTTCAGTTAACCTCTGAGGGTATCACAGCATGTTTTGTTTTTTGTCTTCACCAATCTATGATTTGAATATTTGTCTGGTGTTTTTACTTGTGTATCTGGATACTTGATTTTTATATTTTGTATCAAGAAAAACTTACCTTTTTAGCATATATTTTGTAAATGTTTGGGTACTGAGATAGTCCATTTTCCTTTTTACCTGGGGACTTAGTGGGATTATCTCCGGTTTACCACAGAGAGAGCTGGAAACAATGCTAACTGATAAGAAGAGGCAGAGAGCACATGCAGTTACCAGCTCACTTGAATTTCTGACAGGATCAACAATATATATTTTTTGCACTTCCCAAACAGATAATAGCAAACACTTTTAATTATATATGTAAAGGACCAAAAGGGAGCAAATTAGAGTAGTTCAGTGCTAGAGTTAGATTTTTTTAATGGGTCTGTAGACTATTAGGGAAATTTAAGCCACACGTGGACAACTGTCCACTGGGTGTACATTAGGGTTACATGGTTATAACTGCCACAAATATATTAGATGATAGTTATTATCAGCCTGGCGTGTATGTGATGTTCCCTCATATGTGTTATCTGATTTACAATAAAGTCTGTGCATGCACACATACCTTCGACAATAGCCACCATCACTTGAACAGAACATTGGCGCTGGTAAAAAAAATTCAACCAAGCCAATTGATTTTTGGGCTGGTTTTCACTGGTATGCTGTGATACACTGATACACATGTGCTGACAAGAAACTAGCTGACCAGAGGAGAGGGAGGAGCTTCTGCTGCTATTTCACTGCCCAATCACAGGCTGGGGGCAGGGAGATGACGAAGCTGTTTTACTAAACTTCAGCATAGAAGAGTCAGGTCTTCAAGCTAGCTAGGCTGTGTAAATCACAGGACTGGCTAAATAGAAATGCACATTCTTTGTCAGGTAAAACGCCTTACTTATATGTACAGTATTTAATCTGTGTATTTAGCAGTTCGCCTGGAGTTCAGATTTAAGGCTGGATTCACACTATTGCGAATTGGATTTGGCTTTCCCTGCATCCAATTTGCGTGTCAGGAGATTGTGACTGTCTCTCTATAGAGCCGGTTCACACATCTACGGAACGGCTCTGGTGTGAATTGCACAGGAGTCCTGTGCATCTTCTGGTCCGTTTCAGGTCTGAATTCAGCCAAAAATGCAGACTGAAATCGGCCCTGAAACGGTGAACAGGGACGCGCCGGACCCCTGCTGTGAGCCGCTCCATGCAGCAGTGTGAACCCAGCCTTAATCTTCCTTTGATTCAAAACACTTCACAATCAAGCCCCTTGTTTCTGCCTCTACTGTGTTCCCTTAGACAAGATTCTCATATCTCCTTACAGCAGGAACAGGTGTGATTGTACCAAATAGCGAAAACGTCAGTATATACCTAAAATAAAGACTTCTGCCAAGCTGTGCGTAACTAAATAAGAATAGCTAATCTTTATTCTGCCACCACAATGCGATTGATCTTACAGTTGTAAAATATTATAATATGGAGGTTTTTGTAAGGCAGACGAAGCGCATTAAAGGCGTTCTGCATTGTTTACATCCGCTCTTTGTCACTCGGCTCTCAGATCTCAGCCTGCCACTCGATCCATGCTCACGCTACTATAATCTATATTTATTGCTGCCCACTTTGTGAGTTCACAGTTTAATTTGCCAGCAGCGGCAGCACTCAGCTGACGCGGTAAAACAAGATAACGTTAAAATGTCAGCTGGAGAAGGGGGACAGGGATGATACATTGGCAAAACTGTCACGCCTATCCTGCACAGTAACAATAGCTCCTGGATTGTCTTTTAGACTTTGAAGTATTGGTCTTACCCAGGCCTTAAAGGTGCACTCTAGTTTTGCTTTCACAGTATTTCAGGGAACATTATCTACTTGCTGAGCGGTTTTAATTTTTTTATTCTGTTGCAGGCTCTATTAGGTACAATTGAATTAATATAGGCTTTAACATGTTAATGCCGTTTCAAAAGTAATTTTTAATAATTTTTAAATTGTCACTTTTCAGTAAAATAATACCTGGTGATCCTCACATGAAGATCCTTGTTGAGACACTTCATGTTATGGGGGCGACAACGCTCTGTTCCTGTCAGTCTATTGTGCTCCTGCGTTGTCACCCTGTCACACGGACTTGCAAAGTATGGCCATTTCAATATACATTACACATGCCTGCCCTGAGAAAAATCATGCAGACATTGCTGGAGTACATATAGACAGCAGCTGAGGCTGTTCAAAACACTGTGTGGGGTCAGACCCTGATACCCTTCAAATGCAGCCTGACCATATCAGCGAAATACATTCCTGACAGAATCTTGTCCCTAGTACCACACAGAGAAACCTGGCAGGCAACGTAACCTTTTAGTACCCACCCATAACTGAAATATATCAGTTTTGGGTGACATTGACCCTAAATCTGTGATTAACCCCTATAAGTGAAACAGCCTGCCATCAGCTTGAGAGTGCTCAAGAAAGCTTCATAGTCATTATTAACCTGCTAATGAACCTTTTCTCCTCCCTCTGGGGGGTAAGCTGTCACCCTCGGTGGGACCCGGCCATGAAGTGTGCAATGTTTTCCAAACGTGTGAGAACACCGCTGCTCTCCGCTGTTTATTCCTCCCATAACACACTGGGTTTCGTTGCAAGTCATTAGCAGTGCTGGGACAAGGCCATTTGGTGCCCAGGGCGAAGATGACAAAGTGCGCCCCCCCCCCCCCCCCCCCCCCCGTTTTTAATAAAGAATCAATGTCGTTTCAAATTTTGTTTTTTACTAGCAATGGCGGTGATCTGCAATTTTTATCCTGACTGCGATATTGCGGCGGACATATCGGACACTTTTGACACATTTTTGGGACCATTCACATTTATATAGCGATCCGTGCTATGAAAAAGCATTGATTACTGTATAAATGTGACTGGCAGGGAAGGGGTTAACACTAGGGGTCACTGAAGGGGTTAATATGTTCCCTGGGAGTGATTCTAACTGTAGGGGGAGGGGACTCACAAGGGGAGGAGACCAATCGGTGTTCCTCTGTACTGGGAACACACCATCGGTCTCCTCTTCTCTGACAGGACGTGGATCTGTGTGTTTACATACACAGATCCACGGTCCTGCTGTGTTACCGGGCAATCGCGAGTGCCCAGCGGACATTGCAGCCGCCGGGCATGCGCATTGAGTCCCCAGTAACACGGCGGGCACGCGCGCGCCCCCTGGTGGGCCAGGAAGGGGAGGACGTCATATGACGCCCTCCCGCCACGAGAGCTGCACCGCCTGGCCGTCAATTGACAGCCAGCGGTCAGCAACCAGTTAAGATTTCTTAGTCCTGTACTGTACATTCCGCCACAACCACTGAACACTTTGCACATATATTTTCAGAAATTAACATTTTACAATTTACATAAATTAAAAAAGTGGAGAGGCATATTAAGGCCCCTTTCACACTGGGGCGGTTTTCAGGCGGTACAGCGCTAAAAATAGCGCCTGTACACCGCCTGAAAAAAAACGGCCCCATTCACTCCAGTGTGAAAGCCGGCGGCTTTCACACTGGAGCGGTGCGCTAGCAGGACGGCAAAAAAAGTCCTGCTAGCAGCATCTTTGGAGCGGTATAGGAGCGGTGTGTTCACCGCTCCTATACCGCTCCTTCCCATTCATTTAAATGGGACACCGCGGTAAACCGCGGCAATACCGCCGCAAAGCGCCGCCACGGCGGAGCTCTGCGGGGGATATTAACCCTTTTTCGGCCGCTCGCAGGGGGTAAAACCGCACCGCGAGCGGCCGAAACCCGCGGGCAAAACAACGGTAAAGCAGCGCTAAATATAGCGCTGCTTTACCGTCACTGCGGCTCCCGCCCCAGTGTGAAAGGGGCCTAAGCAAGTGTGTGTCATGCAGGGCCGGTACAAGGCAGGGGCGGACGGGGCACGTGCCCTGGGCGCTACCATTTTCTAAAGGCGGGGGGGCGCGCCGCAGCCTGCAGTTTAAATTGTGTAATGGGCCGGCCGCCGCCCGCCAGTACATTTAATTGCTGTGCCAGTGTGTGCCGCCGGCGCCGAGTGCGCTCCGCTTCTGCTGTATCCTCCCTTGTCCCTTCTTTCTGCTTGAGTTCCCCCCCCCCCCCCCGGAGGAGTCACTTAGTACATGCCAGCGCGGCAGCGCCAGCGGCGTGACGTCACTCACCAGGTGGGAGGACTCAGAGGAGAGGAGCGCAGGGAGCTCTGTAGCCTTGGCGCGCTGTGAGCCTGTGACCCGGAGCAAGGAGCTGCTGCCACCTGCCTGCCTGGCTAGTTAGAACGAAACTGCTAGAAGAATAGAGATAAGAAGAAGAGGAGAGATAAGAGGAGAGATAAGAAGAAGAGAGAAGAGAAGAAGAGAGAAGAGAAGAGAAGAGAGAAGAGAGAAGACAAGAAGAGAAGACTTGAATTTACAGCCAATGTGTCCATAGGTACTTTTTTTATTTTTTTTTACGAGACAGACAAGACAGACAGACAAGAGACATGACACACACTTGCTTAGGCCCCTTTCACACTGGGGCGGGAGCCGCAGTGACGGTAAAGCAGCGCTATATTTAGCGCTGCTTTACCGTTGTTTTGCCCGCGGGTTTCGGCCGCTCGCGGTGCGGTTTTTACCCCCTGCGAGCGGCCGAAAAAGGGTTAATATCCCCCGCAGAGCTCCGCCGTGGCGGCGCTTTGCGGCGGTATTGCCGCGGTTTTACCGCGGTGTCCCATTTAAATGAATGGGAAGGAGCGGTATAGGAGCGGTGAACACACCGCTCCTATACCGCTCCAAAGATGCTGCTAGCAGGACTTTTTTTGCCGTCCTGCTAGCGCACCGCTCCAGTGTGAAAGCCGCCGGCTTTCACACTGGAGTGAATGGGGCCGTTTTTTTCAGGCGGTGTACAGGCGCTATTTTTAGCGCTGTACCGCCTGAAAACCGCCCCAGTGTGAAAGGGGCCTTAATATGCCTCTCCACTTTTTTAATTTATGTAAATTGTAAAATGTTAATTTCTGAAAATATATGTGCAAAGTGTTCAGTGGTTGTGGCGGAATGTACAGTACAGGACTAAGAAATCTTAACTGGTTGCTGACCGCTGGCTGTCAATTGACGGCCAGGCGGTGCAGCTCTCGTGGCGGGAGGGCGTCATATGACGTCCTCCCCTTCCTGGCCCACCAGGGGGCGCGCGCGTGCCCGCCGTGTTACTGGGGACTCAATGCGCATGCCCGGCGGCTGCAATGTCCGCTGGGCACTCGCGATTGCCCGGTAACACAGCAGGACCGTGGATCTGTGTATGTAAACACACAGATCCACGTCCTGTCAGAGAAGAGGAGACCGATGGTGTGTTCCCAGTACAGAGGAACACCGATTGGTCTCCTCCCCTTGTGAGTCCCCTCCCCCTACAGTTAGAATCACTCCCAGGGAACATATTAACCCCTTCAGTGACCCCTAGTGTTAACCCCTTCCCTGCCAGTCACATTTATACAGTAATCAATGCTTTTTCATAGCACGGATCGCTATATAAATGTGAATGGTCCCAAAAATGTGTCAAAAGTGTCCGATATGTCCGCCGCAATATCGCAGTCAGGATAAAAATTGCAGATCACCGCCATTGCTAGTAAAAAACAAAATTTGAAACGACATTGATTCTTTATTAAAAACGGGGGGGGGGGGGGGGGCGCACTTTGTCATCTTCGCCCTGGGCACCAAATGGCCTTGTCCCAGCACTGGTGTCATGTCTCTTGTCTGTCTGTCTTGTCTGTCTCGTAAAAAAAAATAAAAAAAGTACCTATGGACACATTGGCTGTAAATTCAAGTCTTCTCTTCTTGTCTTCTCTCTTCTCTCTTCTTCTCTTCTCTCTTCTTCTCTTCTCTCTTCTTCTTATCTCTCCTCTTATCTCTCCTCTTCTTCTTATCTCTATTCTTCTAGCAGTTTCGTTCTAACTAGCCAGGCAGGCAGGTGGCAGCAGCTCCTTGCTCCGGGTCACAGGCTCACAGCGCGCCAAGGCTACAGAGCTCCCTGCGCTCCTCTCCTCTGAGTCCTCCCACCTGGTGAGTGACGTCACGCCGCTGGCGCTGCCGCGCTGGCATGTACTAAGTGACTCCTCCGCGGGGGGGGGGGGGGGAACTCAAGCAGAAAGAAGGGACAAGGGAGGATACAGCAGAAGCGGAGCGCACTCGGCGCCGGCGGCACACACTGGCACAGCAATTAAATGTACTGGCGGGCGGCGGCCGGCCCATTACACAATTTAAACTGCAGGCTGCGGCGCGCCCCCCCGCCTTTAGAAAATGGTAGCGCCCAGGGCACGTGCCCCGTCCGCCCCTGCCTTGTACCGGCCCTGGTCATTAGCATCACCTGTGTTAATTACACCAGCAAACCAATCAACAGTTCCTCACTAATTAGGTTTCCTTTATTAAAGTCGGAAATTGGCAAGAAGTCTATAGTCACCTAGGGAAATTATTTGAAATGAGTGTTTATGCTAAAAAGCTGCATCATTTTCACAATATCTGTAATGTATAATGGCTGCCTGGAACAGAGCTGTCTAGGTGATGTATACAGAAATGTTCATGCATGTACAGTGGATGCCTGTAATGATTGAGCGGCTGGTTTATAAAGACTGCAAACACAACTGTTATCATACTGCTTGTATGGATAAAGGATACATTTTTCCATTACTTTGTACAATGCTTTTTTTGACATTTGTACAAAACACTATGTATAAAGACAAATAGATATTTGTCACCTTTTTACACCTGTCCCAGGATGACAATGTTCCATAGATATAGTACAGAGAGTAAGTGTTGTCACTCTATAAAAGGAAGTGTAAGGATCAACCGGTGAACAAAAGTACAGATACCACATCTAAGGACTAGTAAGCTGCAATATATTACATTGTATTTTTTGTCTTTAGATACACTTACAAGGGCCTACTGACACCACAGAACGTTTTTCCCTTTACATTTGAATGGGGAAGGTTTGTCAATAGGCTATTACCAATGCCAGATAGTGGGGCCTGTTTAGACTTGATAAGCTGGGGTGGCCTTTTTCAGCTGGCTGTTATTGTTTTCTACATGATAGCCTGGTACCTGCAGCACTCCTGATACCCTCTCCATAAGAACAAATATACAACTACACCAAAAGAACCTTTCATGTGTGTGCAATCTCTGTTCTTATAAGTGGTTGTTACATGGCTGGGTTATGCCTTCGTACTTAGAAGCTTCCTAGTGTCTATAGGCACCTTTAGGCTTGGTGGATGTCTGAGAACAATTTTTGGTTGAGATACCTTCCCATTCTTGATCATATTGTGGCACTGCTGGGAACTGCTACGATATCCTTTCCAACTCAACCAAAGAATTAATTTTTGTTGCACATACGGTGACAGTCTGGTTCCCTTTTCTATGAAAAATTTGAGAATCTCTGTTTAACGTCAAGTGTTTGCAACTGTCCAGATCTCTTGTTATCACCCTTTACTGAACTCCTACAGAGCTCAATCTTTCATTTGATTATCATATGAGGTGCTTAAATTGGTGCAAGGCACAGATAGGGCCATCAATGGCAGCCACCGAGAGTGCGGAGGAGGGAGACATTATTATGAGCAACCAAGGGTAGGTTCACAGGACAAAGTGTGAATTTGTTGCTAATTTTTAAGAGACACAGTACTTTGCTTTTATGCAATGCTATAAATTGCTTTTTTTCAGTGCACACCATCACAATGCGTTAGTGTTTACTGATACCATATAAAACAAGGCTTTGTGCCTTGACTATGCATTGGGACTATGTTGACCAATGGTTTAAACAAGCCTTAAGCAAGAGATGATAACATTAGATGGCCTGTGGAGGGTCTTAAGAGTCTTCTCTGCACTCATCACAATGTAACCTTCAGTTTTTCTGCTGGATTTAATCACAAAGTGTTTAAAAATAAACATAAATCTGGATGCTTGGATGGATAAATAGATTAGATCGATGCATAGATAGATAACTGTGTCAATTCTAAATCTGTAATCCCTATAGCAAAAGTGATACTAGTATTTATTTGTTTTCATTGCAACTGTATTTTGCAGTACATTTCATCATATACTATTTAAAAAGGCATTATAGGCCAGCTCAAAGAAGATTTGATTGCAAGCTCCCCAGGTCAGTGTGTCAATCTTTCTGCCATCTCTGTATAGTGTGCAATAAATCATTGTTGCTCATTCTTAGCCCTGGGGCTCCGTGGCTCCTGTCCCCTTGGCTGCTATATCTCTCCATTTTGTAAGAGGAGCCAGGAAAGGTAATGTCACAGACAGACTGGAGCTAATGGCTCAGTTCCTGTGTCAAAACGGACACTTCCTGGCTCCTAATGGCCATTTGTATAAGGTATAGGTCCTTTCAATCCCTCAAGCTGATCACTAATGGGCACCAAATGCTGACTGCAGACAGGAGAAATAGGTGAGACTTTTAGTACATAAATCTGGAAAGCAAAGAGACTTTACGCTTCACTATTTAAAGTACTGCTATAAATGAAGAGTTAATTACTGTATGAGTATAGGCAATTTTCAATGGTCCTTACTGGTCCTACCAAGCATTTATAAATATGCATTTTCCCTGAATAAATAAATAATGAAAACTTTAATTTTATTTAGTGTGGGAGATGTAATGGAGTCAATTTTATTTTAGTAACATTTTCAGAATTTAGAAATCACTGTATTGGACCTTTACATTTAAGGCTGGTACACACTATAAGTTGTTTTTTTTCGTTCAACCGAGCGGGCGTAACTAAAAAAAAACAACAGCTTGCTGTACTAACACAAGTGATGTTAGTACAGTGATTCCCTGCTTAGCTATTGTGCTCTGACAGGGGGAATGAACACACCGATCATCACTTGAAGCCACGGCTGCGAGCGCTGATCGGATGCTAGACGGCTGCTAGTTTTCAAGCCTGCTCGTTCAACAGAAGCTGGTTGTGAGATTGGCTTCTGTCAGACAGGCAGCTGTACACATGGGCCAAAAGTCAGCTGGTTTTTACTGTAATGGCTGATTTCGGCTGATATTCGGCCCATGCATACCTGGCATTATTGCACCTTGCCTTTTTGTGAACAAAGAAACACAAAACCCATCTTGTAGAGAAGCCAAACAACACTGAGCTTGAGACAGATAGGAGGAGATTTACTATACTAAAACTGGTGCACACAGAATCTGGTGCAGCTGTACATTAGTAACCAATCAGCTTCTAGGTTTTATTGATGAAGCTTAATTGAATAAGCTGAAGTTAGAAGCTGATTGGTTACTATGTACTGTACAGCTGTACCAGATTTTGCATGCACCAGTTTTAGTAAATCTCCCCCATACTGTCTAGAGTCCATCAATGGAATGTAAAGTATGGGAGAAATTGGTCCTACTTTCACCCACAAGAGCAGTGGCAATTAGGAAACCCCTCTGAGTTGCAAGACTAAGACCCCTTTCACACTGAGGAGCTTTACTGGCGCTATAGCGCTAAAAATAGCGCCTGTAAAACACCTCTCCTCTCTCCAAGGGCTTTCACACTGGAGCGGTGTGCTGGTAAGACGTCAAAAAAAGTCCTGCTAGCAGCTTCTTTGAGGCGCTTTAGGAGCTCTTAAAGCACCCTTGCCCATTAAAATCAATGGGCAGCGCCACCAAATATCTTTGCCGGCGCTTTTAGCCCTTTTTCAGCCGCTAGCGGGGGGGTTAAAAGCGCCTCGCTAGTGGCCGAAAAGCGCAGCTAAAACGATGGTAAAGCACCGTCACCCGAGCGCTGTGAGTGTGAAAGTTCCTTACAGGGTCCAAAATACATTTTACCACTTCAAACTATCCTAAAAATTCTATAAAAAATTCTATATACCACAGAGGCCTGTTGCATGCTGGTGTGCTGATCTACACGTCTTATACAAAAATTACAAATTGTTTGTATAAGGTCCTTTGCAGTGCATTCAGAATTTTTGCAAATGCTGCTAAAACACTAGTCTGAAAGAGGACCTGTCAGCAAGGAAAAACTATAAACCTTTGGCCTGGTAACTACAACCAAGTGGCCCTTGGTGACAGAATTATGTGGGCTAAAGAAAGACAACTGCAAAATGTGCCATGGTGCTGTGGTTATCTTGAGGCACCGTGAAGGATGGGTTTTCCTAAAGGATATGGTGTATTATGACACTCCCTTTCACAACATTCAACCACATGACATCTCAGAGCGCCAAAAGAAGTCAGTGCTGGAAGACATTCCTCTGCCAGATACAGTGATTGCAGGTCTAAATGTCTAGCAGGTCATTATATATATTGCCAGCATATGTCTTTAACAGCAAGATCAGCTCTGATTTATATATTCGAATGGTGAAGTATGTCCACTCAAGGCCACCAACCCAACATATCTTATTAATACTAGCCCAAGGGACAAATGCCCGCTTACCACCCAGCCAAGTTCTCCCCTGCTTGTCAAAAGCTTTGCATATCTTTAGAAATAAATACATATACAGAAGCAAAAAAACCCGTAGCTTCCTTTAAAACAAAAGCTTCAGCCAAGTAACTAAGCTTGACAACTATGATTTATTGTGACTGTATTTTCAAAGGCACCTGCTAGTAATGTATACACCGGGATGAATGACTTGCATAGATGTCATACAAAATGGCTGCCAATAGCAAAAGGAAACTGGGCCTAGTTTGTTATTTTGTTGGTGGCATTCACCAACACATTCCAAATTCAGTCAAGTTTGAATTTGGGAGACTTTTTTTGGCCGAGGAAACGTTTTCTCCCCTGTGACAAAATCTAGGTCAATACGTTTCATACATTTTCATACAAGATCTATTTTAAAATAAGCGTCTGGTTTCCACAAAAGTTGCCTGTAGTTCTGAGGAGAATTTCACATCATTGAACTCACACCTGCTGATTGCACATTTATGCCAGCCTGCCTTGGTTGCATTTTGACAAATGGGGTATCCTGAGACACTGTTTTGTATTATTCCACAGTATAATGCCATCCAAAAAATGCAGAGACAATATCTATGCACTGTTCTTTTACTGTTTCCAAACACCACCTAAAGTTTCTATCTTTGCTTTTCCTGTAGTATATTGACCTACTTCAGTACACTAGGCCTCATGTATAAAAAAAAAAAGTGTCTATGCAGGAACTAGGTTCCATATTTTTTCTACCATTGGCTGGAAAATCTAAACTCCATTTTTCGCTTCTTTTGCTGACCACAGTTTAAAAGTGACTGTTTTGTTTTCGCAGGTCCAGTAGCTATGCACTGCACAGGTCTCAACTATAGAGATTGTACTACAAAATGGCCGTGCTGCTGCCAAACCACAAATGCTAGATTTTTATGACCGTCTTTCTGAGTAATGAAAAAATGCCTGTGCAAAACACAAATCAAATATCTTCCTGGCCTAAAGTAAAGGTTATTTGCTGTGAATAAGAGTAATGTGTTATATGAGTGTACTTTCTGTTTTTGATTCACATCCTTTAAATCTGCAGTGAAAACAGTATAATCTTCTAAAACTATGAGGCACCCCAAGGTGTTGGCATGTGCCCTTTACGTGCCATCAATCAGCGCTCTGTGGGAGCCTCTAAAATGGGGGTGTTCAAAATGTGTAAATATCGTCTTGCTCCCATTAAAGGTCACTAAGGCGCTCACAGTCCTTTAAACTTGGTTATTTCAGCCTTGTCTAGGGAGCCTCCAGTGTTTGAATGAGCTTGCTTTGTAGCAACTGCTGGTCATGATAACCCATTCCAAGTAGAAGGTCCTATGACCCATGTCATTCCTTGCTTCACTTTCTTCCTAAAAGTGTTTCAAATAGGCATTGATAATAGGGAAGTGAATAAAATTTAAAGAAAGAAACTCTATCAATAGACATAATATCAAGTGTGAATCTTCTATATAAAACACTTTACTGTACATTTATCCCTGTCAATTTAACTTTTTTAAACAACCTATTCTGCACTCGTGTAAAGTTACTAAGTGTTTGAAAAATACATTACACAGTGGAACACGAACAATGTATTTTCTGCTCCGATTTTGTTGTCGCAACTAGTTTAAAGTCTCTAGTTCTCTTGGCTCCTGGTGATATAATGAAGCAATTAGGGGGAGGAAAGAGGTCAGAATGGCAAGCTGTGTGACAATGCACAGGTCTCTCTAACTGGAAAAGGGTCATCTGGCTTGAAGCTTACTGAAATTCCTGTAAATACCACAGAATCTGAGGAAAAAATAGGAACTGAACCAACCATCTCTCTGTACGTTAAACTCTTCAATGTATAGCATGACAAATACTATGTGAGAAGGGGGTAGTTATTTTGAATTTTGTCAACTCTTGCTCGTATTAAACCACATCATGCTTCACAGAACACAACTTGACACACACACACCCAAAAAGACACAGACAACACACAGATATACATTTAGTATATACAGTATGTAGATGCTAACAATGATGGTCAATCAATCAACGTTTAATGTTTACTGCAGTCAAGACCTAGAACTTGGAAACCACTACCACTGGTGCTTCAGAAAGGATCACTATGATGTGGTGAAATACTATGTTAAATAGCAACTATGTCTGTAGAATTCTTTTTTAGTTTTTGTCTTAAAGTATATTTAAAGCCCATTTTTTTTATATTAGTTTTGCACACAGTAGAGATTGGTTTATTTTTAGCTTTCTGCGTTCTACTGGGTAAATTCCCTTCACTTCCTGCCTGAAGCACACAACAAGAAGTGAGAGATCTGTCCAAAGTAAAGAAAATCCTCTCTTAGGCAGTTGTCACCAAAACAAGTGTCTTTCTTGGAAGAGTTCTCCTCTAATACTTTTCCGGTGACTAAATTCTAACCCTTCCCTACTCTATCCAAAATTTAAAAAAGTTTATTTTTTTTTAATTAAAGCAGGTTTTTTTTTTTAAATCTGCCAGCAATCCTAAATGCCCAATATGTTTGTTGTGAGGTTATGGCCCTCTTTTTGTTTTATTTGA
Organism: Lithobates sylvaticus; assembly: GCA_028564925.1. Lineage (NCBI taxonomy): Eukaryota > Metazoa > Chordata > Amphibia > Anura > Ranidae > Lithobates > Lithobates sylvaticus. The sequence goes on along the minus strand of CM053029.1, from coordinate 186,708,576 downwards.
TGTGAAATGTTTCTTTAATCAAACTTATTGCTGCTATTAAAATCCAACTAAAGGTTCCCATGTGATAGTCTAAAATAGTACCAAATTTATTTAATATGTAATGCACAATACCCATAAAGTAAACAAATAACATCCCTTACCCTCCCTGGTTGAGCCAAATCCTCCTTTGTTTTTGTCTCACATGCTTCCCTCCCTAGACGCTGCAGCTCACAGTGGGAGAGTTTCCATAACAGAGGCAGAAAGCAGTGGGCAGGACTAGGTGTGGCCAGGTGCTGATTGACAAGTTACAGGCTCATAAATCAGCAGTGTCAATGCTGGCAACCCCACCTGCTGCAACATGCAACTACAGCCCTTGCAACATGCAACCATAGCCCCTGAACCATGCAACCACAGCCCCTGCAACATGCAACTACAACCCCTGCAACACACAAACCACAGCCCCTGCAACATGCAACCACACCCCCTGCAACACACAAACTACACCCCTGCAACACACAAACCACAGCCCCTGCAACATGCAACCACAGTCCCTGCAACCACACCCCCTGCAACATGCAACCACACCCTCTGCAACATGAAACCACACTCTCTGCAACATTTTTTTTCATTCCACTGCAGTGCAAACAGCAACAGCCTACATGAGAGTGGCAACTCTACTCTCAGGAGCAGTGCAGCATCGTTGCCACCCCATCACAGGTGCACTTAACTGGAAGGATCATAGAAAACTGTAAAAATGCAGATGTACTTTTTAGTCATTGTTCTACTTTAAACAGAGAAGTGGACTTCTACATTGTACATGACCACTCTGCAGCTGATATAACTCAGACAAGTTTCCAAACTAGAGTTTTGTTCAAAAAAAGCCTAACAATTTCTGAACACAGAAAAGTAGACACCAAAGTAAACAAAAAATCTATTGATACAATTGGACAGAAATCATAAGTAAAATGCTAAAATAGAAATAAAACAGTAATATAGTGGTATAATAGTACGAGTAGCATAAAGGTAATGAAGGTACAATCTGAAAGCTTGAAGCCAATTTATTAAAAAATCTGCCAGTGCATGTCTATCTTCATAGCTATCATATCGATGACTTGTAAATAAATATATTCTGCTTTTCTATAAGGGGATGCTAAGTTATAGGTCGTGTTTTTATGTAAACAACAATCGTTGCAAGGTTGCAGCTTATCGTTGAGGCTGATGAAAAGTCTTGACAGTGTTTTGGGCAGAGGCATGAAGGCAAACATAAGTTAGCATTCCTCAGCACTGTTCAGCTCTGCTCCATAATGAGTTCCCAGCCACGGTACAGTGTCTTCTAGAGACTGGCTGAAGGAAGCAGGGAAGCGAAGCAATGGCTTGTCTCAGAAATGAAGTGCGGATACTAGGCTTGTCATAGCTGGCGCAAAAACACCGTCCTGTGCTCTGCCAGCCCTCCCAGGGGTTAAATGGCATATCTAATACTTTTCACCTAGCTTGATTTGACAGGTGCCTAACCTCAGCTCCAGAGTGGAGACAGCCTGATGGGCCTTCCACATACAGGGGGAACATTTTTGATGCTTCCCACTTATGACATGATTGATTTTCTTTCAGCGGCCCTTCACTTTTGGATGTGTGGAGGAAGAAGGGGGGGTGCAACCTTCTATGCTCCCCCTCCCTTTTCCAGCTCGCCCTGACCTCAGCATATGGGCACTGCTAGGCTGAAGACTGATGACGGCAGGAGCCTAAAAAATCAATAGGGCCTGTCAGTCAGACGAGGAACTGGAGCATCTTTTAAAACCCCAATCACGGATGATGCTGAATGCACACAGAACATCCTCACTACATAACACACGGCTCCTTCCAATTCCAGGAGCCTTCCTTCGGCTTAATATTGCCAGATTGCTTTATTCTTTTTACTCAGCCCTGAGTAATGTCAATAAATGTCTGTAGAAAACACAAGCACACTTAACCATTAATGATGCCGGCCTGCGAACAGCTAAAAAAAACAAAACACAAGTTTCCTGCTATCCTTCTTTTTTTTTTTAATCATCTCTTGTACTATTTATTGCCTATGCATTTGAAAATATTTATGCTATTTTTCTTTTCCCTGTACAAATTGTTGTTGCACATATTTCTCTTTTTTTTGCTTGATTAGTACAATATACAGTGCCAATCGATGCTGTTTTTGTAGTTATTTTTTTTTATTGTTATCCTCTGTTGCACCAAGTCAGCTTGCAGTAGTATCAGGAATATGAAAGGATGACAAGATACATTCTATTGGTTATTTTGTAAATTATTTCTCAAGCTGTTGGCGCTATAACAATCCTACATAATATAATATAATCGTGGTTAAAAAGATTAACCAATTTCTTGTTAAAAAAAAAAGATTAACCAAAAGTCAGTTGTGTGCAATACACTGAAAAAACAGAGACCCGATACTAATATTGATTTGTATTTTACTGTAGACTCTGGGCCTAGCTTTTAAGACCCTCCCTCTTTTAAAGATGTATGTTCTAAGCTTCCTCAGTCAACTTTGTCAACAAGCCCTTCCCTAAACAAGAATGGCCACATTGGGTACTGTATATACTCAGCTTATACTCGAGTCAAGCACTTTTCTGCAGCAGAGAATGACATTTTCCGAACCGACTTTGGGGCCCCGTATCTCGGGGCCACTTGGTGCTAGGAACCCCCCATATTTGGATATGTTGTAGTGCTAGTTGGGTTGCTCACCAAATTTGGGGTTCCTAGCACCAAGTGTCCCTGAGATACGGGACCCCAAAGTCGGTCAACTGTGTCCATCTGCAGCAATGTCATTTTGTCACCCTTTGGGTTTATAGACCCCAAATTTTGGCTGCAGCTAGGCTGCATCTAGGAACCCTTAACTACCAAGTTTGAAGTTCGGGGGACCTATTGCTAAAAATGGTCACAGTGAGGCTGCAAATGGGCATTGTTGACCCTCTTTTCCACTTACAGTAGCTGCGCATTTCTCACCCTAGGCTTATACTCGAGTCAATGCGTTTTCCAAATTTCTTGTGGTAAAATTAGGTGCCTCGGCTTATATTCGGGTCGGCTTATACTCGAGTATATACGGTAAATGTTTCTATTTAGGTTGGTAAAAAGCAACAATGGAGGAGTGTTACAGACAAATTTGGTGCCAACTTAAAAGGAAAAAGTGAAAAAAATTGGACAAAGTTTTCTAAACTTGCTATCATTGCTCCCCCAGATGAAGCTGTGCTGATGGTGTCTACAGGACCCTTTAGAGATTATACTGTCAACCTGGAGTCATCTAATGGCTCTGTGCACCTTGACTGGTATCTAAAATCCAAATTGTTTTGCATATGGTAAAATTTGATGCCATATTAAAACACAGTAAGGGGGCACATGACCCTGAAAGTCACATATATCATGGAGGCAACATAGTCATTCAGCATAGAAGCTTCTGTTGTGGGGATGGGTGGGAATGTGGGAAAGCACAGTACAGTCTCCCAGTCATATAGTTACATAATTAGTCTGGTTGAAAAAAAGACAGAAGTCCATCTAGTTCATCCAATAGAAGAAAAAAATAATATATATATATATATATATATATATATATATATATATATATATATATATATATATATATATATATATACACACACAATCCTATACCAACAGTATAGGACAGCAAAAAAACCTCAATAAAGCATGATCCAATTTGATCCCCCAGTCCAACACATGAAGATAAATGAGCAATCAATCATTGATGGAATTGTGTCCAATTTATTTTATCTTGAAAACAATTAATTGACACAAAAAAAGGATCAACTTGGTCAAATTTGATTTTACGCCAGATGGTTTTTGATAATTGCTAACAAACCAAAAAGATTGATTTTTGAAAGATACAATCTTTTTTATCAAAATTATCATATTATCAAAGTACTATTATGTGTATATCCAGCATATTATTTAAGAGTTAGCCTGCTATCTGACCCTGTTGGATGGGTTAACCGAGAGTTGACCTCCTCACTGGGCTGTGTTGCAGGACTGGTCTTGTAATAAAATTTACGCGGCTCTAAACTTTCAAAATTATTGCTGTGATTTTTACACATCATCACTTGGCCTTATTAAACAGTCTTGAAGATTTTGCCTAACAGAATCTATACTACTATGTATTTGGTATAGAATCCATATGGGTCTGGCAGACCAGAGGTGCTCATTGCTCAGGGCCAACATGTTTGAATTAATGATCTTGTAAAGTTTAAGCTTAATATATCATCTCTGTTTTGGACTCATTGCTCTCTCCCATCATGCAACGCCCTCTCTCCTCTCTAACGCACTCCTCGGCTTCTACACATTTGGAGAAACATTTCCTGGAAACTATTACGAGGAGGTACGGAGTGAAAAATAATAATAATACACATAAAATGTCTTGTCGACGTGCCAAGATAAATATTGCTATTATTTTCATACTACATTTTTTTTCTGGAAAGAGTTTAAAACCATCAGATTAAAGTGGTGTATATGTATGTGTGCATAGCAGTGTGATGGCGTGCTTTAATCCTACGTTTCTAACAAGCAAGACATTACATACTATATATATATATATATATATATATATATATATATATATATATACTGTATATATTATTACTATTATAACCTATACTTCTTCAACTATCTTCTTTAAAGCAGCTATAGATCATAACATTAAATGCACATATATATTCATTAATAACTCACAAATATCAAGTCAAATTCAAGTACAGCACTCACATTATTCATTAGGAGAAGGAGAGGGAGAGAGAGAAGTAGAGGGAGAGGGAGAAGGAGTAGAAGGAAAAGGAGAGGGAGAAGGAGAAGGGGAAGGAGAGGGAGAAGGAGAAGGGGAAGGAGAAGGAGAGGGGGAAGGAGAGGGAGAGGGAGAAGGAGAGAGAGAGGGAGACAGAGAAGTAGAGGGAGAAGGAGAAGTAGAGGGAGAGGGAGAGGGAGAAGGAGAAGGAGAGGGATAGGGAGAAGGAGGAGGAGGAGGAGAAGGAGAAGGAGAGGGAGAGGCAGAAGGAGAGGGAGAGAGAAAGAGGGAGATGAAGAGGGAGAAGGAGAAGGAGAGGGATAGGGAGAAGGAGGAGGAGGAGGAGAAGGAGAAGGAGAAGGAGAGGGAGAGGCAGAAGGAGAGGGAGAGAGAAAGAGGGAGATGAAGAGGGAGAAGGAGAAGGAGGGAGAAGGGAAGGGGAGGGAGAGGGAGAGGGAGAGGAGAAGGAGAAGGAGAGGGAGAGGGAGAAGGAGGGAGAGGGAGAGGAGAGGGAGAAGGAGAGAAAGAAGGGAGACAGAGAAGTAGAGGGAGAGGGAGAAGGAGAAGGAGAGGGAGAAGTAGAGGGTGAGGGAGAAGGAGGAGGAGGAGAAGGAGAAGGAGAAGGAGAGGGAGAAGGAGAGGGAGAGAGAAAGAGGGAGATGAAGAGAGAGAAGGAGAGGGAGAGGCAGGACTGGGAGCTAATCAGGTATGTTGCATGCAAATGTGTTGTCAAGGAACATGATGATAGTAGGAGAGAGCAGAGTGAGCAGGGAGATTACTTTATTAGCTGCTGCTGTTCTTTCACTGTCCACCCAGTAGGCTGGGGTAGAGAGTGGACCCTACCATATTGCTTACTATAACAGAGAAAATGGTGTCATCTATCTGGCTGTTCTGTGTCTCAGGGCTGTGAAATTCCCAGGACTGGATGGACAGAAAAGGAAATCCTCAGACATTTAAAACAGCTCCTTTATATTTAGATATTTGCTTGGAGTTCATCTTTATTGAGAATTTATAACAAGAAACTTTTATGATTTTCACTTTAAAGTCGAATTTAAGTCGTTACTATGCAACCTGCTTCTCTCCATACCCTGAAGCTCCCTCCAGTGTTTTTTTTTAAACCCTATACCTATCTTTTCAGCTGGAAGGCTTTTAGCTGGTCTTTGACATCATGGTAGCTCCATCTTCATTTTCCAGTGAGGGACAAGCATTCTTGCTAGACTAGATGGCACTCATGCAATGATGTGTTACTTCTGCAAAGTCCTGGAGTACTGTGAGCCCAGCCTACATGATGATGTGCATGTAAGCAACAGGATAGGCTCACAATAAATGAGCAGATTGACGTGGCTGTCATACTGCCCAAAGAGGACTGCTGGTGCTGGACAAAAGAGGAAGCTGGGACAAGGCTGAAACATGGAAAGTGTAAGTAGCACTTTGACTTTTTTAACAGAGAAGGGAAGCGGGGACTAAACAAAAAAAAAAAAAAAAGGGCCCCTGGGCAGTTTAAGTCATACTATGCTAGTAAAACCGAAAACGAATCCCTCCAGTGGCACGCTGTCACTGCTGTAGGGGCTCCCATCTTCACCCAGTCTTCCTGCAGTATGAATGGCCGAGCTGCGATGACGTCTCTCCCCCATAGCATGGAGTTCTGAATGGATGGCATGGTCTATTCAGAGCCCAGTGCACATGCGCAAGTGATTTCACTGGCTGCTTCTAAAGTAAATATCTCCTAAACGGTGCACGTTTTGGTCTGATCTATATACAGTGGAATCTCGGATTGCGAGTAACGCGGTTAACGAGCGTTTCCCAATATGAGCACTGTATTTTTAAAAATCGTAACTCGGTTTGCGAGTGTTGTCTCGCAAAAGGAGCATGATTCAGGCCTAAGCATGTGCAGTACCACGTTTGGCCTAAGGTGGGGAGGGGGCGCCGGAGCCGTTCGGAAATGCACGGAAAGGCTACAGGACAGCTCGGCTGACCTCGGCAAACCTCAGGAAGGAGTCTTTCCAAGGTTTGCCGAGGTGTCTTCGGGCCTTTCCAGCCATTTCCGGTATTGCATGCCATTGGCAAGTCAATGCGGAACAAATAATTTTTGTTTCCATTGACTTCAATGGGGAAACTCGCTTTGATATGCAAATACTTTGGATTACGAGCATTCTCCTGGATCCGATTATGCTTGTAATCCGAGGTTCCACTGTAGGTGTATATAAAATGCACTTTTTATCTTTCAAAAAGTGTTTCTCAGTGCTAAACCTTTCATCCTATTTCTAAATTGCTGCATGTGCAATTGCCAAAAGCCAATATAAAGGAATAGTAGTGGTAAAAAAAGCACTTGTGCGTTTAACCAATCATTTTTTTTTTGTATAGTTCTCCTTTAAGAGGGAGTGGCAGGGGTGTGTGTAATATGCCTACATACTTTTGGTAATAGGTGTCCCTCATTCCGATTTCAGAAAGTTGGGAGGTATGCACTAAATTTCACCTTTAAGAAGACTTTCTTTTTCTATCACAAGGAGCATCCAAAACAAACAAAAAAAGCAGACACAGTGAAGTCACTTTAAGTAAAAATAAAATGGTTTAGAGTACTCCTTATACCGCGGGGGAAACTGTAGAGCAGACACCAGACCAGAGTGCAGTCATCCGTGTCTTGTCTGCCCGCTTTCATTTAAGGAGTGAGACCCTCTCCTAATACAGAGGTTTCCACACACCTGGGACATCAAATCCTCTTGTTTTATTGTTCTCCAGATGCCCAGTTGCACTGTGGGTAGAGGCAGCATTTAATGTAATATTAATGAGTCTGGATGCAGGGTCATAAAAAGTGATAGGTTTTTGCGATGGTAAATTATAAATCGATATTGATTTTTCCCGGCACTAATGCAGTCGGCTTATTGTAAGACACCACAGGCAAAGAGCACTTTATCAGATTAAGCAGGAGACTGGTATCAAATATACATGAGCTGAAGGAGCCCAGACTCCCTTGTTCAAGAAACACACACACACACACAACATACTGAGAACCATTAATAGGAATCGTATAAACAGATTGCAAAATGGGGAAGGTTCCCTTTGTCATCTCTTGCTAGTCCCAGCCGGTGGCTTAAATGCAATTCTACCTCCATATGTCATTTTCGAAAAGAAAAGGGGCCATTCATGTTTTCTTATCCCTCTGGCATTGTACACCTCTCTGCTGCCTCTAAACCATCTTTTATATAGTGCCAACATAGGCTGTAGAAATTCAAGCAGAAAAAGCTTTGTAACAGCCTCACGTCTTGACAACATGTCAGAACAACCCACTGGGGTTGATTTACTAAAGCTTTGTTCACACCAAGGCAATTATCGGGCACTTGGCAGGCGGTTCTGATTTTTGTCAAGCGCCCCACAAGTGGTGGGGTGTGAAAAAGCAAACTGAGCTGAAGAGCTATCGGCAGCTTCCAGGCAGGGTAGTGCAGCGCTTTGGCCCAAACCTTTGATGTGATGTTGGAACCATGGTTGCTTATAGTAGCAGGAGAGTCCCACCACACTCCCCTGAAAACACTGGCATTGTATGTGCTTCTGAAGTCTACAAATCTTAAGGCAAAATTGCAAACAGCAAAATACACAATTAAATTAACGTAGATATGTTGTTACACCGGTGCTGTGATTACTGCTGGGAGAGGAAGATCACAGTTCCTACCACCAAACAGGCAAAGGCCTGGCAAGAGATCATGCCACTGGGTCTACAGACAGGTATATTTACAAAGCTATACCTTTAATTGAGAATATTTTATTAGATGTACATTGGGGGTGGTGAACATAGTAAGGTATTTTAACCATACACTAACATACCTCCCAACTGTCCCTGATTCGGAGGGACTGTCCCTGATTTGTCCCTCTTTCCCCCTCATTTGTCCCTCATTTTGGTCTGATCTATATAGTTGTGTATAAAATGCACTTTTTATCTTTCAACAAGTGTTTCCCAGTGCTAAACCTTTCATCCAAATTCTAAATTGCTGCATTTGTAAATTAAAAAAAACAATATAAATGGTAGTGGGATAAAAAAAGGCCTTGTGTATTTGATTAACTCTTTTTGGGGTTAATTCTCCTTTAAGGGGGTGTGGCATGGGGCGTGTCTTATGTCTACATACGTTTGATAGTAGGTGTCCCTCATTCCCATCTCAAAATGTTGGGAGGTATGTATAAGGGAGCAGTTTTACCTGTCAAGCTATTTGTATGTCTGCTCAGCCAGTCCCGAGGTTTACACAGCCCTGCCACACAGAACAGACCTGTCTGTATGGGAAGAAGACCTAATTTTCTCTATTGTAGTAATACAGATCTTGTCCTGCCTCCTGCCTGTGACTGGATGGTGAAAGCAAAATGCAGCACATCTCCCTGTCACACAGCTGTCTCCTCCCATCAGCATGCTCCTTCCACTTCCATACAACTGATTGGCTCTGTGTGCTGCTTCTCCCGTTCCTAATGTGAGCTCTGATGTACAGGGATTACAAGAAGGTCAAATGTAGGACCTGTATTGATGTAATGCCTGTATTGTAAATGTAATGTAATGCCTGTAATGTAATGCCTGTATTGAAAATAAATATGTTTATTGAAGTACCGTATTACAGTGCTGTTATTATTACAGTTATAATTCCAATTATTATTACAGTGCTGCTAAAAAATACTGCGTACTTGATTGGTTACTTGAACTAACTATAACTTCACTGGACAAAGTGACAATTCTACTCCATTAGTAAATCAAACCTATTACGCATCTTTAAGTAGAAGCCGGTCACCGCTAAGAAGGGTGGTGTAATACAAAGTTGGGTAACAAAGTATGCAGTACAGTACTGTATAGTGTAGATAATAGTATATTATTGTATTGGAAAATGTATCGTTATTTGTAGTGGACGTTCTACCAATTGACCACACAAGTACAAGAGCCAGGTGACCTTGACTGACCACCAATGTTAAAGTAGCAAAAGTAAAGTAGTAACTTTAACCATAACAACCATAACTTGTTAAAAAAAATGATGCTCTTTAGCAAGGAACATACATTCCAAATTAATAATTATGCCACCAAAATTAGTGTGTGCTGTAAATTGCCTCTAGCATCTTCGCGTTTTTTCTTGCCAGAGACCGTGAGCAGCAGTAAATCTTCTAGTCTTTAGTGGCTCCAATCCAATAGAGAGCAACTAAGTATGTGCAGAGCAGGGTGAGACAATGTATTACTGGATTTTAAACAGTATAGACACTTATTTTTATTGATTTACATAGCTATACCTGCAAAAGAGGACAGCCTCAAGTGATCTAGCAGGGTTAAATTTTTTGACTCATGTTCCACTTTAACCTCTTAAAAACCGCCCTATAGCTGAATGATGGGAAGCGCTGTTGCACATTGCCGGGGACGGGGGGGGGGCATCTATTTTTGTCATCCTGTGATTGCGCTTCCTGCGTGCCCCCTGTGGCTTTTGGCCACAGCTGATCACAGATCTGGCTAGAGAGACAATCACAGTGGTTGTTTAACATGTGACCAGCTGTGTCCAATCACAGCTGATCACAGTGTAAACAGGATTTACCGCTTATCAGCAATCGCGGACAGCGCGTGAGGAGAGGAGAGCCAATAAGCGGCAATCTACACAGGGGACATCCACAGGGATAATCAAGGCACTGATGATCAGTGCAACCCCAAAAGTGCCCACCAGTGCTGCCAATCAGTGCCCACCATTGCTGCCAATCAGTGCCCATCAGTGCTGCCAATCAGTGCTGCCTGTCAGTGCCCATCAGTGCTGCCTATCAGTGCCCATCGGTGCTGCCTGTCAGTGCCCATCAGTGCCGCCTATCAGTGACCATCAGTGCCTATCAGTGCCCATCAGTGCCGCATATCAGTGCAGCCACATCAGTGCTGCTTCATCAGTCCCCATCAGTGCAGCCTCATCAGTTCACATCAGTGAAGGAGAAAAAGTACTTATTTACATTTTATAACAGAAATAAAATTTGAAACATGTTCTATTTCTAGGTCCGCCAGAATTTTTTCCCGAAAAAGAACGAATTAGCCCACACATGATCGGATTGTCCGACGGACTAATCCTGTCGGACCTAGTTTGCCGGAAAGTCCGGTGCTGTGTACGCGGCATAAGCCTGAGTCGGAGTTCCTCTATGGTAAAAAGGTTCAGAAGGACTGATATAGAATAAAAAAAGTTAAAATATAGTGGGGAATTATAATGTAGGATAGTAAAACTACAAGTAGACTTGTTTGAAATTTTGCAATAAAATGGCATACAGTGATACAGTTGAATATAATATAATGTTATATAGTTTGGTGTTAAAGACAATAGCAAAGTATATATATTATAAACTGTATGTGCTGTAAAATATTGGTATGTATATTATATTGGTATGTATATTACTATGTACAGTATAGAGCAGGGATATGCAATTAGCGGACCTTCAGCTGTTGCAAAACTACAAGTCCCATCATGCCTCTGCCACTGGGTGTCATGCTTGTGGCTGTCAGAGTCTTGCTATGCCTCATGGGACCTGTAGTTCTGAAACAGCTGGAGGTCTGCTAATTGCATATCCCTGGTATATAGTATAGTATGAATCAAAACAGTACTTAAGTATATCATAATGTTGGCTAGTAAATTATTATCTTCTACTTAAAATATTTAATATAATATATTACATTAAATGTATTTAATAAAAGTAAAAAGTCATAAATTACCCAGGTCAGGGTTAAAGTATCAATTGATCTTGTTTTATAAAACAGGGTTAGCAGCATAATGCAAGGTGTAGCTACCATAGCAACCAATCGAAATCCATCCTGCAGCATTCTCAAAGCAAATTCTTATTGGCCTTTAAAGGGTTCAATTCTGCTTGCACTATATATTAAATAAACCTAGGTGAGTTATTAATGAATGGTACTGTAAGCAGCACAAGGCTAGACAGAAGTCCTGACAGTGGTCTTGAACTGTCACTAATTCAGCAGAGCACAAGGTCAGCAAAGAGATGCAGAATCCGGGCGCTCCTTGTGTCCCCTGAACCTTCTCCTCCACCAGCCTTCCTGAAATGTATTTCCACCCCAGAAGAGGCCGCATAAAGGAGCCTGTAGGATAATTGAAGTGAATTGCTTTATAAATACAAGATATTATTGCCTCTTCAGCGCTTGGTGGCTCATTAACCACTTCAGCAAAGCACAAGGGCCTCAAGATGAAAAAAAGACGCAGCCTTAAGATAGTGGAAGCAATTACCCGTGCCAAAGGCAGTCATTATTTGTGCCTCTCAAGGCGATCCCACACACACAAACGCACACACACACACACACACATACGCACACGGACTGGCATACACGTCTTGAGGATCTTAAGGAGATGGATATTCAGTAGCGGCCTCTCAGCAGGGCCCTGTGTGACTCTGTGTCCTGAGAATCGAGTGCTTGTCTTTTGTTGGAGATTGTTAACAAGTGCCTTTGAAACCGCTTTACAAGTGCCTGTTAATGAGTGTTGCCACTCTCTCCTGTAAACAAGTCGGCCAGTGTTTCTTTGTGATGTGTCAAGAAGTAAACTGTGTGTCAATGCCGTGTTTTCTGGGCCACATGCCGTGCCTGTCCTTCTTTTTGGCCCTATTAGGCTTTAAATAGAATCTATAGCATTGTTTTTTTTTTTTTTTGTTTTTTGTTTTTTTTATATGTATGTATGAGCAATTCCATGTAACAAGTAAAAAAAAAGCGAGCTAGAAATACTCTCTTGTGATCAAATTGAAATTGAAATTTACATCTGAATTCTCTTTAATTGAACGCAGCTAGAATGTAGACAGCATCTCACAGGGTCTCCAGGAGTGTCCCTTCTGAAGTCTGTACTGTGTAACTTCTCTCTGTTCTTGTATCACCATGACATTCAAACTTTCCGAGCAGGGAAGAATATGATTGATGGCTGCGAGAAACACTTGGTACTTCCATATTTTAAACATTGAATGGAAGAGACAGCAGGGTGTGTGTTGGGAACATCATTCCTGCATCACAGAGTGGACAGGACAGGTGCCCTACAGCAATACCTGGATGAAAAACTAAAGTATTGAGTAGATAGGCTGTGCACCCTGTATGCATATTAAAGTGGTTGTAAACCTCAGACATTAAATATAAACAAATATAAACAAACAAACCAGAGTCTGCCGGACAATCCGACCGTGTGTGGGCTCCGGCGGACTTTTTCTTCCCAAAAGTCTGGTGGACATAGAAAGAAGTTTTGACTCAAAATTGTCCGCCGGACTCGCAGTCCGGCGGACAATCCGCCGGAGTTTTGGGGGAGGTCCGCCGGACTTTTGAAATGAACGGACTTGCCGACACATGAAGTAAAGTCCGTTCATTTTGAATGTGACTCCAGGTAGACGGAAGTAGCGAAGGAAGTCAATGTCGCCACCTCCATCAGCGAGATTGACACCTCGCTAGCCCCGTCTACCTGGAGTCACGTTCAAAATGAACGGACTTTACTCCGTGTGTGGGCAAGTCCATTCATTTCAAAAGTCCGGCGGACTTCCGCCAAAACTCCGGCGGATTGTCCGCCGGAAAAGTCCGCTGGAATAGTCCGGGCGTGTGTGGGCAAGTCCGCTCGTTCGGAAAGTCCGCCGGATAGTCCGATCGTGTGTATGCAGCATTAGTGTCACTTTTGTCTGCTGCTTTGTTCCTCTGCTATCAACATGAATCACCTTTAAAAAGTTATCCTGACACCAAGAGAAAAAAGGTGACAGCATAGCTCCCAACTGTCCCTGATCTGGAGGTACTGTCCCTGATTTGGAGCAATGTCCCTCTGTCCCTCATTCCTCCTCATTTGTCCCTCATTTTGGTCTGATCTATATAGTTGTATATAAAATGCACTTTTTATCTTTCAAAAAGTGTTTCCCAGTGCTAAACCTTTCATCCAATTTCTAAATTGCTGCATTTGTAAATTTTAAAAGCCAACATAAAGGAAGAGTAGTGGTAAAGAAAAAAAACCTTGTGAAATTAATTAACTTTTTTTTTGGTTAATTCTCCTTTAAGGGTGTGTGACAGGGGGCGTGTCCTATGCCTACATACGTTTGATAGTAGGTGTCCCTCATTCCCATCTCAAAATGTTGGGAGGTATGTGACAGGGAAGGGAGCTCCAGCTGATTGACAGCCTTAGCTCTGTTCCTGTGTGCTGTGTGAAGGGGGGTGTCCCTTTCCTCCAATCAGCTGTCAGTGCTCTCCTCACTGAGCTCTGCAGAGTGCAACTTCTGCTCTCCGCCCCCTTTTTTCTGACCTCTCAGGCAAGCTTTAAAATTCAACAAAGTATGGAGAAAACAAACAAAGTCCAAAAAAGTGACTAAAGGTGCTCCAATCCAAAGTGAACAATGCTTCAGAGATTATTCAGGTGTACAACACCCCCTCATGTGTCCCCACTCACTAAATTGAAACGACCCCCAGCTTTTCAGTCTGGTGGGTCACTTTGAGCTTTGTGATGGTATCCAGGGATGATGGATATTGTGTCAAATCATCAGATCCGAAATTTCCTTTATGAAGTTTCTCAGCAGAACAAACAGGTATCCAAAAGGAAAAAAGAATGCAACTGATAGTGAAGTACAATTAAAAAGGGTTTTATTGCACAAGGGAGTAGGTACTTACAAAAAGTACGACCAAACAAGCCTCAAACATGAAGCTGTAAGTGTAAAAACGCTGTTCCTGGAGTGCGTTCCACAGGACCGTAAGTGACGTCAGTGATACCGGAAATCGCGTCAACATTTCACCCTCCCACAGAGCGTCGTCAAGGATGACGCAGACCAAAATGAGGGACAAATGAGGAAGAAAGAGGGATATTGTGCCAAATCAGGGACAGTCCTTTGAAATCAGGGACAGTTAGGAGCTATGAGGCTGTCCCTTATATGCCCTCAGGGGGGCGTTTCATAATGCAGGCTGAGCTCCCAGTACTCTAGGACTGGGTGGCACATCATAGGGAGAAATATAGAAAGTTTTTTTTTTAATAAAAAACACTCTGGGGGCTTTGGAGGGGAGGCAGGTGGTTTGGGGTCACATTTCTGGAGTTCTACTTTAGCACATGATAAGGATCTTTATTTTTAACCATTTCATTGGAAATAACTATGAGTTTTTGGAAAAAAGAGATCCTTATCCTGACGTGTTCATTTGAGGATCCAGCCTAATATTTTTGCATTGAATTGATGACATTAATAGATAGATAACATAAATATCGTCTAAATTACAAAGCTAATCTCAAACCTTTATAGTTGTGTTGTGAACCTGACATCGGTTGGCCCACTGCAATCCTAGCCAATCACAGCACAGTATTACAACAGAAGTGACAGCAGAGGCAATACAACAGAACACAGCTCATTTCTTTTTTCCCCTCCCTCTCTCTTTTTCCCATGTGTTTATTGACAGTTCATTAACAAACATCAAACTGCCACAAGCTGTTTACTGAGCAGTGCAGTGAATTGAAAAGTGTTAATACAAATAAGCAACAAACTGAGGAAGTGCCAACAAATTTCCAGGAATGCCGTGCCTTCCCCTGCAGCGGGCCAAGGCGACATCACATCTTGGCCACTTTGACACATTGCGCTCACGGGGTGGGTTGTAGATCGTGCATCGATTAATGCATTCAGCACATGTAAATTACATCTACCGTTCTGTTACATCCAATATATATGTATAACGATGTGCTCACACTCCTGGTGATGAGGCACAGGCTAAGCCACTGCAATAAGCTTGAATTAATGCTGATTTTAGCACCTTAATTAATATGTGCTATTCGAACATTATTATATGTGAATATGAAATGTCTTTATTGTGTAGTTGCAGCTTGGGGAGGGGGGGCTGCTCATTTTTTTTTTCATGTTTATAGCATCAATTTGTAAAGTGATTGACACTTACAGTTTACTAGATATCTGTCTGGGGGAAATTTTAACATATTCAGTACATCTCTGCAATACATGCACATGTTGCTAAATTTTATCCCTTTAAAGTGGTAGTAAAATCATTCCAAAAAAAAAAAAAGTCAGATCCCCCTGCAAGGTAATATTATAATGCACCCTTTGAGGTTCACGCACTCCAGCCGTTTGAATGGTCGGGGGTCATGGCCATGGCACGGTACTCTGGATGAGTATGCCATTTCTTCAAAACGCATGCGCCAGTGACATTTAGGAGGTATTCATTTTACCCACAGGTAAGCTTTATTATAAGCTTACCTGTAGGTAAAAGCCACAAAGCGGAGTTTACTACCGCCTTAAAAACAGCTTGCCTCTTCTACACCAAAATCCTTTGCAGTATTGTCAGCCCTATTAAGGTCTCCCCTGCTGAACTACAGAAAGACTTCCCTTGTATGTAATTATTATTATTTAAGGTACTTATATAGCGCCGTCAATTTACGCAGCGCTTTACATATACATTGTACATTCACATCGGTCCCTACCCTCAAGGAGCTTACAATCTAAGGTCCCTAACTCACATTCACATACTAGGGCCATTTTAGACAGAAGCCAATTAACCTACCGGCATGTCTTTGGCATGTGGGAGGAAACCCACGCAGGCACTGGGAGAACATGCAAACTCCAGGCAGGTAGTGTTGTGGTTGGGATTCAAACCAGGGACCCTTTTTACTGCTAGGCGAGAGTGCTACCCACTACACCACTGTAATGGAGATAAGGAGAAACTCTGTTGTCTAGCAGAGGAGAACATAGGCAGGGCTGACAACACTGCATAGGATTTCAGAGCTGCAAACGCAGTGCTGTCAGGTCACTACAGAAAGAAAGTTTCAGCTGGGTCACACAAAAACTTTTCAACAAGCTAGTTTCAACAAGCTAGAAAATCTCAGTCAGTAATAATGAGCAATTTTGACATTTGCCCAAAGTCACAGATCAAATGCAGACATCTCAAAGGTCAGGCAGGGAGTTTCTTCCCTGGCAGATGTAAGCCCAAAACTAATGACATTTACTTGCTAAAGCATTGTATATCGTAAACTATGATATTTTTTTAAATAAAATGCCTGTTTAACAATTTTTGTCTTTTGTTGCATCTTTTCACTGCTTACCTCCTGCAGCCATGTCTTGTCTATAGTGATGGTTGCACAACATTTCTTAGAACAGGTTTCCTGATGGTGACAACAGTGAACCATGCCTGCGCAATGCATGCTAAAATGGCCACCTGTTTGCTTTACAGGGTTAAAATGCAGGAGCATAATTGGGATTCAGGGACAGAATGTTGTCACTCCATAACAGAAGTAACTGAATAAGGTCCTTCGTAGCAAGATTACAAGGTTTATGTGAAGAGTATGTGATCTTAGGAGGGGTCCCAGCACTAACCTAGCCTACACATAGGCCTACAAACAGGCTTCTTTTTCCCATAGGGCCTTGCACACATTTTAAGCCCCCTGATTTAGTATAACTTAGGCCCTCCCAATGATGATGATTGCCTCTACTCTGTGGGGAAGACATTCAAATATCAAGAAAAAGCTTTTATATTTATCATCCTCCAATCATAACCGATTAGCAATCTATTTAGCAAAGGCAGGCAAACAATAGCAAATAAATGACAGGCTGTCAAAATGACAGCGAATGGGTTAAGACGAATATATATGAGAAGGAATACCAGTGTGATACCATGTAGCTAATAAATTATTTAACATTGAGTTCTATCATCAAAGTGTTTCCCATTTCTGATCATCTTGACACAGGTTTCTCAGGAAGGGAAGGTTAATTCCATCGGGGGAGCTTTCAGAATAAATTACGATTGAGTCAAGAAAAGTTCAGCTTGGTAAGAAAGGATGAAATCCTCACAGAATTCAAGAACAGTGGATTGTGCAGGTAGAGGCGGAGATGTGTTTTAGGTCATCTCTGTTTGTTCTGTATGGTAATGACTAAACAGTTTGCTAAACTTCAACTGGAAAGAAGAATCGTAGAACTTCAATGAATTCAATAAGAAATGGCATTCTGTTTTAGGTGGAGTGGGGCAAGGTGGAGTTACTCATCTGCTGGTTATAGTTTTCCAAGGTCCCAAACATGAGTTCTCCCTCTGCCTCACCTGAAAAGAAGACTCACTAAAGATACTGTATGTGGAGATAAACTCAATCTGAGTGACCTTTCAGCTCTGCCCAAAATGGAATACTCTTCTCTGGGAAGAGTTGTGCCTTAGGGGCAGTAGCATATTTTGCCTCTATTGTATCATTTTCATCAACCATTCATTCATATAGTGAAGCATTAAGGCCCATACACACGATCTGACTTTTTGACAACAAACATGCAAATTAGCTGTTTTAAGGCAACATTTGAACGTGTGTATGCTCCATCGGACAAACTTTTTCAGTTTTCATCTGACTTTTGTTGGCTGTGCGAACGGACAAACTTTCCAGCAACAAAAGTCTGATGGAGCAATGTCTGATCGCGTGGACAGAAAACCATAGGACATTTTTACAAAGTACAAGCATGTATGCTCAGAACCAATGCAAAAGATCAGACAACAATACAGAAGTTAACCAAAGGTGGCGGTAAAGAGCAGAAAAACCACGTGATTTGGTGAAAGTTGGCTGAAAAAGTCCTGCCATGTATGCAATACAAGTTTACGGCCGACCACCTTTGTACAAAAATCCACGGGAAAGTTTGTACAAAGTCTGATCGTGTGTATGAGGCTTTATACTACAATTTATTGAAGTCATTGCAAATCTTAAGACAACATTGACTGTACCTAAAATGTTTTTAATGAAGAACACTTTCAAAGTATTACCCAAGAACAAACATATATTGCAGCTTACATATCCTTAGATGTGATGGGTGTATTTGTTTTCTTTTTTCCCTTTATGTTCACCTGCTGATGTGGCCAGTAACACATTTCCCATCCTAGGGTGAGAGCACTCATTTACAGTATTGTATTTACAGTATTGTAACAATGGAGAAGAAGCTTTGTCGCCCTTGAATAGACCTCTATAACATATAGGAGAGGGTTTCTGTAGTCCTCAAAGAGAGCTGGGAACAGTGTAACTGATAAGACTGCAGCACAGGCAGAGTACACAGAAAGCTGACATGATTTCTGGAAGGATCAATAAGTAATTTTTCAACTTATTGAACAGATATATACAAATTATTTTATTGGTATATTTAGCACACCAAACTGGATCAAATGAGAGTATTCACTGTTATGCCGCGTACACACGATCGGATTTTCCGATGTTGGATGTGAGCTTGTTGGCGGTAAGTCCGACCGTGTGTATGCCCCATCGGACATTTGTTGTCGGACTTTCCGCCAACAATTGTTGGCTAGCATGCTCTCAAATTTTCCGCCAACAAATGTGTGTTGTCGGACTTTTCGATCGTGTGTACACAAGTGCATAGGCCAAAAGTCCAAAGTACAAACACGCATTCTCGGAATCAAGGACAAGCCAGAAGCGATCGGTTTTGTAAAACTAGAGTTCGTAATGGAGATATCACGTATGTCTTGTACGTCACTATGTTTGTAATTGTTGGCCAACATTTGTGTGACCGTGTGTATGCAAGACAAGTTCGAGCCAACATCCTTCAAACAAAATTCCAAGGTTTTGTTGTCGGAAAGTCCGATCGTGTGTACGAGGCATAAGAGTCTATATACCCTTTAAGAATCTAATGTTAGGAATTAAAAGGCAAAGTGAATTGGCGAGTCTTTTTGATGACCCCAGTAGGGTTTCCAAAGGAAGTTTCAGCAAGAGAATGTATACTTTTGCATGCTGCTTGAATTGTCTGGGTGTAATGATGGAGCTATGGTGTTTCCCACGTGCATTTATTCTTTGAAGATTGATAATGTAGGGACGCACTGCATATTTCAGAGACAAATACTTGTTCTTTTTGACCCTTTCGAACTGTACACGTTCAAGAACAATTACTGTCCTGACAAGCCTGACAATGACATCAATTACACCCAGGTGGATCCAAAGCTGCACCCTGCTAACAGAGAACCAAATGAAAACTCTCAGCTATCCTGCTCTGCTTGTCATGGAAATAGAAGAAAATACATCTTGCATAAAAACTTTATGGATGATGATATCTGGCAGCTGTGCTGAATTTGTCATTTAACAAAAATTCATGGAAGGGCAGAAAATGAACTCTGCAACGTTTTTAATTCCCCTCCCTGTGATTATGGCAGAGTGATTAGTTTATTGTGAGCTCTGGGCGTAGAGTCAGCTTATACAACAAGCCAGAGAACATGACTTGTTGTCTTCTAATGAAATGAGAACCTTCGCTGTTTAACGTTTTGGTGGAAGTAATATCTCTGTTTTTATTACTGCACTGTAATGCCTCTCGAGCCAAAAACAACATTCACAAGTGGACATAATTTCTTTCAGTTTAATTGAAAACATTTACTAACAATGTGTTACGACTGAGGCCTTCTAGATCCAGCTCCGGGAATGCTCCAACTGTTTCCACATTGAAAGTTCCATACAAGAGCAGGACCACAACTCCCCTCAGCTCTGTGACTGGCGCTTGAGGGAGTTATTGTGTTACTGCATTTCAGCATTTTTTGTGGCCCCAGCCAGGTGATTTTCATAGGCCTTAGTCACTGAGACTTGCAATTATTATTTATAAGCTGTAGTGTTTTTTAAAGGGTCAGTCCACAAAATTTTTTTTTTTAAATGGTGGTGGGCCCTGGTTGGCTGAGTCGGCCCCTGGCTAACAATGTGTACTACAATGTGATCTCTGGGCTATAATTCCTAACTGTTCCTATCCACCTGGAAGTTTGAGTTTTCTGGCCCACTTTTGTGTGTTCCAATGCCCCTTGTTTCATAATTCACAATAAAAAACAAATGAAATGTTTAACAGGAAGATTGGGAGTGTCCCTCATTTTTTCTAAGGCCGTTAAGTGTAGACCCAGGAACTAAAAATACAATACATCTCTGCCATACAAGCACATTTCCAATGTGTTTGCCTTTAAAAAACAAAAATTGCAAGTTCACAAAAATACTTGTTGATCTGTCTGAAATCAAGTGAGCTCCTAAGTTTCTGTAGTGAGCTGACAATGCTGTCTCTGCTGCACTGAGATCCCAAGCAGTGTTGTCAGACCTGCCTCAATTTTCCCCAGCAGGACTACTTGACACCTCCTGCTTATAATGTGGAGATAAGGAGTACAGAGGTTTTCTGTACTGGTGTAGAAAAGTAAAATTTTTTCATCTAGTGACAAATGTTTTAGGGCTGGTACACACCACAAAAATGCACTCCAGATCCATTCCGGATGTGTTTCTGCATTCACGTTTTTGGCGCGATCCAGTTCGTTTTTAATGCGTTTTCAATGCATTCCAGATGCTTTTTTTTCTTCCTTTTTTCTGTTATTTTTTTTTCACTGTACTGGGGTCCAGTGCACTTTTGATGTGTTTTTGATGCGTTCCAGTGCATTTTTGATGTGTGTTACTGCGTTCCAGTACAGTCCAGCGCAGAAAAAATGCAGCATGTTCTACTTTTTTTTTTGAACTGGAAAGCCCTGGAACTGACTGCACTGGTGCCATTGAAAACCATATAGCCTACTTTCCATGCGTTTTTGATGCAGAAAAAAACACACTGGACTGCATGTGGTATGAACTGCCCCCTAATGTATTTTAGAAGGAGGAAGTGAAACCGAATCTGTGTTTTGGCAAAGCAACAGGCTCACTCCAATGCCACCCTTCCCTTTATGTAACATATTCACCGTTTTTCCCTCTGTCTCCACTCCATTCTGCAACTGGGAATGAAGGACAACTGGAGTCAGCCCAGTGAGAGCATATACATGGTTAAGGACGCTTCTACATCTATGCAACAGCACTTGGCCAAGCACCAAGTGAGTCACATGCTCCTTCATAACCTAAACTACCATGTATTTTCTTCACTCCTGGCAGCTGAACAGAGTAGCAGTGGTGGAAATAAAAGGTGGGTCTTTATTGTATTTACTTTGCCCTCTTCACATTTGCTTTAAGCATTTCTCCCATGCCAGGTCCATTTACCAGTGATAAGGCCTAGAAAACTGTTGCTCACGCCTATCCACCACCTAACACACATCCATCAGCTATCATCTATGGGCTTCTAGAAGGTGACGAAAGAAAAAGAAATCTATAATCTGGATTTTTTTTTTTTTTTACATTTTCAACACTACTGTGTGTGATTTTCAAGTATTTCTTAGCACATAATGGCCCTTGTTCCATGTGCTGGGACAGTGTTTCTCCACACTACCTAAAACTGTACTTCCATTCATTTAAATAAAGCTGATCCCTCTCCTAACACCACCGAGCCGTTCACCCTGAATAGAGCCTATTGTGTTGGCGGCTCTAATGATTCATTGTGCACGCAGTATGGGTTCCAAGCCCGCTAAAGGTAATACAGGAGTACGGTGGATATTATTTCAAGACTTTATGTATAGGTACAGAATGTTATACAGAAAGTGTGCCCTGCTGACTAGTTACCTAAATAGAACATGCGAGCAGGTACTGTAATAGCATTTAAACTGGTCCACCAGTCTTTATCAAGTCAACTTCATCATCTTTAACACATACAAATCAGCTGCTAGTGGCTTGATAGCATAGACAGATCTCTCCATAGTCCACTCCATTCTACTATTTCTCCTCCTTATTGGCTACAGTATAAAGTGAGGCATCCTCACTGCCTAGTAAGAA
Source organism: Lithobates sylvaticus (assembly GCA_028564925.1). Lineage (NCBI taxonomy): Eukaryota > Metazoa > Chordata > Amphibia > Anura > Ranidae > Lithobates > Lithobates sylvaticus. Next base: position 186,686,241 of record CM053029.1, on the reverse strand, counting down.
GGAGAGGCAGAAGAGGCAGAAGACCAAGAGAAATCCACAGATTTTAAATATATAATTTGTCCATATCCAGCCATTAGCACCTGTGTATATTAGTGTATGCTCAACTGGGTCCACCATATTTGATATAGTGGGTGAAGGTCAAAGGTGCTGAGTCCCAGATAGGTTGAGTTCCCCAATGAGAGACAGAAAAGTTGTCTCCGAGGAATGGCAGCTCTTGAAACACAAAGGAGCCTCAAGGCACTTTCATTGATATGCAAGAAATAAAATAGTATGGAGAGCCCAACCAACAACGCCAAAGCTGAACTCCAGAAAATACATGTTTATATTTACATTGGACCAGCTTGACTCAATGTAAGCATGCATATCTGATATCCTGAGGACCACTGGCGGTGCTGTAAATCACTGTAGTAGTCTGTGTTACATACAGTGAGAGCTGTGATGTTCCAGGAGGTGAGCGGCTTCCCCTATGCACATTGAACACACTTGTTCAGCATCTCAGACATATATTAAACAACTTGTATTTTTTTAGTGAACACAAGCCATTCTTTGATTAGACAAGGTGGAGAGGAGGGAGGTGATGTCACAATCTCCACCTCGTCCAATCAGAGAATGCCTTATGTTCATTAAAAGGAAATACAAGGCTTTCTTTGAATGGAGGAGGCATCAAGTGAGTGTTTCCCTGTGGTCAGTGTGCAGAGGGGAAGCCGCTCCCACAGAGGAACGCAGCTTTTACTATATGTAGTGTGGTCCACTACAGTGATATACAGCATTCCTAGCAGCCCTATAGATATCAGATATGCAAAACAACAACGCTGGACCAATGTAAAAATGCAAACAATATAATTCCCAGAATTCACCTTTAAAGTGTATATATAGCCCAAACTTTTTTTTATTTTACTTTAGGGGTTCTGATGGACACCCTTCACCAGGAATGCAGGGTAAAAGAAAAAAGATTGGACTCTGCGCCAAAAACTCTTCAGCACCTAGGCCTTAACCGATTGTATAGAGTAAACACCCCTTATGTTTACTCTAAATTCAAATATGGTTTGTCTGGCATATATATATATATATATACATATATATATATATTACGATTCTAACATATTTTGTGTGTCAAGCCTTACTTTTATCTATCCTGATGCCACCAAGATACAACCAAGATACAACCACATCTTGATTTGGGTTAAACCACACTAATCTGAGATCACCTAAGCATATACTATATTGCGTGATCTGTGTATGTTTACAAATGCATATATATTTCCTGCATGAGTGTGATTTGTAGCATTGGTGTGTCAGGGCAGGGAGTAAGAAGCTAGGTTAGTCAAAGCAATAGGATTATTCTAAAAGACATAAATGCTTATTTAGGTTTTTTACTATTAGTATTTTTTTTTTTCAATTCGTTCACAGTCCGAGGCCTGTGTAATGGAAACCACATGTCTGCCCAGAAAGAAATAATTACAAAACAAGAATGGTAGGCATTGCCAGGAAAATGGGTATTGTCAGAGCAATTATATTTTATTTACGGCTTTCCCGTTTCTGGATCACAATGTTCCTGTTTTTATGCTGATGTACAAGCAGAGAAAGAAAAATGTAACACAGGCGAAGTTGTAGACACTGGAATGAGGGGGCTTTTTAGTTGTATAAAATGAAGCAAAAGAATGGATTTTTAGTGTTCGTTTTGTATGGAAAATCCGTCTTAAAAAATGTCTTAAAGGATCAGCCACCAAACAGATATTTCATCACAATTCATACATATCCTTCCAATAGACTCAGATTTCATTGTTTTATTTATTTTAAATTTTTTCCTTCATAGATGTCCTTTTTATAATTTAAAAAATATATCTATAACTCTAACACACGATCGGACTTTCCGACAACAAAACCATGGATTTTTGTTCGAAGGATGTTGGCTCCACTTGTCTTGCATACACACGGTCTCACAAATGTTGGCCAACAATTACGAATGTGGGAACGTGGTGACGTACAAGACGTACGACGAGCCGGGAAAATAGAAGTTCAATAGCCAGTGCGGCTCCTTCTGCTTGATTCCGAGCATGCGTGAACTTTTGTGCGTCGGACTTGTGTACACACGATCGGAAATTCCGACAACAAAGTTTTGTTGGCAGAAAATTTGAGAACCTGCTAGCCAACATTTGTTGGCAGAAAGTCTGACAACAAATGTTCAATGGAACATACACACGGTCGGACTTTCAGCCAACAAGCTCACATCCAACGTTTGTTGTCGGAAAATTTGATCGTGTGTACGGGGCATTACTCTTAAAGCAGAACTCTTTGAGTTATCTCAGGATTTCAATGACATGTTCGGCTTATATATGATACTTATTCGGCAAGCATGCATCATGTGCTCAGTTCAACATCCCTCCTTCATGGTAAGGTCACTCACACATTAGATATACAACTACATTAAATATCAGCTGCTGGAATTCTGCTTCTTTAGTCATCTCTCCTCCTCCTGCCTGCTGATTGGACATTGGGCAGTGCATTAATGACATAATCCATGTACTTTCTCCTTCTGAAAGCATAGATTTACAGTTAGACTGACAGAACTGTGCAAAGCAACAGTGCCTCCGAAAATTGGTAAAGTGACAGGAGCTCTTGAAAGACCACGGCGACAACCACTGATACTTTCCCTTGACCCTCTGTTCCTCCATCAGTGCTCTTGGAAATACCCTGTGTTTACTAGCATAGGGGGAATGTGTCTTTCTTCCCTTCCCCAAAGAATGCAGTGCTTAGGTTTGAACATCCAATTGCCAGGACCCAACATTGCCAAAGTGGAGGACAAGTCATGAACCCTGTGTAAGTGCCAACACTACAAGGAGCTTAGTCAGGGTTTAGACCCACGATTCTGGCAGTTGTGGGGGAGAGTGTCAAAGGTGGCTATGAGCATTGAAGAGAACCTAAGCTAAGTTTGCAACTGATCAGGTTTGTGACGTGTTTCCTAAAAATAACAAACACAAAAGTCTGCACTGTAAGGCCCCTTTCACACTGGGGCGTTTTTCAGGCGGTACAGCGCTAAAAATAGCGCCTGTATACCGCCTGAAAAAATCCGGCCCCTTTAACTCCAGTGAGAAAGCTGGCTAAATATAGCGCTGCTTTACCGTCACCGCGGCTCCCCGCCCCAGTGTGAAAGGGGCCTTACACACCTAAAACAATACAAATGAATCAGCAGCTGGCAGGACGACCGATACATGGAGTCCTTGAAAAGTTACCATAAAAACTGCAGTGCTCAAAAAATAAGGAATAAATAAAAAATAAAAAAATTAATATTAACTCCAAACATACAGTGGTGTGAAAAAGTGTTTGCCCCCTTCCTCATTTCCTGTTCCTTTGCATGTTTGTCACACTTAAGTGTTTCGGAACATCAAACCAATTTAAACAATAGTCAAGGACAACACAAGTAAACACAAAATGCAATTTGTAAATGAAGGTGTTTATTATTAAAGGTGAAAAAAAATCCAAACCATCATGGCCCTGTGTGAAAAAGTGATTGCCCCCTAAACCTAATAACTGGTTGGGCCACCCTTAGCAGCAACAACTGCAACCAAGCGTTTGCAATAACGTGCAATGAGGCTTTTACAGCGTCCTGGAGGAATTTTGGCCCACTCATCTTTGCAGAATTGTCCTAATTCAGTTACATTAGAGGGTTTTCGAGCATGAATGGCCTTTTTAAGGTCATACCACAACATCTCAATAGGATTCAGGTCTGGACTTTGACTAGGCCACTCCAAAGTCTTCATTTTGTTTTTCATCAGCCATTCGGTGGTGGACTTGCTGGTGTGTTTAGGATCATTGTCCTGCTGCAGAACCCAAGTTCGTTTCAGCTTGAGTACACGAACAGATGGTCGGACATTCTCCTTCAGGATCTCTTGGTAGACAGCAGAATTCATAGTTCCTTTTATCACGGCAAGTCTTCCAGGTCCTGAAGCAGCAAAACAGCCCCAGACCACCACACTACCACCACCATATTTTACTGTTGGTATAATGTTCTTTTTCTGAAATGCAGTGTTCCTTCTACGCCAGATATACTTGGACACACACCTTCCAAAGAGTTCCACTTTTGTCTCATCGGTCCACAAAATGTTGTCCCAAAAGTCTTGGGGATCATCAAGATGTGTTGTGGAGAAATTGAGACGAGCTTTGATGTTCTTTTTGCTCAGCAGTGGTTTTCTCCTTGGAACTCTGCCATGCAGGCCATTTTTGCCCAGTCTTTTTCTGATGGTGGAGGCATGAACGCTGACCTTAACTGAGGCAAGTGAGGCCTGCAGTTCCTTGGACGTTGTTGTGGGGTCTTTTGTGACCTCTTGGATGAGTCATCGCTGCGCTCTTGGGGTAATTTTGGGCGGCCGGCCACTCCTGGGAAGGTTCACCACTGTTCCATGTCTTCGCCATTTGTGGATAATGGCTCTCACTGTGGTTCGCTGGATTCCCAAAGCTTTGGAAATGGCTTTATAACCCTTTCCAGACTGATAGATCTCAATTACTTTCTTTCTCAATTGTTCCTGAATTTCTTTGGGTCTCGGCATGATGTGTAGCTTTTAAGGATCTTCTGGTGGACCTTACTGTGTCAAGCAGCTCCTATTTAAGTGATGCCTTGATTGTGAACAGGTGTGGCAATAATCAGGCCTGGGTGTGGCTAGAGAAATTGAACTCAGGTGTGGACAACCACAGTTATAGTATGTTTTAACAAGGGGGCAATCACTTTTTCACACAGGGCCATGATGGTTTGGATTTTTTTTCACCTTTAATAATAAACACCTTCATTTACAAATTGCATGTTGTGTTTACTTGTGTTGTCCTTGACTATTGTTTAAATTGGTTTGATGTTCCGAAACACTTAAGTGTGACAAACATGCAAAGGAACAGGAAATGAGGAAGGGGGCAAACACTTTTTCACACCACTGTACACTATATTACCAAAAGTATTGGGATGCCTGCCCTTACACACACATGAACTTTAATGGAATCCCAGTCTTAGTCCGTAGGGTTCAATATTGAGTTGGCCTGCTCTTTGCAGCTATAACCTTCAACTCTTCTGGGAAGGCTGTCCACAGGGTTTAGGAGTATGTCTATGGGAATGTTTGACCATTCTTCCAGAAGCACATTTGTGAGGTCAGGCACTGATGTGGTCGAGAAGGCCCGACTCACAGTCTTCGCTCTAATTCATCCCAAAGGTGTTCTGTCGGGTTGATGTCAGGACAGTCAAGTTCCTTCACCCCAAACTCGCTCATCCATGTCTTTATGGACCTTGCTTGGTGTACTGGTCCAAATAATTTGGTGGTGGGGGGACTATGGTGTGGGGTTGTTTTTTAGGGGTTGGGCTTGGCTCCTTAGTTCCAGTGAAGGGAACTCTTAAGGTGAGAGCATACCAAGACATTTTGGACAATTTCATGCTCCCAACTTTGTGGGAACAGTTTGGGGATGGCCCCTTCCTGTTACAACATGACTGTGCTGCTCACCAGTGCACAAGGTCCATAAAGACATGGATGAGCGAGTTTGGGGTGGAGAAACTTGACTATTGACCCCTTGAATATTGAACCCTATGGACTAAGAACGAGATGCTATTAAGGTTCATGTCCGTGTTAAGGCAGGTGTACCAATAATTTTGGTAATTAGTGAATATACATTCAACTTCTTTGTTTCCTGCAGAGGGCGCATCACCTTTTCACTTTGGCTGGCCAAACTTCTGTATACATCTACAACTGTGAAGGTAGCGCAACAAGACCTTTGAGCCAAAATAGTCCACAGTTAACTGAGCCTCCACGACAAAGTTCTCCTGGAAAATATTTGAAAAATACTGCCAGCTATCAAACATTAAACTTGAATTTCACTGCAGTAGTTTTGGGCAACTGAATGGTGTCATTTGTCATTTTTGCATTTCCCTTTCCAGAAAAGCAAAAAAAAAAGCAAAAACAAAAATAACAGTTAAATAGCCAAGTCCTCTTCTTTCACATCAGTGACGTGGAATTGGCTCTTCTAGCTTTAATCCCTACATGCTATTTGTGGCTCGGGTGTTAGTGTTTTGCCAACTGAACATTCTATAAACAGCCAGCTTGAAAAAAAAAAAAAAATCAATCTGCCATCCGCCTGACATATACCTCTGTTTTCCGTTCATTGTCAGTCCCTGATTGATGGTGTTGTTCATTAATATGGGGCGATTGTCAGCTTTTCCTGAATAAATATAAAAAGTAACAAAGAAAGACCCCACCCTTTCAGGCCTCAGTGTATTATTTCCTATCCCCCCACCTCTGCTCAAAGCAGCTGCCAGGGGCGAAACTTCTTGTCAAGCAGAAAATCATGTCCTTTGCTTCTTAAAGGCAGGGAATTAGATTTCCTAAATACATGGGGGTTTATGTAAAGGGAGCAGGTGGAGGGGACAATAAACCTGCTCTATCGTATCATACGCCTTTAGCAAAATGAATTTATTTCATAGTACGTGTTGGGGGCTGGCCGGGTCTATAGAGCCAGGCTTACCAACTGTCCACACGAGACATTCGCAAATACAAAACAGCCAGTTCACCAAAGGGGGGGGCGGGGGATGAAGTGCAAGTTCACTGCTAGTCACTGCATCTTCTGTGACTTCAGCTGAAATTGCAAGTGAAATTTTTTAGGAGAATATATGAACACTGTAAAATAGAATGGGTTGTGGTTTTTCATTTTATTTACTTATTTTATTATGGTCAGAAATATTAACTTTTTTTAAATATATATTTTTTTAGTTTGGCAAGTATGAAATATTGCTGGTCTTCTTCATAGCAAACAGGTGGAGATCTGACTGTTTTTCCTATCACTGGTGAAAAGTCGTTTGTGTACAGAACTCAATAGCTCAAAGAGAAATTCACACACACAGTTACTTAGTATGTAAAAAAAGACAAGTCCATTGACTTCAATGGAAGAACAAAAAATAAATTAATAAACTTGCATTCACAGAACCCTGAACACGCTGTTGATTCAGAGGAGGGCAGAGAACCCTAAAGCGTGATACAATTTGCTCTAATGAGGGAAACATTCCCTTCTGATCCCCAAAGACAACCAGATATTGCCTAGATCAGTGATGGCGAGCCTTGGCACCCCAGATGTTTTGAAACTACATTTCCCATGATGCTCAACTACACTGCAGTGTGCATGAGCATCATGGGAAATGTAGTTCCAAAACATATGGGGTGCCAAGGTTCGCCATCACTGGCCTAGATCAACAGAACTATTTAATTTAAGCATCCATAGCATCCATAGCAAGGTATACTTTGAGCAATTAGAAACACAGAAGTCATTGCAGTGACACTTCCCTTATTGAATGGCTGCTTCTGAGGTTTCAAGTAGACAGAGCAAGCCTCAGGGCTAATGCTGTGCCATAGATCTCTGTGAATCCTTTGTCAAGCATTAAAGTGGTTGTAAACCCTTACAGACCACTTTTAGCCTTAATCTAGGCTTACCTGTAGTTGCAAGAAATATCTCCTAAACCTACACGGTTTAATAGATATTTGCAAAAGACAGGCACCGATGTCTACGGCGCATGCGATCCCTTTAGTAGTGGTGCCTACTAGAGTAATTTCAAGCTTCCACGGATATGACACTTACTTAGATTGGTCCAAGTTGGAAGAATGTAACTATGCTATAAAATCCATACTTAAACTTCATCTTTAACTGCAGGTTAATCAATGTATACATTTCAAGGCGTCATTTTCAGTATTGACTGGACTGTCGTTTTAGCATATTCACTGCCAGATTGGACCTCATCTGTTCAGCTCACAAGACTGTACTCTTAACTTATCTTTGGGAGTCTATATGTTTATATTTTAAACATGATGGGCATACTGTTTAATTCTCTTTTTTCTGTGGCTCCTCAACTTTCGATCATTTGCTGTACACAAAATATAAAAGGGAATTGTTCTTTTTTGGCATAAATTTCCTTAAAATGCTGAGACAATTATTTACCTTGAGCTAAGTTGTTAGACTAAACAATTTGCAACAAAGTAAATGTTCTCGTAATGACTATAATTTTTTTGTCTTTTGTCACTGTCAACTACAAATTGCAGTAAAACATATTGTAGTAGTTTCTAGAGTCAGAACTTCTCTCTGAAGATTGTACTAAAGATGTTCGAGTCTTTTTTTAAAAGCGTATTTCGCTGAATGGAGCACTAGTATGGTCAGACTGCAGTCCCATTCAATCTGTGTCTGGCTACATTGTCTACTCCTTATCCAAACTAATGCTAGTCACAGACTGAATACGAGAAATCAAATTGTTTCTATGGCCCTGTCCTCATTTTGGTGATTTAAATGTGTTTCTGTGGCAAGCGTTTTGCATGATTTGGAAACACGGACAAAACTGTGGCAATTCTGCCTGAGCTTCCAAATCACTCAGATTTGAACGGGGCCTAACACCTTGGATGAAAGATTCTCCTCTGATGTTTAGGTAGCCACAACACTTGTGGATGTCTGAGTAGCCGAGCAGTGACTACATTTTATTGGCTGCAGTCACTGTTCAGATGACAATGTCCCATCTAATTTATTCAATTTTTCAGTCAAAGCTTGTCCAGCAGAAGCGGTGCCGACAAGGCTCCACGGCTTGAATTTGCAATGCTTCATTTAATTGTTCCAGGTGGTATCAAAGTTTTAGGTTAAAGTGGTTGTAAACCCTTACATATACCACATGAGGTGACAGGCCTCAGGTGATACACAAAGATAAAACAAATCCTCCTACATAGGTTGTACCAGCTCATCTGCAGCCCTTTCTTCTCCACATAAGTTCGAAGTTTTAAGTTTTATAACTTGTCTGAGAGTTCAGAAAAAAGGTGTGGAGAGCTGAAGTTACACTCTGCAGAGCTCAGTGAGAAGAGGTCTGATAGCTGATTAGAGGGAAGGGACACACCCCCTTCACACAGCACACAGGAACAGAGCTGAGGCTATCGATCAGCTGGAGGTCCCTCCCCTGTTACCTTTTTTCTCTTGGTGTCAGGAAAACTTGTCAGAAGTGATTCATGTTGATAATAGAGGAATGAAGCAGACAAAAGTGACACTTAGTGCTGTTAATTGAGATAAGTACACACTATAGAGGGATAGACTTTGTTCATATTTCATGTCTGGGGTTTACAACCACTTTAACCACTCCAAAGACAAGCTGGTAGGTTAATTGGCTTCTGTCCAAAATTGGCCCTAGTATATGAATGTGAGTTGGGGACCTTGGATTGTGGGCTCCTTGAGGGTAGGGACCAATGTGAGTATGTGTGAAGCGCTGCGTAAATTGGCAGCGCTATATGGGTACCTTAAATAAATAATAATATAATAGATGAGCGCCTTAAAGTGGTTGTAAACCTACAGGTAAGCCTAGATTAAGGCTTACCTGTAGGTCCAAGAAATATCTCTTAAACCTACACGTTTTAGGAGATATTTACAAAAAGACAGGCACCCTGGTCTACGGCGCATGCGCCGTAGACAGCGGCGCGCAAGCGCACTGAGCACGCCACAGATCACGGCGATATGCCGCTCGTGGCTCGTGGCGCACTGGTGTCTTTATTCAACCTTACTAACTATGTAACTATGTAACTTTGGCCACAATCTAGGGTTGATAAATACATTTTCTACCAAAATGCATCTAAAAAATATATTCTTATAAATATATGCAGAATTTATTTGGGTTTTACCAAGAGTTCCCCTGTAATCCCATCATGTCTACCACCCATTGAAACAGAAGAGCCTGGATTAGATGTGGGAACAGGCACCATGGTTACGTGGAGAAGGAATTGCTTTCCTAAAGAAGAACTATAGAGGCTGTAAGACGATTTTCTTATCAGGAAAATGAATGACTTCCTCACGAAGAAAGACAGCCAGTGCAAAGAAGGCAAAGCGACCACAGAAAGAGAGAGGGGAACCAGAGGAGAGAGACAGATTTATAAAGGCGAAAGATAAGTAGATGGATCCTGGAAATGAATACATTACTATCACAGGTAGCTGGGAAGACAGACACCAGCAGATGAAAAGAGAAATTAGTGATTGCACTGCCTGGGTCTATCATACACAGTCGGATGAAAAACTGATTGGAAATTAGGTTGCTCAAGGAAAAGATCTAAAAACTTCAGTTCATAGACTACATTGGACCATAAATCTCTGGGAAGCAATGGCAGATAGACAGAGCGTGAATAATGATGGCTAATTGTTTGCTGTACAAATAATGTCAGAAGAGAAACTATATTTCTCCTCTGGCTGACTTGCTTGTTTGTCCCAAGGGAGGACTGGAATCAGGTCACTGATTACAGCACTAAATTTGGGGTCACCTACCACTATATTCTGGCTGTTAATAATAGCAGCTTTATATTACAGGCAGCAAGGTTCCAGCTACATGTTAAGCACACCTCAAGCCTATGCAGCAACACAGGGACTCAAAGGGGCCAAAAATGGTCAGTGCTACTCTTTAGATTTAACTAAACGCAAATGGCGCACTTAAAAGCTTAATAATTAAGCATGTTCTTTCTAAGAACTTGTTTTTTTTTCCTTCATCTTAGCTACCAATCCGTTTGAAGCTGATTAGAGGGTGAGGAACAGGAGCAGGGGTCAGAGATGGGCAGATATTAGATTAGGACAGGTTAGGGACACTTTTGCCCATCCTCACATTAGTGGACTCGAACTTTCCACGATGATGACAACACACTTGAACCTCTTATTCTTAACTATTATCTATAGCAGAACGATGGATCGGACCCCCTCTGTGCGATAACAAGCATCTGTAGCTGTTGAAGTAGCTTGTTATTTCCCACTTTTAAGAAAGCAATGTCCCTGTTCTCACAAAAGCATCACCTTTTTTTCAGTAGTTTTGGGCCATTCTAATTGTAGTTCTTTAGATAAAGTTAATAAAACGGGCCTTTTGATGAGAACCTAAAGGCTAAAGCAGCACTGAAGGGGTAATGTCTATAAGAACCTGTGTTACTCATAAATTGATCGCTGTTTCCCTATGGATCCCCTTTGATCCTATGCCCGGCTGTATGCATCGCCATGACCGTTGCCCAAGTCAAGGTTAATGCCCACCCCTTTATGGCACTAACTCCCACCCATGTCAATGCCTGAATGTCTACTGCCTATCAGAGTTTTGGTATTTGACATTTTAATGATGGAGGTGGGAATAGACATTAGGAGGCAATGAGGCTTGACCACAGCTTGGCCAAAAGTCAAGGCCACCTTTACAAACTGGATCTAAGATCCAAGGCACTCTGGTGGAAACAAGGATGGGTTTAAAGTCTAAAGCCCCATACACACGCGCGGATTATCCGAGGACCAGGTCCGTCGGATCCTGTCCGTCATACTTTGTCCGATGTTGGTGTTGCATACACACGGTCGGACAAAGTTGTCGGAAAATCCGATCATTCTGAACATGGTGACGTTTGTTGCCTACGACGGGACTACGTAGAGGCTAGTAGCCAATAGCTTTGGTCTTGTAATGTGATCTGAGCATGCGTAGCACTTTGTCTGTCGGACTACCATACACACGATCGGATTTGGTGTGATTGGACCTTGTTGTCCAAAAATCTATCCAGCAGGAGATAGGACTTTGTCCGTCGGACAATCTGACGTACACTGTCCGATGGTGCATACACACGGTCGGATTTTTCGACAACATTGTCCGATCGGACAGAATCCATGCGAAAATCCTACCGTGTGTATGGGGCTTTACACTTGCATGAATTATTGTTACCTAATAAATTTTTAGCTCAGAATTGTAGCACAATGGTTTAGCTGAATGGATATCAGTTTAATGGATTGTTTAAGGACAACATCACATACTAAATAGCTGTCACTAAATAGTGTATGTAAAGGCAAATCTTTTTTTTATGTCTTGAATGGAAAGGTAAAAGGTTAACCCGTCAGTCAAGTTTTTACTGGCGTCTGTGTCTCCATTGGGACAGTGAGTTTGTGTTGTTATCAGAGTAAAAGGTGAGTCTTAATCATCCTATGGGGACAAACGTTCTGGTGGCAACTATATGAGATGGCAATTGCCCACTTTGAGAAGATTTTCTCTCACTTCCTATTGTGCTCCTGATACAGGAAATTAATGTAAATCTCCCCAAAGAGGCAAAGACAGCACAATTAAGATGAAAATGGTTTAAAGTAGTATTGCATGGATACCGGTATCGGTGCCGATACTAAGCATTTGCACAAGCACTTGTACTAGTACATATGCTCCGATACCTAAAACCAATATTTTTTTCCGACACCACTGCTGTTTGAACCTGTGGTTTCCCACACCTCTCATCGCACTGCTTTCCTGTTCAAATCACATGTGATTCTTTTTAGTGCGTTTTGAGTCCATTCATTTTGTATAACCTCGAAATCCCAAACGCACTGCACTAAAAAAAATCGTATTGGTAATTGGTATTGGCGAGTACTTAAGGAAAAGTATTGGTACTCGTACTCGCTCTGAAAAAAGCTGATATCGATGCTTCCCTAGTTTTAAGTCTTATTTGCTCTTCCCAAATCTAAATAAAAAGTTTTTTCCTCTATATACACTTTAAAGAGATTGTATAATAAATATGCTTATAATGTGTGTGGTCAGTTTTATATTAAAGTGGTTCTAAAGCCTGAACATCATTTACCTTAATCTATTCCTTGCAATTTGCTCTTGCTGCTTTCTGCCAAATCCTGTAACGAGGGCGCAGTGGGCAGGACTGAGCTGAGCTGTCTGTGTCTATGGACGCAAGCAGTGTGGTTTGGACGCAAGCCTGCAGGTGTGCCCCTATAGCAAGCGGCTTGCTATGGGGGCGCACCAACAAGAGGAGGAGCACCAACAAGCGACCCCAGAAGAGGAGGTTCGAGGCTGCTCTGTACAATTCCATTGCACAGAGCAGGTATGTATAAAACTGTTTTTTTTTTTTAAATCGAAAGAAAGAGTTTAGAATTACTTTAAAATATCTGACATAACAAGTACAGTCCTGAAAAGTCATGGCATAAGGGTTGGCACTTGTTTGGTGATGAATACCATGGAAAAAGCTAAGCAGGCCCAGGGACATGGAGGGACACGAGACTAGGTTTGATATCCCATTTTATAGAGTTGGACTGTGAAGTGTTTTGAATACCAGCGCACAGAGCAGGAAGCCGGGAACGGCAGGGAGAACTGGCTCGATGCCACAGGTTGAAGATTCAATCTTCCTGTAATAGGAGGTGATTATTGAGGACTAGTGGGAAGATGATGGATGTTTTCCTATTAAAATGACAGCTTGGGCTGAGGTATAACTGCTAGCCAGCAAGGCCGGCTGTCAGCTAGGGGCCTAACACTTCTTTCTACTTAAATACCAGCCTCTCCATGGTGACAATGTCCAGTTTTTTTACTCCAAACTTCCAATATATATATATATATATATATATATATATATACATACTGTATTTAAACAAAGCTACACCTATTGTTCTTTAGGCTCCAACCACCAATTTAGGGTTCGACCAATAGGTAGATCGACCTCTGTTCAACCACATTGCCTACACAAGGATCAAAGTTCAGCTGGTCCCTGCTGAACTGGCCGCCGAATTTCAATCCATTTATTGCCAGCTTAACTGACCTGTCTTTAATTTACTAGCCATGCGCTCACAATTTGATCCGAAAATTTGAATACAGAATATTTTGATCCCCTTTAAATCGCTTTTTATAGTTGTTAATGCTATTTTAGGGCTCTAGTAGATTTTTCTCTTTCTGAATTCTGCCTTTTGCTTTCAAATGTACTGTTATCCAACATGCTCTAGAGCAAACACATATGTTTGTGGCAAAAATAGTACTATGATGCTGCCAGATAACATCGAAAATACTATTTTTACTACAGAATATATGGATTGCTTGTAATTACACAATTACCGTATAAACTCGAGTATAAGCCGAGTTTTTCAGCCCATTTTTTAGACCAATGGACAGCCGAACAGACGGCATAACACAGCGGGACACACCCGCTGTTTTAGTAATCAAAGGTACGGCTGCAGATGGGCACAATGAGGCTGCAAATGGGCACAACGAGGCTGCAAATGGGCACAGTGAGGCTGCAAATGGTCAGAGTGAGGCTGCAAATGGGCACAGTGAGACTGCAGATGGGCATTGTTTACCCAGTAGCTGCTGCATTTTCCCACCCTAGCCGTATACTCGAGTCAACACGTTTTCCAATTTTTTTGTGGTAAAATTAGGTGCCTCGGCTTATATTCGGGTCGGCCTATACGAGTATATACGGTATTTTAAAGTTACATTTTAGACAAACAGCTAAATGCACTGTTGAAATACATATATTCAAAGCACTTTATCCACCAATAGATTTGTGATTCTGTGCAGCCAATCTGCAGTGATCCAGGACCTCTGCCATACAGTACAGCCAGATCATGCTCCTCAACTACAGTGGTGGCTTAGCTTGGTCAAGAACAAACCCCCCGCCTGCTGATTGGACAATAAAGAAGCTGCAGCACAATTATCTCATCCTTCTGCTCACTCCTCTCTCTCCTATCAATGTATTTCTTGTCATTACATGTACATACAGCAAAGACTCTTATCAAAACAAGTTTAGATATTTATAATAAGAATATTAATGTTCAGAAGGACACAACCTAAAAATTCAAGCTCAACAAATACATTTTTCTGGAGATATTGACCTGCTGTGAGGATCATGATTTTTATAGACACTTTGTTAAAGCTCAATTAAATATCTAGGTTCGATCACTTCAATACATTGCAGGTGCATCAAAACAAATTGCAAAGTTATACCTTTCTTCTGTTTATAAAGCAGCCAAAGCCTGGTTACAAAAGCCTATCCGCTGTCAGCGGAGAGCTAGAGCTCTCCAATCAGCAGGTATCTGATAACAAAATGTTACGTCTGATTCAGTAGGGGGAGTGTCAGACCTCTGCAGAGAGACCACTGCTTCCACACAGTGTATTTATCGCATGCTGGCAAGGGACAGTCTTTTCTATTCATGCTGTAGCTGCATTGTAAAGCAAGCAAGCCTTTTGTTTTGAAGCACCTAGAATATTTTTAGCTCATTTGAACTGAAAGTTTAATTGGGCTTAAAGTCCATGGGATATACAGTGTTCACATTATAGAAGGAAAGCAGTGGGGCAATGAGAAACAATCCTATTGTTGAGGTATTGACCTACAGAACCGTTTTATACAATACCACAGTGTATTGTGGGTAAGCCTCAATGATTTCCTGAGCTTACAGGAAAGTAGTGGATCACTGATGTAGACAGGTGCGAGTGATAAGACGTATGCAGTTGGATTGCAATTGCCCTTACTACAATTAAGCACACAGACGTTATTAAACACACCATCTCTAATTCAAACAATGCTGTGCTAGCATCTTCTGGCTTTGTGTGCTTGCTGTGGAGGGTGTTTTTTTTTTTTTTTTGTTCACCGTTACTGCTGACAAGATGCTTTCCAACCCAACAACAGGGGAGGAATTAAACATTTACGGGGAAAATAAAAGGTCTTTCCTCGCCTTACAAGCACGCTGAATCATTTTCATGGGGACCAAAGGCATTTTAAGGCTAATAAACAACATGGTACATATTGTGTGGGATTTAAAAGAGAAGTCCCAACAAAATGTCAAATTCGGTAATAATAATCCAAGGGAGCATTAAATTATTGTTAGTTTAAAGCAACCCTGTTAATATACAAGAGTAGCTCAGCAATGATAGATCTGTAAAAGAAGAGTGTACATACTTACAACATGCTGATACCCAAGAAATCATATATTGAAGTCCACTGGGAAGCTGACGTTTCAGCCTTTACAGTAATAAATATGGGGCTACACTTTCAGAAACTGCTAAGGGCTGCAGCAAGGGTTAAAATAGCCTGTGCTGGGAGCACCCAAGAGAGTGCTGGGCTGGGTTCATCAAGGGTTAAAATAGCCTGTGCTGGGAGCACCCAAGAGAGTCGGACCCCTGCTCTTACACACAAGCAGCGGACAGGCTCTCCAGTGGTCTAACAACACCAAATTCCCTCTTCATCCTTTCCTCCAAACACCACTCAAATCAGCAATGCTCTGGCTTCCTGAGCAGCATTGTTGATTGACTGATGGAGAGCAGCGGTCTGACTCTGCTATGTGCATCCTGCACTTGGTATTGTAGCCCTTGCTGCAGTGCTTAGCACAGAATTGAATTGGGCTTTTGCTGATAGGTGTCCTCATTCCCATCTCAAAAAGCTGGGAGGTTTGTGTATCATCTGATGCTGTTCACTTCACTGGGTATATGTGAGGGTTTACACCCACTTTAAGGTCAGGACTCAATACCAGATTTCACCAGCAGGTGATGATGCATGTGAAACCCATAACTGCAGAAAACCCACAACATGGCGACTGTTACTAAACAAAGGTAGTGTAAACAGGAAGGATTTGCAGCTACCCCAAACTTTCAGTCGATCGTGGTTGTTGCAGGTCACATATTAATATTGCTATGTCATGATGTCAGATGTAGTTATGTTCCTAGCTGTACCAAGGCCGGGAGAGTTGTTCAGCTTGGATGATGGTGTTATATAAATAAACTATAACAATAATTGCAAAATGACCATAATAGCTTTTAATATAACGAGCTAAAAAAAAAATCCTTGCAACATAGCTCTATGAATTACGATGCTCTGAAAATTGCAAGTGGCACGGCGCGTCAATTAACACGGCGTTTCGCAATGAGGCAGAAAGACATCAGGTAAGGACGTTAGGTACATGGCGCTCATCTCGTCCATCAGTATGTAACGTCTATGTTCATTTTCCTGAAATAACAACCTCTCAACCTCCTGCTTGGCTTGATCCATTACAAGGTTTAAACATGAAAGCCCCAAAGAGAATTAAATTAGTGAGGAAGCGCGCAGGGAGCTGGATTTGCATCTATCCCACTTAGGAGAAGAGATTAGCTGACCCCTGTGCGAGCCAGCGGGTGGAAGACAGGGCAGATTCTCCGTCAAACACAGACAAACTGTGTTAGGGAGCCAATCAAAATGGAGAGGTTAACTGCATTCGAAAGATGTATTTAATCCAAGCTGGGTGTGAGCTCACTTCCCATATTCTGAATGCACACTTGTATGTATTATATATTTTACTCTTAACAATTTAGCCTCTATAAACATGTTTAGGTGTTCCCCTATAAACATAACCACACTTAGGGATACATTTAAAAAAAAGAAGCAAATGTAACATTCACCACTGCAGGTGAATCTTCCTGCTACATGTGGCATAGATTGATTCACTTGCAGTGAATGTCAGGAGACTATCAAATTGTTTTCCTTTTGAGTAGTGTAAGGATTGGTTAAAACCCCATTGTTTTATTATTTTTTTTTGGCATCCTTTTCCTAAGAAGGGGGTCCCTTCACTTCCAATCCTGTAGACACAACAAAGTGATGGCAATTACCTCTTAAGATGGCCACACACCTATAGATATGATCATACAATCGATCATTCAAAGCAACTAAAAATTGTAAAGCAAAGACCCTCTATTCGATCAGTCTAGTGAGCTCTCAATCGGTTTTGCCAAAACAATCAGCTGTGGCATCATTTCATTCATCAATTGTTTCTGATCACGTTCGTGTCAGAGAACTGATTCTAATTGGGAACGATTAGCTGATCGTTTTTTATTTATGACTGTATTTTTGATCGATATTTTCATTTGATCGTAAAGTGCGGGAACAATACCACAAGCGCTGCATGGTTCAATATTTTAACGGATGATAGATTGCTTGTGTGCGATCATTCATACCTAAATTGACCACAAATATGTGTATGGCTACCCTTAGACAGCTGTCACCAAAGCCTGTGACCCTATTAGAAGATCTCCTCTCTATTCCTGTTATGGTGACAACTCAATATTTTGGATTCTTTTCTTGCCACCAGGACAATGACAGAAAATAAATCTCTCCAGAAGGGACCCAGACAGCAAAAAAACAATACAAGTTGGTTTTAGATATGCATTTAAATGGCTTGTAACTTTACATGAACACTTGTCCAGTCCCTTTTTGAATTTACAGTGAGTATATACAGTATATAATGCAGGGTTTCTCAACTAGGGTTCCTTCAGAGGTTGCTAGGGCAAGGAGCAATTTATGCCCCTCAGGTAAGTTCCCACGGACACCATTGATCTTTTTAGCTATCTGTAAGAGGGGAATTCTTCCCAATATTCACAAGTGTAAGGAGCATTCTTCCCACAAACCATCAAACTAATGCATAGCTCCCATCTGATTTTGAGGGACTGTCCCTGATTTTGAGGGACTGTCCCTGATTTGGAACAAAGTCCCTCTGTCCCTCATTCCTTCTCATTTGTTCCTCATTTTGGTCTGATCTATATAGTTTTATATAAAATGCACTTGTTATCTATCAAAAAAGTCTAAATTGCTGCATTTGTAAATTCCAAACGCCAATATAAAGGAATAGTAGTGGTTAAAAAAAGCATTTGCGTGTTTAACAAATCTTGTTTTTTTTGGTACAATTCTGCTTTAAGGGGCGTGGCAAGGGGGTGTGTCCTATGCTGCATACTTTTGCTGATAGGTGTCCCTCATTCCCATCTCAAAAAGTTGGGAGGTATGTTAATGTATCATAAGTTGTAGATCTAGTAATTCCTTTAGCAGGGGTTCTCAACATTTTTTCAAGGGTTCCTCTGCGTTGAAAAGCTTGAGAAAGGCTGCTATAATGTATTACCTAAACAAAATTTGACACGAGTTTCGTAGAGCTGCAGTTCACTTGCTTGTTTGTTTGCAGACAGCAGTGTATTCCCAACTTAGCACTTAAAGGGTTAGTCCATGACATCTTAGAGTTCTAGAGATTCTCACGTCTCCGGGCTCATTTAAACGATGCAGCAGATGTAGAGACGATGCCGTAGAACGGAAGCCTGGGGTTGAGACTCACTGCTGTGACAGGCTCCCTTCTCTGTAGGCTGCATCCTCTCCGAGAATATTTTTCTTAGCTGGCTGCCCGGAAACTCGCTGATGCTCCATTAGTTCTATTAATCTGGGAAGACTTGTTCCTGGGTCTGATTTGTTAGTTTTGGAGGTGGGCAGGGGGGCCCCTCTGATGGTACCCGGCTCTATTCCCTAACAAGGGCCTGTTGTTCTTCCAGGGCCGTAGGATCAGTTAAAACCCCTGGAGTACAAGAGGCTCTATAGAATACTGTATTGCTGCTTGCATCCATATGAATAAAGTAGATCTAAACACGATCAATAAAATGCCATATAAGCTTAAAATGTTGTCATTTCAATTTTTTCTTCATCTTCTTTAACCTGCAGCTTTTATTAAAATCATACATGGTGGCTGCCATAAAGGTCCTTGTTCAGGCACTTCCTGTTATGGGGGTGACAACTGTCTGCCAATTGTGCTCCTGCATTGTCACCCTGTTCATATGTCCTGGTGGACACTACAAGTGGTTGTGCCCACAGACATTGCTCAGGGGTGGTCAACTGCTGTCACCATTAAGAAGATGGTCCAGAGCAAAGATGTGTGTTGATTACAGTTTAGGTGTATGTCCAGCCAAATCTTTCATTAAGGGCACTTTCACACTGGGGCAGGGACATCGGTGGTAAGGCGCCGCTTTTCTTAGTGGAGCTTTACCACCGTTTTAGCAGCGCTTTTAACCCCACTGGCGGCCGATTGATTTCAATGGCAGGGGCGTTTTAGGAGCGGTGTATTTACCGTTCCCACAACACCCCAAAGATCCTTTTCACAGGACTTTTTTTCCCGTCGTGCAAGCGCACCGCTCTAGTGTGAAAGCACTCGGGCTTTCACACTGGGGTGGGAGGGGAGGCGTTTTTCAGGTGCTTTACAGGTGCTATTTTTAGCCCTTTAGCACCTGAAGAACTTGTGAAAGTAGCCTAATGCCACATACACACGATCAAAATTTTGGCTAGCAAAAGACCGATGAGAGATTTTCGTCGGAAAATCCGATCGTGTGTATGCTCCATCGGACTTTTGCTGGCGGAGTTTCGGCCAGCAAAAGAAAATCCGAAAAAGTTCCCGATCGGAAATTCTGATCGTCTGTACAAATTCCGACGTGCAAAATTCCTACGCATGCTCGTAAACAATTCGACACATGCTAGGAAGCATTGAACTTAATTTTCTCGGCTCATCGTAGTGTTGTACGTTACCGCATTCTTGATGGTCGAAAGTTTAGCAAACGTTTGTGTGACCGTGTATATTCAAGCCAAGCTTGAGTGGAATTCCGTCGGAAAAACCATCCAAGATTTTTCTGATGGAAAATCTGCTCATGTGTACGCGGCATTAGAGTTTTTACTGCTATCTGGGGCTTCAGTAAAGAGACTTCCCCTTACTTCCTGTCCTGCAGACAACATTTTACCAGACAGGAAGTTTCTTTAGTAGGGGAAGGCTAGAAGCTCTGTCAGGTTGTTAATTTTGTTTGTGTCCTCTTTGTAGATTTTTCCTTGCTACCTGTCTGGTAAAACCGCTGTAAAACCGAGGTAGAGCAGTAAAAACCCAGAAGGAGCTCTGATTCATTCTATCTCTATCCAAAGCTAGAAAAAAATGTTTTTGGGCTTTATTAAGTACAACAGGGTCACTTCCCCACCTGAAGCCTGCCCAGAGGCCAGTGAGACAGCAGCAACAAATTGATAAGTCATCAACTCTGCTCTTTCCTCCTGTCAGCATGTGCCCTGTCACTAGGACAGTGACCAGGCCGCTTGACGCAGCTGTTTTTGACGTAAAATTGTTTCTGTTCTTGTTTAATGGACTATGAAAGGGTTGCCACAGTAAGGACGATGCCCGACGGAGGTCATAGTGGCTTTGAATGATTCTGGCAATCTTGCTATACTGTATTTCAGAATAGTCTGGATGCCACCCCATTTTTGCAACCCCCCTTTGGTTGCTAAGATGCAGGCATAGCAACCAATGATGCTATGCCCTGGACACCAGTGTCCTAGCAACCAAACATACTTTGCGTCATTGGTTGCTAGGACGCAGGCGGTGTAATTATTATAGCTGCCTGCACCATAACAACCAATAGCAATGTGTGGCCCAGCCGCCAGCATCCTAGCAACCAACTCAGAAATGCTTACTAAAGCTGGGTTTATACTGAGAATTTTTTTTTTCAACCAGCGGGTTAAACCAAAAAAAAAAACCTGACAGGTTCCCGCATCCACAAAGGCAATGTGGATACAGGAATCTCCCCCATTGCGTCATTGGATTCTGATTGCGGGCACTCTCCCCTGTCAGAAAACACAGATCACCACTGGTTTTCCAGCAAGACCGCTCGACAGACACCGGCTTTTTTTGAACAGAAAGGGATACACACATCAAAATTCAGTCCTGCTGAACCAGAGAAATATCGATACATGTATACCCTGCTTAGGTTACAGAGCGGACAAAGTGTCTCCGGTCTCAGTGTCGCCCCCTTCCGCTTCACTTTGCCTCATTGGCTGCACTCCTCTGGCTAGCATTTAAGCTTGGTGGAGATTTCTTTTAAATGCACTATTTCTAGAAATGGCATAAAAAATCATAAAAAGCTTATGTTACAATTGTTATCAAGAAGCAATCACTAGTTATTATGTCAAAGCTCGGGGTGAAATATTAAGCTCTTTTTAACATCAACAAATGCCACCGTAAATAATAACACCAACAACAATAATAATTATGAAACATTTTCGTTTACTGCCCTCCGCCCTTGTGACCTGAGCCAGCACGAGAGAACACAAATGCTACCGCAATTATCCCAGCGCTGTTAATTAGTCCTAATCCCTTTTTTGCATACACTTTGATGTTTTCATGACTACAAGGCTGCCGTCTATATGAATAATACAGCAGAAACTACTTGAAGCGAATATTACAAACTTCTTTGAAGACTCAACCGGAATATTATAAAGGGGATCAAGTGGGGAAACTGCTTTAAAAAATGTTCTGGGCATGATTTATTTAAAAGCTGACACAGGGATGCTAACAAGCCTGTTATTGTGTTTACAATAATTATTAGCGTGTTTATATCTGCAGACAGAAGCAAAATGCAGACATCCCAGTAGGAGATGTGCGGTTTATGGGTGATGCAGGAAAAAAAAAAATTAAAAATAGGCACATAAATTGGGATGGAGTGTTCTATTTAAAGGGTAAGCACGCACAAAAGTGATAGTTTGGCTATGGATTGATGTTAGTGGGTTGTGTAACTCACTGGATTTTTGGGAGTCTATGAAGATTCAAAGGGAAGATATGCCTCTCTAATGTTCCAGATTTGTCCCTGAAGGAGGCAGGAGTCAGTGCAATGACTCCAGAGGCAGGTGGGTGGAGCTGGGAATTTATAGAACTGAAAAGCCTCAAAAGACACCAGAAGCTGCTGGGCAATTTTGGGTGGACTGAAGCTGGCCATAGATGGTTCGAATCTGGGCCAGTTCTGCAGGGACCGGCTGAAATTCGAACCATGTATTGGCAGGCTGAATGTACCCAAGTTGATCGACCAATTAACTTTGGTGCTACCAGCCTGTCAGATTTGACATGCCTATTATAGCCACTAGCAGTAATCACTGTGTTCTCCCGGTGGTGGCGACTTTTCCCGACCTCGCTGGGAGAACACAATGGCTCCATGGGAAGGATTCCCCCATCAACACTGACTGTGTTGATGGGGGAATCAAGTGATTTTTTATGGCCAGCTTAATCTGTTAAAGTAGATACATACTATAAATGTCGGACAGCATCGCCTGGTTCAATAGAAACCGGCCGACATTTTGCCTGTGTGTACTGCATCTGGTCCGAAATAGGCCGCCGTTCAGCTGGCTTCTGTCGAAGGGGCATGACCGAAAAAGGTTTGCTGACCAGCTCTCGATCAGCGCTCTCAGCCAATGACTGAGAGCACTGATCGGAGTGTTCTGGTGTCTACTGAATTTGGTGCGAAAGAGGCCGGGCTTTCAGCCGGCTTCTGTCGAAAGGGGCATGAACAAAAAAGGTCTGCCGACCAGCTTTCGATCAGCGCTTTCAGCCAATGACTGAGAGCATTGATCGGAGTGTTCTGGTGTGTATTGCAATGACTAAGAGCACTGATCGGAGTGTTCTGGTGAGTACTGCATCTGGTGCGAAAGAGGCCGGCCTTTCAGTTGGCTTCTGTCAAAAGGGGCATGACCGGAAAAGGTCTGAAGACCAGCTCTCGATCAACGCTCTCAGCCAATGACTGAGAGCACTGATCGGAGTGTTCTGGTGTGTATTGCATCTGGTGTGAAAGAGGCCAGCCTTTCAGTTGAATTCTGTCAAAAGGGGCATGACCGGAAAAGGTCTGAAGACCAGCTCTCGATCAGCGCTCTCAGCCAATGACTGAGAGCACTGATCGGAGTGTTCTGGTGTGTATTGCATCTGGTGCGAAAGAGGCCGGCCTTTCAGCCGGCTTCTGTCGAAAGGGGCATTACTGGAAAAGGTCTGAAGACCAGCTTTCGATTAGAGCTCTCAGCCAATGGTTGAGAGCACTGATTGGAGTGTTCTTGTGGGGTGTCAGAACACAATAGACAGCAGGGGAGATTGCTATACTAACATTGGATTGTTAGTACAGCGGCTCTGACCTGAGCTGTCAGTTTTTTTTTTCCTTCAGCCCGCTGTGTACTAGGCTAAAGGCTGGACTAGGTGTTAAATAAATAACTTGTCTATCAAAGATGACAATGCTAATAGTTTCGCCCCCTGCTGCATTGGAACATTGTGCTGCAGTCTTTGTGGACCTAGCCAATGCGAGGGTGACACTGCCCAGAAATCAGAAGTGGTAGGACAGTGTTGTCACCCCATCAAAGAAATAAGACTTGTCTGGCAGGATCAAAACGCAAGTCCTTGAGTTGGTAGGTGGGCTAAAGGGAAACATCTTGGTCATCTCCAACTTTTAGTGCTGGCAACAAAAATGTTATTTGAATAGTCTATAGTTCTGCTTTAACACCATCGCTGTTATTTGCACTTATTTCGTTAATAAGTACTTTGTTTAAATGTTCTTATCAAGTAACTGGGTCAAGGTAGAGAGTGCAGGACTGCCACAGTTAGCAGCTGTTAAACGGCACCAAAAATACACGGCAATTACAACTGGGAGTACTGGTGATACCTGGCCCCATTTTTCTATCCCGAGCTGCTGGCTGCAACATTCTTTAAATAGTCCCTCTCCTCAGCATCCTGGGAACATAAAATGCCACATTCGTGAGCGCCGCTCATTAATTAATATCCCAGCCTTTCTCAGCACGGGCCGAGGTAAGAGTACTGTAAATATAAATGAAAAATAAGTAATAATTCATGAAACCTGATTTGCATTTCTAAATATAAAACGTGTAAAATCCAGCTAATTAGCACAAGGGAGAGCTAAAGAGTTTCTATAGCAACCACGAAACATGCTAAATTATCATTTTTTTTTATGTTATAGTATAGTAAGCTCTGCTTTGTAAACTCATTTTCAATTATTTTTTTTTACTAACAAGTGAAAAATTTCTGACCGTGACAAAAGGATAATGACGTGGTTGCATAGTTCCAAGCCAAGTCTAGAAAGACATTTTTAAAGAGATTTTTTTTTTTTTTTCCTTGTAATAACAAGAGGAAGGCCCAAAAGATTTTTGTACGAAGAGTTAGTGGATGTCCTTTGACAGGGATTTCCTGATGGACCTGCATAACTAAACACACAAAGGGTGGTTTAGGTACATCAAGGGAAATTTTTGTTTCTACTATTTGTTCGCATTTTTTTGGCATGCCGCTCATGTGTTCATTGAAATGCAGCAAAAAAAAAAGGGAACAAGGCAAGCGGCTTATTATGTGTATAATTTACAACACGGTCTCTTTACAGATTATCAGACAATGTACTTCAGGCAAACAGCTAAATACACACAAGAATCTGTCCATCCAGCCCTAAGATTTACACAGCTCTGTCCCACAGTACAGCCCTGTCTAGCAAAGGGGGAGGGCTGAGCCCTTGTTGCAGCAGTATCACTTAAGGGTCTTCTCCCCACAACAGAGCTCATATATCTGTCACTCTGCTCTTTTCACCTATCAGCATGTGCCTTGCACTGCAGCACACCTAATTGGCTCTTTGTGCTGCTCCTTTCTTCCCCCTCACTAAGCTCTGCATTACATACTGTACAGTAAAATGCAAGAGGCTTACACCAAGTCAAATTCAGGCTCTTACCCTTTTTGCATTCCTTTTAATGATGTACTGATGATTACAGAAGTGCAAAAAATTGTCTCTTTGATAGGTTTCAGCTTTTGTTCACCTTTAAGGAGAATGAACTAACCTACTAGTAGGCTTGCCTTTAATGTATTCATTGATACAGATTTGTTAAGTTCAGTATTGCACTTAAAGTGGTTGTAAACCCCATTCATGAAATTTGACCTAGATATCTGTGGTGTTTACTTATCTCTCTCCAAAGCTCAAAGTGTTGTGTCTCTCTGCTGCTCTGTTCCTCTGTTATCAGCAGCATCACTTCTGACAAGTTCTCCAACACACAAGATAACAGCAGCTGAAAATTAGTGTCCGGAGCTTTGAGGTATATAAGCAGAGAGCTTGTCTATTCAGACTGCAGCTCTGCAAGTTTCTTCATTCCTCTGCCTATATGGAGGGGGGTGTATTTCCTCCAATCAGTTCACACACAGTGTAAGCCCAGACTCCACACCCACTACTGAATGAGGAAGAAAGATTTGTAACACAATCTGCACTTTCCAAAGGGTGTAGAAAGGGAAAGACAGCAGATTTACATGTAAAACTTATGTAGGGAAATTTGTTTAATCTCTGTGTATCATATGAGGCTGTTCACTTCACTGGGTTATAGGAGAGGGTTTACATCCTTTTTAAGAAATGCAACCTTAAATGGAATGTGGATTCCAGATATAGGTATGTGCAGCAGAGATTTCTGCTTTGATTAAAATTTTTGCAGTAGTTTCAATGTGGTGCCCTTGGCTGGCTAGTAGTGCTGGGCACTGGCATTGTTTACTTGCTCTTAATGCAGTACCCACATTCTGACCCTCTTTGCTAGCTATAAATAGAGACTGAAGGCAAAAGAATTGTAATCTCAGGATTCTATGTCCCATATAGCTGCTAGCATCTTCGGTGAGTTCAGTACCCCCCCCCCCCCCCCACCTGAATCCAAAACCTGTTTATTTCCTTTCTTATCCTCCCTTAGTGGCAGTGAAATAAGGTGCTCATTCCTGTTCTTTCCTATCCTGCAAGCATGTCCACTGTTTTACACTAATAGAAGCACTGTAAAAAATAATAGAGCCTTGACTGGCAAACAGTGCCCACTCTTGCCTTCGCAGTCTTAATTCATGGTGGACTATAGGAAGCTATGATAAAAGCAGATTCTGGTACTTATAATGGCTGTATTACACTTTTTTCATTAACTACTTAACTGGTTTAAAGGACTTTTATTCTTTTTGTTTTTTTGTTAAGCTTGGTACATAGAATTAGTATTCAGTAGCACTATGTGAGCCTGGATCTCCCGTGTCTTGCTATACCTTTAGGGAGATATAAGATAAACTCTAGATAAAGTGTTGTTTTTTTGCAACAATAACTACTTCTTCCAGTGATGTACTCCCATTGATGTGAGTTTACAGAGATTTCTTGACATGGCTATCTGTATATACAGTATCTCACAAAAGTGAGTACACCCCTCACATTTATGTAAATATTTTATTATATCTTATTATTTTATTATATCAACACTGAAGAAAGGACACTTTGCTACAATGTAAAGTAGTGAGTGTACAGCTTGTATAACAGTGTAAATTTGCTGTTCCCTCAAAATAACTCAACACACAGCCATTAATGTCTAAACCGCTGGCAACAAAAGTGAGTACACCCCTAAGTGAAAATGTCCAAATTGGGACCATTTAGCCATTTTCCCTCACCGGTGACTCGATAGTGTTACAAGGTCTCAGGTGTGAATGGGGAGCAGGTTTGTTAAATTTGGTGTTATCTCTCTCACTCTCTCATACTGGTCACTGGAAGTGCAACATGGCACCTCATGGCAAAGAACTCTCTGAGGATCTGAAAAAAATAATTGTTGCTCTACATAAAGATGGCTTAGGCTATAAAAAGTTTGCCAAGACCCTGAAACTGAGCTGCAGCATGGTGGCCAAAACCATACAGCAGTTTAACAGGACAGGTTCCACTC
Organism: Lithobates sylvaticus; assembly: GCA_028564925.1. Classification (NCBI taxonomy): domain Eukaryota; kingdom Metazoa; phylum Chordata; class Amphibia; order Anura; family Ranidae; genus Lithobates; species Lithobates sylvaticus. The sequence continues at coordinate 186,659,185 of CM053029.1, read as the reverse complement.
AGAACAGGCCTCGCCATGGTCGACCAAAGAAGTTGAGTGCACGTGCTCAGCGTCATATTCAGAGGTTGTCTTTGGGGAAATAGACGTATGAGTGCTGCCAGCATTGCTGCAAAGGTTGAAGGGGTGGGGGTTCAGCCTGTCAGTGCTCAGACCATACGCCACACACTGCATCAAATTGGTCTGCATGGCTGTCGTCCAAGAAAGAAACCTCTTCTAAAGATGATGCACAAGAAAGCCCGCAAACCGTTTGCTGAAGACAAGCAGACTAAGGACATGGATTACTGGAACCAAGTCCTGTGGTCTGATGAGAAGCGTGTGTGGTGGCAACCAGGTGAGGAGTACAAAGACAAGTGTGTCTTGCCTACAGTCAAGCATCGTGGTGGGTGTGTCATGGTCTGGGGATGCATGAGTGCTGCCGGCACTGGGGAGCTAAAGTTCATTGAGGGTACAAAAATGCCAACATGTACTGTGACATACTGAAGCAGAGCATGATCCCCTCCCTTCAGAGACTGGGCCGCAGGGCAGTATTCCAACATAATAATGACCCCAAACACACCTCCAAGACAACCACTGTTTTGCTATAGAAGCTGAGGGTAAAGGTGATGGACTGGCCAAGCATGTTTCCAGACCTAAACCCTATTGAGCATCTGTGGGGCATCCTCAAACGGAAGGTGGAGGAGCGCAAGGTCTCTAACATCCACCAGCTCCGTGATGTCATCATGGAGGAGTGGAAGAGGACACCAGTGGCAACCTGTCAAGCTCTGGTGAACTCCTTGCCCAAGAGGGTTAAGGCAGTGCTGGAAAATAATGGTGGCCATGCAAAATATTGAGACTTTGGGCCCAATTTGGACATTTTCACTTCGGGTGAAATTAGAGTTATTATTGAGTTATTTTGAGGGGACAGCAAATGTACACTGTTATACAAGCTGTAAACTCACTACTTTTCATTGTCGTAAACACTTTTCAGTGTTGTCACATGAAAAGATATAATAAAATATGTACAAAAATTTGAGGGGTGTACTCACTTTTGTGAGATACTGTATATATATATATATATATATATATATATATATATATATATATAATATATATATATATATATTTATTTTATTTTATTTATTTTTGTTCCTAAATTCTTGTAACATATGCTTGGTATAAAGTGAGCAGGTTTTCTCCCCTTTATAAAAAAAATATTCCTATGGTTAATTGCCCCTCAATATAAAAGAAGAGCGTTTTATAGCAATTAAGCATTCCTGGAAATGTATTTAAGATGTTGACAACTATACAAGTGACTGAGGTGTGACTAAATCCCTATACAAAGTATACTTTTTTTAATAGGTGAAAATATCACTAGCAATCAGGTCCAATTAGAACCTGTGGTTTAACATGGTCCAATAATTGAAGCTTGAATTGTATTTTTTAACACAAATTAGTAGTTAGTTGTCTGTTTTAAAGAGGTTAATTTGTGATGTGATTGATCATGAAAGCTCAGGGCTGCTCTGCCATACATTGTAATTATAAGATTATACATCCTGAAAGCAGTATGAGAGTGTTATCGACCGAGGGATTGTGGTGGTGGTGTCTTTTTTTTTGCTTTATGTGATGGCATAGAGTGTGACTGACCAGCTGGTGTCACATTTTTGACACCAGACATATGGCGAAAGAACAGGCCTGCGGGCCTTGGGCAAGCTCCAGTAGGAAGCCAATTACAAGCAGCGGTCTTCTTTCTGCAGCTGACGGACACACCAGGCTCTCAGACACAGCTTGTCTGACACCAATCCATAAAACCTCCACTCACACTCAGGCTTCCTAAAGCACGCTAGGCCTCTGCAACCAAAAGATAGTCATTGTGGTAATTTCATTCAAGAAACCCTGTCACCAGCCAACTAAAAGCTGCAAGTAAAACACAGAAAAGTATCTTAAATACCTATGTGCAGCCCTTTCCCTTAAATAAATAATTTTGCTATTGACTTGCAATTTGCTTCCGAACTTGCTAGCATATATGACTTCTTGAGAAAATCCAGTTCCCTAGCACAGCCCTCTCCTTCTATAATAGAGAAAGTAAGGTAAATAACACGCCTCAAATATGTTAAATCTACATATAATCTAATGTGATTGTTGTTGATATAAATGGTCTGGCAACAGGGTCTCTTTTAGTTCTAAAACTACACAGTACTTGATTTAGCTTAGTGTTTGTTTTGAATCTATACTGTGATTTTCGTGCGTTTGGGACTCTGCAAATGCCATCAATGAGGACAATTTAATTGTATAAACCTTAACGATGGACTTCTCATATGTGTTCCCTGGAGGTATGTTTAAAATAGCATGGAAAGTGTTTTCTTATATCTGCTCAGTAAGTACAAAAAAATTCTTGTTGATCCTCCCAGAAATTCAGAGTTGTTCTGTGAACAATTCCTGTGTTATCTCAGGGAAGGTAATTAGACATCCCAGTATTATCATGGAGTACAGAACAAATAATGCTTATGTTGTGGAGATGAGGGCAGTGGAAGGGATACAGTGGTTTAGCAAAATATAAGTGGGCAGGGCTGACACCATACAGTTGACAAAAATGCTGTGTACAACAAGAAATTAGGGACTGAGTGCAATTCTGGACACACACATACACACACATATATATCAACTGATCTTTTTCTGTACTTGCAGGGTCTTTAAAGAGATAAAACATGGGCAAATGTGTATTTATGTTTTCAGTGTAGTGCTTTAAGGGTCCAACCACAGCTTCTGTACTTTGGAGCGCTACCTACCAAAATACATCCCACATCACATTAGGACATCTCCGCTCCATCTATCTCTATTATAAAAATCTAGAAACAGAGGTTTTAAACCTTATTCATGTTATTCAAAACTAGAAAAATGGAGATAGACCAGCAAATATGGATAATGGTTTCAACAATACGCATCTAACAAAAAATATACAATTATTTTTTTACAACTTTTTATAAATCTACATTATTTTCTTTTTACATTCTGTTTTAACAAAGCCTTTCCCACTTTATACAAAGCATTAATTACGTTTTTACTTGGCTCAAAAATAAAGATGGACTTGTACAAAAAATGGTGAAATGATAATACACAAACAAAAAAACAAAAACAAAAAAACAAATCCATATTTCTCTTTTCTGTATTACCCACATTTTAATGGTACATTTAGGTAGAAAATCTTACTTAGAATCCCATACAATCACATAGGTTCAAAAAACAGAAAAACAAGATGGCTGGAACAGACTTCTGTCTATATTTGAAGGTCTGAGACCACAAAATGGGTAAAGGAAACATCTGCCTGTATATGTTTAGCCTGAGAGAATTGTCAGTTACACCTTGTCTGACGATCTGCATAGCCATCTGAAAAGTGTGCTCTCAGAACAGTTTAATTTATCTATTGAATAGAGCTGGTTTTCTTTTTAACTGCTGGCCTCCCCTTAACCTTATTACCCCTAGCAGGTTTCTGTCAAGTTAACATCCTCCATTACTCTACTGGGATTAACAGGCCAACTGACATGGAACTAATAGCTGGCCTTTTACACAGCACCCGTGAGCTCACGCCCAGCTGCCTATTTTTCCCTCCTGGGTCCCAGATCTGCCTGCCTCGCTTGTTCCCAATTTAAATCCACATTGTAGGGATGGGTGCACCTCAAGGCTAGAATGCTTGGGGAAAAAAATTGGTTCAATAATACAAAATGGCTTTTTTACGGGTAGACCTTTTATGGCGTAGCAAAGTCAGGGTCCATAAAACGAGCATTTAACACAGCTAATGGTCACTATACAATAACATGGTTACCACAATGAGTGGATCAATGTGTTCAATGATTTGTCGGAGTTCAATGAGCTATTCTAAATTATCCAATCTGGAAAGTGTCATCTGCTCCATACTAGTAGTTATGACACTGCCCAACATTTATATTGGGAAACACTTTCTTTAAGAGTCAAAATAGCCAGAAAATGCAGGCAAGCCATAGACATGAGGCTTAAAGATAATTGGAGGCAAGGCACCTGCTCATTCTTAGAGTCTTTTCTGATATCTGCCACAATCCTTACGCAGCCCTAGTATGTGGGGACTTTTTTGATTTTCCTTCTTCTCTATGGAAAATGTATTAATTTGAATATGTTAAAGATTTTTTTATTACTTTTGTTTGTGATATCAGGCACTTTTTTGACCAAAGGTACTGCCCTTTAATTACCCCCCAAGGTGCTGGAATGAGTCTCAACTGCAGCAGCTGTGGCCACCCTTACGTCTGGTTATAGACATCTGGAATTCCTTCTTCACTTTTTTTTTTCTATATTTTCATATATACTGCAGATGTGACTGAACTGAGTATTACAAATCAGTTCCATGCAGGTGTGTAGGCATTGAGTATTGAGTGCATGCAGGAGGGGGCAGCCACTGTATCCAACACAAAGAGACTAAAGCTGGCTGTATACTACTTCTAGATTTTAGAACAAATGTTCAAATGAAATTCTCATCAGTACATTTGCGTTTGGTGACTTGATGAATGCCGTTGGAAATTACGTTAATATTTTGTTTGCTTTTAACATTCAATTTTTGAATGAATTTAGTTTCTCGAACAAATTCCACAACCACTCTTTTAAAAAAATAATTCCATCCTGCACCTTCGAAATTTCTCACCACATTGGCCAAAAAACAAACCTCGATTTGACCCCACTCAAAAATCAAACCTATGGCAGCTCCCTTTTCTGTTAAAGGCCCAGAAATGCATTTTTTCCAAACACCACATATAAAAGGCAAAAAGTAGAAGCTAATTCACGATCATCCATTTACATCTGTTTTTCCATAGAGATGCATTGATGTCCGTTTTTCATCCGTCAACGGATGGAAGAAAAACGCAAATATGGACAGCATGTGTGAAAGGGGCCTAACCATAAATTTTTCTTCATTGTTTCCCTTAGCTATTTTAATCATACCATTGAAAGTGCTCCGTTATATCCGTTTGATATGTGCAAACATATACCTGTTGATCAGGCCAGAAAATCCAGTAAGCTGATAACTTCCAGTGTTCTTTGCCTCTTCCGCACTGAAATCTCAAGCAGTTTTATTAGCACCGCCCTGTGTAGACTACAGGACAACTCTCCCCCATGTTATGAGGAGATAGGGAGGGGTTCTGTAGAGCTAACACATTAGTAGTAGTAGCCTGTAATAAATGTGGTCGGTGCTAGGTTGTTCCGGTTGCTGCTCAAGCAATATATCTTCTGTATACTGAACACAGAAGGGTCACTTGCTCAGTGCTTCCCTTATTCAGAATTTTAACATCTTGTATTTTTTTTCAATGAATAGGAGGTGATCTCTGATTGGCGGTGATCATGATATCATCTGCCCCTTCTCTCAGCTTTATCCAATCACAGAGTGCCTGGTATACACTAAAACATGACATTAACACTAGCAGTTGGGGAGCAATAAAACCCTTTGGTTGAGCCGTACTTTTTCGTCTCTCTCACTTTCAACAGACGCTCTGAAAATGTCCCACAACCGCTTGCAATGCCTGTGCGGTGATCAAGCAGTTAAAGCAGGCACTGAAGAAGCAATACAACACTCCTTCACAGCCTCCCTGAAGAGCTATCTGAACATGGAGTGCTCTTCACAGAGCAGAACGAGTGTGAACAAGCCCGCAAAACACATATTCTATCATTATGAAGGGATTTCCTCTCATTTCCTGTTGTGTATTTAGGACAGGAAGTGAAAGAAAATCCTGGGATACAAACAGCAAAAAATAAGATGAAAGTAGTTTTAACCTTCCCATACCTAATCCAAAAATAACAAAACTTTTGTCTTAATTAACTGTATGCTTTAGCCGAAATGGTGAAATTTCTGCAAAATGTTCTGAATGTCACTGAAATATTAGTGAAGGGAAATTTCCCTATTTCGCTCATCCCATAACATAAACTGCTGGCATCAACCTAACACTGTAGGATCAGTTATGGGTGGACCTATCCTTGAAAGGGAATCCATTTCCTGCACAAGACATTCCTACAGGAACTCTTTTCCGCTCGCTTGTTCTCTCACATCTCAATATATTCTCACCACCAAGACAAATATTATTGTAATCCATTACGTAAGGAACTGAATACTTGTGTGAGCCCTCGCCACCCTCTCAGTAACACAAAGTTTAGGGAAAAAAAGACAACAAGCAAGAATTAAAACCACATGGTGACTAATTACTATATTCCAGAATAATCAGCGTGCCTGCTAGCGATTTGCTCTTTTTTTTTTTTTTTTTCAAAGCTTGTGCTTTAAATATATTACAGTAACTGTAAAAATAACTATGGATCTCCAAACGAGGCCGAGCAGCGAAATGACAAACGCATTGCGCCTGGAACAATTGTTCAGCTGCGATAAAGCAGAATTAGTTAGCACTGTGATTATTTAGATATTCACATTTAAAAAATACAACAGTTTGTAGTCTCATCTGGGAAAGTGTGAAACAGAATGTTTAAAGCGCTGGTGGAGTTAAAAACGAAAGGAGGATACAGCTGTTAAAATAACGAAACACAACCAATTTACGCTTACTTTCCTTGTGACGGGAGAGAGCAATTATTATCCAGCGCTGAGCCTGGTGCTCTTCTCAATGGGGTGATTTAATAAGGCATTTGTGGCACATTTCTGAAGGGGTATATGTAGTTTAAAATTCATGAAAACCTTGTGACATTGTCGGTACCGACCTATGTGACAAATTCAAGTAGTTCTTATTTGTGACACTTTTACAGTATGGCACTATTGTTGTGTCAAATTCATTAGGAAATACCTCCATATTGGTGATCAGGAAAGTAGAGGTAAATAAAACCTCTTCCATGTTGGAGAAAATTTGTTGATTGTATTTAATGCCCATGTCCGAGCAGTGGGGCTGTGCTTACGCTCACTCGATCCTTTGTTCCATTGGAAAATGGCGCTCCCCCATGGTCCAGTGGTGACTGTTCCTGGTCTGTGGCTTCATGAGACTCAAGACTGTTGGAGCGTGAGGGTGCTGGACTGGTCTTGTGCTGGGAGGATTAGGTAAGTATATCTTCTCTCTCCTCTCCCTTGGAGAAAAACGAACAGGCATTGCCCCTCACTACATGGGAAAACATTTATTTTGACCGAAGATGGGCTTTAAGCTCCTCCAGAACTGATCTTTGATACATTTCTATCTCAACTTCTACAAATAGCTTCTCCACCTGTAAATTTCCACCACTTTGCAGGAGAGATGCTTGTGAAAGTTCTGTCTCAGTTGTATATACACCTTACCGACATGTACATGAATCAATGTGTTGCCTTGACGGAGGGACCCTGCGAGAACCATGAAACTTATTTTACCCATGTGATGTCATACTGATAAACAAGGTTGATTTTGGATCTACAAAGTGAGTGCTGGTAACTTTTTTCCTTCTATTGATGTACATGAATCTGACGCAAGGCCCGCCTTTTGTTGTTCTACCCCGAGACATATTTTAGTCTGTGTTGCGTTGTAAATTGTAATACTACCATGGTGATTGATACCATAGCTCATGCAGGTGAAAAGCAGCAAACAGAACTTTTGTTCTTCTTCTGCTCATCATAGACGTGAGATGACAGTTATGCCTGATATGACTATGATGATATGACCGTTAAATGGTAATTTTGTAAAATCGTCAAGGCATAAAAATGTGAAGCTGTTTAGCCTGAGCATGCATGTTCATTCACCAAATAGACCTCTCTGATGGAACATACTGTATGTAACTGAGACGCTGGGTTCAACTCATCAATGGGGAGCACCAAACGTATTCATATAGGGTGCAATAATAATCTGAAATATGCAGCAGCTGTAAACTGGCATATTCATATCCAAGCAGGATTTGAGTACATGGAATAGGAGTTCCGGGCAGTGCATACCTCTCTGTACCGGATGTGTATATACTGTATCAGTGTACAGCTGCTGCATATTTCATCCAGTCCTTAATTTGGATAGGCTTCTGGCAGTGTGCTGTAGATCGTACCCGTGACTCCCAGGCAGACAATTACAATTGAATGTCCACTGTACAGCCCCCTTGCGGCCACGTGTTAGATGTCTAATGATACATTTTTAATGGACAGCAGTGTTTACACTGCATATCGATGCTGCTTATTAATGAAGCACAGTGTTGTTTTTTTATTGTCCTTATCTCAATTTAAATAGACAAGCCTATGTCCATATACTTTACAAGAGAAAATGTATATTCTGTAGGGGGCTTATTAAACAATAAATGTATTAGTCATTCAGCAAAGATGTTGATTGCACAGTGAACCTTAGACAGCCACTAGAGGCAGCACCTATGAATTTTTATATGAAATATGATACTGAAATACAACACAACAAGCAAGTAAAATGTGGAAAGTCCCATCAACATTACTTTTGCCTAAAATTAGCAATGAATGCACAATTAAAATGAGTACACAATTGAATTATATGATCAATTATTTTTAAAGTGTATCTAAACCCCTGATTAAAAATGTATTACATTGTAGCTTAGTCGTCTTTTGTGGCTTTATTCGTTTTCTTGTTTCTTCATTTTCACCTGGTGATCCCGTTAGTGTGGTCACCCAGGACTTTCTGTCCTGGGTGACCACACACACTTTCTCACTCACCGTACTGTATCTATGGAGGAACAGGGTTGTCACCCTAGGACATGACTACAGAACTCATCCCACCCTCAGTTCTGTAGTCAACAGAGGTGAACCGGGTAGAGCCAATAACATTTCCTGAGATAAGAGAGTGCGCAGGACACGGGATGGCAATGGATTTCTGGTGGGATCAATTGGTATTTTTGCATGGAATACTTTAAATGTTGTATTTAATAGACCAAAAAGGAGCAAGAAAGAGAAGTTCTTTGTTAGGCTTTTCATTTATTTACATACTTGTCTTTGTTCGTGATTGTGCGTCTCACTTTTCCTCTGCTCTACAATCTGGCTTTCCTCTCTGTCCTCTTCCTCTCTCAGCACTGCTGAGATGATTGGAACGTGAGTGCACACAAACCACAGCCGCACAGTGATCCTTCTCTCGAGCTGGCAGTATAAAGATTTTCCCACACACAGCCTAGCTCTGACCCTGTGCGAAACCTTTGAATTTGTATAAATAGATCTGCTGGAAAATCTTGGTGGATTTCAACATGGAACTCTTTTTTTTTTTTTTTCTTAATACAATTTAAAACACACACAAACACACACATATGCACTGCAAAGCTGTGTTTTATTTTTAGATCACATCATTGCTAATCCTTTTTTTTTTTTTGGATCAGATTCTGAAAATAATCTTATTTGGAAAAAAAAAAGTACAAGGTTGTGATTGCTATAAGCACTGTATAAATAAAATAACTACCTTAAAAGAGAGCAGCAAAGGAAGGTTTAAGGTGGGACGGATGTGATTTTTATAAGTGAAGGGTGTTGGATAGGCTATGGCAGCCATTCTCAAGCAGGGTTTGTCCGAAGTCAGCTGTGTCTCATTGACCTATGATTGTCCATCTAGATTGTCCATCTAGTTCAACCACTAAAAAAAATAAAATAAATGTATAGCCTCTATATACAGAACCCTATACCCACAGTTGATCCACAGGAAGAAACAAAAACCTTAAAAAGCATAGTGCCTGCGTGGTTCTGAACCCAACATGTGGCATGACACCAGTTATCTTTTTAGCTGTCTGTAAGGACAGCATTTTGACCATTTTGACCATTACTGACTAATAACATAAGGGCCATTCTTCCCATTGCCCCCAGACAAATTCACCTTAGTAGGGGTTACCTAAAACCTGAAAAGTAATTCAAGGGTTCCTTTGGGGAACAAAGGTTTAGAAAAGCTGCGCTATGGGCACTTTCCTGGAGCAAAGTTTAATTCCTCTAAACTCTAATACAATGACATTTAGTTTATTTAAAGGAGAAGTACAGCCAAAGCTTGTTTGGCTGTACTTCTCCTGTGGATCCCGTTTTCAGCTGACAGCAGGCTGAAGCCCGCTGTCGGCTGACGTCACAGAGCTGGTCCAGGCTGGGGAATGATTGCAACCTGGATCGGCACCTGGCTCAGCCTCTCAGCAAGCCGCTGGGAGGATGAGCCAGGTGCTCCTGCCCCCTCCACAGCCCAGCGCTCCAGTGAGTGCAAGAGAGCAGAGCAGTCAGCAGTGACTAATAGTCAGCAGCTCTCTGCTCAGGGAGCACTGAGAACTGAACAATCACCGGTGTTTGATCCCTCAGTTCTCAGTCTTAGAGCCAGCAAGGGGACAGATGCAGCATCCGATTGATGCTGCATCAACCTAGGTTAGTATAATTTAAAAAAAAAAACAAAAAAAAAAACTTCTCTTTTAAACGATGACTTCATGCCATTTCTCAGGGGAGAGCTCCCTGACGGTGATAACAGTGGTCTATGCCCGCATAATGCTTCTTTATCAACGTGCTAGACAGCACAGAAGCACAGCTCTGAAACAGGACAGCGCATTGCCTCCCTATAACAGGCAGTGCCTGCAAAAGCACTCTAATGACAGGATCACCAGTTAATATTTTGAAGAAAGCTGCATATTTTAAAATATTAAAAATACTTTTGAAGTTACATTAACATTTTAAAGCATTCATGGTTGGGTTTATGTAAACTTTAAAACCAAGGGCTGATCTGAGGGTCATAAAGGGCCTCAGTGCATTGCCAAATGTCCACATGTTGTTATCTATCTGCATGCATCATATCTATTTATAATGTATGCGTCTCTCAGGGCAAACACAACTGTGTTGAGTTTCCTCAACTTTCCTGTGTTAAGTGTTTTCCTTGCAAAATACATCACACAGAAAGCCAAAAAACATTCTGCAGAACAGCAAAATGCTCATCTTTCACAGTTAAATTCCATTCATTTTCACTGGATAGTGCAATTTGCAACAGATCCAGAAACATGGAATCCACCTGATAACCTATAATTCTGCCCCCACTGTTGTCTCAACATCTCTGCAAAAGTTTATTGAAGACCAGATCCATATGTTTGACTGGCTAGTTCAGGATACCGCAGTTTACTAAAATGCTACATCAGATATCCACATCAGATATCCATAGAGACCAAAGAAAACGACTTCTATGGCGCGGCTGGAGTGTATGATGTGGGAAGGAACCACAATTACAATTTAAAATTACCTCTCTCTAGTGAGCTCTGGTTAACCAGCAGTAATTCCATAAAGAAACTTTGTGCTCTGATATATTTTTCTTTTCACATAACCGTATACTATACTTGCTGGCCATTTCAGCCTGACTTATTGGTTACAAAATTTGCTGCCTGTCCTGAGTCGAGAGAGCCTTACCGCGGCACACGCCTGATATTTTTATCTTTTTGTCTGCACCATGGTAGACTAAATGATTAGTCTCACTGGCAGGGAAATTGTGTAAGGGATTAGAAAAACTTCCTATGAGAAAACAATTGTCTGATCAGTGGAGGCACTTGCTATCACGTTCTAGTACAGCCTTTCTCAACCAAGGTTCTGAGGAAACCTAGGGTTCCTCTGGAGGTTGTTAGGGGTTTCCTGAGCGGTAAACAAATCCTGCCCCTCAGTTTCCACTGGAAGAAATTATCTTTTTACTTATGTATAAGGTGGGGGGATTCCATGAACTGTGATTGTATTAAGTATTAGCATGGGGTTTCCTGTAACCAGTAAGTTATTTACAAAGCTTGAGAAAGGCTTGTCTAGAGAGTCACAACTGGGCAATAATTACAATTGCGGATCAAAACTGAAAGCATTGCTTGTAGGTATTGTTCTGTTGATGGTGTCAGTGCCCAACCTGAGGGCCATATGGTACTTACTCTGTGGCCCTTGTGCCCAGTAGTGAATAGCCAGTATTTTCCCTGCCTAGAGCCACTAAAATAAAAATATTTATTAGAGTACTTCTACTAGTTAAATAGTTTTGTGTATTTCTTTCTCATTTACTTCTTTGTTGATTTTACCCTTTTTCGTTTACTTTATTTCTATGATCTTTCAAAATGACTCTTGCTAAGAGAAATATCAAATGTGCCACCGGTAATATACAAGGCGGCTGTAGGTAGCACAAATGTGCAAATATTGAATATCTGCAATGTCAGTCTTTTGTAACACGTTTCCAGTCTGATGTTCTCCTGCAACATGTCCACAGTATCTAACGATCAGTGCAAGGACAAGGTCCTTCAGCAATCATAATGCAAAAAGTGTGCCCCCTTCCCCCATGAGCAGTGAACTAAGACATACCATAGATAATACAATTTTCCCCCATCAACACAATCAGTGTTGATGGGAAAATGCCTCCCACTGCGCTACTGTATTCTGCCAGTGGGGGGCACAGGGAGCATTACCAGCTGGCAGACAACGATGGTTACTGCTAGTGGCTATAGACACTGGCAGTAACTGTATGCCGAAAAATCTGACATGTTGGTTCTACCCAAATTGATTGATTGATCAACTTGAGTACAATCATCCTGCCTATACATGGTTTTAATCTCGGCCAGTCCCTGCTGAACCAACCAAGATTCAAACCATTTATGGCCAGCTTAATTTAGCAGTATAGGCTGCAGGTTCCAGCCTTTTTGCCCCCCCCCCCTCCTTCTGAAGCTCCCAAGGTGGAAACGTGTTCTACCTAAACCTCTGCCCAGCCCTTCTAATGGCTCTTGTTGTCTGCCTACAGTTTCTGACTGTCTACTGTAGTTTGTTTCCTGTCTCTGACATTCTTTTTTTTAACATAACATACACTGAATATTATGTATGGACCTTTGGTGATTTTATGAGCTGCACCTGGGGTCCACTATATCTATTAAATTGATCATCACTGGTTTATGGTCCCACCATGATGGTTGGCGAATCTGCTCATTATTACTTGTTATCTGACGCTTATACTACCCAAACACAAATTGTAATTTAGTAGTTAAAAAAAAAAAAAATAGGATGTGTTAAATCAGTATTCACTTCTTACACTTCCCCTCTTTAAATTTGTGTAGGCAGCTTCCTTTTAAGGGTTTATAAAGTAAGATTGACTTTTTAAACCAGGACATTGCAATTGGAACAATACAGGACTGGAGCGTTCAGAAAGAGCTTCCAAAGCCTGGCTTCCGCAGATTATATTGTAGAACATATTGTGTACAGCCATTCATCTTTATCTCACCAAGATGGGACCTTTCACCTATTACAAACTTAAAAGCACCACTTCAAGCGCATTTACTGTTTCATGACAGATATTTTTCTCCTTCCATTTAACAATAAAGGAAACACGGGCTGTTCGAACACACCACACCAAACCGGCAGCCTTTGCCATCTGTAGGTCACCTCTAACCCCAGATCCTGGATATGAGGGGGCCCAGCCATCTACAAACACAAGACAATGTTGACATCATCGCTCTCCTTCCTTCTTAGTCAGTCTGCTGAGTCTTCCTATTCTTGCATGAATGCTATTTCCATCCAACTTAAAAAAAAAAAAAAAAAAAAGTTGCAAAAGCAAACAATGCTGTAAGATTTTTGGAGGATGCAGTCAGGAAGGTCAGGAAGGAGTCTGCACAAAATGAGGAAGACTTTTTTTTTGTTTTATTGGGGATGACAGAAGCAGAGGTGCTACAGTTATGAAAGGTGCACCTATTCTAAAACAAACATGCCATTATCTTACATTTTATTGAACATCCTTAATCCTTCAAGATAAATTTACAGTCATTCTTGCCTGTATGACTAAGTAATGCAGACTTCATGAGAATTACACAATTTCCCTGTGTAGAGGTCAAAAGGTGACATATGAAAATAAGGATTTTATATGAAAATACTTATTTGCAGGGCATTGGAAATATGGCATGCAGTGATGAGCATATATTAAGCATGGTCATGGTTTTTCTAAGAACCGATGACAAAATCTAAGACTTGTCATTTAAAATGGAAGAATATTTAAAAGTAGCAGGGAGCGTATCTTAAACATGGTGAATATTTCCAAGTGCCTGGATTTCTCATTGAGGAATGGGACATACACATTTTGTGTGTACATCGGGGAAAGATACTCAATCATGGGAACATGTGGATGAATGTGAACAGCGAATGGGCTTCGTAAATGCAGCAAATCTTACATCGGGTGGTTTTAGCAAAATTATATTTGATAAACAATTTAAGGTCAAGTGCAGTGACCCATAACCTCTTCGATGGTTCTCTGTGAGTCCTTCCTCCATGCAGCTGCCACCAAAATACCAGACAGAGTTCTGAGGGAGGGTTGATATCACATACTTAATCATGTCTTAGTGTATGGGCCTAATGACTGCCTAGCAGGCCTGAACATTGCATCATAGGAGGAGGTCACATGTTTCCACATACCCAAAGTAAGGAGCTGTGGGGTTTCCACATACCCAAAGGAAGGAGCTGTGGGGTTTCCACATACCCAAAGGAAGGAGCTGTGGGGAAGCTGCACAGGGAAATGCTGAAAAGACGAGTATAAAGGGGGCTGTACCTAGACACTTATTTTTTTCTGAATATGCAGACTCTCAGTATCTCTCTAAAGAGGTGAACTTAACAGAGGCGCGTTACTTAGGGGAGCCAAAATCTGTGAGCCGTAAAGCTTCAGTTATGAAAATTTGGCCCTGAGTGGTAATTCCCATAATCCTAGGCAGGTCTCTTTTAAAGATAATGACACCATCACAAGTGACAGTGACACGGCCCCCAACCTACTAATGCTCTCCTTGCCAGTGCTCCCCTATAGGTCCTTCTTCTGTTCCAGGCAAGGAGGAGCATGTAGTCTTCTCCTATGTGACAATGCTCAGTTCTAACAAGCAATCTTTAGGCCTAAGCAGCAGTAGCGCTACTACCAGGGTTGCAAAGGTCGCACTGATGACCAGGCCCTGGTGTTCCGCCACCATGGGGGCCTCCAAGACGGCAGGAAGGGGGCCCACTGTGGAACATGTGAAAGGGTCCCACTGTGGGGTTGTAATAATGGGCCCCACAATGGGAGTAAAGTGGCCCGGTGTCTGAGGGAAGAGACTTGGGACCAGTGGGTCAGGGAGCCCTTCATGTTTTTTTGAACCGGGGCCCTGAAGGTTCTAGTCACGCCTCTGCCAAGCAGAGTCACATTACACAGGGAGTGACATTAAAGCACCTGACAACAGCTAACACTGGATATTTTAATGCCAGCTGCAAAAAAGGAAGGAGCAGCGGGGGAATGCTGGCAAAGTGAGAATCATTGGTGTTGGGGAAAAGAGCTTTGGAAAGACAAGGTGACAGTGTCTCTTTAAGCCATAGCAGACCAGTACCAGTATAAGTATTTTTTCTATTTTTGGAAATCTGATTGGTTGCTCTGGGAATCCACAAATCATTGCCCTTGCACTACATTATTATATAAGTCCCATTGGGTTAGAGCATAAACACCAGCATAGCCCACAAAATGGCCACTTCATTCACCATGTGTCAGAAACTGATATGTTTTATAATGCACTGAATTTAGTTGGAAGACGTGTAGGAGCTAATGCTGCCTAACACTTTAATGAGACAATTCCAAGGTTTTTAGATTTAAATTGCCATGAGCTTCCTCTTACAACATTCATACATGTGTATCTTCGAATATAAAGAATAATGATAAACCCAACGCTCTCGCACTTTTTCCCAATTTGCCGTCCCCCGAGCCACTGTCTGAGTGTATGATTAGTCTTTTCATTATATCAAGTTCTGACGTTTAGATCTTTTGATGTCTTCCTAATTTTAGCCTTTGATAACATTTGCTCTTTTTTCTCTTATTAACATTCCCTTTTTATCATTAATGATCCACAGCTGACATGACACTCCATGAGTCTTTAATTACTTGGAGACATCTTGGAATGATACTATGTGGACTCAACAGTAATATAATATAGAACATAGTTTATTTTAAAGGGTTGATCTACCCAAAAGTGGTATTTCACATATAGGTGAAATCTGGAAGGCAGAATCCCCCACCTCCTATTTATATCTCTAGGGGACCCCAGTGATGAGTTCCTGTTATATATGGACAATCCGCCGGACTTGGCAGTGGAGGTCCGCCGGACTTTCCGAACGAGCGGACTTGCGCACACACGAACGGACTTTCCAGCAGACTTGGTCTGGCGGACAATCGGACTTCGCGCTGCATATCGATTTATATAGGCATAAGGGGCGGGGTCACCGGGTGATGTCACCCGGTGGCCCCACCCCTTATGGCGTCACAGTCCCAGCATGCCCCGGGACTGTGACGCCATAAGGGGAGGGGTCACAGGGGTAACATCACCCGGTGACCCCGCCCCTTATGCCTATATAAGTCGATACTCAGCGTGTCCACCGCATTACAGCGGGAGTGTCAACATCGGAAGAAGAGAAGAAGGAGGAAGAAGAAGAAGGTGGCGGTGGCGACGGCGACCCAGAAGACCGGGCCAACGCTAGTAAAAGAGCTGGAAGATAGCGGAAGAGGCCGGCAGAAGAATCGGCAGAGAAGTCGGAAGAGATCCCCGAAGTCGGAAGAAGACCCCCGGAGCTGCCTAATAAACTACTTTAAAAACCTGTCTAGTGTGTTTTTTTATTGACTTTTTTTTACCTAGGTAAATGGGTAGGGGTACCATGTACCCCATACTCATTCGCATAGGGTGGGGGGCCGGGATCTGTGTGCCCCCTTATTAAAGGGGGCTCCTGGATTCTGATAAGCCCCCCGCCCGCAGACCCCGACAACCAACGGCCAGGGTTGTCGGGAAGAGGTCCTTGTCCTCATCAACATGAGGACAAGGTGCTTTGGGGTGGGGCGCAGTTTTCAATCTGCAACCACTGTAATTTTCAGTAAAATTCAATGCAATATGGCTACCTGGAGGCGTTCTATACACAGATGGTATATTGATCACCCCCAAAAATGTAATTTCCTGCTTGTGTGATTGGTGTTCCCTTTTTCCCAGAAGGCTGCAATCAGATACAAGTCAGATTTTAGGCATCCTCTGCAACAAAAATTTCATTTTTGGTGAGATATTTCCAATGGGCAGTCATGTCTAAAGGGATTCAGACCCTGCCGCTTGCTTCATTAAAACCCTGCAAGTTCAGCAGTTGATAATTATAAAGCAATTAAAAATGATAACGTCGCTCCCATTCACATCCACTATGCACATGGACACAGACAAACAAAGAGCTATGTCTTCAAAATAACAAGGTAGGCATCTGCAACAAAGTTAAATCCTTGCAATGTACATATATCACCCAGAGAGGAAGTGGAGTTACTCTTTCCTTTTCCTTTTCTATTTTATTAAGATCTGATATGTCTGAGAAGAAGGTTAAAAATTCATTTATTACTTTATAGCATCTTTAAGTGACCATTTTTGTTTGAATCACATTGACTGCAATGCATACTATATCCACGCATTTCATAAAATGAATCAGGAAGCAGCAATTAGATTTGTTATAGGTCATAGCCTTTTCTTCCAGTACACGTAAATAGATATCTTTGCAGCATATGTTAGTTTATGCTAGTCCATAAAATATTTTGATGTATTTATGCTTCATCTTAGGGTAGCGCAGTGACTTAAGCTAGCCATACTCCAGTAAAAATTAGCATAGTCTGAACATACGCTCAACTTTTTAATGGTTAGTGGGGTCAAACATTGGTTTTTGACTGTGTGAGAAATGTTGAGGGAGCAGGATGAAATTCGTTTCTCATTTCAACTCTTTCAACTGTGAAAGTGTTTTTTTTTTTTTTTTCAGGAAAAATTATACATATTGCAATGAAACCTGTTTAATATGTCTGAAATTCCACTAAAATAAAAAACAGCATTTTTGCTTGTACATGATTGGATGATAAAATCAGCAGAGCTTCCCCTCATTACAGATCTTCCCCTCAGATTTACAGCAACTGCACTTCCAAGTGCACTTTCAAGTGCACTTGCAGTGAACTTGTAGTGGAGAGTGGATTTGCCTTTAGTAAATCAGCCCCATGGTGCCCAGAGAGCTGGCACAAAAATATAACCAAAAGTTGAATACGACGGAATGGATATTGCACACACACATCTCTTTTCACACGGTTCACAAACAGTACAGGCATAACCCACTTTTAAGTGCGCAATGGCCTTTATTTACTAAAGCTAGAAAGTGCAAAATCAGGCTTATTTCTGCATAGAAACCAATGAGCTTCCAAGTTTTATTACCAAAGCTTAATTGAACAAGCTGGGGTTAGAAGCTCATTGGTTTCTATGTAGAAGTGAACCTGATTTTGCACTTTTCAACTTTAGCAAATAAACCCCATTGTGTACTTAAAAGTGGGGTATGCCTGTATATGCGGCTGCGGTTTGCAGTCTGGAGTCTAGTGCCTTTTCTGCTCCCCGGTTCAGGTGTGATTCAGGTGCAAATTTTCCCCCCAATTCCGTCCTGAACCGGATCCAAAAACGCACAGCACTCTTTTCCAAACTGCACCGCGGCCACCCCGCACATGCGTGAACCAACTCCACTGAAACCTGTTCACATGTTATGCGAATTAGAATGCGGTTAAAAGCGCATCCAATTCGCATTTATTTGAACCCAGCTTTACTTAAACTGGTGCACACAGAATCTGGTGCAATTCTGCATAGTAACCAATCAGCTTTTAGGTGCACTAGATTCTGGGTGCATCGGTTTTAGTAAATCTCGTCCTTTGTGTTATTGTTATTTAGACCAACTTTGAAGATATCTTCTTTTTCTTTTTTTTTGCTAAAATGAAACAGCATAAGCTCAAACCTTTGACTTTTTTTTTTTATAAGGAGATGCTAAAGGTCTTCCAAAGGAAACACATGTAAATAAAATTAAACCACATTATGTGTTTGATCCTATCTTTAATATCTACAAATGCACCAAAAAGGTCCCCTCTCCTCACATGCCATGCGAATCCTTGGCGATACAAAGGGGGGATTTCTCCGAGTCTGTACAGTTGCAGAGAGTCGCTGACAGTTTTTAAGTTTGGGCTTTTATGTTTCCGCAGGAGCTGTACGCTTTTTTCCCTATTAGCATTGCCGTTGTGGTTAATATGACAGGTACAGCCTCAGGAGCAGGAAAAAGAAGAAAAAATAAAGGAATTACAAAGCAGTGGGGAAGGTAAAAGAACTGACAATGGTTTGAGGGCAGCGCTGAAAACTTTATGTATAGATACCTGAGCTAACAAAGGGTGTCTTTGGTCTATAAAAGAACACGGTCCTGGTTCTATGGGAAGCAGAAAATAACCACGCAAAGCAGCCAAGTTATGAAGTCACAGGGAACGATGTTTATTTCGGAATTACAATCCGGTTATCACTAAATCCTCCCCATCAGGGACAATTAGAGAAGAATATTGAAAGTTCATCCCACGGTTCAGTCTTAAAGCCGAATGCTGGCTTTATCTCCTCTCTTGTACTAAAATAGCTTTCTATAATTTCACTGCACACTGTGAGCCTCTCACAGTATGTACTACAAGCGGTAGCAAGTCAGATAGGTGTTCGCCTCATTTCCTGTGTGGAGGATATCCAGCATTATCTAGCCTTTTCCTCCCCATCTTTACTGTCCCTGGCTCACCCCTTTCATTCATTGGATTTTCGTTATTTCAATCATGGAGGCTGAGCATCACACTGTTTTCAGGAAGCTGTGCTCATCACCCTCCCTCTATTGCATACAGCAGCACAGAGGCCAAGTGATGATATCACTGGGTCTAACATTAGGAATGCAATGAAAACAGGGCAAAATATTAGTTTAACATCAGCTTTAACCACTTCCGGACCCCCGCACGCCGATATACGTCCTTATTTTGAAGGGGGATACCGTTGTTATGGTAGCAGCTAGCTGCCATAACCCCGATATCCTCTTGTTCAGCCGGCGGTCTGGTTTCTGATAATAGTGGTCTCTGTGGCGGATTTGCCGCAAGATCACTTTTATCGGCGAGGGGTCCCCCCTCTCCCGCCGCTTACCAGAGCCGTCGGTAGTGGCGGAGGCGATCGGATCTTCACCCATACTGGACATGGCGATAAGTGAGGGGAAGATGGCCCCCACCCGTCTCCATAACAATGCAAGGTGGAAGAGACGTCATAACGTCACTTCCGCCCATAGCTCTTAAAGGGACATTTTTTTAATACATTTTTTTGAAATGACAATTTTTTTTGAGATCTGAGGACTTTTTGACCCCAGATTTCATATTTAAGAGGTCCTGTCATGCTTTTTTTCAATTACAAGGGATGTTTAAATGTCTTGTATTCAGAATAAAAGTGACACAATTTTTTTTTTTTTTTAAAACAGTGTAAAAATTAAAAATAAAAGGTAAAATACTTATGAAAAAAAAAAACATTTTTTAAAAGTGCTCCGTCCCGCCGAACTCGCGTGCAGAAGCGAACGCATACGTGAGTAGCGCCTGCATATGAAAACGGTGTTCAAACCACACATGTGAGGTATCACCATGATCAGTAGAGCGAGATCCCTAGACCGCCTCTGTAACTTAAAACATGCAACCTGTAGAATTTT
Organism: Lithobates sylvaticus; assembly: GCA_028564925.1. Classification (NCBI taxonomy): domain Eukaryota; kingdom Metazoa; phylum Chordata; class Amphibia; order Anura; family Ranidae; genus Lithobates; species Lithobates sylvaticus. Next base: position 186,638,781 of record CM053029.1, on the reverse strand, counting down.
TTAAACGTCGCATATGGAGATTTTTAAGGGTAAAAGTTTGTCGCCATTCCACGAGCGGGCACAATTTTAAAGCATGATATGTTGGGTATCAATTTACTCAGTGTAACACTATCTTTTAAAATATAAAATAAAATTGGGCTAACTTTACTGTCTTATTTTTTTATTCAAAAAAGTGTATTTTTTCCCCCAAAAAAGTGCGCTTGTAAGACCGCTGCGCAAATACGGTTTGACAGAAAGTATTGCAATGACCGCCATTTTATTTTTTAGGGTATTAGAAACAAAAAAGGATAATGTTTGGGGGTTCTAATAATTTTCTAGCAAAAAAAAAATGTTTTTAACTTGTAAACAACACATCTCAAATAGAGGCTCGGTCCTTAAGTAGTTAAACTATATCTGCAGCAAAAAAATATTTTATTTCATTTTGGAAAAAAGCAGTAACTGGTAACTGCCAGGTTATCTTTGCCATCTGTGTCCCACTGGGAATATTTCCCTCTGTCCAAAATTAGGGAAATACCCATGTAAACAGCTGTCCTCTACAATACTTTCCCTCTATTCTTGTTCTAATGACAACTCAAAATTTCACTTTTGCCCTTACCAGGACATTTTGAGTGGGTGAATCTTCCTAGTGGGAAGGCAGTAATAAAAAAAAAATGTTTAAATATTTTCACAAAAACTAATAAAAAAAAAAATTATTTGGCCTTAGATACACTTTAATCCATTGGTGCTCAACCTGTGGCCTTTCAGTTGTTGCGGAAGTTCCATCATGCCTCTGCCTTTGGGAGTCATGCTGGTGTTTTGTCAGATTAGGCGACCTGTCAGAATTTGTATCTAAAGTGACGCTCTATCGCTGCCATCTTGCTACACCCTGCACTCGTCCACAGTAAGGTTACAGTGAGAAGGCAGCAAGCGGACATCTTGTTACACCCACCGGAGTCTGGCGTTTCACACTTATTTTTACCAGTAAACTCAGCTTATATAGTGCGGGGTGTAGCAAAATGGCAGCGACAGAACGTCACTTCAGTTAAAAATTCTGACGGGTCGCCTAATCTGACGAAACACTTGTAACTGTCAGCCTTGCAATGCATTGTGGGACTTGTAGTTCTGTAACAGCTGGAGGACCACAGGTTGAGCACCCATGCTTTAATCCAATCGCTTGTGTCTTTCTGGTGTAATCATAGTCTGCAGATGAGCACAGTTTAAAAATAATAAACCCTGGTCATGTGACAAGTCTCTCATAAGTTGGGTGCCAATGACTCCTGAAGGGTTCATGTGACAAGTCTCCTATAAGTTGGGTGCCAATGACTCCTGAAGGGTTCATGTGACGAGTCAATTATAAGTTGGGTGCCAATGACTCCTGAAGGGTTCATGTGACGAGTCAATTATAAGTTGGGTGCCAATGACTCCTGAAGGGTTCATGTGACGAGTCAATTATAAGTTGGGTGCCAATGACTCCTGAAGGGTTCATGTGACGAGTCTCTTATAAGTTGGGTGCCAATGACTCCTGAAGGGTTCATGTGACGAGTCTCTTATAAGTTGGGTGCCAATGACTCCTGAAGGGTTCATGTGATGAGTCTCTTATAAGTTGGGTGCCAATGACTCCTGAAGGGTTCATGTGACGAGTCTCTTATAAGTTAGGTGCCAATGACTCCTGAAGGGTATGCATATGTTGGGGGGATAGTAGGCATGAATAAAGAGCAGGGCACTAGCATAATGTATATTAAATTTTAATATAAAATCCCACATTGATACATACTTTACATTCAGATATTAGCCTCTAGGACTAAGCCCTAATTGAGGATGAAGCATGTAAGTGTAGGTGCATAGTTTAATAGGCGTTATAAACTTAGTACAAAAAAATCTTATTGAAGAAAATTTGGATTCGTGGAGTGCAACCAGTAAGTGCATTGCAGAAGTATTTTTGGAAGAGCTGGATCCCTCAGGCAGTCTAAAATAGCACTGGTGGCCGCCGGCCGGTGAGTGCAGCCAGAAACCACCTCGAGCGATGCCATCTCCTAATCCCAGTGTCATGATATTAACTTGGACATCGGTAGGACCTTTTAATATGACCGCAGCTGGTCCCAATTCTATTATGGAATAGCAATACACTGTATATACTGTATATATATATATATATATATATATATATAAAAGCAATTTACATAGAACGATTGACTGCTATATATGACATACTCTAAATTTAGGTTGAGGGCCAGAGCAGCACAAGACAGTTGGTCTAGACAAGGGGATAAGGTTATAAATCCAGGGATTCTGTGTATCCTAAAGAACCTAAAAGCATAAAATATAGTTATTCTTCATAATACCTTGAAGTATGTTAATATTCCATTTATAAATTAAAATGCATAAATTACATGTAAAGACTTCACTTACCGGTCAGATCAACTGACTTTGTTCATAAACCCTGAGATGCCACTGAAAGTCCTGAGACTGAGGGTCAAACCCTGAAAATTCCTATGAATGGTAGTGGAATGTAGGTCGATTTATTTATTTGCTTATGTATAAATAGCACCTTGAGTTCTGTTACTTTTTATATGCCCTGATGAAGAGAGACTTTGTTTCTCTAGAAAAAGTTTTGGTTCAGTCAATAAAAGTATTTTATTATCAGCTAGCGGCTCCCCAGTCCAGCGGCTTGCTCGGTTTAATACCAGTGTTCCCGCATAGCCCGTTCCTGCAGCACTTCTTGCATTCTTCATTCCAGCACTTCCAATGGCGTCTGTAGTTACAAGAGCAGAGCCGCCGCTCCGAATCTGAGTTTGCATGATTTTTTAGAATCATGTTAGTGATGTACACATAGGGTATGATTTACAAAAAGCAAGCAGACTGTGCACTTTGCAAGTGCAGTTGCTCCAGAGCTTAGTAAATGGGGGCAAGCTCTGCTGACTTACATTGTCCAATCATGTGCAAGCAACAATGCTTTTTTTAATTTTCCTTGAATGTGATTGAGTATTCTTTGCAAAGTGAAGGTTCGCCTCATTTACTAAGCTCTGTAGCAACTTCACTTGCAGAGTACACAGTCTTTTTGCCTTTAGTAAATCAAACCCATAGTGTACACATATGCGCTACGTAGACAGATTCAGGTGAGCTCCTCTGTGCAAACTACAATTCGATGGTTTATCTAAAGCTGACTAAACATAAATAAATAAATAAATCAGCCATGTTCCATCTTATCCACCGCCTGTTTGTCATTGGTAATATCTCTAAAAGGATATTGCCCAGATATGGTTTCATACAGCTAGCATAAGTGGCTACATCTATCTTGATATCAGTATCTGTCATCTTCTGCACAGTGGATTAAGAGAGAGAGGTGGCAGAACAAGGAGCCAATCATGCTCCGCTGCATGCATGCGTACTGACAAGGAACATGGTGACCGGAGGAGAGAGTGGAGTGAGCAGAGCTGCAAACCTGCTGATCCTTCATTGTCTATTCAGCAGGCTGAGGAGGTGACACTTCTGTGTTCCTTAACTCTAAAACAGAAACAACCCTCCTGGTTATGCTGTCTGGCAGAGGTGTATCTCAAAAAAGGCCAGATTAGACACTTCACATATACAGTATGTATTTCTGCTGTGTATATAGGCCTCATGCACGCTGGGCGTTTAGCCCTGGTGCATGAGGCTCTGGTATTTAACTGCAGGTGCAGGTGCACCATCCAGCCCTGCTGCCAGAAGCTTGTAAAACTCTAGGAAAGGATGGTAGCTGCTGCAACTGGACTATGCACCTAGCAGGACATCCATTTAGGGCAGTATGCACCCCTTTAGTAACATCAGACCAGGCAAAGGTAATGTTTTAAACATTTTAATTGAAGAATAAGTTAACATGATGACAACGACAATCGACAGTCCAAGATAAAGTGCAGATATTGCCTAACATTCCTAGCTCCTAACTACAGGCTTGCAGCTGCCCCCGCATACCTGCTCAAGCAAAAGTCCAAGTCCAAGTATCGACTTTGGCATGATACTGTGAAGCCAGACTCCAGCAACAGAACCAGCCAGAGCATCCCTCTCCGACGGTGAGGGTGAGTCTCCCCTCTCCTCCCCTCCTCTTTACCCTCTGGATCTAGACCAGCGTTTCTCAACCAAGTTTCTGTGGAACCCTAGGGTTCCTCCAGTGGTTGCTAGGGGGAACTTGAGTAATGGGCAATTTCTACCTCTCTGATACATTCCCACTGACACCATAAATCTTTTTAGCTATCTGTAAGGCAGGAATTGTTCCCAATGACCACAAGTGTAAGGAGCATTCTTCCCACTGACCCTCACACTAATGTATCATGAGTTGTAAATATAATATTTTTAGCAGGGTTTCCCTGAGACTGGAAAGTTATATAAAAGGATCCTCTGTGTTAAAAAGTTTGAGAAAGACTGATCTAGACCCTTGACCCAAGAAAAACCCGGGTGTGCAGTTATCCCTGACTTCCACCTGGGGCAGCAGTGATCACTACCTGCCTACATGTTGAGCACTTGCACATTATGGCGTAAAGCTCCTGGTGGGCCAAATATTTATTTGGCGGTTTACTTCTACATTAAATGCATGGCAGCCAGGTATCCGCATCCTGCACCACTAGTTCTGGTAGCAGGGCATTCACATCCTGCACGACAATCCACATCTACATTTTTTTTTGTGGATGCAAAGTTTGTTGAACTCTAATAAATAAATGATAACTTCGCTTCTCCCCAGCACCATTACTGCTTCAGAGTCAGAGGGGGTCGGACGGATGAATTATATATTTTGCACATCATGTTAGTGCATTTTTTAACCTTTTGGGGTCAGCAAATAAATACTAAGTGAATTATTCAGCCCAATAACTGATCAATACGGTTCAGCGATATATTTTTTTGTGTTTTATGAAAGGTTGTGGACGAAAGGCAGTGAGCAATTATGGAAATAGGACCCAGGCAGCGCACACTTCTCCTCCCCGCATAAAGGCACCACCTTGACAGATAATCGATTATGCTTCCTCTGCTGCTGCTCAGTGACCCTTGCCCTTTCCAGCTCTGTCTGACAGCTCGGAGACTAGTTTATATTTATTTTATTGAATTAACTATGTCCTGCCTGCCTGGTACTTCTCACAGCAAGATACAGAGAGGACAAGAATCCCTATTGTTCTTAGGAAGAATTTCTTTGTTCTTCACACCACCCCTTTGGTTAATCTAAAAGCCAAGGGATCTCTTCTTTGTACCTTTAAGCCAAATGTACACATGAAGGTTTGGTTACCTTTAGCCTGAAATCTTGGATCCGGATCTGTAACAAATTTGGCAATACTTAAATGGACCAAATCTCCATGGAATTTTGGATTGTGCAGTGGACAAAGAAAACAATGTATGATGAGTGTATGTAGACGAATGTGGCCACCATCCAACCCAATGTCCATCAGATTTGTCCAATTTTCAAATGAAGAATAATCAAGCCATGTATGGGTTTTTTTTTTTTTTAACAAAGACAACTATCAGTAAACAAGGTTCATGCCAAAAAAAAAAAATTTGTTTTGTCTATTCAGTTCAGCCAGTCTTGTAATCCAGATACCCCTACACACAGCCCAGACCAGTCTGTGACCTCACAATGCTACACTGCACATAAGCAATACAACTTGGTCACTGACTCACTTCAATTCTGCTGATTGGACATGAAGAAGGATTGCTACATCTATGAGGTTTTCACTCTGTTGTTCTCATGGAACACAACCTTTTTTAGGGATCTTTCACTTGGACAGACACAGCATTTTAAACTTGGGCTGCAGATTTTGACAGTCTACGCCTGTCAAACTCGCCCATTGAGACCAAGACGGCTGCACCGCAACGACGAGCCAAGCATTTGGCTTGCAGTTGTGGTGTGGTCCTGCACTGTAAGGCCTGGTCCTATGCATTTTTAGTGCTTTTTGCATTTTGCAGATTTGCACTATAGAACGTGACCCATAGGAAACCATGTTGAATGGACTAGTGTGTTTCTGCAAAATGCAAGAAGCACTAAAAATGCCAGGCCTTAAACAATAAAAAAAAAATAAAAAAAAACAGGAGCCCAGAGGTAGTAGTAGTGATTGCAGGAGATACACAGGCTATTCACGGCACAAAAGTAAATTACTGGGCAAAAATGGTGCAAAATATCCTGAAGCATGCCACCTGCTGGCTTCAACTGTTAAAAATCCACATTTGGTTTTTCATAGTTCCGTTCATATAAAGATATATATGTAATTGTATTTTTCTGCCTGAACATAAATATATAAAATAAAATATACATCTACAAAAAAACATTATATATTAACTTTCAGTAACGAGAAGAAATATTTGTGAAATGAAAGAGACGGTGATATGGATTTTTATACTTGTCTAAATGTATTTTGTTCCCGGATGATATTACATCTTTTACAGGAACCATGGCTAAAAGCTATAAATCCTGTTGCCAAGGTAATTCAGCAATAAGTAGTTTATCACCCAAGAATCCTCAAATTTAATGTATAAACAAACTGTTGAAAACACGTAGATTCAACGTTTTCTGAGCAGCATGTACCCCAGGGGGGGACTTCTGACAAGTTCAGGGGTACTTAAGAATTAAACTCAGAAACAGGTTATAATGTTAGCAAATTACAAAAAAAACATATTATAAAGATCTGACATTCGTTTTAGTATTTTAAAGCTAACCTGTTTTTTGTTTTTTTTTTTGTTTTTCCATACGGGGGCAAACCCCTTGTTTAAAATGCATGGACAAAAATTAATATATTTTTTACCCTACTGGTCCTTACATGTGGTGGTTGCCTAAGTTTTCTTTTTCTCACACTTTTTCCCTTTATTTCAACCTGGTAATGCTGCCATTAACACATTTTCTGTTCTAGGGTGACACCAGTACTGAATAGTGTTCAGTAGTCACCCTAAGGCAGGGAGAAGTTAGGAGAGAGTTAGGACCACATAAAACTGTGTTAGGACTACATAACATCTCCCTTTCTCCCCCATAACAGGAAGAGGTGATTTGTGAGCCACTGATATAACAGGGAACAATGCTAACTGATAAGAGTCCAGAGGCAGAGAGCATAGGACTGTGACAGGTGGAGAGAGAGCACTGCGCATGCACTGCCTTGTGATGGTCAGAGTGTGCCAGCTTCAGTGTCAGGACAGGCAGATCGGTCAGAATGGTAGCTTTTTGGCAGGCTTGGGGGAAGCAGAGATTGGTCTACAGGTATGTCATGTAAACTAAACTCAATGCTTCTAAGGTGGACATTGTTTTGTAAAGTAAACTATCCCTTTAATCAGGGTTCTCTGAAGACTAGGACTACATAGTCCATTCCCACAGCTGGCTTCCTCCCTGCATGATCTCTGTCATCTTTACCCACCCATCATCAAACAAGTGATGTGCACCAATAGAGCATCACCCAATTGATGCCCATTTTACACGTGTATACTTACAAGTGCAACATCCTGAGTTTTAATTTCTTCATATTAAAGTAAGTGCTATGCTATGCCAGTGTGCTTTGTTTTTTCTTTCTCACTAAATATGGCATTTTTCACTTAAAGTTGAAGCCTCTGTTTGATCTGGAGCTGCCATGGTGCTGCATATGTGATCAGTTATCACCTCAGTTATTTGATGGCTTGAGAATTTGATTGACAGCACAAGTAATTGTGACCAGTTTTCATTCACGTCATGCCTTAAAGCGGTAGTAAAGTCAACTTTGTGATTTTTACCTACAGGTATGCCTATAACCTGTAGGTAATGTGAATATCTCCTAAACATGCACTGTTTAGGAGATATTCGCCCTGCTGCCAGTGACATCACTGGCACATGTGGCACACTATTCCGGACCCTCAGAGCACAGTGCTGGGACAAGGCCATTTGGTGCCCAGGGCGAAGATGGCAAACTGCGGCTGGAGATGGTGCGTATGTTACCAAAGAACCTTTTTTAGCACATTGGGACTTTGTGTTGATCGCTGGTGTTTGACTCAATTTGTAAAATGCAGCATGAGGGGGTTAATGTATTGCCACTGGTTTCTGATACATTAGCGACCAGTGCCAGTTAATTAACCCCTTTGTGCTGCATTAGTGGCACCAGTGTAACACTGACACTGGTGCCATTTATGCAGCACAAAGAGGTTCATTTACTGGCACTGGTCATCTGAATGGGAATGAAGACTGTAGCTGACATACTTTCAGAGGTAAAATATAATCCATTAGGTAGAGAGTCAGAAAACTAAATGTTCTATGTTCTAATTAGAATCCTCCTCCTCTCAGCCAGCGTGTAGCCAGACACCCCGCCAGCCCCACCACACCCCCCCTACACTGACTGACCCCCACCAAACCCCCCCCCCCCACCCCCCCTCAACCCCAAAACAAAGTAGTTGATTTACTAATATGTATTAATAGTATGGGCCTACTTGAGATCTTGCACGTTGCAGAGCTTAGTCCCTCCTCCTCGGCTCCTCTAGGTTGCGGCTCAAGCTGTGCTCTCTACTCCTCCCATCACGCTTCGCTCTCTGCTCCTCCCATCTCGCTGCACTCTCTGCTCCTCCCATCCCGGTGGGAGGTCTGATCTCCTGCTCCTCTGCGCCTCTTCCCATTACGCTGCGCTCTCTGCTCCTGAAATCATGGTGGGAGGTCTGATCTCCTCCCTCCCATCACAGTGGGAGGAGATCTGCTCCTCCCAGCTGGTGACGTCACACTGGGCCGGGACTACAGTACACAGCCACAGCGCCTGTCAGGGGGAGAATATCCTCTGACAGGGCGCAAGGCAAATGAAAAGCTTGTCTGTGTAGGCTTGTGTCCGGTGTGCAGGAATGAGCGCACTCGGCACATCGTTACAAGTGCAGGCTATAGCGGCTGGAGCCTCCGAGCAATCGCTCCAGTCCAGCCACCTTTTAGAAGGACACTTCACTGCACCCCCCCCACCCCCAATAAATTGTACCCCCCAGGGCACCCGCCCCTTCCCCCTATTCCCCCTCCCCTGTACCGGCTCTGGTCATGTACATCCTAGTTCATCCTGTGCAGTTTTTGGCGGTGTTCATATATGTCTGACATAGTTCAGCCCCTGCTACAGCCACACACCTTGTGGCTTGCTAAAAAAAAAATTACAATGTTGCAGTCTGATCATTGAGGAAAATTCTGCCTGCAGCAGACTGATGATATCTTCTTAGCCCAGGCAAAGTCACTGACTGGAGCTTTTTAATGAAAAAAAAAAAAAAAAAAAAGGTTAAACTTAAAAAAAATGATGTGCTATAGTATATTGTAACACAATAGAAATGTATTCCTGCAGACTTGAAAGGTCCACTTTAACCTTTGTTCCAGTGCAGCTCATGGGGGCCATAGTGTTAACTAGTCATATTTCACCATCTCCTTAATATAAAACAATATTCTGTGGGGTTTTTTTTTCCATTACAGCCAAGTTCTTCTTTAAAGTGTCTGTAGAACACAAAGGCTTTGTTGGGATAATCTCAGAACGTTGCTCTTTCAATTCAGCGCTTTCAATTAGAGCCCTGTGTCACCTGCCATTGTGTGACTCTAGTTTAATAATATGTCTGAGACCATGTTAAGATCACTCCTAATAAAATAAATGAATACATTAATTACATAACAGCAACGCAGCGGCGGACAGAAACAGATCTCACAAGAGCGGAAGGTCTTCCAGGACTGGAGAGAAATCAGAGCATAATTGGTAAGATCAGTAGCTATAGCGTTTATCTGATGATGATCATATATACGCTGACATATTTTGCAATTGGGCAAAATAATGGGACAGAACGCTATTTAAACTTCAAGGGATGGCAGAAATTTAATTTTCCACCATAGGCATTTCATAGCAGGTGTGATTGGGCAATGGAAAATAAGAAGGCAACCAATAAAATCAAGGAGTGAAATGCGTAGGATGTCGTTGCTGGCTTCAGTACTTATCACTTACCAGAACAAGCAGGATGTTAGAGTGAACTAAGGACTGTAATGCTGCGTACACATAATCGGAATTTCCGACAGCAAATGTTCGATGTGAGCTTGTTGTCGGAAATTTCGACCGTGTTAAGGCTCCATCAGACATTTGCTGTCGGAATTTCCGACAACAAATGTTTGAGCGCTGGATCTCAAATTTTCCGACAACAAATTCCGAGTGTGTGTAGACAATTCCGACGCACAAATGTTCACGCATGCTCGGAATCAAGCAGAAGAGCCGCCCTGGCTATTGAACTTAATTTTTCTCGGCTCATCGTACGCGTTGTACGTCACCGCGTTCTTGACATTCGGAATTTCCGACAACATTTGTGCGACCGTGTGTATGCAAGACAAGTTTGAGCCAACATCTGTCGGAAAAAAGTCCACGGTTTTGTTGTCGGAATGTGCGATCGTGTGTAAGCGGCATTAGTCTCCCAATTTGTTCTGGGCCAATTACAGTACAGAAGCCAGATGATCTGCATGACAGCAATGGGAAGCCATGTATTGCCCTCAGCATGGGTTTGCTGTAAAGCAGGGGTGTCAAACTCAATTTCACTGCAGGCTGTATCAGCATTCTGGTTGCCCTCAAAGGGCCGTTTGTATCTGTAAGACTATATAAATGTATACACTTTTTATCATATTAAATAATTGTCTCTGCACTCGATTGCAGATGATGCAAGTCTGAAAAGGAGGGCAGCACACCGTTGGTATCATCCACAAGAAACTTTATTGGAGACTGCTCAGACTGAACATGGTTCTGCTATGGTGTTCTATCTGAGCAGTCTCCAAAAAAAGTTCCTCTCTGCTGCTGACTGCTGAAATACATTAAGATAAAAAGCCTTCTGTGTGCAGCAGCCCCTCTCTGCCCCCCCCAATACTTACCTGATCCCCATCTAGATCCAGCGATAATGTAGGAGTGTCTCGGCTGCCCAGGACTGCCCAGGACTTTTTTATTGACTCCCGCTGCTGTCAATTAAAGTCAGTCAGCCAATGAGGAGATAAAGGGGGGGGCAGGGCGGCAGCTCCATGTCTGAATGGACACAGGGAGCTGTGGCTCGGTTTGGGTGCCCCCATAGCAAGCTGCTTGCTGTGGGGGTACTCAACAGGAGGGAGGGGCCAGGAGCACCGAAGAGGGACCCGAGAAGAGGAGGATCTGGGCTGCTCTGTGCAAAACCACTTCACAGAGCAGGTAAGTATAACATGTTTGTTATTTTTTAACTAAAGAAAAACGAGACTTTAGTATCTTCAATAAAACAAGAAAAGCCGCTCAAGGTGAGTTAATCCTCTGGTTAATCCCCACACACACTAGTCAGGTGCTAGCCCAGCTCGCATGCTGTGTAGCATAAGGAAATTATTCCGGACGGCTGCACTTCCAAAAATCCTTTTATTGAAGCTTCATATGACAAGTGGTTGACAGATGGAGCAGTGGACAAAAAGGTAGACGTGTTTCGCGCAAATGTTAGCACTTAGTCATGTTGACTAAGATGGAGCAGGAGACAAAAAGGTAGACGTGTTTTGTGCAAATGTTAGCGCTTATTCATGTTGACTAAGCACTAACATTTGTGCGAAACGCGGCTACCTTTTTGTCCCCTGCTCCATCTGTCAACCACTTGTCATATGAAGCTTCAATAAAAGGATTTTTGGAAGTGCAGCCACCCGGAATCATTTCCTTGAGAATTTAGTATCACTTTAACTTTCTGTCTTGGTGTCAATGGTCACTAGGACAAATACAGAAGGTAAAAATTACCAGCAAAGACAGAGAGGCAACAATAAAAACTTCCCAGGGGCTCAAATCCTTCCCTACTCTTAAATTTAAAAAAAAGGTTCTGAGTTACTCCCTGAATGGAGATTTTTGACACCTTATTACCTAATTATGGCTACAGTATGTGTAAGCTGATGTGCTTAAAACCTAATAAAAAATTTTAACTTAAAAAAAATTTAGTTTTTAGTTATACATACTCTTTTATAACCTTTTGTTTAGTCATTACAGTCTAACACATTGCTTCAGTTTGATTGTGATTATTTTTATACCATAATAATATCTACATTTCTGGTCCAAACACAAAGACACAAACTGGGACATTACAAATCTTGCAGCTGATATTTGTGTTCTGCCTCCTCAAAGGGCTACAACAAGGCATTTATTTCCACTCCTTCTTTTTGTTTTTTCTTTGAGAAATCACAGGAAGTTCCACTACAAGACTATAAATCTAGCAGGGGTCTTGGAGCATTTCATTACAGCATTTGTATAGTATTATTTTTTTGGCTGATCACCCCAGGAACAATTTCTCATGTAAGTTTGTGTTATTCTTATACACACTCACAGAGACGTGTTATATACATATTCATTCTGGAACCAGATGACTTTAATACTTGCTAAGCATTTACAGTTAAAGAGACCCTGTCACCAGCTTAAGAAATTGCAAGTAAAAGTAGAGAAATGTTAACTTAAAGTTTTAGTTTTTTTTTTTTTTCCTTTTCATAAAATACATTAAATTACCAAAAGTATTGGGACACCTGCCTTTACACACACATGAACTTTAATGGGATCCCAGTCTTAGTCCGTAGGGTTCAATATTGAGTTGGCCCACCCTTTGCAGCTATAACAGCTTCAACTCTTCTAGGAAGGCTGTCCACAAGGTTTAGGAGTGTGTCCATGGGAATGTTTGACCATTCTTCCAGAAGCGCATTTGTGAGGTCAGGCACTGATGTGGATGAGAAGGCCTAGCTCACAGTCTCCACTCTAATTTATTCCAAAGGTGTTGAGGTCAGGACTCTGTGCAGGCCAATCAAGTTCCTCCACCGCAAACTCACTCATCCATGTCTTTATGGACCTTGCTTTGTGCACTGGTGAGCAGTCATGTTAAAACAGGAAGGGGCCATCCCCAAACTGTTACCACCAAGTTGGGAGCACGAAATTGTCCAAAATGTCTTGGTATGCTGACGCTTTAAGAGTCTTACAGGAGGATTTTTTTTAATAAATGCTCTGATGACAGGGTCTCTTTAGTCATTGATTTCTTGACTCCCATTCTAAACGTGTATTTAAATCCAAGATTATGATTTATTTATTTTTTTTGATAGAGTAAGGAGGGGTTAGAATCTCGGTCTGGTTTTAAAGCTATATAAGTCACCACTGGGGAGATTTACTCTTTTTGTCTTACTGACCACTGTCCCTGGGACTGGAGATGCAGGATAATCTGGCATTAGGTTAGAAAAAGAAGGCAAATGTTTCATATTTGTTATCTGAGACAGGATTTCCCTTACTTTGGAGAGATCTTTCACTTCCTGTTGTATATTGAAAAAGGAAATTAAAAAAAATATTCCTGATGGGGCACAGACACCAAAAAAAATATATATATATATATGACAGGGTATTATCCCCATTGGGTACTCCATCCAAGACCAACACAAAATATGTGTTTGCTCTAGATATACTTTAAGTGGTGTATTTATTAAAAAATAAAAACATCCTGTGACACTGCATGTATATTTATTCTGTACAAATGGGTTAACATTGAATGTTCTCCTAGTTCCTCTATAGGTTGAATGTTAATCATTCATAAAAAAGAGTAGTTCAGAAAAATACAGCATTTTGGCCACTAGATGGAGCTGATGTTTTTATTTCCTATGATCATTAGCTCCATCTAATGACCAACATGCAGTCTTTTCCTGCTTCACTATATTCTGAATGAATGAATACTATGCGTTCTAATAAAAAGATATAAAGATATTAAAGATATAATATAATAAAAAAGCTTAATAATATTTGATTCCCCCCCCCCCCCTGTTCGAGAGAAACAGCACTTCCTGTCACAGGCCGACAATGCTAATATTCTAACTGGCAATTGGTAGCAGCATTGTCAGTTGGCCATTAGACTGTGATGGTCCTGATAGACAGCCCAGCAGCCAACTAAAGCAGTGCACACAGTGAGCTAACAACGGGACTGCTATTTGCAAAGGTAGTAAATATATATTTTTAAATGCATGTGTGTAAGTACCTGAATTTAACTGATTAGCCTTGTGCAGTCCGTGTACAGCAGAGCTAAGACTGGCAGAGAGAGAAGCAGCACAAGGAGCCAATCAGTTGCTCTGCAGTTTCTATGTTCTTACAAAAGATAGGCTGACAGGAGGAGAGAGCAGCGTGACAGACACATGAGCTCATAAGTCTGCTGCTTCTCCCTCACTGTCCAATCACAGGCTAGGGGAGGGGCAAGACCTGTAAGTGTACCAGAGAAAAATCAGGTCTCCTGCTCTTACAGATATGGCTGTATTGGGTGGCAGAGCTTTGTGAATCTCAGACTTTGATGGACAGAAGTGTAAATCCTTTGGCAAGTAGAACAGCTGCCATATGTATTTCATCTGTGTATTTAGCTATCTGCCTGGAGTTCAGCTTTAAAAAGTCAGCACAGCATTATGTACTCTGTAATAATTACTGGCATATTTGTTATAAACTGAACCAACAAAGTCAAACTCAGCGAAGTTGTAGCCAAGGTCCTTCAGGCATTTCTCCTTGTGCCTCTAATAGGCTGATCTGGATCTCAGCAGGGTTATTAGGAGCTGTGTGCTAAGTACTGTATTAGCTGCATTAAGCTTCATCTGGCAAATGTGTATATGTAAATCTTCCTATTTCCAGACAGTCTTGTAATTAGGGAAATGGTTTTGTTACCGTATTTGTTTTCAGCAGAAATGTTACTAACATGTTTTGGTGACATCAAAGCTAAAGGACACGCAGGACGCAGATGGGAATATTCCTGGGAAGGACAAGTTGTAATCCTAACAGGGTTTCAAAATGATACCCTTTAAGAAAAAAAAAAGGTTATTTTAGGGCCTTTGGTTTGCCAATCAGATCCTTTCCTAATAAAAAAAATGATCTTCCCATTCGCTTAAAACATTTGCACTGATCGAAATGGCTTGTTTTATAGACAGCACCGTTCTCCAGACTATGACTGTCCGAAGATTTTGGGGAAATAATCATCCGTCTTCATTGGTGTGAATATTATAAAATGTGTCAGAGGTTGGCATCACGGAGATGACCAACCAATATATCCCAACTGTCAGATTTGCCAGTTCAGAGAAGAAAATGGTACTAAGTATCTATCCAGCTACCTATTCATTACTTTCTGTTTTTATTAGTCTATTTGAATAAAAATAAAGCTAATCAGATTGCTCCAGGGGGTTTAAATCCTTCATTCCTCAACTACAAACAGTACCTATCTATGAAATATATATTATCTATCTATGTAATTAATATATAGTATTTATCTATCGGATCTATCTATTAATCTATCTATCTAACTATCTATCTACAGCATCTACAGTATCTATCTATCTATCTACAGTATCTACAGTATCTATCTATCTATCTATCTATCTATCTATCTATCTATCTATCTATCTATCTATCTATCTATCTATCTACAGTATCTATCTATCTATCTATCTATCTATCTATCTATCGTTCGTATCTATCTACAGTATCTACAGTATCTATCTATCTATCTATCTATCTATCTATCTATCTATCTATCTATCTATCTATCTATCTATCTATCTATCTATCTATCGTTCGTATCTATCTATCTATCTACAGTATCTATCTATCTATCTATCTATCTATCTATCTATCTATCTATCTATCTATCTATCTATCTATCTATCTATCTATCTATCTATCTACAGTATCTATCTATTTATCTATCTATCTATCTATCTAACTATCCTGTATAAATTATTCCCAGCAGTATAGTAGTAAGGTCTACCATGCAGAAGTCACAAGGCTCTTGAGACATTTCCTTTGTGACCTTAAATGAATTCTTCTATAAGTTCATTTGGGGAAACACCAAGCCTTACATGGCTTATTCCTTCCTTCCTTCCTTCCTTCCTTCCTTCCTTCATTCCTATCCCTGCATCTACATATTTACTTCCTTTTTTTCTATCTTACTATCTTTCTTATCCCTGCATGTACATATTTATTGCCTTTCTGTCTATCTATCTATCTATCTATGCAAAATATAGTATTTATCTATCTATGCAATATATATTATCTATCTATCTATCTATCTATATATCTATCTATCTATCTATCTATCTATCTATCTATGCAATATATAGGAGGTTATTTACGAAAGGCAAATCCAATTTGCACTACAAGTGCAAACTACAAGTGCAAAGTGCACTTGAAAATGCACTGAAAGTGCACTTGGAAGTGCAGTCGCTGTAGATCCGAGGGGGACATGCAAGGAGAATAAAAAACAGCATTTTAGCTTGCACATGATTGGATAATAAAATCAGCAGAGCTTCCCCTCATATCAGATCTCCCCCTAAGATTTACAGCGACTGCACTTTCAGTGCAATTTCAAGTGCACTTTGCACTTGTAGTTTGCACTTGTAGTGCAAAGTGGATTTGCCTTTTGTAAATAACCCCCATAGTATTTATCCATCTATCTATCTATCCTATCCTATATCTATCTATCTATCTATCTATCTATCTATCTATCTATCTATCTATCTATCTATCTATCTATCTATCTATCTATCTATGTACCTATCTATCTACCTATCTATCTATCTATCTATTCTGTATGCCTTCAACAAAAAACTAATTATTCCCAGCTGTATAGTTAGGTCTACCATACAGAAGTCACAAGGCTCTTGAGACATTTCCTCTGTGACCTTAAATTAATTCTTCTATAAGTTCATTTGGGGAAACGCCAAGCCTTACATTGTTTATACGGGGTAATGTGCTCTGTTGTGTATCAGATCCTAAATGCAATCCTCAGTGTAAATGTTCCTTAAAGTGTAATGGTGAATACCAGTGCTGGTATATGGAGGGGAAGAGGGGGGGTGACATGTTCTGATAAGCCCTGAAGTACCAAGTATTTTTTATTGTTTTGTTTTTCTTACTTAGGCAATGGTCCAATTGAATGGTGGGAAGCAGAGTGAAAGACCATATACACTGTTGGTCAGACACCTATTAAAATGTTAGTAAGCCCAGGACCCTGCATTCACTATATCTGGTCTCCCACAGTACACAGAACATTTTAGTAAATATAAACTGCTAAATACCATTTCTCGTCAGAAATATATAGCAGTTTTGTGACTTCTATCAGTGTCTGGCTGAGCACTGGTTAAGCTTGTAGGAATTTTAATTCTCCTCTGACTGTCCTATAGGCTGCATGGCCCTCTGTCTGGACAGTGCTGATTGGCCCTGTGATGATCACTTGGACCCTCCCAAAAAAATAAATAAAACTCTCCAGCAATATACATCAAACTGAGCATGTGCAGGGTGTCCCCAAGGCTCTGTACTATTGGGAGATTAGTGGGCACAGTAAAAGAAGGGGAGGATCAGAGAAGACAGGATCAAACAGCCTTTTTACACAATGCGGAGGATAAACCCCTTAGGCTCCACAGTTAATTAATAAAACTTTTTAAGAGAAAAATATTCTAAGATAGAAAAAGCATGGTTTAAAAAAAAAAACAAAAAAACATCCAAATGTGAAAACTAAACCTATAATGATTACATACAACACATTAAAGTGGTAAGTGGTATCTGGATGGGAAAAGTCACAAGGCTCTCAGTAGATTTTTCTCTGCAGTTTGAAGAATGTAAGACTGAAAACACTATAAAAAAAAGTAAATAATATACTCAATGGCAGAACTAAGGAGGTGGCGGGGATACTTTAAGGGGCTGGTTGGGTTGAGTCACAACCTTTTCCATAGGTCAAGTAATATGCAGAAATATCTTTTTATTTCCTCTGTTTTCTGTACAATGGTGAACTGTGGGAATTCTCAACAAAAAACAAACAATATCAGGCCTTGAAAAGTATACCCTACTTTAAATTAATCAAAACAGTAATGTAGAAGGCAAAAGCTTATGTTATTAGCTTAATAGGCAGTACAATATAACAGTAACGGAACCCAAAATAATACGGCAGATTCAGTTCAACATTTGGGTATGAGAATTGGTAAAAGTAAATCGGTATAAGTTTAAAAGAGCAACACAAAAAAATAACACATTGATAATTGTTTCACATTGGTGAGAGGTAAGAATGAAGTGTTTCTTTGCGTGTTCTAAGTGTTGCTGATCCCAGGATGAGGAGGAATGTGGAAATAGTGGGACAAGTATAACACGATAAGGGATTTCCAAAGGAAATCTTTTAAGTCTTCATTTATGGAAATCTCCCTTATCTGCAGGACAAACACAGCGAACGTGTTGAATTACAGGAATAAAAGACTTGAGGCAGTTGGAGCATTTAGTTAACCTCATGTATGCCAGATGGTAGACCACAAAACGGGACAAACGGGAAGTGGTCAAAATTCCGTCATATGCCTTGTGTGTCATAGAACACTGAAGCTAATAATTCAGGTCCTGGCTGGTGTTCAGAGCAGGATTATGACAGGAAGAAGGGGATCCAAGAATTCATTTCAATATATATATATATATATATATATATATATAGTTATGGTCGTGGCCCTAAGACCGAGACCGATATGGATCACATAAACACGCAACAACATAAATAGACCTGAGGTGTGCCTTGGTGGTCTGGCCGGTATGCCAAGAAAAGGAGGCATATCCAAGGTAAGTAATGGGTAATTATGGAGAAGGATGTGTTGAGAAGTCCCCTGAAAAAGGGAAGGGAGGGTATCACTCACTGGAACCGACAAAGACCATGGGCGAGTGGGTGGCTTAAACCCACCCCCCCATAAATTCAGGTCACCATACTGGCCTTCTTACATATATATATATATATATATATATATATATATATATATATATATATATATACTGTATAATTCCGGGCACTATGGAAGAAATCAAGTGTTTTTGAATGACATAGGTGGTTTAAGGAGGGACGGGAAGATGTCCAAGATGACGCAAGAAGTCAAGAAGTGGGCAGCCACAAAAACGCAAAGGACAGTTGCAAAGGTGGACAGAGTGCAAACCCTTGTACGCTCTTGCTGGTGTGTTTTTTTTATCACAAACGAATAGTTCACTATGAGATCATAGAACATGGTACTATAGGAACTCTGGCCTGACATTCTCCACCACAACAACGCTTTTGCACAAACATTTTTTTTTTTTACAGACCATTCCGGGATATATCAATCTGTATGAACTTGTGAGGTTGTTTTAGAAATTCTTCTAGATTTCTGTTGCCAAAATACTGTTCTGTTACAAGTGTTATCTTCTCCCGTTATTCGCTGTTTACATACACCAATCAGCCCTGAAAAAGGGAAAGTAGATCTCTGAAACGCGTCGGCTAACAATTGGATCTTTAATTAAATAATCTGATTGAGAACATTGCTTCTTCGTAGTTTGGCTAAGCGCTTTGCCCTTTTAAATATAGTGAGCGCTGACTATTCCACATTCCTTATCATCAACACACAGAGAGTACCCTATACTTTGACATGGTCTACTGAGCCGCACACCACCACAACCTTACAATAACATTGCCTCTACCTTAAGAGATCTTTTTTTTTTTATCAGTCCCAGAGTTGTAATAAGAAAAGTGTAAATTCCCCTCCCGGCTTCCTATTAGGTGTACTGCTCTCTTTAACAGTAAGAATTTTATAAGTAATTGAACTCCTTGGGTTGTCTACAGACTGATATAGAGAACAGATTTTTTCTAACGAGAAATTACCAGCAAACTTTTGTAGCAATTATATCATATACGCATTTTATCAACCTTTTTAATTAAACTAGAGGTTTCCTTCCCTGAACCATCTTAAGCACGTTGGTGTCTAACAAGCATCTTCTGCATTCAGTAGGTTAATCTATTGTTGTTTTACAGGTTGGAGATTGTTCACAGCGTAATGTTTTATAGGGCCCTCTGGCATCAAAGGGAATAAAAAAGTAATCTTATAATAACTACGCATTTTATGTATAGGCTTCCAAGCTCTGAATCACACAATATTCCGCTGTCAGTCGGAAGACAATATTTTCATCAAAAGATGATGTTGTAGGGAGAGGTATACAAGATCCAAATGCTGGAAAGCCATTAGCAAAAAAGAAAGTCGCACTTCAAAATAAATTCTTTAAAAAAAAAAAACAACAAATACTTCATTAGACGGAATCACTTGGGGCTTCTCTGTTCCCTGTTCTATGTCTTCTAGTCCGAGACAATTATTATTTCAGTTAGTGTTCTGTGAATTTTTTTGTTTAATCTATCATTCAACAGAGTAAACAAACAGGCTTTGTCAACTATTTCTTTTTTTATTGTGAGTTTCGGAACTTTTTACATTAAAGATTAAAAAAAGCACCTCTTAGCATAGCATCTGTGTTGATTTGCATTTGTTGTTTGCAGGTGTGACCAGTTGTGGATCTGATAAAAAACAGTCTGTGACAGTGTTGCTCACAGTGTGCACAGAAACTTCTTCATAGCAAGCAGACGTTTAGATATGTGTACAGAACATTTTAAGGTATGGGATTCTCTTTAACCGCTAGCCGACCGGCCGCCACAGTTATACTGCGGCTGGTTGGCATGGCTGCGCAAATCGCTGTAGCTATACATTGCTCCTTTAAGACGTCATAGGAGGCGTGCTCGCCGTGTGTCCCCGGAGCTGATGCGCGCGGCACCCGTGATCGCTCATGACAGAACGAGAACAGGGATGTGTGTGTGTAAACACACACATCCCGGTTTATCTCAGGGGAGAGGAGACAGATCATGTGTTCCTACTAAGTAGGAACACCGATCGGTCTCCTCCTCTAGTCAGTCCCCTCCCCCCACAGTTAGAACACAATTAGGGAACACAGTTAAGCCCTTAATCGCCCCCTAGTGTTAATCCCTTCCCTGTCAGTGACATTTATACAGTAATCAGTGGCTATTTTTAGCTCTGATCGCTGTATAAATGTCACTGGTCCCCAAATAGTGCCAAAAGTGTCCAATCTGTCCGCTGTAATGTCGCAGTCCTGATAAAAATTACAGATCGCCGTCATTACTAGTAAAAAAAAAAAATAATAAAAATGCCATAAATCTATCCCCTATTTTGTAGATATAAGTCACTGATCGCCGCCATTACTAGTATAAAATAAATAAAAAATCCAGTATATATACCATAGTTTGTAGATGCTATAACTTTTGGGCAAACCAATAAATATACGCTTATTGTGAAAAATATGTAGAAGAATATATATTGGCCTAAACTGATGAAGAAATTTTTTATTTTTTATTTTTTTGGCATATTTATTATAGCAAAAAGTAAAAAATATTGTTTTTTTTTTTTTCAAAATTGTCGCTATTTTTGTTTTATAGCGCAAAAAAATTTAAACCGTAGAGATTATCAAATACCACCAAAAGAAATCTCTATTTGTGGGGAAATAAATACATAAATTTTGTTTGGGTACAGCAATGCACGACCGCGCAATTGTCAGTTAAAGTGACGCAGTGCCATATCGCAAAAATGGCCTGGTCAGGAAGGGGGCAAATCCTTCTGGGGCTGAAGTGGTTAAAAAAAGTAATTTTTTTGGACCTTCGAGAGCCAATTTCCATCTATGTGTTGATGCACTGCAGTGCCATTCATTTTAAATAGCACCTCAACACACTAAGGCACCACACAAGTGTAACAACATTCTGCATTGCGTGTCAACTCTCCATGTTGAATTGTGGTGCGTTGTGTTACAAATTTTGTGACGTCTGATTTTTGGATATTTTGGTGAATCAGAAGTCCATTTATTTCAATGGGCTGCCTTAATACAATGCACGTGTGACTGTGACATGACATGTGTTAATGCACTGCGCAAATATAAATAGGCTCTTAAAGTAAACCTGTCATAAGAGAAACATGGCTGCCATTTCTGAGTTCTCTGAGCTCCTTCTGAGTTGCTGGCACAAGCTACACCTATGCATCCCATGAGTGTGCATAAAAAAACTTTTAGGGTTGCCGTAGACTGCCTTGATTTTTCAACTGACTTTTGTGGAATGAACTGGGTGGAAAATTGTGAGGGAACTAATCAGATGCAGTCACTGTTCATGTATTCTGACAGCCAATGATGGGAGCTGTCTGAATAACACGTTTCACACCCTCACCGGTGCATAATCATATGACTAAGCACCAGTGAGGGTGTGAAACACGTTAGCTACAGCTGTCCCTTATGCTTCTTGTGCTGTATGGACTGTCTTTTAAACCAATAAAGGTGATTGCATTGGAGTGCGGCTATCTGGACTTTCTTCACTACATAAAAACCAGGGAAGCTGTGGGAGTCTTCTAGGGTGTAGAAGCTGCCAACCCAGTAACCAAGCAACCTGTACCAACACCATTATAATACTATAGGTACAATAGGACAACTCCAGCTCTATCCATCCACTTTCTTTCCTCTGGTTAATAAAATCAGTTATTCTGCATATTAGAAGTCCTCCCAGAAAAGAAGACAAAAGTACCAGGTTACATCTCGAGATCTAAACAGCTCCACCATTGATAACCATTAAAAAAAAAAAAAATTCTAGGATAGAGTTCTGCTTTAATTTTCTCCCAAGGCAAAAGCAAACACAAAAACGCTCACAGATCTGAGGCCATTTAAATGTTCCTACACTAGGCTATGGCACATTTTATACCTAAAATTGGAAAGAATTTATTTTCGTGAGCCTGAGGGTTAACCTCACTCCTGTACAAAATAAACTGTCGCATGTGACATGTTTAGGGGACCAGATCTCCCTGATCGCTGTCACTTCAGCTGCAATCTGAATCCTAAAATGATTTCCTATTCCGTTTGTTTATAAGCACGGTGATCTGAGAAGCAGCAAAGGGTTCCTTTTGTCTGGTGTCACTTTGTGCTCTGCAAGTCTCCACTTTCCTTTGTTCCAATCATTTTAATAGTCACAGCTGTCAGAAGCTTGGAGTAAATAGGTTAACAGAGAGATGTAGTATGTGTCTGCCATATTATCATCGGAAGATTGGAGCCTTGTTTATTTTCATTAGAAAAACTATTCATTTTGTAACATGAATCAGTCATCAAATCATTTGGAATCCAATTTACCTGTAAATATGTATTTCTTTATTTTACTGCTTTAGTCCAGTTAGGCGTAACTCGCATTGTTCTGATTGATACAATTGTGAAATCAAAGGGGAGCCAAGCTGCAGAGTTGAGTAATGAAAACGTGAAATAGTGGTCGTTTTTTTAAAATACTATATGCAGGGAAAGCCAAAATGATTTGCGAACAAGACATTATAACCATACATTTGATGGTGAGAAGGAACTAAAGCAATCAAAAAGCCCACCAACTGAATCAGTGCACAGCACAGGAGGGATTCACATGTCTTATTCCATCAACTATCCCAAAAATAAGAGGATTATTCCTCATATCGAGGCAGTGGGCCGAGCCATGCAGATCATTGCTTTACACCTCATTGGCCAGATGCACAGCCATAACCTCTGGTGTATAATACAAACATAATCTAATATTTTAGAGCCATTTATTCCAAACGGCATGCAGTTGTTTCAGGCTATTTGGCCATCAATAGTGGCCATCATCAAGGCCACCAGAGAGGTGAGCAACATTTACACATTTGGACTATATTGCGGTGTGTTAATGCACATGCATTAATGTGTGTTATAGCATGCATTACCATGCATTGCGTTAAAGCAGCCCATTCATTATCACTGGGTTGGCAATGCACCATAACAGGCAGAAAAATGTGCATGACCCTTTTCTCAACACAAAGCATAATATGGAACACAAAGCATGGTGTATGAGCATTGTAATTATTGGAGTTGCATTCCCCTTTCCTGTGTAGTACATTATGGTGCCACTTATAAAGAATGGCACTGCAATGGATGTGTAGAGAGCAGGTGCCTAGGCATGCAGTTTGGCAATGTGCACTAACTTGAGCATTGTGCATTGCCGCAATGCACAAGTGTACACAGGCCCTCATACCTCTTCTCTCACAGGGAGCCGTTATTTCGATTTTTAATAGGGAACCTGCCCTCAGCTGCTGGAAAGTGATCCTGCTGCAGGCATTAATTTGTAAACAAAGCGAAGTAGGAAAGCAGGATCATGTCATACAAAAAACCTTATTAATGCATGTCTTGTAAAAAAGAGGCATGATAGAGGGTCAGATGAGCAGAAAATGGAAAGGCTTACATAATTCATGAGTTCAAGCCAAGTGCAGTTGTAATTCATGCCTTAAGCTTGGGAGTCAAGAATTCCAAACCTCAGCATTTACATGTGTTTATGGTCCAGAGCCATGGATGGGCCAGTCACACTTTAGCTATGCGCAGAACTCTTGTATACCATCTACATATTGTTTTGTAGTTTAGTAAGTTATCGTCACAAAGAGGGTTTCTCAGCCTTATTAATGCCCATTTCCAACTAAAAAAACTTTTCCTATTTAGATTTGGAAGTTGGGAAGTTAGAATTCCATTGGGTCTGTTACTTTCAGTCTTGATCGCAGAGGGTCTCTAGGACTGGAAGTGAGGGCAAATCTTCCCAGTGGGGACTCAGAAATGAATAAAAACATGTTTATTAGTGGGTTGTGGAATTTTTTTGTTGCTATCTATGCACCTACCAGAGAGACTTCCCCTTTCTTCCTGACCCACTGTAACAGGAAACTAGCAGAAATGAGGCGCAGAAACCTGACACGTCTTCCAATCTTTCCTCGATCTATACCAGTGGTTCTCAACTCCTGTCCTCAGGACCCACTAAGGCCCCTTTCACACTTTTTTTTGCCACGATTTTCCGCGATTTCAAGGAATGCCTGTGTAAGTGGCATCAAAATCGGACCAAAGTAGTGCAGGGACTACTTTGAAGTCGGAACGACTTGAAGTCGTACTAATATGAATGGCTGTCATTGGAAATCATGGGGAACGACTTGTCATGCTACTTTGTAGTCCCAAATCGTGGGACAAGTCGTAAAAGTGTGAAAGGGGCCTAACAGGCCAGGTTTGAAAGATAACTGAAATACATTACAGGTGATATAATTTGCTGCTCAGTGATTGCAGTATTCTAGTCTGCATCTCCCCAAGGTAATACTTAAAATCTGGCCTGTTAGTGGGTCCTTAGGACAGGAGTTGAGAACCACTGCTCTATACAAAACACCAAAAGGGGTTGGCTAGATTTGGGCTTTAACACAACACCGCTTTATAAAGGTCAGTTTTTAACAAGTACCACATAGTGTGGGTGACCTTATCTCAAACAGTTCTAGATGTACTGTATATGCAGTTATTACTTGTGTGTTTTCCCAACAATTGCTTGTGTAATTGAACAGCCCAGGATGTTTCAAACATGATTTACTATATGCTAAAACTTAGAATGTTATGATGAATATAGTTTAACTTGACAAAGTCCCTGAAGCTGTAGCGGTAGCCTCAGGGGTACATGGGACTCTCGTTGACAACTGTGTCATAGATGATAAGTCCTGATTGTTCTATTTCAACACATCTGCCACTAAAGTATTTAGGCAGTTGACCATTACATATGTCTTGTCAACTGTATAGTTTATTTTATTCATCTAAATAGGGTCAAGAGGGTCTTTAGCCCTTTACAGTGTTCACAGAACCATTGACATCCATCCAAGAAGTAGACACAGCAATGGAAACTTGACCGAAATTCTAACTGTGTTTTTTTTGCCTTTTATATCTGTATTAGAGGGATATCCTGGTAAAAGGAACTTACTTCAAGGGGGTCACAGACAGCAATAAAACCTAAGAGAGGTTTTAACCTTTGCCCACTTTAGGAAATATTTTCAATGGGGTCACAGCAATGATAAAAAATATGAAATAGGTCATTTTTTTTAGATTTTCTTAGCAGCTAATATGATCATTGTGAAAGCATGGAAATCACCTGTTGTCAACATTGCCAGGACACAGAACTAAATTTCATGGATAATGTCCCATAAAACGTTGGCTAACATTTGTCGGGACAAGGACACCAGATTCGAAAAGACTTGGAATCCCTGGTTACAATATCTACAATCACTTGTATAAAATCAGGGCTGATATGGGGAGCCGGGATCGGGCCGGGGGGTGCAACGATTTATACCCTTCTCTTTTTTTTTTCTTTGTTTACCTCTTCCTTTCTTTTTCTCGCTTTTCTTATCTTTTTGTGAGCTTTATCTTTTTTATACTGTTGGGGATTATAGATCGTTCTTTCAATGGTCTGGTTTATTTGAAATTGCAGTATAATGACCACTGGCCAGTAAATGTATCTGCCCATAACCAAGGATATAGAGGATCAAAACTATAAAAAAGGTTCCGTGTCTACTAACTCTTCATTCACACTTGTATGACTCCAAAGTTCCGTGGACTTTGGGTGCAACTTTGATGCAACTTTGGGTGGATGCGACCCGGATACAACTTTGGCTTTGACCAGTGATAATGGACAATGTTGCACAACTGTTGCATTGTATAGCATTCAGGTATGACTTTCAAGCAACTTTTGAGGGTTAACATTGAAGTCTAATGCCCCATACACACGGTCGGATTTTCAGACGGAAAATGTCCTATCGGACAATGTTGTCGAAAATTCCGACCGTGTGTAGGCTCCATCTGACTTTTTCCTTCGGATTTTCCGACGGACAAAGTTTTATCTCCTGCTCTCAAATTTTCCGACAACAAAGTCCTATCGGACTTTTTCCGATCGTGTGTAGCGAATTCCGACGGACAAAGTGCCACGCATGCTCAGATCACATTACAAGACCGAAGCTATTGGCTAC
Organism: Lithobates sylvaticus; assembly: GCA_028564925.1. Lineage (NCBI taxonomy): Eukaryota > Metazoa > Chordata > Amphibia > Anura > Ranidae > Lithobates > Lithobates sylvaticus. Next base: position 186,612,221 of record CM053029.1, on the reverse strand, counting down.
TAGCCTCTACGTAGTCCCATCATACGCAACGAACGTCACCACGTTCAGGATGATCAGATTTTCCGACAACTTTGTCCGACCGTGTGTATGCAACACCAGTGTCGGACAAAATCCGTCTGAAAAAATCCGACGTGTGTACGGGGCATAAGTTGCATAAGAGTCGGACCAAAGTAGTGCATGAACTACTTTGAAGTTGTTGCAACTTTAGGTTACACGTATATGAATGGTTATCATTGGAAAACATGGGGAACGACTTGTCATGCAACTTTGAAGTGTGAATGGAGCCTTAAACTAACAAAAAGGTGTTGGCTAAAGCTGGATGCAGCATGGCCTTAAAAATGTATCTCTCTTCTTAATATAAAAGAGAAGGTTTTAAACATTGATGACATCTGTGATTTACAAAAAAAATCAGATACCGATTTGGTAGAAACAGTATGAGCAAAAATCAACAGATCCATAGTTTTCTAGTAGGCATGTGTCTATTATGGGTCACCATGGCTTTACGTTTAAAAAAAAGTAATGCTGTAATCATGACTGGTAATCTATTATCAAGATAAGTTAAAAAAACATAAATAATTTACTACATAAAAAAAAAGAAAGGAAATTGAGTCACACAAAGTGTCCTTAAAACAGCAAGAGATTACAACTATCTAGATTGTCCACTCTCAAGAAGAGTTCCCAGTTCATTAAAGCCTTAAAAAAAGATTATTAATAGATAAACCATGAAACCATCCAGCTATTTCCTTTCTCGAAATCATCTCTAACTTGACAGTTCCCACAATAAAAAATAAAAAAATCTTGCAGTTTATCCAAAAAAAAAGAAAAAAAAAGTCTCATTGTGTTATGAATTCAGAATAATTCAATTCCTAATGCTAGAGCTTGTGACATATAATTGTAAGCCAATTTTTGTTATGTGGAGAGTCCAATTTTATTTATTTCTTTTTTGCCGGAGAAATTAAACTTTACTCCACAGAATTTTAAGCCTAAAGGGTTTCAGTGTGGCTTTCCAATAATGATATTAATGCTGGGAACCAAAGTGGGGGAGGGTGTTTTAAATCCCCTTTTCTCGATTCATGTCTAGATGTATTATTAACTGCTTATTTCTGATTCCTTTTTTTTTTTAAATAGGGGAGATTGCTTTCAATAACGTTATTTGGTGCAACGTGATCCTAATTGGTCAGCTAATTTGAAGAATTCTCATCTAACCAATTTTCAGTAATCTGATTTTTTTATTTTTTTTAAACCAAAGTGAGGTGAACATTGAAGACATTTCAGGAACACTAATGATAATAACCATCTCTCACCAAGCCCATTAATTCCTACACTTCTTCTTGGTGCCACTTGCTGAAATCATTCATAATTTCACTCCCGGCTGGCGTCTATGTAAACCCAGGCCCAAGCTGACTAATTCATCAAAGTAAATGTGTTTCTCATTTCGCTGATAACAGCTTTGACAGAAATGTTACCACAAAACAAGTGCTAGTGTGAATTATTTGCAATCTATTTTTATAGGTAAAAGAACCAGAGTACACAATTTATAAATGGCGCAGTTTGCTGAAGTTAAATTACCCAAAGTATTCAATAAAATATCTAATTGTAAGCTGTAGTTGGCTATTTTTGAAAAATTCCCCATTCAGAAATGATGTGTGGTTGGATCATGACTGAATTCAGCAATTTTATTGCCAAACAGCCGAATACACCGATGAAACAGATATAGGGGAGATGTTTCAACTGCCAAAGGCAGTCCTGAGATTTACACAGCTTTGCCACACAGCACAGCCTATGGCCTAATTTTTCTCTGCTGCAGTTTCACTCACACTTACAGGTTTCCTACTCCTCAATCCCACTCTGTGATTGGACAGTGAAAGGAGAAGCAGCAGACTGATGAGCTCATCTTTCTAATTACCTGGCTCTCTTTAATCCTGGGGGCGCGCAGTGCGGCGATCATGGCCGCGCCGTGTTGCTAGGACACGGCGCGCCCCCGATCTGTGTAAAGAACCACGGCTGCGGCTCTTTAACCATGTGATCACCTGTGTCCAATCACAGCTGGTCACATGTAAACACGGAGATGCTGGTAATCGGCGCTCCTCGCCTCACACTGACAGAGTGTTAGGAGAGGAGAGCCGATCAGTGGCATCTCCTCACAGGGGACAGCTAGGTATGTAATCAGGGCACTGATCATCAGTTCCCTGATTACAATTAAGTGCCCACCAGTGCCAGCAATGATTGCCCACCACTGCCAGCAATCAGTGCCAATCAGTGCCCACAATTGCCACCAATCTGTACCCACAAGTCCCAGCAATCAGTGCCCACAAGTGCCAGCAATCAGTGGCCATTAGTGATGCCAGTCAGTGCTGGCTATCAGTGCTGCCCAACAATGCCCATCACTGCTGCCCATCAATGCCACCCATCAATGCCACCTATCCATGCCACCTATCTGTGCCCACCAGTACTGCCTATCTATGCCCACCAGTCCTGCCTATCTGTGGCTGGTGCCCACCAGTGCCACCCATCAGTGCCGCCTATCAGTGCTCATCAGTGCCACATATCAGTGCCCATAAGTGCGGCATATTTGTGCCTCCTTATCAGTGCCACCTAATCAGTGCCCATAAGTGCCGCCTCATCAGTGCCCATAAGTGCCACCTCATCAGTGCCCACCAGTGCAGCCTATCAGTGCCCATCAGTGAAGGAGAAAAATTACTTATTTACAAAATTTACTGAGAGAAACTAAGAAAACATTGTGTGGAGCTGTTCCATTGAGAGCCAGTCACAATCTCCTGACAAGCGATTGGATGTGGGGAAACCCACATCCAATTCGCAATAGTGTGAACCCAGCCTAAAGTCAGAACATCCTAAATGGTTGGGAAAGGATTTAAAGTGGTTGTATACACAGAAATTCAACTTGCACCTACAGGTAAGCCTAGATTAAGGCGCCAGATGCGTGCCGTAGACAACGGTGCATTTACAGGGTTAATCCCCATCTTCAACTGCGGCTCACCGCAGTTGAAGTGTCCCGCGCGCATGCGCTAAGCGACATCCTCGCCGCTCTGGCCAATCACAGCGCCTTAGCGGCGCTGTGATTGGCCGGAGTGGTGATACCCGGAAGGGTATCTGTTTAGATATGGATGCGGCCGGAGGGGGAGAAGAACACGGCGTCGGGGGCCCAGATCTAAGGTAAGTGATGCATAATGAGCTAGTATGCTAGTCATACTAGCTCATTATGTCTTTGTCTTGCAGGTAGTTGTTAAAAAAAAAAATGTTTAAATGGGTATACAACCACTTTAAATCTACAACATTTTTGAGTTGTCACAGGAACGCAGGCGAGGGGAAATCTCCCATTACCTGTCCCAGTAGCAACAGTCTAAAGCTGGCCATACAAGTCTCCGATTTTAGTCTTGTCAAATCAACTGAAGTTTAACCACTTGCCGACCGCCCCATGTAGATATACGTCGGCAGAATGGCACGTACAGGCAGAACCACGTACCTGTACGTGCCATTCTTTAGGCGGTTGGGGGGTCCGATCGGACCCCCCTCCGCCGGCGGGGACGGTCGGCATCGCTTCAGGAGCGATCCGGGACGAGGGGACGGCCAGTGGTTTCTGGCCACCCCCTCGCGATCGCTCCTGGCGAATGAAAAGCTTCCCCTTCCTGTCTATTGTATAGACAGGAAGGCGGAAGTGATGTCACGCTCGGTGCGCCGGTCTATGTGACCGGAGACGCCGAGCGGCGAACATGTTAAGGTTAGTGCACAACACTACACTGACACCAGTACAGTTAGGCACACAAAACACCCCCCTGTCACCCCCTGATCACCCCCCCCAGATCACCCCCTCCCCCCCCAGTCACAGTGTCACTAATTGCAGTGATCATTTATTTACTGATCACTGCATTTAGTGTCAGTGTGACTGTAATAACTGTCAGGGCAGTTAGTTTTAGGTCCTAGGTAGCCCCCTACCCCCCCCGAATAAAGGTTTAACCCCCGGATTGCCCCTAGTTAACCCCTTCACCCCCTTTTGCCAGTGTCACTAAGCGATCGTTTTTCTGATCGCTGCATTGTGTCGCTAGGTAACCATTTTTTTTTTATTTTAAACCGCCATGTTTTATATAGGTTCATAAATAGTTTTATAGGTCAGGTACCCCATATTACAACCTAAATAAAGGTTTTAACCCCCTGATTGCCCCTAGAGTTAACCCTTTCACCAGTAATCACCGTATAACTGTCACTGGTGACGCTGGTTAGCCAGTTAGTTATTTCGTTATTTAGGTTCCCCGTCAGGTTTTTATATAGCGTCAGGTACCCCCATATATTACCTAATAAAGGTTTAACCCCCTGATTGCCCCTAGTTAACCCTTTCACCCCCTTTTGCCAGTGTCACTAAGCGATCGTTTTTCTGATCGCTGCATTAGTGTCGCTAGGTAACCAGTTTTTTTTTAGGTTAACCGCCATGTTTATATAGGTTCATAAATAGGTTTATAGGTCAGGTACCCCCATATTACAACCTAAATAAAGGTTTTAACCCCCTGATTGCCCCTAGAGTTAACCCTTTCACCAGTGATCACCGTATAAAATGTCACTGGTGACGCTGGTTAGCCAGTTAGTTATTTCGTTATTTAGGTTCCCCGTCAGGTTTTTATATAGCGTCAGGTACCCCCATATATTACCTAATAAAGGTTTAACCCCCTGATTGCCCCTAGTTAACCCTTTCACCCCCTTTTGCCAGTGTCACTAAGCGATCGTTTTTCTGATCCCTGCATTAGTGTCGCTAGGTAACCAGTTTTTTTTTGTATTACTGTTACGGGTGACGCTGGTTAGTTAGCTTGTTTTTTATACTGTCAGGGCACCCGCCATTTATTACCCAATAACGGTTTAACCCCCTGATCGCCCGGCGGGTGATATCAATTAGGTTTTTAGGGTCAAATAAGGTCTGCGTCGCCCCAGGTTAGTGCCAGTACCGCAAACACCCACGCGCAAAGCATACACCTCCCTTAGTGGTATAGTATCTGAACAGATCAATATCTGATCTGATCAGATCTATACTAGCGTCCCAGCAGTTTAGGGTTCCAAAAAAACGCATTGTTAGCGGGATCAGCCCAGATACCTGCTAGCACCTGCGTTTTCCCCCTCCGCCCAGCCCAGCCCACCCAAGTGCAGTATCGATCGATCACTGTCACTTACAAAACACTAAGCACACATAACTGCAGTGTTCGCAGAGTCAGGCCTGATCCCTGCGATCGCTAACATTTTTTTTGTGGTAGCGTTTTGATTCAGTCGCTAACAGTCAGGAGCTTTTTTACCTGTGAATCTCAAAAAAATAAAAAAAACAAAAATAGTTGTCGTTTTATTGTTCTCTCTCTCTCTCTATTGTTGCTCTTTTTTTACTCCATTCTATTCTGCAATGTTTTATTATGTTTTATCATGTTTTATCATGCTTGCTTTTCAGGTATGTAATTTTGTTTACTGTGTTTTAGTGTTAAGCATTTTTTTTGTTTTCAGGTGCGCCATTCAGTTGCAGCGCGGATTTATTTATCTTGACAGCAACAGCGTTTGCTCCCACGATACATAAAGCCGCGACTCCAACGCTGTAGGAGGTGATTTCACCACCACAGTTAAAAAAAAGAGCATATATGCCGAAGCATGGGGGCAGCAGGGGGCGGGGAGGAGCGATTGGCTCCTAATGCCACGTACATACGGTCGAAATTCCGACCGTGTGTACACGGCATAACTTTTGCGGGAGGATGCCCCCATGCATCGGCATATATAAATGGTGCATGTATGCCCATCATTAGAAGTGGGTGGATGAAGGGAGGTATTCTAATGGTGGGCATACCCACCAATCAATCTCTTTTTTTCGTTCAGCCAAGAGGCTGCATGAAAAAAAAAAAGATTACAATATATGTCCAGTATGTTGCTGGACTTTGAATGGTTATACCAGAATGATGCCTGCAGGTTTAGGTATCATCTTGGTATCATTCTTTTCAGCCAGTGATCGGCTTTCATGTAAAAGCAATTCTAGCGGGTAATTAGCCTCTAGACTGCTTTTACAAGCAGTAGGAGGGAATGTCCCCCCTCCCGGATATAAACCGCGCCATTGGGAAATTGGGAAAGCATTTTATCACACCAATCTTGGTGTGGTCAGATGCTTTGAGGGCAGAGGAAAGATCTAGGGTCTAATAGACCCCAATTTTTTCAAAAAAAGAGTACCTGTCACTGCCTATTGCTATCATAGGGGATATTTACATTCCCTGAGATAACAATAAAAATCATAACAAAGAAAAAAAATGGAAGGAACAGTTTAAAAATAGAATAAAAAAGCTAAATAAATAAAAAAAAAAACTAAAAAAAAAAAAAAAAAAAGCACCCCTGCCCCCCCTTCTCTTGCGCAAAGGCGTACACAAGCGTTGGTCTGGCGTCATATGTAAACAGCAATTGCAGCATGCATGTGAGGTATCACCGCGAAGGTCAGATCGAGGGCAGTAATTTTAGCAGTAGACCTCCTCCGTGAATCTAATGTGGTATCATGTAAAGGCTTTTAAAGGCTTTTAAAAATGTATGTAGTTTGTCGCCACTGCGTGTTTGTGCGCAATTTTAAAGCATGTCGTGTTTGGTATCCATGTACTCGGCCTAAGATCATATTTTTTATTTCATCAAAAATTTGAGCAATATAGTGTGTTTTAGTGCATTAAAATAAAAAAAAAGTGTATTTTTTCCACAAAAAATGCGTTTGAAAAATCGCTGCGCAAATACTGTGTGGAAAAAAAAAAAAAATGCAACACCCACCATTTTAATCTGTAGGGCCTTTGCTTTAACAATATATATAGTGTTTGGGGGTTCAACGTAATTTTCTTGCAAAAAAAAAATATGTTTTCATGTAAACAAAAAGTGTCAGAAAGGGCTTTGTCTTCAAGTGGTTAGAAGAGTGGGTGACGTGTGACATAGGCTTCTAAATGTTGTGCATAAAATGCCAGGACAGTTCAAACCCCCCCCAAATGACCCCATTTTGGAAAGTAGACACCCCAAGCTATTTGCTGAGAGCAATGTTGAGCCCATTAAATATTTTTTTTTTTTGTCCCAAGAGATTGAATAATGAAAAAAAAAAAATATATATATTTTTTTTACAAAAAGTTGTCACTAAATGATATATTGCTCAAACATGTCATGGGCATATGTGGAAATACACCCCAAAATACATTCTGTTGCTTCTCCTGAGTACGGGGATACCACATGTGTGGGACTTTTTGGGAGCCTAGCTGCGTACGGAACCCCAAAAACCAAGCACCGCCTTCAGGCTTTCTAAGGGAGTAATTTTTTTTATTTCACTTCTCACTGCCAATCACAGTTTCGGAGGCCATGGAATGCCCAGATGGCATAAAACCCCCCCAAAATGACCCCATTTTGGAAAGTAGACACCCCAAGCTATTTGCTGAGAGGTATTGTGAGTATTTTGCAGATGTCGCTTTTTGTCACAAAGTTTTGAAAATTGAAAAAAGAAAAAAAAAAATTTTTTTTCTTTACTTTCTTCATTTTCAAAAACAAATGAGAGCTGTAAAATACTCACATGCCTCTCAACAAATAGCTTGGGGTGTCTACTTTCCAAAATGGGGTCATTTGGGGGGGTTTTGTGCTATTTGGCATTTTATGGCCTTCGAAACGGTGATAGGTAGTGAGGAGTGAAATCAAAAATTTGCACCCTTAGAAATCCTGAAGGCGGTGCTTGGGTTTCGGGGCCCCGTACGCGGCTAGGCTCCCAAAAAGTCCCACACATGTGGTAGCCCCATACTCAGGAGAAGCAGCAAAATGTATTTTGGGGTGCAATTCCACATATAACTATGGCATGTGTGAGCAATATATCATTTAGTGACAACTTTTTGAAGAAAAAAAAAATTTTTTTTATTTTTGTCTTTATTCAATCACTTGGGACTAAAAAAAAAAATATTCAATGGGCTCAACATGCCTCTCAGCAAATGCTTGGGGTGTCTACTTTCCAAAATGGGGTCATTTGGGGGGGTTTTGTACTTCTCTGCCATTTTAGCACCTCAAGAAATGAAATAGGCTGTCATAAATTAAAAGCGGTGCAAATTCCAGAAAATGTACTCTAGTTTGTAGACGCTAACTTTTGCGCAAACCAATAAATTTACGCTTATTGGCATTTTTTTACTAAAGACATGTGGCTGAATACATTTTGGCCCAAATGTTTGACTAAAATTGAGTTTATTAATTTTTTTTATAACAAAAAGTAGAAAATCTCTTTTTTTTTCAAAATTTTCGCTCTTTTTCCGTTTATATCGCAAAAAATCACAGAGGCAATCAAATACCATCAAAAGAAAGCTCTATTTGTGGGAAGAAAAGGACGCAAATTTCGTTTCGTTACAAAATTGCATGACCGCACAATTACCAGTTAAAGTAGTGCAGTGCGAAATTGAAAAAAGACCTCTGGTCCTTAAGCTGACAATTGGTCCGGGGCTGAAGTGGTTAAGGCGTTGGTTGGCGCTGTCAGCACACTTTCAAACCCGGCTTTTTCAATTCACTTTTGTGGAGCTGAGTGGAAAAATTGGGGGCCAAACCGACATTGCATCATATCAGATGCAGTCACTGTTTAAGTTAGGTGCTGGCTGTCTGAGTACAATATCTGACTGCAGAGATTCCTCCATGCACACTATTTAGCATCAAATGGGGACTTTTGTGGATTTTCTCATGCAGCTCCAGAGAAATCTAACCGTGTATGGCTAGCCTAAAGCCTCGTACACACGATCGGATTTTGGCCAACAAAACGGTGGACTTTTGTCCGAAGGGTGTTGGCCCAAACTTGTCTTGCATACAAATGGCAAGGAATTGTTGGCCAACAAATACGAACGTAGTGACGCACTACATTGTTTTTCAGCTCTTTAGCGCAACCCTTTGGGCTTCTTCTGCTAATTTCGTGTTAGTAGAAGTTTGGTGAGTGTTGATTCGCACTTTTCATTTCACACTTTTAATTTCACACATTTCATTTCGCGCTTTTCAGTTAGTTTCTGAACGGCCGTTCGTCAACCAGCCATGTTGTGGAATCGGAGGCGATAACATGTTGTTTATTATTGGCCTTGGAGTTATTGCTTTGACTTTATTATTAAACAAATGATTTGATTTGGTATATTGTCTATATTTGTGGATGCATAGAATGCACTTTTTAGTTAAGTTCTATTGGCAGATAGCATGTCTAATTTTATTTGTTTTCTTTTTTTAATGCACAATAAAAAAATTGTGTAAAATAATACTTGGCTTTGTGTTTTACTTCAGATGACAGTTTGGGATTTGGCAGTTAAATTTAAAAAAAATACAATATAAAATTGAAAAGGACACCAAAATAGTTGTAGCTTTGATCTTAAAACTACAGGATAATGGTGTTGTGGTAACTTGCCAAATAAAATAAAAAAAAAAGCAAAATAATATTATTCTTGATATCACTAGAAAAAACGCCTTTGAAAATTAGTTTGCAATAACTTCATCAGTATCAGCAGCAAAGCAGCTTCATTATTATTCCATTAAACAAGAAGAGAATTGTGCACTGCAATTGGAGATTTCATAATTTGCCACGTCACAAATGTTAATTCTCCATTACGAACGCTAGTTTACAAGACTGAGCGCTTTCGGCTCGTCCTTGCTTCCGAGCATGCATGTTTGTACTTTTGTCCGACAGACTTGTGTACACGCGCTCAGAAAATCCGACAACAGACATATAAAACCTGCGATCCAACATTTGTCCGTGGAAAAACCAAAAACAATTGTCCGATGGAGCATACACACGGTGTCATCACACATTTCCTGTCGGAAAATCCGATCGTGTGTACGAGGCTTTAGAGAGAATATCCTCTCACTTTTTAGAGCTCTCCTCTTACTTCCTGCTGTGTCTCTTAAACAGGAAGTACAGGTAAATCTTATCAAAGGGGCACAGACAAAAAAAAAAAAACGCCTGACAGGGGTTAAACATTCCCCACCCTATCCAAAACTCTATCAGAAATGTGGCTTTTCATACATGTTAACTTTTTATAAATCATAACGAAGCCAGCATAGCAAAAGGTATATGTTAGATTCATATGCTCCATGGTTTCTTCTACCACGTCTTCACGTTTTGACAAGGCAAGCAAAGGGTTTTTCCCCCCTTCCCTCACCACATGTGCGACTTATGTTTCTGTTTTTTTTTTTTTTTGCTAGCGACAATGTGGAGCCAGAGTCTTTCCGCTCAGCCGAAGTCATCTCTGAGCAGCTAACAACAACACAAACAGTGGCTGCCCCTCTCTCTGGCTCTCCCTCTCTCTGTACTGTGTTCCCCGCAGTGTGTGCGCCGGGCTCGAGCCTGGGATTTATAGCATGGAATCTGTGCCTCTCAAGGGCTAATTCATGCCTACCTACAATGGAACTACTGAGAGACAAAACTGCAGGCCCAGTGTTCAACTGCTTGTGTTTGAGGCCGTGATTTACTGCTCAGCACAATCGCTGCTTCTGCACACTCCATTAAATTCACAACACATACAGTTTTCCTCAATTAACTCCGTCATAAATCAAAACAAAATATGCCACTTCCCCCTCTTATAATCACTTCTTTTTTTTGTTTGTTTTTTTTTTTTTTCGCTTGCCATCCACGAGTTGCCAATATTATTAAAACGCATATTTTTCATAGCTTTTTTTTTTCCCGCTCTGCCTTTTGTTTACTTTTCATTTTTAGTGACTTTTGCGGCCCGAACGCAATTGCCAAGAGATGGATCAATTGCCAATAGATTAAGATTGATCACATGAAATTTGATCATCAACATGAATGGGTAATCGATTTTCAATCAATGTTAATCATATATCTATCAGCATTAATCAGTTTTGGTGAAAAATACAAGGTAAAGATGCTCAATCCCTCATAGTGGTCTGAGTGGTTTGCGTGCCCCTTTCCGGTCATTTATACAAATTGGCCATCAATCAAAACCTAACTAAAGGCCCCATTTAAAAGACTGGGGAAATATACAGACTCATCCAATCACCTGAATTTCAGCGCAAACATGACATTAACCAATAGGGCAAGAGGCAGCATTACCAAACCACATGAATATTATTTTAAAAAAAGAGCACTGTTCTTGCCTTGAACAAATACTGCTGCTCCTGAGCCCTCTCAGATGACTTAACTACTGTATATACTCGAGTATAGGCGAACGCAAATATAAGCCGAGGCACCTTTTTACCACAAAAAAATGGGAAAACGTATTGACTCGAGTAGCCTAGGGTGAGAAATGTGTATCTCCAGGGCCCCAAAGTCGGTTCGGAAAATGTCAAGCACTTTCCTGAAGCAGAGAATGACATTTTCTGAACCGACTGGGCCCCCGTATCTCGGGGCCACTTGGTGCTAGGAACCCTTTTGGATATATTGTAGTGCTAGTTCCACTGGGTTTGCACACCAAATTTGGAGTTTCTAGCCCCAAGGGGCCCCAAAGTCGGTTTGGAAAATGTCATTCTCTGCTGCAGAAAAGTGCTTGACTCGAGTATAAGCCGAGGGGGACGCTTTCAGCACAAAAAAATGTGCTGAAAAACTTGGCTTATACTCGAGTATATACAGTACTTCAGATCCGCGCTATAGCTGAATTACGTCTACAGTGCGGACCTGCTTTGCCGGGAGTACATCTATTGATATCCTCCTGTGCCAGAGCGGCCTGCGCGCCTCCTGCAGGGCGCGCGCGGCACGCTCTGTGATCAGGTGATCAGCGAGTCTATGAGACTCGCTGGATCACAGATCGGAGTAAGGGGTCATACCCAATGACAGCTGATCATGTGATGTAAACAGAGCCGGTAATCGACTATTTTTTCTCCTTGTGCTGACAGGGTGAGGAGAAAAAGCTGCTCACCGGTGGCCGTGAGAGGGACATCAGTCCCGATCACGGAGAGCTGCTGACAGCTCCTCAGTGCCCAACTGTGCCACCTAACAGTGCCACCTAACAGTAGATAAGAGTGCCGCCTACCAGTGCCCACCAGCGCCACCCATCAGTGACCACAGTGCCACCCATCAGTGCCCACAGTGCCACCTATCAGCGCCCACAATCAGTGCCTCATCAACATTGCTGCACATCAGTGTCACCTACCAGTGCCCAGTGTCAGTGCCCATCAGTGCCTATCAGTGCCACCTATCAGTGCTCATCAGTGCCATCTATCAGAGGTACCTATCAGTGCCACCCCTCAGTGCCACCCATCAGGGCCCATCAGTGCCATCTTATCAGTGGTCATCAGTGCCGCCTTACCTGTGCCTATCAGTGCCGCCTTAACTGTGCCTATCAGTGCCCATCAATGCAGCCTATCAGTGCCCACCAGTGCAGCCTATCAGTGCCCACTAGTGCCGCCTCATCAGCGCATATCAATGAAGGATAAAAATGACCTGTTTGCTAAATTTTATAATAAACTATGAAACATGATTTTTTTTTTTCAAACTTTTCTATTTTCTAATATTACAGCGTGCCAAACAGCAGTGGCTGTCAGCGGCGGCTGTCAGATGTGTAATCTCTGCAAATTAATGTCCAAGGCCGCCACTGTTTGCAGGTAACAGCTCATCTGAGTATTTACATGAATAGAGCCTCTGACCTCCCTGGACACAGACAGTATGGGGGTTGATTTACTAAAGACAAATGGACTGTGCATTTTTCAAAGTGCAGTTGCACTCTGCAAGAGCAGTTGCTCCAGAGCAGGGGTCTCAAACTGGCGGCCCTCCAGCTGTTGCAGAACTACAAGTCCCATCATGCCTCTGCCTATGGGAGTCATGCTTGTAACTTTCAGCCTTGCAATGCCTCATGGGAATTGTAGTTCTGTAACAGCTGGAGGGTCACCAGTTAGAGACCCCTGCTCCAGAGATTAGGTAATGAGCAGAAGCTCTGTTGACTTCCATCATCCAATCATGTGCAAGCAAAAATGCTGTTTTTTAATTTTTTTTATTTTCCTTGCACATGATTGGGTACTCTTTGCAAAGTGAAGCTTTATCTAATTTACTAAGCTCTGGAGCAACTGCAGTTTGCAAAGAGCACAGTCTATTTGCCTTTAGTAAAACAACCCTCATGTGTCCAACGACAGAGCTTCTGGCTGCACACAAACTGCCCCTAGCTTTTTGGTATGGGATTGTATGTGACCATAGCAGCCGCATCCAGAGACATTTAGCCTCCTCTGAATGCAGCAAACTATGTGCCCTTACCCGCCAATGTGAATGTAGCCCAGGACACTGTTCAGCTCTGAAAAGCAGCAGGAAGAGACTGCTTATGTAATCATCAAAAATGGCACCCCCTCCATATATACAGTATTTATATAATAAAGATGAGCAACAGGCAGCAACCTCCCCCAGCCTGGTCACTCCTCTCTCTCCTTCTATCAGCATGCTTATGTCACAGCAGCACAGAAAGCTTCTTGTGTGGCTTCCCTCTCTCCCAGTCTAAGCTCTTCTGTACAGTGGACTGCAACAAGCTAATACTAAATGAAGTTCAGGTACTTGGACTGTTTGCATCTAAAACTATACATTAGGATGCATTAATGTGTATCTTTTTTTATCTGCCTCAAGTTCAGTTATAACCTTGATCTATTTCACATATACATTGTGAAGCTAAATACAATAAAATCTATTGTTCCCCTTTAGCTCTATGAAGACAGAAAGTTACAGTCACAGCCCCTGATGGAGTTGTTAAACAAATTTCCAGCCTTCTGTAGCATCAATGCGCAAACTAATTGCCCTCAATTTACTGCTCATAAACTTGAGACCTACCTCCAACCTCGCTCTGCTCCTGGGGGACTGGTCTGTAAAACCGGAGAAATAAGTGGCAGGCCAGGAATCACATCATTAAATAAAATAGAAATAGCTATTAAATAAAAGCATTTGCTCCTTCCCCTGATTAAACATAATCCCATTTAGAACAGGTACAATAAACCCGAGGGCTCCCAATAATAATCCGTAATTAGCTCTGCATACTTTATTAAAAGATATCCCTTTATTAAAAAAAAAAAAAATACACAATGCCAAGGCCCTCAAGGTCATATAAACCAGTATTTATTATTTGTATTATGTTTTTCTTAAATAAAGCAGCATTTGATGGTTAGTCTTCATAAATGAATACACAAGAAGTCTTTTAACAGAAAATTATACTTCTTAGCCATATTTTGGATTAAAGCCAAACATTTTTTTAAGTTGTAGATAAAGTAGAGAATTGTTAAAACCCCTGATTTGTTGATGTCTGTGTTTCAGGGGGGCTTCACTTCCTGTCCTGGAGGCACAACAGGAAGTGAGAAGAAATCTCTCCAAAGTCAGGGGAAAGCCACTCTGAAGCTGGCTAGATATGGATGAACTGTCCGAAATATGCTCAGTGAGTGGCCTTCGGTGCCACTTCCCACCTGCCATCCCTTGATTGAAGAATCAGGCACTGTTTGGGAATTTTGACTGCAGGTAGGGTTGGCTGTCAGAATACAAAAGCAGTAGCAGGAGGTTTTTCCGTCTCCACTATGGTCGATTACTTTCAACATTTTACATGTGTATGGCTGGATTTGGCTAGTTGCCTATGAATCAAGTGCCTCCATTGGAGAATTTACACTCTATTCCCAACAATGTGTCAACTATGACATTTTGTATTTCCCATCACTTTCTGTCTTTTAGACAGTGGTCACCAGGACTAACACTGAAGACGAATCTCCACAGTGGGGGACGTAGGCTGCAATAAAAAGCTGACTGAGCTTCTAAACTATACTACAAGCAAAAAAAAAAAAAAGGTTTGAGCTTGGGATTCACCTTAAATCGTATGTCTAGGCATTGGCAAAATGCATCCCAAAAGCTTACTCTCCCTCTCTAGTCCCAGTATTATTATTTTTTTATTTCACTTTATTGCCGTAGAAAGTGTGATATGTGGAATAACCAAGAGCACCTGGCTTCATCTTTATGAGTTTCTAAATTTCAAGGCCAACACTACCCAAAACCACAATTATAGTTTTGGGTTGGTTTTAGTAGGTTGGTCACTTACCTGCTTCTTGAGGTTACTCTAATTGACAGATTTCGTAGCTTGTATATGTCCAAACCAGTGGAAGCAAGTATATGCTAAATAGGAGTGGCCACACTCAACACTTATGCCCCGTACACACGGTCGGAAATTCCGACCACAAAATCCGTCTGATTTTTTCCGACGGATTTTGTCCAACACTGGTGTTGCATACACACGGTCGGACAAAGTTGTCTGAAAATCCGATCATCCTGAACGTGGTGACGTTCGTTGAGTATGACGGGACTACGTAGAGGCTAGTAGCCAATAGCTTTGGTCTTGTAATGTGATCTGAGCATGCGTGGCACTTTGTCCGTCGGAATTCGCTACACACGATCGGAAAAAGTCCGATAGGACTTTGTTTTTGGGAAAATTCGAGAGCAGGATCTCAAACTTTTTCCGTCGGAAATACCGATGGAAAAAGTCCGATGGAGCCCACAAACGGTCGGAATTTCCGACAACATGGTCCGATAGGAGATTTTCCGTCGGAAAATCCGACCGTGTGTACGGGGCATTACACTTAATGTACTGTATATGATTATATGACATGAGGAACCTATCAAAAGTGATTTTTTTTTTGTTTTGTTTTTACAGAAAGGGTTAGTCATTTTCTGAAATTGCTCTTGGGCTATGTTATATTGCCAGTTTAGAAGTAAATTGTTCCTTTTTAACATTTTGGCGTTTACTGTTATCCTATACTTTTTCCTTATTAAGTAAGAAGTTCCATACACAAACATAATCCTGTTTATTAATGAGAAACACACTGCTATGACATATAACAGTTACAGTATTATATAGATTACATTAACTGGGTAAATCACTGTCTTAATAGGCAATGAGAAGGTTAAATTAAGCAGCCACTACCCCTTTCTCATTCCTTGCAAAGCGTAAAGCCATGTACTGACTAATCAGCAACAACTGAGGCGGCTGATACGTGCTCTGACTCCTGGAGAGTTTACGACAGCGATCTCTAATAGTATTGATCAGGACCTGCTACTGATTTAATCAGTTGCAGGTCTGTGGGGAACCTTAGCCTGGCTTAGCTGCATAAACAGGAGAGCTGTCAATCACTGATGCATCAGCTCTCCCCTGAGTTTTCTTGCTGCCTCAACTCTACACCTCACCGACCTCTTTACTGCTCCTATCAGTTCAGGCATTCTTCTCAAATGTCCGTCTCCAGCAAGAAAAGTCCCGACTATTGAAATAACAATTCCCCTTTTAGACCCAGATTGTGTCTGTTTATGGAGACACTTTGTTATGCCTCTTGGACCATCTAGAATGTGGAACATGGAAGTTATTTTTAAGATTCTGTCTACTATGGCATGACCTCTCAATGTTCCGGGCCCAAATTAGCCAAAAGACTTATTGCAAATAAACACAGGAGCCACAAGTTTTTTCCAAAGCTCTGTCGGGGATTGGCAGTTATATCAATACTTCACATAACAGCACACTTGGCTAAATACAAAGATGAGACCATGGCCTACAACTACTTATGTGAACTCAACTTGACCATGACACGTGACTGTCATCAAACACTGTGGCAACAAAAAGGCAGAAAGGATGCCAATTGAGAAGGACAAAAGAAACATGCTTATCCAGGCAATCAGCACTTAATATGTAGAGTAAATAGCACTTTCTTGAGCCTGCCACAATCCAATAAAAAAATTCCAACGTGAAGCTTAAATCAGGACAATGTTCTTTTCAGTTGGGGGAAAAAGTCAAAATTTCACATTTTTTCGCTTTCCAATTGGGATATTTTCCTTCACTTTCTGCCTCAGTGACACCAGGGTACAAAACGGAGGAGACAGTTGTCACTGGGAGAGTAAGGCATAAAACACTGTCAAAAGTTCTAACCTTTCCAAACTCTACTAAAAATGAGTCCCTGTTAGAAAAATTAACCATTATTGTTTGAGCTTATAGGAAGTGAGGGTAAATCTTTCTAAAAAGCACACAGGCAGCAAATAAGCTTGAAATCACATATAGGGAACATTAACACATTGCAACGTGTCATCGCGCAATATGACATGTTAAGGTGGCCCTTTTATTATGAATGGGCTGCCAACACACCACGACACATGAAAAGATGAGCACAACACTTTTTTTCCCCATAGGCAGCATAACTAAACCACAGTATATGTGTTGTTGTGCTCTGAGGGGGGCTTTGCTCTACTCTACAATGTGTTTTGGTTGCCATTCAGAATGAATTCTACCATAAACACATAAAGAGCAACTGGATTCAAAGAGGATGCTGGAGATCAGTGCCACTGGGATGTAACAACAGCTGAAAAAAATGAAAGCAAGTAATTTATTTAAAATATACCTATTGTTTATAATTCACTGTGCTTAAGAACCCCGAATGCCATCATGTTAGAGTTTATCTACTTTTAAGTGTTTTAGCTTACAGAACATGAAGGAGTCAAATTGTTATTGCTATCCATGCCCTCTTTGGGGAAAATTAAACCTCACTTCCTGTTTTCCAGTGAAAATGTTGTCACTGAGACAGAAACTAATGGCAAATCTCCCCAATTTAATGGTACAAAAACGTGTGTTTTGGATGAAGAAAGGTCATTAGGTAGTTGAATGATTTCCTATCACACAGCCATCACCTAATGTCTGTATGATCTATGATGCATACATACCAAGGATGTGAACCAAGGATGGACACACCTTTTGGGCAGATTGTACAGTTGCATAAGTGGGACTTAGGGGCCCATTTATAATAGATGTGGTTGAGATGTGTGCTGAGACCCCTCCTGATGTCACATTGATCGGGACACAGCTCATTTTTAATTATCTGCAAATCGTTACACAGTGAATTAGTGTTTTTACTTGGCCAGCAGTTGCATGGTGAAGGTGGGAGGGAAGCTCAATAACTTGTCTTGCTCAAGGGTCCTTTCCTAACTCTGTCCCCCACTGGGCAGAACTCTAGTTTAAAAGTTTTTCTAAATATGTAATGATGCACCTAAACTAACTTGAACACTGTGGTTGGTCTGATATATCTTGGTTTATTATATTAGTACTGGTGTACAGTATTTAAAGGAGTGAAAGATAGGTGTTCCTAAGTGAACAGAACAGATTGCTGCTAGAAGGAATGTGTTTAATGGCACTCTGAAGGGCTGTATACAAAATCTTTTCTTTAAATACTTCATATTCCGGGGCTTTGCCAAACCTCAAGGTACATTAACGTGGTTAGTGGCTGGCTTCTCTCTACACATAAGTTTTGTCTAACATGGATTCTGTGTGGTTAGGGTGGCTTTTTAGAGTCTCCTTACGATGACCCGAGTCTATGGGCAAAAACGAGACCATCTTCATAGCAGTCATACACAGCTTTGCCACCACATCACCACATAAACTGGATACTACCTTCCTAGAGTGTGTGCTTGTATATATATATATATATATATATATATATATATATATATATATATATATATGTGATTTTTTTTTTTTTTTATGCTGCCATTGGTTGATTAGGCAAACCAGTCATTTCATATTGGTAAAGTTCTCTACTTTTTGGTAGCTTGGTAATACAGGGTTTGGCTGATTCCCTAAAGGACAATATACTGTTACAACCTTCCTACCTGAACACCTGTCAGAACTCAGACTCTGGATTACCAAGCTACCAAATAGTAGAGAAATTCACCCATTTGATATAGTTGGTTTTCCTAATGAACCAATGCCAGGATAAAAAAAAATCCTGTTGTTGGTTGTTTAGGCAAACCAACTACTATATCATATGGGCAAAGTTCTCTACTGTTTGGTAGCTTGGTAATCCAGAGCCTGAGATTCGACAGGTGTTGGGCTGGGTTGATTCACTAAGGCCCCTTTCACACTGGGGCGGTTTTCAGGCGGTACAGCGCTAAAAATAGCGCCTGTATACCGCCTGAAAAAAACCGGCCCCATTCACTCCAGTGTGAAAGCCAGAGGGCTTTCACAATGGAGCGGTGCGCTAGCAGGACCGCAACAAAAGTCCTGCTAGCAGCATCTTTGGAGCGGTGAAGGAGCGGTGTGTTCACCGCTCCTATACCGCTCCTTCCCATTGAAATCAATGGGAAACCGCGGGGATACCGCCCGCAAACCGCCGCTGCAGCGGCGCTTTGCGGAGGTTTTTAACCCTTTTGCGGCCACTAGCGGGGGTTAAAACCACCCCGCTAGCGGCCGCATACCGCGGGTAAAACGATGGTAAAGCAGCGCTAAATATAGCGCTGCTTTACCGTCGCCGCCCCGCACCGCCCCAGTGTGAAGCCAATATACTGTTTACTTAGAAAAGTGAATGTTCACTCTGTTTAGTGAGGTGAAGCTTTACTTACTCTGGGAACCCACTCATACACAAAGGGAAGTAAAAACGTTTTTTCTTGCACATGATTGAATGATTGAATGATAGGAGTGATCACCACTTCACCGTAATTACTAAGCTCAGTGAACAGTCTCTACAGTGAACAGTCATGTTGACCTCTGAAACTAAGATGATGGCAATACCTTTAATTAGTTATTCGTATACTTTGTATAGTCATATGTATGTGGGCACCTCTCCAGTGACATACCAAGTCATTTTAAACAACTTTGTGGGAATGGTCTGGGGAATGTTCTTCGGTTTTTAGTAGAAGGGAAAGGGATTAATTTAACAACCGTGGCCCCATTTTCACTTTTTGATGAAGACGTTGTCCCTGGAGTAAGAAATGAAGGTAAATCTACTAGGACACAGACAACAATAAAAACCTGTTCTATGTCTTCCCTACTTCAAAACATTTAATTGGTTTGCAACTTAAGCCCCTTAACTCCGGTGCCTCCAAGGCCTTTAAGGGGTTTTTGATGCTGGGAGGCAGGGTGGAGTTTTTGATCATGTGACAACGTGATTGGCTGTCACAGTGGTCAGATGACCAGAAAGCAACCAATCGCAAGTAGAGATCAGGAGCTTTCCGTTTGCCGTCAGGGCACGCACTCTCGGCACAGCTTTCTTTACATACTGGTTAAGGCCCACCCACCAACAGGCCGCATATATGCTTACTGCTGGCATAAAAAGGTTAAAATAAACTGGATTAACACAGCACAGCAGCCAGAAAATGGTAGAGTCCATCTGATGCTTCTCACATGGGTATTGTGTGCTTCATGGAAGAGACTTTTTAGCATCCTTGAAAACAATAGATGCTTTGACACTGCTCCCTAATAACTTGAAGTTATGGACCTGAAGCACAAGGGCCATTACCAGTACACTGTTATCGGAGGGACAAAACTAAATACTCTCCCTGCAGAACTGGACATTAAGACAAATGTGAGCCAATAACAGTGTGTAGGAACAAATAAAATCACATTCCTCACTAGAAACAGAGTGAGCTCCACAGCTGAATCTGTCAGCATTGTTGTGAACATTTAATTACGAAGATTCGAAGCTGCTGATGAGTGGGGGCTGTCATGGCAAGAGCTGATTGGATGATTTGCCTGGGTTCATTAAAAAGGCAGAGAGTATAACCCTTAGCGCCTTCTCCAATAAAGAGATGGGCCATTGATTTGGTGCACATTTCAGCAGATAAAGAGGTCTCATCGCTCCTTGTCACTATGGAGACACAAATAGAGATACTGGCTTTGTAACATGGGCGTCAGCGGTGCATTAACCCTTATACCGCTGCTGGGTCACAGATTGACAGCTGGCAAGCACTGATGGGTGAATGCTAAGCTCCTATGGACATATTTTATTTCTCTAAAATAAAACTCCAGTATTGTTGAGGAAACAAATCTTTTGCAGGACAACTGCATACATTTCAGGGGTTTTATTAAACTTAATGGCAAATCTTTACCTGCCTCAGTTCTGCTTGCCCAAATCTTTCAAGATGAATATGAAGAGGAAGGGGGTCTTCTTTCACAATAAATACACAACCAGTTCTATTGTCGTAAATTTTTTGCTTAGAATGAAACTTCTAGTGAAGCTGTTGTCAATTCCATTTTCATGACAATCGGCTGTCCAGGGCTGTGCTGCCCATGTGGTCAATTGCCTCATAAGCGCATGGTGAGGGAAGCACTGAGTCTGGAGTGTCCACACCAGACACTCGGCCTTCAGTGCATGTTTAAACCCATTTATGTTCCCTTAGGCCACACTGCATCATCGGTTTGTCATGGTACTGGTGGCAGTGCACCATACAAATTAATGATGCCTGGTTTCCGATCCCCTATGTTCTAGCAACCAATGATGCTGGCTGCCACCAGTGTCCTAGCAGTTAATAATGCTGTGCGTAGCAAGACTCCAAGCAATCAATGATGGTGTGTGTTGCCATCATCCTTCCATCCAACCAAGGATGCAGTCCAAGGCAGTGACACCATCCACCAAGGATGCTGTCACTGCCTAGAAACCAGGGAGTGTTATGGCCCTGAGGCTGCCTGTAATTTGACCTCAAGCTCTATGCAGACCTATTTATTTTATATTAGTAATGGCAGCGATCAGCGACTTATAACGGGACTGCGATATTGCAGTAGACAATCTGCCACTTTTGCCACATTGTGGGGACCAGTGACACTAATACAGCGATCAATGCTAAAAATATGCACTATATTGTGACACTGGCTGGGAAGGGGTTAAACATCTAGTTTTAAATGTGTGCCTAGCCAGTGTTTATGTGTACACAGTGCTGTGTTTTTACTAAAGGATGTGCTGGATTTTATTCCCTGCTTTGCGGGGAAACAAAATCCAGCACATCCCTGCTGACAGGAAGGAGCTCTGCCTTGTTTGCATATGCAGAGCTCTGTCCTGTGTCTCTCCTCGATGATCAGTGGGTGCCCGCAGTCATTCATTGGCCAGCACCCGATGATCGGCTTCTGCTGTGACTAATCACAGCAGAAGCGGTGCGCTGACGGCGAGTGCACACGCCCCCTATACCGAAGTGCAGAATCACGTATATATATATATATATATATATATATATATACACATGATTCTGCACAGAATGGCCTCCCTGTAGCAGTAAATCTGCTATAGGGTGATTGTAAACTGGTTAACCTACCAGCATGTCTTGCAGATGTAAACCCCAACATGACATTCAGTTTCATAAAGAGCTGTATCATAAACAAATGCCATTTTTTTTCATAGAATACTTTTTACCTTTTTTCAATCCTTTTATGCAGCTCGGTGTTGCTAATGTCCTGCAGCCTCTTTGCAACCAGATCCTGTCTACATGCACTCCAGTGATGGTGACATTTTCAGGACAAGGGTCCTAAAAGGGACAACAGTGGGGCATGCCTGCTTAATGTGTGCTAAAATGGCCACTTCTCCATAGTTAGCCCATGTGACAAGGTGACAACGCGTGAACGCAAATGGTAGACAGGAACCCTATCATACATACCTCCCAAATTTTTGAGATGGGAATGAGGAACACCTATCAGAAAAAGTATGCAGGCATAGGACACACCCTTGCCACACCCCCTTAAAGGAGAATTGTACAAAAAAACAAGATTGGTTAAACCCACAAGTGCTTTTTTTACCACTACTATTCCTTTATATTGGCTTTTGGAATTTACAAATGCAGCAATTTAGAAATCAGATGAAAGGTTTAGCACTGGGAAACACTTTTTGATAGATAAAAAGTGCATTTTATATACATCTATATAGATCAGACCTAAATGAGGGACAAATGAGGAGGAATGAGGGACAGAGGGACAGCCCCTCGAAATCAGGGACAGTTGGGAGCTATGTATCATAGGAGATGCCTGAAGAAGGACCTTCACGGCAGGATCACCAGGTATTATTTTAATACAGATTTAAAATGACAATAACACATTAAAATGAAGCTTATGTGAGATTTTGGGGATTGGGTTACATACACTAAAAACCTTCATATTAATGGAAAACAAAGTTTCTCAATGAAACAATTCTGTCTTCAGTGATACAAACAGTCCCTGATATCTACACCAGTCAGATCCGCACCGGATTCCAACTGAGTCCTAGCCGCAGGAGAGAATTTTCGAAATTTGAAATGAATTTGTCCACTTCTTCTGGCCTGGTCTTCTAAATTACGAGCTCAGAGGGGGGCTCGGAGAGATGAAATACGAGAAACCTAAAAATTACACAGTCATATTATTCCATAGTGACCCGTGGCACAGGTCAGTTTTCGCTCGGAGCCTTTCGCCCAGTGCTGGGGATTGCTGTAAACGTTATTCGAGGCGCCAGGGCCTTTCCCCACTTGATTAAAACAAACAAACAAATTTAGAAGTGTAACCTTTAACCCCTTCCGTGCCAGCAGAGTACGTCCTTTGTTGCAAGGCCCCTTCCTCATTGAATGAGAGTCTGCATTTATGCATTCCTCAATCTCTCAGCACAGCGCCTTCATTTTTTTTTTTTTCTCTAATTCGCTTGTTTGTCTTCTGGTAAAGCCATTAATAGGAATAACTAAACCTGTCTGATTCGACAACAACTTTATGACTTCTAAGGAACAGCGACATACAGATGGGAATTTTAATCGTTTCTGAGCGTCCGTGTAATGTGTGATTACCACAAGAAAGAGTTTACAGTTCAACGTGGAGACTTCAACTTCAGATTGCTGACGCATATTTAGGAATGATAAGATGGATAAGACTGTAAAACCTGAAAAAGATGCCTCCTGTTAGAAGGAATAAAGCATTACTTATGTTTTATGGCTACAAATTGAGTCTAGATAATGGAGGCATTAGGTAAGTATTAGTAACGTTATCTTCATCGCAGAGCGTTCACTGCCAGGAAGCTCAACATATACCTAAATATCTTCAGAGGAGAAAGAAAGAAAGGGAAAAAAGGAAGGAAAACACGGATAAAGAGAAATAGTAGGGTAGATAGATAGAATGATAAATAGAATATGAGAGATAGATAGATAGATAGATAGATAGATAGATAGATAGATAGATAGATAGATATTGGGTAGATAGATACATACACACATACATACATACATAGATTAATAGATAAACAGATAGATAGAGAGATACATATGAGATAGATAGTCAGATACATAGATTGATAGATATACATTAAACAGATAGACAGACAGATAGATAGATAGATAGATAGAGATAGATAGATAGATAGATAGATAGATAGATAGATAGATAGATAGATAGACAAATAGATAGATAGATAGATAGATAGATAGATAGATATAGATAGATAGTAGATAGATAGATAGATAGATAGACATTTACATAGGTAGATAGATAGATAGATAGATAGATAGATAGATAGATAGATAGATAGATAGATAGATAGATAGATACAAACATACATACTAACATACATATATTGATAGATTAATAGATAAACAGATAGATAGAGTGATGGATACATACATACATATGAGATAGATAGTCAGATACATAGATTGATAGATATATATTGAACAAATAGATAGATAGATAGATAGATAGATAGATAGATAGATAGATAGATAGATTGATATATACATAGATTGATTGATTCTTAGATATATATTGGATAGATAGATGGATGATAGATAGATAGATAGATAGATAGATAGATAGATAGATAGATAGATACCTTTGAGATAGATAGACAGATAAATAGATTGATAGGTAGATATTGAACGAAAAGATAGATATATAGAGTTAAAGATAGATACACAGATTGATAGATTAATAGATAGATATATTGGATAGATAGATAGATACACAGTTGCATAAATAGAATGATAGATAGATAATGGATAGATAGACCGATAGATAGATACATACATACATACATACATACATAGATTGCTAAATAATATATATATATTGGATAGATAGATGGATGATAGATAGATAGATAGATAGATACTCATGAGATAGATAGACAGATACATAGATTGATAGATAGATATTGAACAGATAGATAGATGAATTGATAGATACATACATACATACATAGATAGATAGATTAATATTGGGTAGATAGATAGATAGATAGACATAGTTAAAGAAAAATACATACATAGATATGAGATAGCTAGACAGATACATAGATTGATAGATATTGAACGGATAGATAGATAGATAGATAGATATACATAGATACATAGATTGATAGATTCATAGCTATATAGTGGATAGATATTGGATAGATAGATAGATGAATGGATAGATAAATAGATGGATAGATAGATAGATAGATAGAGATAGATAGATACATACATACATACATACCGGTACATAGATTGATATAGTAATAGATATATATATTGGAGAGATAGATAGATACACAGTTGCATAAATAGAATGATAGATAGATAATGGATAGATAGATAAATAGAGTCATAGATTCATAGATATATATTGGATAGATAGATAGATGGATGGATAGATAGATTGATAAACAGATAGATACATACATACATAGATACACAGTTGCATAAATAGAATGATAGATAGATAATGGATAGATAGAGTGATAGATACATACATACATACATACATACATAGATTGCTAAAAAAAATGGATATACATTGGATAGATAGATAGATAGATAGATAGATTTAAAAAAAATAATTATATATATATATATATATATATATATATAAATATAGGAAGAAAGAGAGAAAAAAATGCAAGGTCACAGAGGAAATGTCGTAAGAGCCTTGTGACTTCTGTATGGGAGACCTTATATACTATACTGCTATAAGATTTCTTATTTTGTTAACTGAAGGCATACAGAATAGAGATAGATAGATAGATAGATAGATAGATAGATAGATAGATAGATAGATAGATAGATAGATAGATAGATAGATAGATAGAAAAAAGGGGAAATAATTGAGGATTATAACGGAAGCGTACACAAACATACTAGGTACTGTCTGTATCTGGGTAATAACGGATTTAAACCCCTCAGAACCATCTGATTATCTTTATTTCCAGTTAACCCTTTGAAGCAACAATCAAACCCTCACTAATTACAAGCATTAAGAAACTAAACAGTGGAATCTTCTGAAAGACTTTGTAACAAAAAAAAAAAAAAAGAAGCAGTTTATACAATTACTTTGTGTAGCTGCGCTCTGTAAAGAGCAAAAACATTTCTGGAGTAATGAAAAGGGTCTCAGAAAATTAAATTAACAAGGGGGAGCAGACTGATATGAAACTAAATTAGCATCAAATGCAAATTACAGGGTACTTAATGGTAGAACAGGTGCAGAGAAGGACCCTAAATGAGATGAATGAATAAAACATCCTTTTGCACAAATGTGGAAGCTGACACAAAGTCAATGATATGAATAATGCAGCAGCCTTCACGCGGCTGCTGGGGTCAGCTTTCCTTGACCTTTGAAACAGGAAGTAGAATTCGGTCCAAATTTCACTGACTGGCAACATGATTGTCATTTGCCAGAAAACTTGCAAATAAAAAAATAAAAAAAAATACAAAACCTTCAATGGGGAGTTTTTAAAGGGCAGCCTCATATGTTTACGCTGAGCTGTCAGATTAGGATATTATACAGCCTGGGTAAAGGACACTTCCTTAATTTTTCACATACTCTATGCATTCAGAAAACAGCTTCTAACAAATGCTAGAAAAATCTGTGTGCAAATGAGGCTGGGAACCGATAGCTGATCTTTGTTGTGAGGTTTGAATAAACTGCAATGTTTGATGATATGCTTTTTAAATGAAGCATAGATGGATTGTAATGTTTAAATAAAGTTGCATGCTTATGCGTATTTATCTTTCTATTGCTCGTTTTGTAATCATTTATATACATTTTTATAGGTGTGACCTGTAGGTGTCACTGCTGCGGCCAATCAAAACATTAGACAGTGACTAAGAAGGAAAAAAAAACTGGAATAATTATAAATATATTAATGGATTATTATTATTGTTTCATATAATATTACTTGAATAAAATAAACAACGTTCTTCTTAAACAGTGATGTGCAGCCCAACTAAACCTTTTTTTCAAATCTTGTAATTACAGTTTACATTCATTTTACACTAGAAAAATAACAAATAATATAGTTTAATAAAATAATACATTTTGCCAATAGTCTGACAATAAATATAATGCTCCAAAATAATTACTACGGAGCTGTGAAATTTATAAAAAGCTTGCAGAATATTTGTATTCATTACCTTATATTTGTGTTATATATTTTTTACAATTTCAATAGTTTTGTTGATTGATCAATTACTTTAGTGGGTTATTTTTTATACTTGCTGATATTTGTATTAAAAATATCATATTACTAAAAGAAATGATTTTCATCTTTAAACCTTTTTTGCCTCTAAATTATTTGGTTTAGAGGTAAAGTAAATGCAGT
Source organism: Lithobates sylvaticus (assembly GCA_028564925.1). Classification (NCBI taxonomy): domain Eukaryota; kingdom Metazoa; phylum Chordata; class Amphibia; order Anura; family Ranidae; genus Lithobates; species Lithobates sylvaticus. The sequence goes on along the minus strand of CM053029.1, from coordinate 186,584,960 downwards.
TTTATAGTCTGAAATGTTTCCTTTTCCTTTTGGTGTTTTGATTATTTTTTTTTCAATTAAAGTGTTACTGTTATTGATTGAATGATTAATTAAAAAAAGTGCATGATCAAAAATGGATTTAGGATAAATTATTTTCTCTTAGATTGACCAAATTCATATAATATGAGGTCAAACTTAAAGTGGAGTTCCACCCTAAAAAACAAAAAATTATTATTGTGCTTAAAAAAAAAAAAAAAGAAACTTTTGGAGAATTTTTTTTTTTTTACTCGCCTCTAAATGCCTGTTGCAGTCCCTCGTAGTCTGCCTCCTTCAGCGCCTGGGCTCCTGCCATCACTTCCCTCGGCGCAGGAAGGGAGATCGCCTCGCCCCCCTCCCTCTTGTCAGTCATCTGGGACACGTGACCGGTCGCAGATGATTGCGCGGCCAGTGGCGGCGTGCGGCGCGGCCAGTGACGGTGTGAGGGGCTTTGATCCCCCTCATCGCTGGACCCTGGGACAGGTAAGTGTCCGATTATTAAAAGCTGACTTTTAAATTTTTTTTTTAAAGTGGGAACTGATTGTAAAGGTTCTTTTTTTTTAAAAATAACAAACATATTATACTTACCCTATGTGCAGCTCGTTTTGCATAGAGTGGTCCCGAACCTCGTCTTCTGGGGACCCCCGACAGCTCTCGCGGCTCCTCCCCACATCAGATAACCCCCTAGGAGAAGTGCTCTCCCGAGGGGGTTACCTTGCGGGCGCGCTCCCGAGTCCAGCATTCGGCGTCCATAGATGCCGAATGTATGACTCGGCCCCCCCACCAGCGCCCACGTCATTGGATTTGCTGCTATCAATCTATCCAATCAAGAGCCGAGAACCCCCGGGCAGAGAGACAGCGCGTCCCCGCCAGGTCAAGTTTCAGGACTCAGGTAAGTAAAAGGGGGGTGGGGCTGGGGGGCCGGTCACTGCCAGGTGTTTTTTCACCTTAATGCATAGGATGCATTAAGGTGAAAAAACACAAAGGTTTACAACCCCTTTACATTTGTATGCAACCAGGCAGGACCTTGCACTTTATAGTTGAAGGTAAATCTAAAGAAAAATTAATAAGAAAATTATATAATGTATGGCCAGCCTAAATTATGTTTTCTTACATTTACAATTGCCTATCTATCTATCTATCTATCTATCTATCTATCTATTTTTTATTATCCATCCATTGATGTATCATCATCATCATAATCATCCCTCCTAACTACTAAAAAATGTGGTATATTCTTTAAAAAAGCATGAATACCTATGTATGTATGTGTGTATGAAATAATTAAAGTCCTTAGGGCTTATCACATAACCATATGAATGCGCAGACAAGCTTTTGCATCAGCTAAAATAAAATAAAAAATTTTATGCAAAAACCTGTAAAGACAACAAACTTTTTCTTTCCTCCAGAGACCGCACATAAAAGTTTAAGGTTTCTCATTTACTTCACTATTTCATGAGCATTATGCAAATTCTTAAGCAGAGTGAATGCAGAAGATGGTCCCTGGTAATCGCACACAGCAATCTCCCCCCAGGCTCTCCGTCTAAACAAGCAGTGTCACTCTTACCGATATCATTTACTAGGAACTGAGCATTCCCCGTGTAATAATCATACAGAAGAGTGTGTATTATTATTTTTCTTACTAGCATAGAGGAGGTTAATGAATTCAGTCGGAAAGGTCTTCTTGTGGGTTAAATTAGGTAATGGGAAATTGACAAGGGACCTCTTGAGAGGCAATTATATCAAGGTGACCAGACCTCCCCTTTAATGCCATATTCCAGTGAGAATTTCATCGCGCCATAATACATATAGGAGTCTGTGGGGTTCCTAGTTTGTGTTTATGTGTACATTACAGAGGGCTGCCTGTAATCTTCAAGATAACTCCACTTTTTTTTTCACTATTAAATTTTTATTATTTTTGACTAAATACATTCCAATATAAATGAATACAATTAATTGGTATTTCTTATCATATTTCATAAAACAGATAATAACAAAAACTGGGGAATGAATAACAAGAATTAATAATTAGGGTACAATAACTGGAGTTTGATATCCCGCTACCGCCCACCCCAAGTGGGATCATACTGTAGGCGGGAGCTGGTTACCAAATATTTACATTTTTAGGAATGAAAAAAAGAAGAAGAGGAGTCTATAAGAAATTCAATATCTTAGTGTCTCATATATCGCTTTTCTTTAAGTAATTGGAGGCTCTCGGGTTGTTTATCCAAACTTGCCATTTTTTTTTTTTTTAAGATAGTGATAGAGAAATTTTTGAATGCTAACATTAATTCGTATTGGGCATGAGTGTTTCGTTTTATAATGACAAGCTAGGAGCTTCTGTGGATTTCCACCTATTGGCAATGGAAGATAACTCCACTTTTGATAAAAACTGTACATGTATAAAACAGGCTCTGGAAGTCTATTTTATAAATATTACCATTTTGCAAAAATACATTGTTTGCATGTGGAAGGTCCATAAGGCAGCTTCTTTTTACAATTTCTGACATAAAAGGGGCCTGACTACAGCAGTAGGACCCTTAGCCCCTCCCCCTTACATACTCCCCCCCCCGACTGTTTTTGCTTGCTCACTACATATCCTTCTTTCCAGTCTTTTAGAATCAAACTGAGCAGCTCGAATCTATACCTCTCAACAGTCTAGAGTTTAGTGGAACTGTTAGTCCCAATTATTTTTTAATTAGCATAGTTTAGCTCTGACAGTACCATCCTGATAGAAATGAGTAAAAGACATTTAAACCAAAGAAGGTCACATTGGTGTCAGCGCCGTTTTAACATGTGCCATTTTTTAAAAACATTTTTAAGATCAAGTTTATGCAAATCAGATAAAGACCTTTACTTTTAACATACTGTATTTATGTATATTGGATATGACATTATGAACTATAAAATGGCAGTGTGCAGAAATTGCTATAAATACATTAGTTAATAGTTACAATTAATCAATGATTTAAAAAAATAAAGGAGGCATATTATTCTAATAACATCTAAACCTTTTCTACATATTTAGTGTACCAATTGAATAAAAGAAACTATATGTTAATAAAAAAAATGTACGCCAAGTACATGTACGCCAAGGTCCTGTTACAAATAAGTTCATGTAACTAAATGACATTTAGGGGTTGTTTTTTACTAAAGGCAAATAGACGGTGCACTTTGCAAAGTAGTGCAGTTGCTCTCTGCGAGTGTAGTTGCTCCAGATCTTTGTAAATGAACAGAAGCTCTGCTGACTTCCATCATCCAATCATGTGCAAGCATGATTCTTTTTATTTTCCTTGCACGTGATTGGGTATTCTTTGCAAAGTGAAGCTTTACCTAATTTACTAAGCTCTGGAGCAACTGCCCTTGCAGAGTGCAACTGCACTTTGCAAAGTGCATAGTCTATTTGTCTTTAATAAAACAACCCCATCGTTTCCTAAAGCACTGAGTAACATGAAACAATTGCCTTTTTTTTTCTAATAATAAAGGTGTTTTCACCTTTTGTTCATCGTTTGTCACATCGCAGTGTTGCTAATTTCCTGTGGCCTCTTTGCATCCACTTTCTGTCTATATGCACTCTAGTGAGAAGAAAGAAATGTCTGCACATCCAGAACTTCCGATTGCCTTTTATTTTTGGTTCACAAAGATAACACCAACTACACCAAACTGTCACGTAGACGCGTTTTACACATATATCTTGTGCTTAATCAATGTATTCTTGTGCTTAATCAATGATTAAGCACAAGATGTATGTGTGAAACGTGTCTACGTGACCACAGTTTGGTGTCTTTGGTGTTATCTTTGTGAAACAAAATAAAAGGCAATCGGAAGTTCTGGATGTGCAGCCATTTTTTTCTTCTTTACCGTGGAGGCGGGCCGGGGCTAGCACTCTGCAAGATACTCCAATCAGTCTTATCTTTATACACCTGGAGCAGCAGTTCTTTTTCTTGTATGCACTCAGTGATGGCTGTGTGGCAATTCTCTACAACAGTATATCATGTCTGCATAATGTGTTTTGGAAATGGCCACTTTAATGCCTTGTACACACAATGAGATGATCGGACTAATGATCGTCCTATTTTTTTGCATGCTAATCTCATATCGAAAATGAAGAGGTTACTAAAGTTACGAAAGTTCTCGCACGACAGAATGAAAAATTGGGAAGTGATGTAATGAATTTTGTTGTATTTTTGAACGAAAACTGCACTGATTAAACGAAAATCGTACGTTCTGGTATCGTACGAGAACATTTTTCATGCTGGTCCCATCGGATAATATCAGATAAATGGTCGTGATTGACTCTCTGTGTACTAACGATCAGAATATCGTACAATCGCTTCTAAAGCAGTATTTTTCATACGATTTTGATCTGATTGGGTGTACGGGCCATAAGTGTCCACTAGAAGCCCATGCACCAGAGGGACAAAACTGGAGAACGATTGGGAGACAGGGATAGCGCGTTGTCACCCTATAACAGGAAATGTCTTAACAAAGATCATCATGGCAGGAATACCAGGTATCATTTTAATAAAAGTTGCAGATTCAAAAACATTGCAAATGGCTTTTTAAATCACATTACCAAGTTAAAGCTTATAAGAGATTTTAGTGATTGAGTTTGCGTCTACTTTAAACCTTGTGTTCAAATCTCCACTTTAAGTTTTAACACCAAGCATGGCATGTAAAAGTTAAGGGCCTCACAAAACAGGAAATCCCCTGTAAATGTTAAACACTAGCACTAAAGATAATGCGGGCTCAGAAATGAAATACCTTTTTTATGTCCTTTGTTGATGAAAAAACATGTCTAAAATAGTTTTAAATAATGATTGGTTAGCACTTCCACCCAGCAGCACTACGGTCGTCTTTTTGCATCCCAACCATGACACTACCTGCCTGGAGTTTGCATGTTCTCCCTGTGCCTGCGTGGGTTTCCTCCGGGAATTCTGGCTTCCTCCCACACTCCAAAGACATGCTAGTAGGTTAATTGGTTGTTGTCTAAATTGGGCCTTGTATGGGTATGAATGTGAGTTATGGACCTTCAATTGTAATATTTATATATATTTATATGTAAAGTGCTGCATAAATTGACGGAGCAATATAAGTACCTGTAATAAAATTAAATGATGTTTGCTCTCAATTGTACTATATACACCCTGGAGGTAAAACTCTTCCTATTGGTCAACAACACGTCATGCATTTTACCCTACCAATTTGGGCATCCCTGGATTTTGAATGAATTAAGAATTGACTTGATTTATGAATCAATTAAATGGTTGGCTAAAGCTAAGCCAATTAAGAAACCAATCAAGAAGTGGACCTTCACTCGTACAAACCCCCCTAGACTAGAATGATGTCTCCTCTGCTCCTGAAGCTTCTTGGGATATGCCCATCACATATCCCAGGAGGCGCCAGCTTTAAAGTGGTTGCAAACCCTTAGGCCCCTTTCACATGGGCACCTCTTTTAAACCCCGCTGAACAGGTCAATGTCTGCCTCGCTATGCTGACACAGCCCACTCTCCTCTATGGGGCAATCGGATGGAAAAAGACTGTCTGTCTGTTTCCATCTGATGCCATCTGATCTGCTAGATGGATATGGGGGTAGGTTCCCCCCCCCATCTGTTTTTAGCGGACAGGATAGGATGGCGGCGGGTGTCAGCGGACATGTGTCCGCTGACATTCACTGCTCCATAGAAGAGACTGGAGGTTCCTGAAAAACTGATCGGATCGCCCCTGTGTGAAAGGGGCCTTACATATACCCAGTGAAGTGACTGGCCTCAGGTGATACACCGGGATTAAACATATCCTCCTATATAAGCTGTCCCTGTTTATTTGTAACCCTCTCCTCTCTACATCCAGTCAAACTCCAGAATTTATGAATCTTGTCTGAGCTGTCAGAAAAATAGGGAGCTGAAGAGCTTAGTGAAGAGAGCTCTGAGAGCTGATTGGAGGGAGGCCCCCCTTCACACAGCACACAAGAACTGAGCTGAAGCTGTCAATCAGCTGGAGATCCCTCCTCATCACCTTTTTCTATTGGTGTCAGGAAAAATTTTCACAAGTGACTAATGCAGATAGCAGAGGAATGAGGCAGCAGACAGAAATCACACTTAGTGCTCTTAATTGAGACAAGTACACACTATAGAGTGATATACCTTGTTCATATTTCATGTCTCAGGTTTACAACCACTTTAACACAGGGGCTCGAGGAGGTTGAACCTGTCAGTACATCATCAGGGGGCCAGATGCCTGAAACAGAAAGGAAGATGGTGGGACAGAACCTAATGTGCAACAATGGATCGGCCAATCACAGCAACTCTGGAGAAGGTTAACTGGACGTGTGAGTATGTGAGTATGTTTGTAGAGCACAGCCTAGTGGGCAAGGTGAGAGGGGAAAAATTTATAGGGGAAGTTAAGTTCCTTGTTAAGACTTTGGTAATCATAATGAGAAAGGGAAATGTTTAAATGTTTTGTTTGCACTAAAAAAAATACCTGCCTAAGTATAGATTTCAAAAACCCATTATTCATGCTGGCAATATAGTGCATCATTTTTGCTAATAATGTTGAGCTCTGCTAGTGGTAATTAGGGTTAATCAATCTCAGACAATGAGCATTTGCAGTGATGGATGTCTATAGACCACAAAATCTATATAAATACAGTAAATGTTTGTTTCTTCCTTTTTTTTTCCCCCCAAAAAAAAGAACTCTGCTACTTTCTGCTCTAGCTTTACTGCCTCCTGTGTCAGATCCCTGTTTTTGTTTCCTGTTGAAAAGGAGTAACACAAAAAGAAGCTGAATAGAGGGAACAGGAACTGCTTTGAGAAAGTGTACCACTCGGAGTCGCTCGGATGCACTCGAAAACACTCAGAGAGGCTCAGAAACACTTGGGAACTGAGTGTTTCCGAGTGGCTCCGAGTGCATCCAAGCGGATCCGAGTGTCACCAGCGCCCCCACATCTCTGGCCAAATGCAGTACTGCATATCGCAGAGGCTTGAATCCTGTTGGTGTCAGTGGAAGGAATAGTGTCCCATTATTGGTACCAGTGGGAGGAATAGTGCCCCATTCTTTGTGTCATTGGCAAGAGTTATGCCTCATTGTTGCTGTCAGTGGGAGAAAAAGTGCTCCATTGTTGGTGTCTGTGGGAGGAATTAGGCCCCACTGTTGGGTGTGAGTGGAAGGAATAGTGCCTTATCATTGATGTAAGTGAGAGAGACAGTGCCTTGTATCAGTGGAAAGAACAGTGCCTCACGAGTCGGATAAAGGCAAGGGAAGAGCCACATAGGTGGAGATGTCTATTGTCAATGGACAATTGTATATCCAAAATGTGGCAATGTGTTTGTAATCTCCATCCAATGGTCATCAAATGTACCAAAACTATGCAATTTGAACCCCCTGCAATTAATACAGTTTGTATCCAGTAAAGCAGGACCTCATACTATACAACTGTTGGTAGGTCTAGGTGGTTGCACTATCAAATTGCAATGCAAATGCTCAGCTTTATTAGCACTTAAAAAGCTACAAACTACAGATCCGACAAACAACTACTACGTAAAGACTGCTCTCCAAGGATGATTTCTCCTAACTTGTTGCATTTGGTATCTGAGTGGCAAAAGGGCTTAATACACGCTGAGATGGATAAAAAGAGACCGGTTAGCAAAGTGGAAGAACTCTTTGACCGACAGAGCACTTCTATCTAGGATCTAGGTACATATTTACCCAAATCAGCCCAGTCCATGATCCATTTATTGTCTAGCAATGCTCACATTTCCCAAGTACAGCCAGTAGCACACTGTGCTCTCAGCCTTCTCAATGATTGTAACATGAATACAATTAGCTCTATCTGGAATGACCAGGAGTCTTGGAACATCTGATCTCAGTTAGGAAAGTTGCCGAAGCTGTAAATACTTCTCTTTACCTGCCATCATTAGATCGGGTTGCCCACCAACAAAATGCTGAAAGCCCACAGAGCAGAACAAAGGTCTCTTTGTACACTATGAAGTTCTCTACAATTTGAAGGTATGCTGCATTCCTGTAGAGGCATCAGGACAGTGAGAAGTCCTGACACTGGCCCACACACAGACAGGAAAGCAGATCTGACAGAGAAACATTGTATCTCCATTCACTCTAAAGGCCTTCAGCACCGTCACGTACACCTAGAGAGGTAATGCAAGCTATGTGTGGGGCTGTGTGATAGGGCTACCGCAAGACACCACATTGCCAAGGGATTGTGGTGCAATGTGAAGCTTTGTCACTTCCATAAATAAATCACATTATAAAAGGACATTAATGAAGGTGTTTGTGGTGTGCCAGCCGGGCGAATTGAGAAAGAGAAGCCCAAGTGATCGAGATTGGTCTTACACAGTCCTGTTGTCAGCTACTTCTTTTACAACTCAGCAGAAATAAACCAATCCCAGCAGGACTTCTTTACACCTGGGTTGCTAATTTGGGCATACCGCAAAAATCAGCCACGTGGAACTAGACTAAAACAAGATCATTTTTAGGTCTATTAAAATCCATTTGGAACTCTGCATATATTTATTAAATATTCTGCAACTGTTAATGGACTTAATGAACAATTTATGTTTTTTTCTCCGGTAACATTGTAAAAAAAAAAGGAAAAATTTAAATTTTTGCCATGTTAGTTTAAACATTTCACACAATGCCAACTTCCTGGAAGTAGCAAGGGCCGTGTAAACTTTTAAATTTATAAGGATTGGGCTAGGAAAAATGTCACTAAAATTAAAGTATGTCGATACCTGATCATTATAATCTCATATAAGCTTTAAAATAATTGTAAAGTAAATTTTTTTCAATAAAAATAACAAACATGTTATACACACCTGCTCAGTTGCAGTGAATTTGCACAGAACAGCCCGGATTCTCCTCTTCTCGGGTCCCTCTTCTCTGCTCCTGGCCCCTCCCTCCTGTTTAGTGTCCCCACAGCAAACAGCTTGCTATGGGGCACCTGAGCCGAGACACAGATACCTGTGTCCATTCAGACACTGAGCTGCAGTTTGACCCTGCCCCCTCTCTCTCCTGATTGGATGACTGACTTTGATTGACAGAAGCGGGAGCCAATGCGCCGCTGCTGTGTCTCAGCCAATCAGGACGAAGAGTCTCGGAAGGCCGAGACACTCGTGGACATCGCTGGACAGAGATGGGGCTCAGGTAAGTATTAGGGGGTGCTGGGGCCTCTGCTGCACACAGAAGGCTTTTTATCTTAATGCATAGAATGCATTAAGATAAAAAAAAAACCTTCTGACTTTACAACTCTTTTAAGAATGTTAATGTCAGTTTAAAAGTTGTTTTCAATCTTTTTAAATCTGCAGCTTTCAAGATTACCTGCCATGAAGGTCCTTGCTCACGTACTTTCTGTTACATGGTGACAACTGTATCTGAATTGTGCTCTTGCATTGTCACCCCATCACATGCCTCTTTGTTAAAGACTACAAGCCGATACACATTGCACAGGCATAGTCCACCATTGTCACTATCAGGAGGTCAGTCCAGAGCAATGACATGCAGCAAACACTGGAGCAAGTGAACATAGACAGGAGAAGATCAGGAGCACTGAGATAAAACTTAGAATGAGAAGAAGATGAAAACTGTACATTATGAAAAAAAAATGGCGATCGTCTATAATTCACAGTGATTTATCAAACTAGATGTCATCCAGTTGAGTTTTTGGCTCTACTTTAACATCTTAAAGACTGAACTGCACAACAGAAGGTTATTGTATGAGCTACAAAGGGGCCCTGAGTTTAAAATAAGCACCGGGGCCCTTTGGCTTTTAGTTATACCTCTCTGAGAAAAACATCAAGGCTTGCTCAATGCAGGAGATATCCAAGGCCTTTTCTCTATGAGTTTATTGTCTGACAGGGCTTCTAGCTAGCAGGGCCAAGCCTTCTCCTGCGGAGGTGTGTGACCCAGAATACAGGGATCTGCTTCTCACATCTTATTGTAAAAATTTGGCCTGTGTTATATGACAGCTATGAGAAGACAGCTGCTTCTCATTTTAAAAATGACCGTTTTCTCCATACCCGCAAGTGCAAAAGAAAATAATCTAGCTTCTCCCAGAGTAGATGCTTTTTTTCACAGGGATTTGTGGCATGGAGAAGATAATTGAATTCATTCCTCCATATTCTGGGGCTACACAGAGAGAACAGAAAACAAATAAATATGTCCCCCCGTCGATAGGGCTTAAATAACAAATAACAAGCGGGGCCGAAGAATCGGAGGGAAATTGTGAGGTGCTTTTCTTGCAGACGGGATTCTAGAACATAAACAGCCTAGGTATACGAGAATAATATGTTAACCCCCTAATGTCTGGAGGTCCCGTGCTGCACTGGCCTGACAACAAGTAGAGAATTAGGTTGGACGTAGCGCCGCACAGTTGGATGTACTGGGTAGACTCTATCAAAGAGCGATTCATCTGAAATAGAGCTCAAGTCATATTATCCTTTTTCTGTTGTACAATCCACTTTAGTAAAAACCCTCTGTATTGATCGATTACACACTGTGCACTTAGGTTGCCCATAAAGATATAATATGAAACACACTCAATATACCATTACTGTTCTCAAGAGATCTCTGTTCTCAAGAGATGTTTAAGATGATATCATTGGCATAAAGTAGTGATGTCATCAAGCATGTAAATTAAGTTGCTTTTTGAATCCCTTTTAAAAATTCTTAAACTGTATGTGAACCCCAACAATGAACTTTTCATACTTGCTACCTTTAGATCTGTTAAACCTATCACTGAAAGTGGTTTGTTATATATTTTCAATTGATTCAAAAATACATGTTGATCGTGCCAGAAATTCAGAGTTGTCCTGTGTACTCTGCACACTTCCTGTTATCTGGAGAAGAATAATTAGCCCTCCAAGTTATAATTTTGGGACTACAGAATGATCAGCCTTTATGTTGTGGAGCTAGGAGAGTGGGTAGGTATGAGTAGTTTGGAAAACAGAAAACTGAGCAGGACTCACCACACTCAATCTACAAAAATGCTATACGTTTTCACAACAGGACTTAGAAGCTGAGTGCATTTCTGGCAGATCAACAGGAATTTTTCTGTAAGTGTAGGGTACTTAACCTCTTCACACTGCTCGTATGCATATATGTGGCCTCTCTGCGGGTGGGCCTTAACGCAGAGAGGCCACATATATGTGTACTAAAATGTAAACAATGCTGTGCCGAGAGTTTGCACACTGCACGCTCCTGGCACAGTTACCAGCTAGTAACAGAAAGCTCCCGATCGCAAATTGCAATCAGGAGCTTTCCGATCATGTGACCACTGTGACAGCCAATGACAGCCTTCACATGACCGAAATGCCCGCCTCCCAGCATCTGAAACCTCTTAAATGGTCGGGAGGTGTCAGCGCTAAGAGGTTATAGTAATAAAACATGGGAAAATATGCATGTATTGCTAGATGTACTACATAAGTATTTTTCCCTGACATACACTTCATCATCAATTTTATTTCAACTTGTGTATTCACATGTCTTTAAACTGAGTTGCCAGACACAAGCTGAAAGCTGAAATTAAGCTTAAGCTGGGGTGTTTGCTTTAGTAAGATGGTGGGAAGCTGGAAGTGGTGGGAAGTTTGGCAATGCTTTGGCAGTTGATTTAGCAATGCAGGCGGTAGAACAGAGTCTGCAGAACTGCATTGTTCAGGAGCAAAGGTCTCTTATCCAGTGCTTGGAAAGAGCTACAGTGATACACATTCATATCATAAACAGCTTTCAAAAAATGGAATAATATGCAGAGTCTCACAAGGTCTTGCCAAACAGGGAATGAAATCTAGCACCATGAAGCCTTCTGGTCCTGTGAGAAGCTCCATCACATCTGCTTGGTGGTATTACCAATTACTTGTTTTCAATAGAACAGAATCATACTGTGATTAGGTCTATGTATATGACACAACTGTTAAGCCCCATACACACGGTCGGACTTTTTCATGGATTCTGTCCGATCGGACAATGTTGTTGAAAAATCAGACCGTGTGTATGCACCATCGGACAGTGTACGTCGGATTGTCCGACGGACAAAGTCTTATCTCCTGCTGGAAAGATTTGCCGACAACACGGTCCGATCACACCAAATCCGATCGTGTGTACGGTTGTCCGACCGGACAAAGTGCTACGCATGCTCAGATCACATTACAAGACCAAAGCTATTGGCTACTAGCCTCTATGTAGTCCCGTCATAGGCAACAAACGTCACCACGTTCAGAATGATCGGATTTTCCGACAACTTTGTCCGACCGTGTGTACGCAAAACCAACATCGGACAAAGTATGACGGACATGGTCCGACGGACCTGGTCCGCGGATTGTCCGACCGTGTGTATGGGGCTTTAGAGTGTCCAGGCTGAAAACTGACAGAGGAGCTCTTGTTGCTCCCCCTTTGAGAAGACTGAGCTATTTAGTTTCAGCACCATGGAGTTCCAAGGAGATCTTCTCCAATGCTCCAACGTCTATTGACATGAGGTAAATATTTAATAAAGTCAAAAGAGCTTGACCAAATTTTGTCCAGCCACAGCCAGAGGTAACTTGGACTTGTATCTCAACAAGAGGTCTAACTGTACATTTAGCCTGCACCCACAGTCCACCGCCCCTATTTTGGAAGAATATATTTATTTGGACATTTTGACCATGTGTAATTGTAAGCAGATATAAGACACTACCATTTCATCCAGTAAGGGATTTAACTGAAAAAAAGCTAATTTCAATAGTCTGCCTTTGTGTTTGTCTCCTGGGAGGAAGAGACAGCACTGTAAGCCAATCAGGCTTTATTGCATTCGCCAGTACTTTGAACCAAACAAGTGGAACCTGCTGACTGGGGAGGACAGAAATGACCTCCTCAGAGAGCTGCTGCTGTTTTATTATCAACTGAAAGCCAAGCTTTGACTGCAGTGGAGAAAAGCCAAGACTAGGCTGTGTTGCCTGGGTTGGTTACCTGGCTGAAAAGAATTACATTTTTTCCAGATGTCTTATAAATATCTCAGTGTGGAAGCAGTCATCTTAGCCAAGCCTTCCCCTTTCTGATGACTGGTGATCTGATAACTGATGGAGGAATAATCAAGCAGCAAGAAAGGAGAGGTAGAGGAGGAGGAAGAATGGATCCACAAAATAAATAAAGTAGAAGCATGGATATCCTTGCACGGCTGGTCCTCAGGTACCGTTTCCTCTCCAGCAAGAACAGTGAGCAGCACAGTAGTCACCAAATACTAGACGAGACTAGAAGTCAGAGGCAGCAGTGCCTTAGATACTCTTAAAGTGTAAATATGCAGCTATGAGGCTTAAGGTACAGTCGTACCTAGGCACAGGAAGTGTCCTGAAATTTTTAGGAGGAATTCAAGAGAAAAGGAAAATGCTTCAGGGCACTGCTTGGGCACAATAAATATTTCTAGATGTTCCCTTTAAAATAGCAATTTTTCTGAGTTCAGGTCCACATTATGAGAAGGTGAATGATGTTCCTAGAACAGCTTAATAGCATTCTAAATCTTCTTTTTGGTCCCAGCGACCGTATTAGAGGCACAAGTCTCTATCTCTATTACATTATGCTTTGCTATTTATAAATGACACTCTCCTTTTTTGGCTCAATGAGGCAGTCATGAAGACACAATGTTATGAATTCGCTCCCTGTGTTAAATCGCTGTAATGATATCTCCTTCTTATTAACAGCTCCATTCATCTGTGGCGTGTCTCTGTCAAGAGCGCCTTGACAAAGGGTTAATAATGTGTGTAATTTCTCTGTTTGAGCTATCTGCCTCTGCCAGGAAGGAGGACTCAGCCTGCTGAGTGCTATTTGGGAGGCCTCTCCATTAAACTGATTAGTGCTTATGGGAGGCAGCTTATCAGGAAAGAAAGACAAAACGGCCTACGTTGTAGAGATAGAGGGAGCAGGCAAGGTCCCGGCCTGACACTCACAATCAGACACGCTGCCACTTGCACTTACTCAATGAGAATGGAGACTTATAAGCATTTGACGGTGTGCATCTGGCTGCGTGGGGCAGCAGAGACACCAACCTGCATAATTATTATTATACATTTATTGACTGCTCAGGGAATACAATTTGATGACGTCTCTAGTCAAAAAGGAAAAACTTTTTTTTAGCAGATAATCATGGCTTGCTGCCTACCTTTTTTGCTATATAACCACTGCAACATGGCTGCATTAACTTAAAGACCAACATTTTCTAAATGTAATAATTTTTTTTTAAAGTTCGGGTTCTTCCTGACACTTCTGTATTTTGCTCAACTTTTGTGGGCTGTGGAAAGACTGCTCATTACTCCATAGTTACATAGGTACATAGTTGTTGAGGATGAAAAAAGAAATCAGACCATCCAGTTCAGGCTATGATGTGTGTGTATGTGTTCATGTCAATAGTACATTGTATACCCCTGTATGTTGTGGTCGTTGAGGTGCCCATCTAATAGTTTTTTTAAACTATCGATGCTCCCTGCTGATACCACTGTTTGTGCTCTGACAGTAAAGAACCCTCTACGCAGTTTATGGTTAAATCTCCAACTTTAGTAAATGGCCCGTGTCTTTTTAAATTCCCTTTCACTAAATCATTTTTTCCCTATTCTAGGGTTGCCGGTATGGTATTTTTACATTGATATCATATCCCCTCTCAAGAGTCTTCTCTTCAGAGAGAATAAGTTCAATGCTTGTAGTCTTTCCCCATAGCTGAGGTCCTCTATACCCTTAATTAGCTTTGTTGCACTTCTCTGGACTCTCTCTAGTTCCAGAACATCCTTCCTCTCTCACTCTATGATTCCCATTTCAGCAACCAAAGCAGGCACTGTCATTATCAGTCTGATTTGACATTTCAGCTGGCGTGAAGTGGATTAGGAACTATAACACAGTTGTCAAACACAAGGCACGCAGGCCAAATCTGGCTCTCTAGGCCATTTCATGTGGCCCTCTCACCTCTCCTGCAGCTGCAGGAGAGCTCTAGCCCTCCCCTGGTCCTCCTCCAGACCCCTACTTTATGCTTTCAAGCAATGCATCCAACTTCTTCCCAGCGGCAGCATAAGGAAGATGATGTTAGGGAGAGTAGGGGACTCAACTTCTGATGGTGGGGTGGCTCTTGACATCTAATGTAAGGGGAGGGGATGCGCTGGACATCTAATCTTACAGATACAACCAGCCCTTTTGAGGACAATCATAATGCTGATGCGGCCCACGATAAAACTGAGTTTGACACCCCTGAACTATAATAAAAAGAAGGACCGCTGGTAATAACTGCTCTGTTGCTAAAAATTCTTACAAAACAGCCTTCAAAAATGTATTATTAATACTTACTAGTCCTGTCACCCATAACACCAATCAAAAAAGCTTGCAAGGCTACACTGGCAGCTAGGGTCTTCAGTATCCGACACTTCCAGGTGTGTCAATACTTTTCCTAGCGTAACAAACATCAGAGGCAGGTAAATGTTGGATTTGATTTCCCAAAACTGGAATGCTTAAAATCGGGGGAAAATCAGCTTCCAGGTTGTTGTTTTTTTGTCAAAGTTTAATTGAACAAGCTCTAGAGATAAGCTGATTAGCTACCGTGCACAGCTGGACCAGATTTTCCATATTTTTGGTATATGAACCCCATAGTTTTTCTTGAGTCAGCCGACTCATAGACTTGCATTGTAAAAAGGAGCAGTAAAGCACAACCACTGTGTAGTACTGCAAAACAGGAAGTAGAGCCTCGGTATGTAAAGAAAAATGGTTGCCCCCATGTTAATATATAATTACAAATTATATATCTATATAGACACACAGCTTTAAAAATATTACCACATTGAAATGGTTATTTACATCAAGCTATTTTTTTTTTTTTTTTGTGCACATCTAAAAAAGGCTCCCTATACAGTCAAACATTTAGCCCTGCAATCAGCACAGCTCATGCTTTCTGATGATTGAATAGCTATAGCTCTATCATAGTAAGAGGCGTGTCAAATTTCTGCAGAGAGACCGCTGCTTCCGTATAGAGAGAGCAAGGGTCCTTTTTTATGACACACTTTTGGGGAACAGACTTTCCTAATCACGATGTGGCTACATTTGTAAGAAAAGAAACTGTAAGACTTTGCACACCTTTTGTTTGGATGCACCGGGAACGTACTTACATGATATAAGCATCACACACAACAAAACTATTGTTGTGTTACTTTTGAACTGATTAAAAAACGGCATGGCATGTGTTGGAATTCCCCTTTAGCTCTGCAAACTATCCACGCAGTTCTTCTGCACTGGTAATAAATCATGTCAAGTGTGGACAGCACAATCATTGTAAAAAAGTTTACCCTCCTGTATAATCAGAGGAAACTGCTGCGACTGTGGGATGGGAACTTTCTCGATTTTAATGAGGCTTTGTAAAACAACATAAACAGATATAAAGCATACTGACATTTTCCCTACACAGCTTTGATTGGGCACTATATCTATATAGTATATATAAATGGGGTCACACATTTCTGCGAATGTACATGTAAATAAATATAGAAACAACAGCCCTTTCTTACATAAGTTAAAGAAAGTAAAAAAGTTATAGTGAATGCTTAGATGTTTCCTCTAGAGCCTTCAAATACAATATAGAAGTCAGTTCTGCTTCCCTATTTTTGAATATCGGGACTGAACAATTTGGAATGAGCCAATTAACAATTACAATGATGGCTTTGTGATAGCTGCAGCAATTTGGGTAGAGGTTTAATTTTTGCTGTGTTGTCTCATCGCTGGACTCCCTAAGATATGTATTAGGCTAACCTGTGATGTAACTTGTCAGTAGCCATGCAAGAGTGAAATATCAATTTTGCCTTGGCTTGGCTTTTAAAACAAACTTATTTCTGTTTTTAAATTAATGACAGGTTCTCTTTGAATGTAATGGTGTATTATGTCCCCTGTGAGATCTCACCCCCCTATAAAGGACGTACTATACTTCATTATTAGGATGTAGCTTCTAATAAGGGTTCTTCCCTATTAGGCCAATTATGTCACGGGGTGTGGATTCTCACCCCATAACCACTGCAGTGTTGAATGCGGGATCCTCATTAGAGTGTGCTAGGTGACTGGAGGTTTGGGGGCCTGCCATGCATTTCACAATAAATAAATAAGTGGTGATTTAGACCACTTTGCCATTTCACCAAGCAAGTCATTCCATGCAAAGAGAGGAGCAGTTGTGTCTTCCCAAACCCATATATGGAGCAAACCAGCCCAAAATGCAGATTCTGACATCTATAATTATAAATTATAAAGGTCAGATTACCATGGTTATCTTCTAGCTAGGCCTGTTTACTTTTTACGGCAAGAGAAAATACATTCGATCATGTGCACTCGATCAGCTGAATAAAGAGAGAGTGGGTAATTAGAACTCTCTTTCACATCGAATGCATCTGAAGGGGTACATTTGTGGCACAAGGACAGTTGAAGTGTTCTTAGATAAGCTAACTGTGGATGGCTGCCAGCTCATGACAGGCTAGAAGTAACTCTGTGGAAGGCAAAGACAGAAGGAGAGCAGCGCCATCTAAGTTCAGCATTAAGACATTTTATTCCATAAAAGACAATTGGTAACTCACAAGATGTATGAGATCGCAGCACATGTGGGATTAATAATGTGGTTCATCCGCTTGTGGGGAAGACGATCTTCTCATTGGTGAAGAGGCAGCTGGTGGTTCCAGGGACGCCGGTGGTTCCCAGTGCTTCCAGACACTCACAGGCAGTGTACTTCCGGTTGGAGAGAGAGCAAGGAGGAGCTTAGCTAAGCCTGATGAAGGAGCATGCATGCGCCAAACGCGCGCTCCTCCCCGCTCTCTCTCCAACCAAAAGTGACGTACACCGCTGTCTGTGAGCTTTCCTGAGTGTCTGGAAGTGCTGGGAACCACCAGCGTCCCTGGACCCATCAGCTGCTTCTTCACCAGTGAGAAGATCGTCTTCCCCACAATCGAATGAACCACATTATTAATCCCACATTTGCTGAGATCTCATACATCTTGTGAGTTACCAAATGTCTTTTATGGAATAAAATGTCTTAATAATGCTGCACTTAGATGGCGCTGCTCTCCCTCTGTCTTCTGTTTACTCATGTGAGCACTGCTGCACAACTTCCCTGGCTGTCATGCTGGAACCAAACACTCCATTACAAATCCAGTGCTACTTTACCTTTCATAAATGGCTCGTAACCCAGTTCCTGCTAACCCTCACCTTCTCCCTATTTAGTTATACCTGTAGTTTTGTTGTGCCTGTCTGGGGTTAAGAGCTGACTTTTCTCTTCAAACAATGAGAATGGTACACAACTCCCAACTGTCTTTCTTTTGAAAGTAAGTCCTTCTGACCCTTTTAGCTCCTCAGATGTCCCTCTTTTTGGTCTCATGCATAGACCTCTATAATTCAATGTACTATTATTGAATATATATATATATATATATATATATATATATATATATATATATATATATATATATATATATATATATATATATACACATATATGTGTTGATCTTGCCAGAAAGATCAACACATATACACACACTCCCTGTGAGCTTAAAACAAAAGCACAAACATCCCTATCTTTATTTTGTACTACTAGTCACATCAATCCACCACGAAATGAAGAACAACAGGTGCAGACCCCCCCACATAGATACAATGAAGAAATGAAGGGAATGCCCCGTATGCATCTGACTTTCCGCCAACAAGCTCACATCCAACATTTGTTTTCGAAAAATCCGATCGTGTGTACGGGGCATTAGTGTGTTACAGTATATGCAACATCATCAGATAAAATAAAGCAGGCAAAAACTAAAAAAAGAAAACTAATGCAGCAATCAACACATTTCAGTACCCTTTTCTGAGATCCAAATCCTAATATATCCTCCAACTTCTGGATCAGACAGTCTTTAATGTCTCTGTCAAAAAACACGCACTTATACGACTTCATTACAGGAATAAAGTACATTCCTTTTATACAGCTGTCAAATAAATTTGCATAAAGTTTGTGTGAAGAAAATCAAAGCAACGAACATTAAAACCCCTCCAAAAAAAAGTCTTGCGCAAAAGTAGTTTGCAGCACTGACACAAATCTACCGAGCTACAAGCGCAAATGAAGAGCAGCTAAAAGTTTGCTAAATTCAGAGTGAAATGTTGTTGAATTGTGAAAATTAGTGTAATCATCTCTTAATGCGCTCCATATTTTTTTTTTTGCCTTAGTTACGCACGCTAATGTGGATCATGAATGTTTTGCTGCTATAATGACGGGGTGTGTGTAATGCAACAAATCTGTAAATAAGAAGCACTTAAGACGTGAGCAAATGATCTTATTTGCTCCCCTCCTGCGCTGTCTGAACGCATCTGGCAAAGATGAGAGCTTTTATTTACCGGAATACATAAAGTCAGAAGGGAAAACAACAGAGACGGATCGCTTACAGCTTGTATGCACTGTTACAGCAACAGTGCCATCTGCATAACTTAAATACGCAGAGTTATGTGAGGGCACTGAACAAGAAGAGTCCTCTGTTGCAAAAGTTGTAAATATGTTTGAGTTGGACTATTCCCAGGACGCATCTATGACATGTTTAAATGGAGATCACTTGCAGGAACGTAGTGAAAGGGGTCTAGGTACAGGCAAGGGGGGGTATAGAGGAGATAACTGGGAACAGATCATGAAAAGTGATAAGGGAAGAAGGGAAAGTGGTAGGAGACAGATTTAACAAGTGGGCGAAAATCAGCAGCAGATGGAGGAAGCTTAGAAAATGACTAGCACTATTACAATCGGTTAAAAGGCACCTGTTAACACGGAGGTTGCCATTGTCATAGGTCGGAATGTTAAAAAAAAAATGTTATAATACAAAAAATATGCATTGTAAAAAACTGCCTATAGGAAGCTAGAATGAAAGTCAGGGAAATGGGCATTCGTCAAAGTTGAATTTCACACAAACAGATGAAATACATTCATGGAAGCTGTTTTATTTTTTTATTACAGGTACTTATATAGCGCCATCAAGTTATGCAGCAGTATATATATGTTATACATTTAAATTAATCCCTGCCCTCATGGGGCTTACAATCTAAGGTCCCTAACTCACATTCATATACTAGGGCCAATTAAGACAGGAGCCAATTAGTCTAACAGCATGTCCTTGGAGTGTGAAGGGAAACCCACGTAGACACAGGCAGAAAATGCAAACTACATGCAGGTAGTGCTGTGGATGGGTTTCAAACCAACTACCCTAGTGCTGCTAGGTGTAAGTGCTAACCACTTAGCCCCTTTGCTGTTTTAACTTTCAACTTTAAACGTTGTTGTTAACAGTTTTTTCTCCTCCTACCAGCACATCCCTTGTTAGCACATGATCACTGTGGCAGACCAGACTGACTTATTGAGCTACTTTTTACACTCCTAGTCTGAGCAATGTTGTATGAGGAGTGAAAGAGGCTCAAAAATAAATGTAATAATGTAATAATTAATACTAATCCACATATGCAACTTTATTTGCAACTTTTTATATCTGTCTAAATACTAAAATAGACTTCAGGCAAAACTGAAAATGAAGCCTTGAGATATAATCAGGGTATAACAGCCAACCTGCAATCCCCCCCACGCTCTTTAATCGGTAAGTTGGTGATCCCGATGCATGGCATTTTTTGAGGTTGAACAAAGTATTGACTCCGGTTCACTTTCAGAATACAAAGCTATGATGTGGTGCATGCGTTAAGCACGTGTGCTCAAACCTGGCATATGAGGCCTCAAAAAAAATTATCAATCTCAAACATCAAACTTATATTTCCCGATCTGTAGAAATACACACTTATAGAGAAAAAAATTGGAGCACTGAGTTTAAAAACCCAAGTGAGCCCTTGTCATGAAGATTGAAGATCAATAAGCAGCGCGTTCAGAGGAAGGATTAGGGACAAAATGCATCAGAGAAGCTTAAACTTCAAATGCGTCCTCAATCTTTGTTTCCTCTTCATCTTTAGAAAAGAAGATCACTCCGCTGGATGTGGATCTCCAAGCAATTCTCTTCTGTGAAGTTGCAGGCAAACAAATTGTTTTCAAGGTCCCACTTAGCAGCATAATTTAGAATGGTAATTCTGTTAATGCACTCAGAAAAAAAAGAATAAAAACTTTGTTTCCTAGCAGACTTAATCCCTATAATGTTTTCTTTGTGTCTGTGTTCTATTTGAATTAGGTTCTGTTTGGAGCAAGGTGAGCAGAATTTGGCTGGTACTAGTAAAAAGTCTTATCCTAAGTTTTCTGATCAGAAGATTACAGAATTATTATAGAATTTTCTATTGGCTGCTTTAGGAAGTTAGGTATACTTCTTAATGTGAATATTACAATTTTTTCTTAAATGAGCACTATAATTGGTGAAAGATAATAACAAATCTCAGCATGAGCAAAACATAAAAGCTCTTTAGATTTTTCATTAATAATGTAAAATAGTGATATGGTCATATTTGTCTTCCTGACCCTTCCTGACACAACGGGAAGTGAGAGAAAAATCCCTCCAAAACAAGTTAAGCCCTTGAACTCCACAGTTGTCAATAGATCTAAGGGCTCTTGACATTGTTTTCCTGCCTTTGACATTTCCTTTATATACACGTAAAACCCAGGGCAGTAAATTGCCATTGACTTTATTGGAGCAGTGCACATGACCGTTCAGAGGCAGCATTTGACCTGCTTTGCTTTGTGCTGGGTTCCTTTGGATGCAGCATCTCATACTGAGGTGTGTTTAAACTGCAGGCAAAGCAGGTCAAATGTAACCTTTTCTTCTAAAACACTGCATTTTTTATTCAAATGTATGCAACTGTCTTTGACAAGAACACCCGTCGACATGAGCCCAAAAGGAGATTGTACAATCAAATTGTAACCTGAATAGTTGATGTTCACTAGCTAAAGTTTAGTAAACTAGTGTTTGAACAGTCTTAAATTAATAAGGACTTTAAATGGTAAGCATCCCCAAATCTGATTGCTTAGCTTTAAGTGGACTACTGTGGCCTAGACACTCTCAGATTATCCTTACATCGTTTTAACATGTTATGTAACACAAAATCAAGCCTGGTATGGCATGTCAAGCTTGGGACAGTAGACGGTGGAATGAGGACCATGGGAAGAAATCCCACAAATACAAGTTATGTAGACTTTACAGTTAAGACATTTTTCCTTCCTTCCTTCCTTAATTGCTTCCTCCCTTTCTTCCTCCTTTCCTTCCATCCTTTCACCTTGCCACTTGAAACAAATATGAGCAGGGGGCCTCAATGTAGATGGACATACTATCCAGGTTTCTATTGGCCTACATCAAACCCAGGAAAAGATCCTCCTTGGCTCTTAATAGTCATATCTTAATTTCAGCTCTTTATCTTCATTTCGTCCTCCTTCTTGTTTCTTCTCCTTTCCTTTCTTCTTTCCATCCTTCTATCCTTTCACCTTGGTGACATGAAACAAATCTGATGAACCCAGGGGGCCTCGATATAGATGGACATACTATCCAGGTTTTTATTGGCCTACATCAAACCCAGGGAAATATCCTCCTTGGCTCTTGATAGTCAATCTTAATTTCAGCTCTTTACCTTCATTTAGTGCTCCTTCTTGTTCTTTTTTTTTTCTTTACCTTCCTTCCCTCCCTTTTGCTTCTACTTTTTTTTCCATCCTTTCACCTTGGTCACTTGAACAAATCTGATGTTCCCAGGAGGCCTATATATAGATGGACATACTATCCAGGTTTCTATTGGCCTTCATCAGGCCCAGGAAATGATCATCCTTTCCTTTATATACTCCTCCCTTTAAAGTTTCAGCTCTTTACAATTCATGCTTAACTAACTAGAGTCAAAGGGGAATGGAAGTTCCAACACAGCAAGAAAGGTTATGAATACCTACCTTAGGAATCCTTTGGAAAGTTTAACTGAGCATGTACAGAGGGATAAGAGGCTCTTGCTTTGCATAGATGATACAGATTGCACTTCAAATATGATGTGCATAACAGGAGTTGCTCTGTCTGTGAGAACAGTGATATTAAGCGAAGTAAATATTTCAAGTCATCACTTCATATTTGATGTTAATGGTTCCAGTAAGTACCTCATTCCTCGGTGGTGTCAATAATTCCCTGCGATTTCACAGGCTGCCTATTCAGTTTCAGCCCAGAAAAATGACCACCTTGCTCTAAGTGCACTCAATAGATCCATTTTAAAGTTGGAGCTGTCTATCAAAAAAAGTTTGCCAGATACTTGGAAACTGAGCTCACACCTTGAAAGGGGAACTTTAAACCTGGTCTTTACCTTGCTCGCTGTGGTGGATCATTGTATCCTGGCTTCGGCACAAAAACGGTTAAAGAAAACAATGGAAGCCGGAGGGGAGCGGGAGAGTGGATAGGATTTACTGGCGTTTACTTTTAATCTATGGTGCTTTCGGCTCTGTAGCTTATCAGCCCTATGTCAGCTTCTTTTTCCTCTTTTATACTCAACGCATCGCCCCCCATGCTGCTGCTGAGGGACGGGACCCGAGTGTCTGTCAGCTTTTTGTCAAGGGAAAAAAAGGGAGAAGAAAAAGAACGGAACAAGAGGCAAAGCAAAGCTAAGAGGAATCTATTAGATGTCACTGGGCTTTTGTATCCATGTCAATGATTCAGGATTAGAGTGTTTGAAATAATCTTATTGAGGGGAATCAAAGGAAGAAGGGAGACGAGGCAGCCTCCAAAGCATATGGCAACAGCCTGGACAATATCTTATTAGGAATATGTGCCCTGGCACCATTATCTCCGTAGAATGCTATTAGACCAAACATTCTCCAGCTTATAGGTGCCACTGACACACACACTTCCAAAAAAAAAGTTCCAAATAAGAAAGGCAGAGAGTAAATTGTTCCCTTTGGTAAATTACAGGAGGCAATGAAAAGCCTGTGATTTGCACGGTCAGGGGCTGACTGCAGGAGGAATATACAGAAGATGTACACTCCTTAGAAGGTATATGGGAACATATAGTCAAAGATCCATTAGCTTGATCTCCTGTAGGACAGCCTGGCGGAACCTGTGCTCATACGCAAACCACTAGGGAAGCCGAGCTGTCAATTAGCCCTCTGTCTAGGGTTTTGTGAAGCAGAATCATGAATGGAAGATTCGTTTCCCCAAAACTTCAGCCATCAGCTGCTGTCCTTATAAATAGCAATAATACAATTCACTCTTTTGAAGGACCAACGGGCATTTGGACCCATAGTCCTTCCTGTCTCCAAACGCCCCTCTTTTAGCCCTAAAACAGAGACATACATTATATAAGTAAATAAAAATGCTACTTTATTACCAAAGTGGGTTTACACCATTTTAGTGTCATCCTTTATATTATTGTGTTGCTTATTTTTAACAATAGTATTGATGGAAACTAGGGATTTTGCCCCCCCAGTGACCAGTAAAATTACGTTATTTGTTAGCACTGGAAATATGATTGAATGTAGTTTCTAGGGGCACCAAAGCACCTATATGAAGGAAACTTTTCCCAAGAATTGCCATTGCTGACTTTTCTGAAAATACTGATTGGCTGACCCTCCGACCTCAGTACTTGAGTCACTAACCCAGTCACTAACACAGAAGTAGCAGACTTCTCCCAGGTCAGTGACTCAGAAAACAGAAGCCAGTCAGTTGACATAACTGCCAAGCAACTAGAAATTTCTAAAGGGGTCAGCAATGGCAGCCACCGTATTTCTCGTAGGAAAGGTTTATTTAATAGGCATTCTGTTTCAAAGAAAAACAACTTTGTGATCAGGCTCTGATAGAAGAAGCTGGTTGTTAACTCATGTGCTACATATTGGTTCCAAGCCTAGCACAATGACTTAGAATCCATTCACACCTCCTTGTTCAGGTGCATTACATTAATGCATGGCGTTATGTCACATGCTAACATGTTCTATGTTAGGCAGCCCATTCGACCAAAATGAATAACATATTGGACATGCAATATTTTTTTCACACGCAACGCACCAAAACATACAGTAGTGAGTTATGGTGGTTTCTGCACTGCAACACATGTGCATTGGATGTGTGCTTGGTTAATGCACCCTGAATACCTTGAAATGCCCAGCTTTATGTGTGAAACAGCCAAAGGCCAATCCTTGTCTCTTTAGCCTTGTTGTTTTAATATCCACTAATTCTTGCAAATATGTAATCTTTATGCCATTAAAGAGGGTTTGATATATATAATATTAATTTCAATACAAAAAAACCCAACTCTATTACAAAATATGGAACAGTGAAAATAACCACATTGTAGATATTTTTGGCTAAATGTTACAATAACTACTCAAAATGATCACTTACTAAAAACATGCCATGGTTTCCCTTTAGGCTATCAAAAGTCCATCTGTGCTGTATTATCGTCAGATTGTTGTCATGTTCTGCTCCTGAAACTTCTCTGTCTATAACTGGTCTGAAATTTGGCATCCATATTTGCTTGTCCATGGGAAATGATGATGTTATGATTTCAATTAAGGCAGGAATTACAATTGCATGGCCAACATGGTCAAACAAAATGTCTGGTTCCAATCATGAAAACAATAAAATAAAACACAAACGTCAGCTGTTACTTTAGTGCTTTAACCAGAAAACCAGCCGTGACATCTTAAGAAAGAATCATAGGGAAATGAAATGGCAAAAAAATGTTTACTGTATTCCATAACCCGAATTTGCCTTTATTATAGCTTCCTGAAATCCTCTGGACAGCCAAACTGGAAGAGGAAGGGTCAACACTCTGAGCCAACCGTTAGTGGTTAGTACCATTGCCTTGCAGCAATGTGGCCCCCAGTTCGACTCCTGGTCAGGACACTATCTACATGGAGTTTGCATGTTCTCTCTGTGTCTGCGTGGTTTCCACTATTTGGCTCCTTTCTAAATTAGCCCTAGTATGTGTGTGCTAGTATGCATGAGAGATAGGGACCTTAGACTGTAAGCTCCTTGAGGGCAGTGACTGATATCACTGAATGTACAATATGTAAAAGTACTGCTTAACTGCTTGCCGACCGGCTCACGCCGATATAGATCGGCAGAAGGGCACGTACAGGCAGATTAACGTACTTGTACGTCGCCCTGTAAGAAGCAGTTCCATGAGTGTGATCGTGGGTCCCGCGTACTCGATATCCGCGATCATCTCATGGAGAGGAAGAATGGGGAAATGCTGATGTAAACAAGCATTTCCCCATTCTGCCTAGATGAATTAGAGTGGAGACTGCGAGTCAGGCCTTCTAGTCCTACATCAGTACCTGACCTCACTAATGCGCTTCTGGAAGAATGGTCAAACATCCCCATAGACACACTCCTAAACCTTGTGGACAGCCTTTCTAGAAGAGTTGAAGCTGTTATAGCTGCAAAGGGTGGGCCAACTCAATATTGACCCCTACGGACTAAGACTGGGATGCCATTAAAGTTCATTAAAGGTAGGCATCCCGGTACTTTTGGTAATAAAGTGTATATATTTCAGTCCTGTATGTAACTGATTGCCTGGAATTTTGCTTCAAGCAGCATAGTGGCCAAGTGGATAGCAGTCTTGCCTTGCAGGTTTTAACTCCAGAGACACTATCTGCATGGATTTTGCATTTTCTCCTCATGTTGGCATGGGTTTCTGTTGGGTGCTGCATTTTTCCCCGAAACATGCTAATAGGATATTTGTCTCCCCCCAAGGTGGCCCTAGGGTATGTGACTATCATAAAGACATTAGCAATTTTGAGGGTAGGGTAGGAAATGAGAACAGTTGAATGCTTTCTATTTAGTCCTGCAGAAAAAAGTGTCACCACTATATAGTAAAGTAAAATTACAACTGAAACACATTTGTTTTTTTCTAACAAATTTTTATAAAATTTCTAGCGTAAGTTTTTACACTGCAGAATTGCAGCCTCAAGATTTGTGCAAGGAGCAATGGCTAGTTATGACAGAAAGAGAGACAATGGGGGTTATTTACGAAAGACAAATCCACTTTGCACTACAAGTGCAAACTACAAAGTGCAAAGTGCACTTGAAATTGCACTGAAATTGCACTTGGAAGTGCAGTCGCAGTAGATCCGACGGGGACATGCAAGGAAAATAAAAAACAGCATTTTAGCTTGGATTGGATAATATAATCAGCAGGGCGTCCCCTCATGTCAGATGTACCCCTCAGATTTACAGCGACTGCACTTTCAAGTGCACTTTCAGTGCAATTTCAAGTGCACTTTGCACTTGTAGTTTGCACTTGTAGTGCAAAGTGGATTTGCCTTTCGTAAATAACCCCCATTGAATGATTTTACAGGAAGGCCTTAAAAAAACATCCATATTCAAGAAGAAAAATTGAATATACTGCAGATTGCCAGTCGTTAAATATGGTGGCTGCATTTATTTTCATTTACCAGGCTAAGAACATTTTCAGCAAGTACAAAAATGACCTGTTGATTCTGGCAAAAATGCAAATGTTATCTTCTTACTAAGCTATCTTCTGTAAAATATAAATTCCTCCACACCCCAATGTAATGGAAATATCCAAATCAGGAAAGCAGCATAGTGTGACAACTCTGCTCCGACAGATATAGTGGAGTAAACGTTGTCAACCTAGGACAGGAAGTGTGTTATTCAATATCACAGGATAACAATGTGAAAATAAAAGGAAACAAAAAACCCTAAAAAATAATACAAATGTAGCCAGCACATCAGAGGGCTGGTAATCTGTTAAAGTGTTACTAAACCCAGGACCCTGCATTCACTATATTCACAGCATGTTAAATTTGAGGATGATGATGGATAGAACAAGAGTGGCGTGTAAGCATTGTTACCCTGGTGCAAGACCATGCTGCTTAATACCTTATCTCATCAGCAGTACATAGCAGTCTTGTGACTTCTATCAGTGTCCTGCCGAGCACTGGTAAAAGCTTGTAGAAGGAGTTTTCATTCACCTTTGATTGTCCTATGAGGATGCAGGACCATTGAACCTCTGTCTGGAGAGTGCTGATTGGCCCTGTGCAAATCACATGCACCCTCCCAAGAAAAAAAATGTTTTTGCAATTTACACCAAACTGAGCATGTGCAGAGTGCCCCCAAGGTTCTGTACTATCAGGAGATGGATTGGGGACTGTGGAGGATCAGCAAAGACAGGATCAAACAGCCTTTTTACACAATGCAGAGGATTAACCCCTTAGGTTCCACAGTGAGTATAACAAGCATGCTTTACTAAATATACAGACTGATTTTAATGTTGTGGCTTTAATAACAATTTTTGCTTTTGGGTTTAGCTATGTTTTAGTGTTGTTTAAAAGCAGTCTCTTTTTTTCAGAGTTTCCCTTTAATTCATCATTTATTAACAGCTGAAAGCGTATACCTAAGTTAATGTCCAGCAAAATCAGCTCTTTTGTGTCTGCGGAAACGATGGGAAAACACGATTTGCACTGATCTACTTTCTGCAATGCCATCTTTTTTTCTGATAGTTGCGCTGCAAACCTAATTAGCAAACTCACTCATTAGTCTTCTAGAAAAATTAGCAGAGCTTATGCTAATTACTCCTGTAAAATTTAATAAACTCTTTGAAATAGGGATAGACTAATGAGGTTTTATTTATTGAACTAAAATAACTGTGAGGAAAAAGGTTAGGACATTGGGATACCCATTGTGGTAATAAAACCACAAATTATTCCATTCCAGCACAGAAATTTTATAGCAACGCTTTTAAATTCAAATATGAGTTACAATTCGAATGTTAAATCAATCCTGAACTTAATTTAAAAGAAGAAACTCTCCTCCCCCGTTCTTGGAGCCATGATTTGCTGCTCGGAATAACTTCTCGCTTTTAATGGGGGTAGTGAATTTGTGTCACGGAAATAGCTCTTTTCAAATGATATCATGAGATCATTAGGCAGCATTTTCCTTTCTCAGAAATCAGGACTGCAAGGTTCTGGGTATACTCATGACGCTCTTTGCACATACAAAAATAGCGACCAGGGCTTACAACGAAGCCCGAAAATGTATGTTTCAGCCAAGACAGCTAGGGATGGTAATGTGCTATTAGGTACTTGGATCATTTCAATCCCTGTACTGCACTTTAAGGGATTATGAGGACAACAACAATGTAGGATGCAGGATGGGTGATGTGTCATCCCGAGTGAGTATGTATGAGGACAATGACAATCTGAGACATAGGACAGGTGATGTGTCATCTCGCTATGTGCCAAAGCAGCTACTCTCTGGGTATAATCACTGTGGCGTATGGTCAATTTCACTGTGACATTAGGAGGATCAATTTGCCTATGAGATTGCTTTAAAATCCATTACCATGGCGCAAAACCATGCTCACAGTGGCAGGCAGAATAACCATTTAGCAAATGAGCATTTTCGCAGTGGCATCAATGGGAACAATTACTATGGCACCTGGGCCTTCTGACTGTGACACTGAAAGAAATAATCCCTGTCACTGTGGCACACAAGCATTTTCAGTTTGATAATGCTGGAAATATACAAGCTGGCACACAAGCATTGTTACCCTGGCATAAGATCATGCTGATTGGCAAAGAGGATAAACACTTTAGCTGTGAGCATTTTCATTGTGGCATTGGTGGGAACAATCACTGTGGCATCTGTGTCTTCTGACTGCGGCACTGATAAAAATAAATAATCACGGTGGTACATGTAGCTGCTCACTGTGGCAGTGGTGGGAATATTAACTGTGACACACAAGCATGTTAAATTTGAGGATGATGATGGGAAGAACAAAGGTGGCATGTACAGTAAGGATTATTACCCTGTTACAAGACAAAGGGTGGCATTTATGGGAAAATTACTGTGACATCTGGGCTTTCTAAATATGACATTATATATATAAATATGACATTAATATGACATTAATATAAATAATTACCATGTGACATGGGGCCAGGGCCGGGACAAGGGGTGGGCGTGAGGGTCGGCTGCCCTGGGCACAATGGTTTACTGGGGGCGCCTTTCTTCTGTTGCAAGGCTGACAGGAGCAGTGATTTTGACACGCAAATGGCCGCTAGGTGTAGGATCTCCTAAGTGTGCACATCATGAGCGGGGGAGGGGGGCGCAGTTTGGCCCTAGGCACTGTCAAGCGCTGGAGGAGGAATTTGGCACCAGCTGTCCTCTCGAGCGGAGCTTTGTTTTTCAGGTTCCGGTGGTGTGCGGGCATCATGATTGTCCCCCTATTTATATAGGGGGACACAGTTTTTTTATTTTTTAATAAATTGTCAAAAACTGTGTTTTTATTACTTTTTGACACTTTTTTGGTGAATAGGTAGGGGTACATACTCATTTAAATGGGGGGGGGGGGTGGGATCTGCTCGCTCGCCCCCCCCCCCCCTTTCCTGGCCTGCCAGCCTGCATGCTCAGATAACGGTCTGGTATGGATTTTGAGGGGGACCCCACACCATTTTTTTCACTATTTTTAACTATCAGCATATTTTTTTTACATTCAGCTGTCAGCAGGGAACTGGCCGGCCCGCTCCTTAGCAACCACCTATTTGTCAAAAAAAGAGCACATGTGATACCGTTTGTGAATTGGACTTTTTTACATATATTTGGAGCTTTTTATATGATATTTATCGACACATTTTTCACTTCGCTGTAAATACTGCATAATAATTTTTTTTGTATGAATTGGACTTAATTCACTGCATGGGATAATTTATGCAAATGGGTCACGTGACTGCTTTATCGCATGCAGTAATGAATTGACCCCATGTTCGTTACCACATTGTATTTCAATTATTTCTACCCTACGCCTATTAATCTGAATGACTGAATGATCTTGAAGTGTGTAAGCTTGCTTTGTGAAGATCTCCATACATTTACTGCCTGGAATTCTGTGACACGTAGTCACTTTGCCCTGTGATAGGCACTGCTGTGTCACATTTCACAGAACCTGCCTTCTGAACTACAGAGGTGCCAAGATGAGGAGTTCCAGGTGGCGGAGTCAGTGCAGAAATCACTGCTTGCAGGCAGCGGGGTACCATGAGATTTGGAAAGAGATGGTCACAACATGATGGGAGATTTCATTAGTTTGTCAAAATTAACTATAGTTTGTATTGTATTTACAATTTTTGTATTGTATTTACAAGTTGGAGGTTATAAAATGAAAGTGTATACTATGACTGTAGATCTCCATTAAATTGTGACTGTAAGACAATGGTCTTGTTTACATCCTGCTTGTTGTGTCATACCCTGATTATTCACCATATTATACAGTATCTGTTCCTCCTTTTATGCCATAATAGAAGTAGCAGTTTCATGTGTGAAGGTTTATCTACAACATCCTGTTCAACCTAATACCTGTATTATTGATTCAAATAAATTATAGCTTTCATCCTGTTAGGGTATACTGGAGCTGTTAGTGCCCTGGTAATTGGGGGGAACTAAGCAAAAACGTCATATGGAACTACTATTACCACTGTTTTAAAGGTATAGTGCATTAATCTTTGTCCTGTTTTTACTATCTTATGAGTCACTGACACAGAAAAAGCATAAAGATGGGAGTATAGTCCTTCCCCACTTTATTGGCTGCCTGAATGTTCCAATACTTTGGATTTACTAAAGGAAACAAGGTTATTGGCATAGAAAAGTGAATACTGTAGCTACATGATGAGAAACTGTATATATTTAAAATAACAAACCTTGCAAGGGAAACTTAAAGTGGTTGTAAACCCACGAACAAAACAAACAAAAAAAAACAAAAAAAACCTACAAGACAAAGGCATAATGAGCTAGTATGCATAGCATACTAGCTCATTATGTATTACTTACCTTAGATCGAAGCCCCTGCAGCGGTCCTCGTTCACCGATCCGGCCGGCAAGTTACTTCCGGGTATCGCGGGCTCCGGCGCTGTGATCGGTCAGAGCCACGATTACATCACTCCCATGCATGCGGCACAGTCTAACTGAAGTGACGGCACGTACGGGCCGTCACTTCAGTGCGCATGTGCTGATGACGTCAGCAAATGCAGATACAGGGGATAACCCCTAAACCGTGCAGGTTTAGGTGATATCCAGGGTAGCTACAGGTAAGCATTATTATAGGCTTACCTGTAGCAAAAAGTGGTTGTAAAGGGTTTACAACCACTTTAAAAAATGAGATTTTGTGATTGCATATAATTGAATGATTGAAATAAACAGAGCATTAATTATTGACTAACCTAAGTACAAATTCCCTTTGCAGAATGAATGTACACTAGTTTTTTAGTAAATCAGCCCAGTGACAGCAAAGGTAGAGAAGACAGTCTTGGCACGACAGCCCTGGCATTTGCGCCTTTAAAAACAAGCCATCAGTGATATCTTTAGGATTTAGATCCTCACAGCTTCTATTGAAAGCTTACCCTTGCATTACATCTATATGAGCTTGTTGGACACCACATGTCAAAACATGGACAATTAATATGGAGTAGCCCCTCTTCCGCTTTGAAGCTATAACAGTCTCCACTCTTCTGGGAAGGCTTTCCACAATAGTTTGTAATGTGTTTGTGGGAATTTGTAGGGTTCGGGTCAATGCTCTGTACAGGCCACTAAAGTTCCTCCAAGTCCTCACCAAGCTGGTCAAACCATGTCTTTATGGAGCTGGTTATTTGTACAGTAATACAGTCATGCTGGAACAGAAAGGACTTTCCCCAAGCTTTTGCCTCAAGGATGGAAACGTATAACTGTCTAAAGCATGTTTGTATGCTGAAGCATTACTGTACCCTCCACTGGAAAAACTTTTCATCAGTAGTTTAAGGGGGAGGGTGGGTTTTGGGCATATAGTGTAGATGTGATAACCAAGAGTCCAAAAGCATTTGGTCGTAAAGCATACAATACATAAGGGAATCCGCCTGTCCAGGCATTTCCTTCATTCAGGCATTGAGTATAACCGGCCAACTCTGTGTATAAAATACACCGATTGCTAGTGACCGGATACTGGGAACATCTAAGTCCCAACCCTTTGATTATTTATGCCCAGGATTCCCATCACTGTCCACTGGAATAAAAGATTTTTACACAACACCGAGTCTTAAAGGCCGTATACACAGGCCGAAATATCGGGCTGCATTGGCCTGGATCAAAAGAAAATGGCTGACATTCAGCCCCTGTGTATGGCAGCCAGTCTGACAGGAAGGGGTATTACTGAGAAAGGTCTGCCAATCGGGCACCCGATCAGCGAACTCAAGCAATAGCTGAGAATGCTGCCCTGTATGTTCTGGCCCTGTATGTTGGAACACAATAGCTCAGTAGGGGAGATCGCTGTACTAACATCGGATAGTTGGTGCAGCAGCTCCTCCTGAGCTCTTCAGTTTTGCTAGGTTGAACTGAAAAAAAAAACTACTAGTATGTACCAGTGTTTACCAGGAAACACAGATGTACAGGACAGTAGTACTCAGGTCGAGCTCAGAAGTCTAGCAGTTTAGATGATTTAGTAAGAGATTACATTCCTGCCATAGGTCACGTCAAAAGCTTTAATCCATCTAGATATGATAGATAAAGAACATTTCATATAAAACTCAGATTAAGGTAAATTTCTTAAAGTTTGAAGCGTGCGGGAGGGTAATTTAATCTTTCGTGATTTTACTGGTTGTGTTCCTAGCCAGTGATCCACTCAGAAAAGAAGATAGGATCAGAATGAAAGACCCAGACCAGGACTTTTGACTTATAAAACTTGCAAAATTCCTTGAATAATATTTGAAATTAACTTGCTGGTTTTACTTGTTGCCTCACACTGAAAGAAAGACATCATAATATACAAAACATGATGACAATTGACCAGTGGCGCAATATGTTTCCATTTACATATTCCTAGTCTAGAAATGATTAAGATGAGTTCTTTTGTAGGGAAGTTTGTCAGCTGAGCTTTGTGTAAATGATGACACCTACTCGTCTTGTGGGTTTTAGGTGCACCTCTGACATCATTGGAAACCTTGCTTTAGTCACACATGATAAACCCTGTTTTAAATGCCCTTTACAAGTTACAGAGCTGCCTCAAACAAAACCAAGTAAAATGTGTTATTTCCTAGTAATGCTTGAAATCAGAATAAAAGAAAATACATTTAAAGCGAAACTCCTGGTTCATATGAGCTACTTTATTGCAGTTGTGTTTTCCTTTTTATGTGCAGCTAGCATAAGTATCCATGTATGTCATTATATCAGCCTTTATCATCCTTTGTATAGCAGCACTCAGACTGAGAGAGGGATGTGCTGCACTAGTTGCCAGAAACTAACAGAAACATGTTGACAAGAGGAGAGAGAATGAGAATTATCAGTGTGTTAACTGAACTGTTCTTTCATTGTCCAATCAGCAAACTGCATATAGGTCAATGACACCACTGTCTCCCATAACTCTAAGACCCCTTTCACACTGGGGCGTTTTTCAGGCGTGTTTCAGGCGCTTTAGCGTTAAAAAAAAGCGACTGTAAAGCGCTTGAAAGAAGCCTCATCTGCAATCCCAATGTGAAAACCCAAGTGCTTTAAGGGCCCTTTAACACTGCCAGCGCCCGAAAAATGCTCGTAAAGCGCCGCTTAAACTAGCGGCGCTTTACCAGCATTTTTCGAGCGGTAGTGGGGCGCTTTTAACCCCTGCTAGTGGCCAAATAAAGGGTTAAAAGCGCCAACAAAGCGCTGATGCCAAAATCGCTTTGCAGGCGCTTTTCAGGCGTTTTGCAGGCGCTTTTCAGGCGTTTTGCAGGCGCTTCCCATTGATTTCAATGGAAAGGGGCACTTTAGGAGCGGTGAAAAAGAGCTGCAAAGAAGCTGCTTGCAGGACTTTTTTTGACGCCCTGCCAGCGCAGTGCCTCAGTGTGAAAGCAATGGGGCTTTCACTTTGGGATTGCAGTTGCTGCTTCTTTCAGGCACTTTACAGGCGCTTTTTTAATGCTAAAGCACCTGAAAAACGCCATAGTGTGAAAGGGGTCTCAGTGTGAAAGCACTCGGGCTTTCACATTGGGATTGCAGTTGCAGCTTCTTTCAGGTGCTTTACAGACGCTTTTTTTAAACGCTAAAGCGCCTGAAAAACACCTGAAAAACGCCTGAAAAAGCCCCAGTGTGAAAAGGGTCTAACACAGAAAGTGGTGTCACCCTCCTAATTGTGTTGTCTGCCACAATC
This sequence comes from Lithobates sylvaticus, assembly GCA_028564925.1. Lineage (NCBI taxonomy): Eukaryota > Metazoa > Chordata > Amphibia > Anura > Ranidae > Lithobates > Lithobates sylvaticus. The sequence goes on along the minus strand of CM053029.1, from coordinate 186,549,899 downwards.
ATCTGTGTATTTCTAGTATATGACTGCCTGGAATTCAGTTTTAAAGTGTAGGTTCTTCTTTACAAAAAAATCACACAGTGGTGTCCCAAATGTATAAAGCAGTGTCATATGCCAAACCCACCTACCACCCAGTGATTCCTTTCTGTTTAAACAATGAAAACCACAACCGCACATAGAAGAAGATTCTTAAAATCTTCTGCAGCCAGCGATGGCTTCATTTCAGGCCTTTATATGGACTGAGCAGCCGTTGAGACCAGTGCCCCCTAGTGCCATGGGAGGCATTGTCCTGTTCTGTTGGGTTGCTCTTCTTGAGCAGTGTGTAGTCTTTTCTGTCGCAGGTTCTGTGTTTATCATTGGGGACAGAAGACAGTAAATGTTTGGCATGTGTCCCCCAAAAGAAAAGGACAAATCTTCCCCCCATGGCACTAAGGAGCGCTGGTCCCCACAGCTGCTGTGTCCCTCCAATAACTCATGATGGATCCATTGCTGGTTGCATAGGATTTTAAGAAGTTTCCTCTTAATGCCATTGTGGACTTCAGTGTTTAAAAAGACAGGGAGCCCTGGCTAGAAGATAGGATTAGCATGGAATGCTGGTTTACGTATATGGGACAGCACAGTGTGCTTTTTTTGTAAGATTGAACTTACACGTTAACAATATTCCTATATGGTATGGGATTGATTTAACTAAGGCATATAGATTGTTAATTTTGCAAGGACATTTTCCCTAGTCTAGTGAATGTGGTGAAAGTTCACTTTGCAAGGAATACATAATCAAGGAAAATAAAAAGAAACGGTATATTTGCTTGCACATGATTGGACGATGGATCAGCAGAGCTTCATTTTATTCACTAAGCTAAAAATAGAATTCTCTTGCAAAGTGCAAATTCCCTTGTATTCTATTCACTTTTAGTAAATTAACTCTTATGTCTCGAGCCATTACCTATTTTCTTCAAATTATTGATCTAGAATCTATCTGTATTGTAGAGGAAATATAGAACAAATTAAAGCTGGTAAACTAAATTGTTATAGCTCAGAAAAATCTGTGAAATAGGTGAATTTAATAAATAGGGTTTTTACAGTCTCTGTTTCATAACCTTGAAAGATAACAAGTCAATATTTGTGAATGCTTTATTTCAGCCGTAAGGCAGAAGAAAATGTAATACCAATTACCTGTAATAAAGCATGATCGGTTTAGCTGTATACATTGCATGGAAAGATATTGTACATTTTCTACTATATGTCAGAATATAAGTACTGTTACAAATTTACTACCAATTAAAAGGATATTCGCCACCTTAGGAGTGAAGTATGACACTGATGCTCATTTGCTCGTCAGATGTTACCATGTCCAAAAAAAATAAAAAGTGTGGTAATGGTCATGAGATCATTATGATAAAAACACCAGAAATATAAAAGGCTATAAAATTAACAAGCTGATTCTTTTTGCTACTGGTATAAGAAGTGGCATAACTTAAAAAGTAACAATTTCACGCCCTAGTGATCCATGCCTATTTACTGTCAGTCCTCGTTAATGCACTGTGCACTTGCTACACTCAGAGGAGGGTTAATTCACAGTGTTCAGTAATGAGAACAGGACAGTAAGACGACGAGATATCCAATTACGTAAAACATAACTAAAAGGCAAGGAAAAGCCTGATACAGGAACTATTAACTGGCCGGAGGAATAGGAGGAAGGCTGGAGAAGGGAAAAAATAATAAACAAGCGCAGGACGGAAGTAATACGTGGAAAATGTGCTGCAAGGTAAAATATAGACTGCAAAACTAAAACCATTGATGACAGATCAGTTAGTCATTGCAAATTAGCAAAAAAATATATATTACATAGAGATAGATAGATAGAGAGAGAGAGAGATAGATAGATAGTCAGATAGATAGATAGATAGATAGATAGATAGATAGATAGATAGATAGAAAGATATATAGATAGATTTTTGCTCTAAAGGGACAAAATGAAAACAGTAACATTTGTGGTGGCTGAAATATAAACCACGTAAAACAATACTTTGGGGAAAAAAACTGAGCTGCACTATTTACACCACTGCTGAGTTGACATTTTCCTGCCCATTGCAACTCTAAGGAAAAAGGAACAAAATAATCACACAGTGGGGCTGATTTACTGATAATCACATGAAAAATCGGACATGCTGGTTGATGGATCGACTTGGGTACAATCAGCCCGCCCAGAGATGGCTCGAATATCGACAAGTCGTTGCTGAACCAGCCGAGATTCGAACCCTTTGGCTGGCTTCATTTACTAGCTGATATATCAGCATGGATGTCACACCACTTCCTCAAACTAAATCTTTCTAAAACTGAGCTGATAATATTGCCTCCCGTTCATGCTCTCCTCCATCTCTTTTCCATCAATAATACCACTATCAGTCCCATCCCTCACACCAGGGTACTAGGTGCAGTCCTAGATTCTGGCCTGTCCTTTCAGCCCAAAATCCAATCACTGTGAAAAGCTTGTAGAGTTCACCTCCATAACATCTCTAAAATTCACTCCTTTTTACCTAATGAAACCACCAAGCTACTCATTCACTTCCTTTTTATCGCTCACCATGATTGCCGCAAATCCCTTCTCTTAGGCCTACCTTAGGCTATCCCCTCTTCAGTCTATCATGAATGCTGTTGTCAGACTCATCTACCTTACCAACTGCCAGCCCTCTCTGCCAATCTCTCCACTGGCGTACTATTCCCCAGCAAATTAAATTAAAAAAAAAACTAACAACATACAAGCCAAATAGAACTCTGCCCGAGCTACATTACCAATCTTGTCTCAAAATATCAACCAAACCATCTTCTCCGCCCAAGATCTCTTGCTTTCTTGTCTCCTCCTCCCATGCTCATCTCCAGGACTTCTCCAGAGCCTCTCCCATCCTGTGGGATTCCTTACCTCAAACTGTTTGTCTACCTCCCGCTCTGACCACCTTTAAGAGATCCCTGAAAATTCATCTCTTCGGGGAAGCCTATCCTGCCTCCACCTAACAACTGAACTTGTAACTTTTCCATTAGCTCATCCCTCACAGTTTTTACCTTTTGTACCACTTGCCCCACCCTATTAGATTGTAATCTCTTATAAGCAAGGTCCTCTTAACCCTCTTGTATTTTATTGCATTGTAGTTGTACTGTCAGCCTTTAGATTGTAAAGAGCTGCACAAACTGTTGCCACTATATAAATCCTGTATAATAATAATAATGTTCAGTAATCCCAAGTAATAAATCAAATATAATTTTCCATGAGTCACAGGCATTTAGATTGGTTACCAGGTCACTGCGCATGCACCTTTTTTATTTAGTAAGCCCGATATTGCTACACATTTAAACCAATCTTTGTTCAGTGTTTCTAAAGGCTCATGGTTTCTAAAGGCTCATGGAGCCTCAACTCAATCCGGCGATGTGCAAGAGAGCCTCGGCCCTCCAGAGCCATTGGTTCCCACTGCTATCAATCACAGCCAGTGAGCGAATGAGGAGGGAGAGGGGGCAGGGCTGAGCCACGGCTCTGCGTGTGAATGGACACACAGAGCAGCAGCTCGGGAACAAGCTTAATTTGGTGCCCCCATTGCAAGGAGGGAGGCGCCAAGAGCGCCAGCGAGGGACCCAAGAAGAGGAGGATCAGGGCTGCTCTGTGCAAAACCACTGCATAGAGCAGGTGAGTATGACAAGAAAGTAAGCCTTTAATATCACTTGAAAGCTTAACTCCAGTTTCAGCAAATATTGTCTCTATATAAGAGGCATGTGTATTCCTACTTGAATCTTGGTGTGCTTTGTGTATTTCTTCCAGATCTGTACAGTAATCCAATGCAAAACTTTTCCTTTGTGCAGGAGATTTCTGTAAAAAGACCAGTCACTGCCGTTCTCTCTCCTTGTGTAGGAGGATTGGTCTTGTCTCCACCCCTCCTGTAGTTTTCTGCAGGCAGTCTGTAGTGGTTGGACCTTCTGGGTCCCTCCCACAGCTCTGCTCTCCATACAGGCTATGTACAGTACAATGATGATGTCACCGTTTCTTGTTACCACTACGCTGTGTTTGTAAAGGTATTTGATGCACACACAGTCAATGTATACCCATTGAGACTACTGAGAAATACATTGAATGGAACTTTATGTGCCTGGAGTTCAGCTTCAGGTCCTTAAAATTAGTGAAACAAGTACTTTCATTTTTTTTTTTTTTTTGATAAAGACATATTCAAACATGACATGAGTAATTTGAAGGAAAACTCGTTATGGGTTTTAGGTGCAAGCAAAATACTCACAACCTTTAAATTTGTCCAATTTTTACTTGTGGTACTTAACTTTTCCTTTTTCCCTGTTGGAATAAGCCCATAAACTCATTTCTTTAAACAAGGGTAAACTAATTCTGTTTCCATTTGAAACCATTTCCTCCAGGGATTCTTTCACAGATTAGAGCCTTGCACAAGGCATTCCTACTTGCTGACAGACAAATTCCATAACCCAGCAAGGCCATTGGAAAAAGAACGTAAAAAAAAAAAAAAAAAACCCTTCAGGAAAGGCCCACATTTCGTTTCACTTTTTAACATATTCCGAGCACGAACACACCTATCTAGAGGTTCACCATCTCATTTACAACATATATTTTTTTAGGGAAAGAGTTGCCAACGTCAGTAGGTTGCTAACTAATTGCCAAAGTTTAATTCAAAGTGGCCACTAGGAAAAAAAAATGTAAATTCACTTGCAAGCTGTCTTATTTTTCTTTAATAACCAGGAATACTCAAGCGTAGCTACCTGCTTCCTGTGAAAATAACATAATCAGCTAGCTGCTGTCTACAAAAATATTGTAACAACTTAATTGTACGAAGGAAAGTAGTAAAATTTTAGTGTAAAATCAAATGTAACCAATTTAACACAAATAATTTACTGGATATTCTTCCTGGAAGAAAAATAACACAGTGATCTCTAATTAAGTGTAAATGTCACAGATAACTTTGCCATGACCTTCTGTGATCAATGATAGAGTTTAAAAAAAATTTAAAAAATTTGATCTTGCGTATGGGCACAATTTTAATATCCAGTTTTGTCTCTTTGAGGAAAGTAGCCGTCGTTATTAATTAACACAATGAACTCAAATGGGGCCAGATGAATATTTGTGGATTCAGGAGACTATTTTTACCTTATTTTATATACTTTTGTTAGGTTACTTTGAGATTATTATATAAAATATAGCATAACAACCTCTGTTGAGTCTCACAAAAAGAGCCATCGCTGCAATTAATCACAATATTAATTCACCCATGTTGCTCAGGTCTACAATAAAGATACACACAGCACACATTCAACAGAGTTAACGTATCACAAAAATACACAAATACCATATAAAAAAAAAAAAAAACATAACAAATGCAAAAATATATTCATCCCATTCAGAAATGAATCAACTGAGCAGCATAATTCATTGTTTCAGAACCCCACTTTCGTTAAAGTGTATCTAAAGCCAAAACTTTTTTTCATTTTGGAGAGCATACAGAATGGTTAAAACTCCTGTAAAGTTTATTTTTTAACTTTTGCTGTCTCTGTCAATTTGGGGGGGGGGGGGGGGGGGGGGTGGATTTCTTAATTTCCTATCTCAGAGACACAATGGGAAGTAAGTAAAAATCTCTCTAAAGTAAGAAAAATTCTTTTTTTTAAGCAGTTTTTATTTGAACAAGTATTCTTATCAGGAGATTTAACATCTTTTCCTGTTCTTGTTGAAACACCAAATTGTGGATTTTCCTTCCCTTCCTAACTTGGTGACAGTGGTTAACATGATGAATAGAGAGTGTAAATCTTCTAAAGCTTCAGCACTGTATCCAAAATGAAAAAAAAAAGTTTTGCTTTAAGCTTTAAGAGGCTCTGTCACATAAGTATAACTTGAGCAAAGAATATGCCTCTAAACAAGAATCGGAATAGTAACCTCTCCTCCTGATAGTAACGCTGAAGGCAGATTCAGTGCTGAGAAATAATCCCCTGAAGTATGCTGGACAACTGACACTTCCAGGAGTGTGGATTTGATAGATCCCCTACAGCTCTCACTGGTTCCTCCAGTTGACCATGTCATGTCACTACATCACATAGTAATGACATGGAGGTTAGCAGAAAGAGCCATTGAGTTTAACACAGGACACAGGAATTTGACATTTCTGGAAGTGTTGGTTTCCCAGCAGTTTTGAAGGACCTTTTCCCAGCATCTGAGATACATTCTACCGCATGGGCAAAGGGAGTTTCTCTTTGCAGTTTTCCTTATTTGACAGAGTGTCTTTAAATTGCAGTTGTTAACTGAAGTTATCATATATTATTACTATCCTTTGCTTCACCTACATAAAAACTTTGAGACTCTTTTGACTCTTCATATAAACTAGTCCAAACACGGCTTAAATATCAAAATGTATATTTTATCTGATATAGGAAAGGAATTGTGTACTGGGCGCAAATCAAAACCAAAAAAATGTACACATATCCCTAGCAGGTAAAGAGTGATATTGCAACATCCCAACTGTCTGTCTTTAAGGAAAAACATTTTAATTTATTTTCATGCTGGGTTGATATGAGAGCATTTTTGGGCACATATCAAATAAAAAAATACTTTGAATACTAGTGACTGTAATAAGCGGAGCCTCCATTAGAGTGATCATCAATGTACAACATAAATCACTAAGAAGGCAATGATAAGTGAAAGACCAAAAGCCACACATAAAAAAATAATTCACAATTTTACCAAGGCTGACATACATATGATTACTACAGTTATGAGATCCATTGCAATGGCAGTGGGCTAAACCATAAATATTACGACTCTTGCAAGCAACTGTCACACAATGTGGTCCAAGCCATCCTTTTTATTTCTCATCATTGAGATATTCCAATGCCTTAATTTGCCGTAGCCAGGTCCCTGCATTGTTTTAGAGATTGATTCACCCAACATGGCTATCTGTTCCTTAGTTGTTATGTGACAGGTGCTCTTCCCTTACACAATAAAAGCAGCAGTGTTATAACAAACATGCACATTTCAAACAGACTGTGTTGCTAACATGTAGTCCATATATTCCTCATTAATATGCATATTGACATTTTAATACAATTTACTGTAGTAGGACTATCATTTCTACAAACTATGTAGCGAGGACTAGAACATAAAGTCTTGAATAAGAAAGAACATAATTTGACCATTTCATGTTTCAATTGTCTCCCTGTGTTCCTTATATGGTCAATGACATCACCCAGAAGACCCTGCCCCTTTGTTTATAACAGCTGTCATCAGACCTGTCATTTGGAGGGAGTGAGGCGACTGGAGTAGAGATGTGTCGGTAGTTGGTGGGATTTTTCTTTTGACAGTTGGTGAGTATCGTGATTAACATGGATTTTCATCGCTGGACAATGTGATTGACCATGGAGGTATCACAGGACATTTTTTGTATTTTATTTTATTTTTTTTAAATTAAAGAACTTGTTAAAAACTGTGTCATGGAGGATGGGCAGATTCAATTAATATGTTATTCATAGAAGCTGTAGTATGGCCTGTATGAATGGTGGAGCTGGGCAGAAAATGCAAGCATAGTATAGTCAGGCACTCATGATAGGTAACTCTCACTACTTCCTCAGTTCTATTAACCCCCCCCCCCCCCGGCTGCACCGGAAAATTACAGCAGCGGCGGTAGGTGTGTGGGGGTAGGTGCTTCTGAGGATAAAGATTTCAAGGAATCCAGGAGCCAACAGCACAAGAGATATAGCAGATTCATAGAAAGTCAAGGCTTCATGCTGATTTTTTTTTTTTTTTTATATTGACTAGACATTAACATTTATACCAGACCCATGTTTTATTTATACCCTCCAGATTTTTTTTTTGAGGGGGGGGAGAGGGTTGCTTGGTGTCCCCCTTAGATCAGTAATTGAATAAATGGGTAAAATGGAAGTGTTGCTTTAAGCAGACATATTAAGCTATCACTTTTGTAGATATGAAATAAATATGCTGCAGATATATAATTATTAAAGTGGACTTGCTTATGGTAGTGTGGTATGGTAGAGGAAAACATGTTTAAGTCGTCATACTCACTGGGCATTTGCCCAGCTCTCTTGAACGCAAATCTCCTGGCAGGAGAAAAGCAGCATCAAAAACGCACCTAAAGACATGTTTTTGTAAACACGTTTAGGCACGTTTTCGTGCTTGGGCATTCATTTATTTCATTGGCCAGAATAATAATTGATTTCATATTTATAATTATGAATTATTAATAATATTATTTAATATAAATAATATATTAATAATATTATTTAATATTTATTAACGTGGATTTAGACACGTTTACACACATTTAGCCACACCAAGCATTTTTTCTGCCAAAACTCTAATGCTTCCGAATGTGCTGCCAGTGCATTTTTATCTGCAAAAAAAAGCAAAACACTCCTAAAAATTGCATTTTTAACGCCCAGCGTGCATGAGGACCAAAGCATAAATTAAATTGTATTTTAAGTATATTAGTGTCCCTTTAGGTTTGAGTCGTCACAGAGTTTGAGAAGCAATTAAACTATATGTGAAATAATGGAGCAGATGCGGTAGCAGGTAGGGAAGGTGTCCTATGCTTGACTGCTTTCCTTCCCGATGCCTATGCATTGTACTGTACCAAAATGCCACTACTGCTTTCACGTGTACAGGAGAAGTCGCACAAGACAGGTGTTTCATTGTAATGAGATTTAAAATAAATAATAGACTTAAAAAACAGTTCCAACCTGTCAATAATCACTGGATCGGAGGGAGTCTCATTCCTGTTCCCGCAGCTCTTCTTATCACAGCAGCGACTGTAGAGGTGGAAAATACAGTGTTTTAGTAATACAGCCGTGTTACAAAATAAGCCACATTAAGACAGCAAGTTCAAATTGCTGCAGCAGTAACAGGATTGCAGCGATCTAGAACCAGTGTCAGAGAACAGGTTTGGGCCGCATGGGGGCTAATTACTAGCGCTAACCTCTTCCAGCACAGCTGCTAGCTTATTAAGCCTCCAAACGGCACAGGTAAATGAGCAAATTTTCCTCAAAAACCTCAGCGCTTTTACATTTCTCTGCATTTTAGACAGGGCCTTGATGACTTAAAGGGCAAATAATAATAAATTACAAATTGGCTCCTGTGAAAAAATTCTCAAAGCAGGCCTATTTGAAAATAATGTATTAAAGTGAAGCTAGAAAAAGTGACAAGGAAGTGGGAGCGGGTACTGACAAATAAAGGTACCCTCCGAAAAAAAAAAAAAACCTGCAACTCATTTACAAGCTGAGGGAGGGAGAGAATGAGAGGTACTTATTTTTTTTTTTTATAGTACGAAGTACAAAGACGTCAGAACAAAAGAAGTAACTTTAGTATTTTCACAACAATGTAGGTACATAACAGGAAGGTGAACATATTTCAGGTTGTCTTGTAAGCAAAGTTCAGTGCATTACAACCTCTCTGTACTCTTCAACTGAGAAGCCTTCACTCCTAATTGGAGCATGTATATGATGTTGTCATCCACTGTATGAGAGCCCTACCTGCCCATGTATTCAATATCACATTTTCATTCATTACCCTGAACCTATCCTCAATTTCCCCTGAATATCCCAGGTGTGAGGTGTGAGGGGTTGGAATTATTGTACAGGTGTGCCTTCTACCCTGTCACCTGATACCGATATCTCATGTTTCTGGAAAAAGAAGTGTAATGCCCCGTACACACGGTCGGATATTCCGATGAAAAAAGTCCGATCGGATTATGTTGTCGGAAAATCCAATCGTGTGTGCGCTCTAGCGGACTTTTTCCGTCGGAATATCCGATGGAAAAAATTTGAGAGCAGGATCTCAAATTTTCCGACAACAAAATCCGATCTGACTTTTTCCGATCGTGTGTAGAGTATTCCGATGGACAAAGTGCCACGCATGCTCAGATCAAATTACGAGACCAAAGCTATTGGCTACTAGCCTCTACGTAGTTCCCTCGTACGCAACAAACGTCACCACGTTCGGAACGATCAGATTTTCTGTCAACTTTGTCTGCAATACCAGTTTCGGACAAAATCAGTCAGAAAAAAACGGACGGATTTTGTGGTCGGAATTTCCGACCGCGTGTACGGGGGCTAAGAGGAAAAAAGGGAGTGAAGGGGAGAATTTAGTAAAGAGGCTGAGGTTGGGGAAGGGATGATGATGGGATAGGGTCTACGATTATTAGTCTTTATATGGTGTTCCAACCTGAGATTTGTCCATGTCTGTATACAACTAAAAATCTTAGCTTGAGTCTCTATTTAGAGGGTTCTTGGCTTTAAGCTGCCTTTTGTAGTGGATCTCTGGAGGTAGTTTGGCTTTCGAGAAGTCTTCTTGCTAAAGAAGTATCACAGAGAAGCTGAGTATAAGCTACTGCTGGACACTAAGAAGGACTCAACACCCACAGGTCAAGGTAACTTTGACTGCTCTAAAAGGACAGATTTATTACAGAGATTCACTGCAATTAAGAAAGACTGTGACTGCTCTTACAGTGTCATAAACCAGTTTTGCTGCTCTCACAAGAACCAAATTTACTAAGAGTCTGCTTAACTACCATTTTCAGAATACCTGTCCTATTTTCGTGCTTTTGGGGTATAAAGAACCGCAAACCCCTTTGCCTAAAATAGATTTCTCCAATAATAGGTGAAGACTAAAGTGATGGGTGCTCAAATTATTTTTCACCCCACCATACACCAAGGCCAAGTAGCCACCATACACCAAGGCCAAGGCCAAGTAGCCACGCTACTTAGGGAGTCATTCAGCACCACCCTAGGAGTGCTACTTATACTGTATAGTATGAAAAGGTGTTTTTAACCCAGAACAAGCTGCCCAAAAATTCCATAGAATATTACTACTTGCTGTTGTTTACAGGCTGCCTTTTGCAAAAATAGTAGACAACATGACAAAAGATAAACAGAGAAGACAGACAATGCAAAATAATATAGCCTTCAACAAAAGGGACAGGAGCTGAGGCAAATTACAACACTGCCAGTGATGCTTATAATGGTCACCTTTATAGTGTATGGGCTGAAAAACATATTCAGTACATCTCTGCAATACATGCCAATTCCCCCATGTTTTATGCCTTTCAAACATTGCTAGTCCAAAAAAAAGTACTCCTCAATTTGCCCAAAATCCAGTGTCTGCCTGACTTCCTGTAGTGAGCCGACAATGCTGCCTCTGTAGCACTCAAATTCCAAGTAGTGTTTTCAGCCCTGCCTGCTTGGGATTTCAAAGAGAAGAGACATAATGTTGAGTTTACTACAGAAAGTAGATTTCAGGCTGATCAACGAGTATTTTTCAGTACTTGCAGCATTTTAAAGGACTAAAAATAGGGAAATCTGCATGTATTGAAGATGTTGTACTGCATATATTTTCGTTTTAACTTACAACGATTAAATCTTTTTTAAAGGAGGCTCGTCTGCAGGTAAATATGGAGGAAAATTTAAATAAAAAGATGTGAGATAAAACAAGGCATGTACTAAACATTATCATTATATGTAGTAGATGCATTGGAGTTATCCAATACAATATCTTTCTGGAAAGCAACCCTTTAAGCATCAGAGAATTAGACAGTAGGATGTCTCTGATACAAAGCAGACAATTCACCAATGCATTTTAACCTACATCAAGCAATAACATTTCTGCATTAGTTTCATGTAAACCACACTAGCAGGCAAGTCACATTCTGATTGGTCCAGGCCACAGTGACATCATCTGGTAATCTGATCTGTGAACAAGATGGCTGCTTTTGTCAAGGACACAGTTACATGTAACACTGAAACATTACTGGACTCCAAGCTGCAAACAGAAATCCTGTTCTTGACCTGAGCCACCTCCTACCAGTTGGGGCAATGGCACAAAGAGCCCTGCAGAGCCTGACAAAGCTACCTTTATGACTGTCGTCAGTGCCTGACACAATGCAGCCAATTTATACATGGCTTCCCCATATGTGGTACATAGAGTTTGTGGAAAACCGTGTTATTGTACAGGGAACTCAGCGGTGCTCAGGGAATACACTGAAATCATCATCATTACTGTGTAAGCCAATAAAAGACAACCTGATATTCAGAGTAATTTGGCAAATGTTCTCTAAATGTATGCACTGTGTTTGTAGTTATTGCTCATTTTACTCTGCATCAGAATTAAATAATAACCAAAGGCACATTTTTTTTACCAGAACACCCATCAGGTTTTTATTGTTCTCTGGGGTCCCTGTTAGGGAGATTCACCTTTTCCATTTACCCTGTTTACCATTATCATCGAGCTTAAAAGTGAACGGAAATTACAAATTGTGGGTTGTCATAATCTTCCGACTGGGACACTAGTGCTAGTTTCTTGTCTGGTTTTATGTACTTTCCACTTTTTGTGAATGATTAGAGGGCTCTCTTATTTTTAAGGGACTTCCAGATTCTCATAAACCTGCAGACCCTCAGAACCACAGGGCCAGGGTTGTGGTAGGGAGGCCCTTTACTCATCAAAATATGGACAAGTTGTTTTGGGAATACCCTTGACCCCCCTTCCTAGCCAGCCAGAATGCATGCTTAGATAAGGGTCTGGTGTGGATTTTTGTGGGAGAAAAACCTGTCAACAGGCTTGGATTAAACTGCTAGTTCATCTCTACTATTAGGGAAACTGGTAAGACAGACAGCACAAATTATCTTAAAAACCGTGGGGCTAGTTGATGAGTTGGGAATGCCATTTTCCGTAAAACTTCATTAAAAATCTGGAGACAAAATTTGGCGATTTTGGAGTCAACAGGGAATTTGTTACAAGTAACACCTGCAGGCCCTGTACCTTTCCTGCACTGTCACTGGATGTTGAAAGCATAATAATTGGCTGTTCAACTCATCCCAGCCTGTGCTCTGCTGTCCAGTAGATGGTGGGGGGGTACTTAGGGTACTTAGAGTACTTGTGCTGCATGCATTTAACAAAAATACATTTATCAATAAAATAATGGATACAGGTCTGCATTCGTATCTGTCATGTACATCTTCCTGGAGTTCAGCTTTAATAAATAATTGTCTGTCATGTACATGGCTGCCATGCACATCTTCCTGGAGCTTTAATAAATATTTTTTTTTTGCATAGGATCAATGGACAAGGAGTCAGCTGTGTATTGGTAAATGTAAGTTCCTGAAATGGTCCCTCACTTATCCATGAATGTGAATAAAACCAAAGTGTTTATAAATTATGTTGAATTAAATATAGGCAACAGAAAATAAATATACAGCCATCGAACCCTTTACCTGTTAATTCTTGACTAGCCAATTGTCTAATGCCCAGAAGCTGCTCGGCATCTGAATTCAGTGCACTAGCCACGGGATTGTTTTAATGCCCCATAAATTTACTCCTTTTGTCACATAAATGCAAAGCTTTATTGCACTGTTAGTCTTGACAGAAAGCCCCTGCAGAAAGTTGTTTGGGGATTAAATCTCTAAAGCATGCTATTTCCAAACGGAGGGCTTTCACTATTTCATGTCTGGTTAAAGGGAATTTCGACTGAGGGGAAGCAAGCTGTCTCTCACACCATATGGCAAATGGCCGTGCATAGTAATTAGGTAAGCTGATGAATGGTGAGCAGGCTCTAATTTTATGCTTATAACCAAAGCTCCATTTGCACCTCTTATGCAAAATCAGCACTTCCAGTCTACTATGGTATTGTGCTAACACGCTTCATGTTTTCTAAAGGTGGAGGGGTAAATTCCCCACCCAGAACTAATTCTATCCTGCCATACCTGGGAATACTGGGGCTCAAGGATTAAACATATTATCTACATGTAATACTTTATGAATAACAAAAAAAAGAAAAAAATGAAAAAAGTGCTTAAATTCTGTTTATTCTATGTAACAAATAAAGTCAACCTATAATGGGTACTTAAAGAAAACAATTTAGCAATAGGTATGATGTAAGAGTCTGAATCTCCACTCATAATTTGTTAAAACAGTACAGACTTATCCCTCATGAATGCTACATTTGCTGTTATTCACTTGTATTCTCTCTTTGTCATTCCAGCTTTAGGCTTAAGGCCCCCCAAGGAAGCTGACCTGTTTCCTACCTGAGCATGGAGCTGAAAACCTGCTGCTGGAGGAAAGTAAACTGTCAATAATTAAAGGCTTTTGTTTTCTTCCATGTATCCTGGCAGTACCTTTGTTTTATGAATAAAGTATTTTTTGAACATGCAGCACAGTGGCTAGCACTTACGCCCAACAGCACTAGGGTTGCCGGTTCGAGTCCCAACCATGACACTACCTGCCTGGAGTTTGCATGTTCTCCCTCTGCCTGCATGGGTTTCCTCTGGGTACTCCAGTTTCCTCCCACAATCCAAAGACATGCTGGTAGGTTAATTGGATCCTGTCTAAATTGGCCCTACTATGTGTATGTATGAATGTGAGTTAGGGACCTTAGATTGTAAGCTCCATGAGGGCAGGGACTGATGTGAATGTATCATATATATGTAAAGCGCTGTGTAAATTAATGGTGCTATATGAGTACCTGTAATAATAATTATAGGTCCTGAGTACAGGCAGAAGATTGGACAGCATTACAACTCAACACTTAACCCAGTAATGACATTGAGAATCCAAGTAAATAATCAGAAATCAAGTAATTGGGAGCTATTATAACAAACAAGTCTCGTTTGGATACATAAAGGGAAATGAAAGGGCCAAAATACATTTGATTTCGAAAATGCTGCTTTAAATTCCCACCAGTAGCTATTCATGTGACCAAGGCACAACTGCCAACTGGAAGATACTGTTTTTTTTTTTTTTTAGTAACACCAGAGAGAGCAAAATCTGGTGCAGTTTGGCATAGAAACCAGTCAGCTTCCAGGTTTTTTTTTTTTTTTTTTTTTTTGTCAAAGCTGAATTTAAAAACCTGAAGTTAGAAACGGATTGGCTACCATGCATGGCTGCACCAGATTTTGCACTCCCAGTTTTAGTAAATCAACCCCACAGTGTTCAGCCAGATTTGCTCAATGACCAACTTTAAACTCCAGTCCTCTAAGACCATTTGACAGAAACAATGGGATCGATGCCATGCTATTAGAAATTGAGCTCAGAAAAAAAAAAAAAAGAAATTGAGCTCAGATCACCATTTTCTTCAGGAAAGGTTAGTAGTTCAGCTATTACTCCTTAGACTTCTATCCTATCAAGATGGGTAACATACAGTATATTTAAGTTAACCCCAGATCTACTTTGACGGACCTGAAAATGCTTTCCTTAGAAAATGAATGTCTTAAAGCTACAGCATAGATATGACAGCCAGGCAACAAGCATTCTGAGAAGTTGGAAATGGCAACTGAATTAACTATATTAGGGTAAATTAATCACTTTTCTGACTTTACTGCAGTATTTCCCCAGATAGCACTGCCAGTTTAATGATTGACTTGCCTGCTGTTTACCCCTTCACGCTCAAAAAGGTATGTTCCTCAGCAATATGCCCTGTGTTGAGGATATCTTAACAAATGCCATTGCCTTGACAGCTACTGGCTGTCACTTTGTGCAGCCGCCGCCTATCAAATCTGGCTGTTACTAACAGCTTTGGCCCCCGCTAACAATCAGGAGTGATTTTGGATCTTATGATCACCATATCAACTATGACATAGTGATCACATGCAAGCTTAATGCTTCAATTGGAAAAAAAAATAATATATATATAGAGAGAGAGATAAAATCCATTTGTGTCCTTAAAAACAAATGTATAAAAGAAACAAGGGGGGGGGAGGCACCTCTCTAAGTGTAGTATTAAAACAATATCATTTATTGCACAAGATTAAAAACACTTACAAGATATATAGGCCAGTAGAAGGAGCTGTGAGCTCCGAGCGCGTAGCCTTTCATTCCACAGAGACAGCCCTGACCCCTTCCTCCCGCCCCGTGCTGGTGACATCATTTCCGCTTCCGATTCAAGCTGGACAGCATGGAGCTGACTACTTCCTGGTTTTCCTGAATGTACAGCTATTCAGCACAACATCACACCAGAACCTTTCCCAGCTATCCGGATCGTGCAAGGAGCCTGTGGGACACAGTAGAACTGCCAGGACTACATACTTATGATGAGCATGACTCCCATTTATATCTTGTAAGTGTTTTTAATCTTGTGCAATAAATGATACTGTTTTAATACTACACTTAGAGAGGTGCCCCCCCCCCCCCTAGTTTCTTTTATATGTTTTGCAGAGTTGCTGGACACACTCTGAGGATGGCTGCCACTTTTTAAATCACCCCCTTACCGTAGTTCAACTTTATTTTTACCTAAAGACTGACTAATCAAATGTACATTATTACAAACTAAGGGCATTGCCTCCTAGAGCGCCAGATACCCAATTTACCTTCACTTTTGTCCTGCCCATTAATGACCATTGAAATCATTTGGACCACCCTACCACAGTTAGTGCCATTGCCACAGAGCCAACCCTGGGCCACCACTGTAACAAGGACATGTCCTTGAGGAAGTGGGCCGCATGTCACTGGAGGTAGACAACCTTGGTTATAGGTAAATATCCCAGAAAACTTTTTTCTAAATATTAAGGGTGACCCAAATATGAAGCTTTATTTAGGTCCTCTTTAAATAATCCTACTACAACATTTTAAATTCAAAAGAAAAAAAAAAGAAAAAAGACAAGCAGTAAATAATCTGATATTACATAATTTTAGGTTTACCGCTGATGTATTTTCTTTCTGTAATTCTTCTTTAAACAACAAACACTATTCCATCTGCCTGTATCTGATATATGCTGTGGATTGACCTTTTTATCCTGGGGCTGAAGGAGTTAAGCAAATAATTGTGCCCGCGCCCCAGCGGCAGCTTTGTTTAATGCCCAGCCGCCAAGTAAATAAACAGCATCTCTTACCAGTCCGTAGGCAGCGCGGAAAATGGTAATCTCCAGCGTTAGCTGCCTGACATTTTAAATATGGCTTTTCTGTCTAAAGTATACTGTACAAATAACATAATTTGCCTTCAACGGCTTCATAATTCCCCTGCTGAGAGCTGTGGATTTTTATTTATTTCGTTTTTTTTTTTTTTTTTACTCTGCATTGTATTTAAAAAGGGAAAAATCCATACCATCAGTATGGTAACCTGATAGGAAGATAAACAGGGTAAACCACCCCAGTGAGAGAATATAAATGTATCAGTGTGGGTGTAGGAGTGTGTGTAGGAGGGAGCGCTGAGTGCCTATCAATCACAGCCATTCCTGTCTGTCCATACCGCAGCTGTGTATGTGCCAGCAAGGCTGATGTATAGCATCTTTATCATTAAATTATGTATGAGTGACCTAACCCATAGCCACCAGATTTCGTATTAATTAAGTCACCTCAATTCCATTACAATCTGATTGTACAATTTCTATACAATCTCCTTTAAGCTGATCATACACATTTCAGTCTAAATCAGTCTCTCTCAATCTTTTTACCATGGAGGAAGCCTTTTCCTTCTGTAGCTTTTATCATTGCCCAGTGTGGCTGATTATGGTGGACTTGAAAATCAATATTTCTATTGGCAGCATATTATGTATTTGTTTTAGTTTTTTTATTTAACTTTTTTGTTTACAACCTGTTTTTTGTGAAAAAGGAGTAAAATGATAATGTTAATTGGGGGACACTTTTTCAGGTCCAGGGTGGGTAAAGGGTGATTGATTAATCCCCAGAAGCCATTTAAAGCCTGTCGCACCCTTAAAAACCACCTTAATTTTACCTTCCAGTGACTCACTCTAATGCATGTAGGATAAATGCCAAAATTTTACAAAAATATCCTTATATATGCCAAAAATTCACGGGAATAAAAGCTCTATTTTTCTCTCACCCCTAATTTTGGGGCAAGAATTGATTGTTTGAGATGGGATAAGGCAATGCACAGAGATTTTGCCCAAAAAAAGGACATTTGCTTTATCCCATAATATGAGGTCAAACATGAGATTGAGACTATTACTTTCGAGTGCTCCACAAGCAAGATTTTGTAACTGTTTATTCCAAACTATACCTGCACATGATCTCGTGTGTAAGTAGGACCCGACACATTTCTGGATTCTTATCCTGCCCTTCATAGATAATAGCCTGCAAACACAAAAAGAGGAAAGTTAGTGAAGTCATAAAAAAGAAACTTTATAATACTATTCAACTGTTTTCATGCTAAAGTTTTTCAGAAACACAAAGAACAAACTCTAAGTGTAGTACCTAAGAGGTAGAATAGTACCTAAGGAGGACCAGTCAAAAAGCATCTTACAAGTTTAATTACTTTTTACCTTTAAAGCTGAATTACCTTTTTACCTTTAAAGCTGAATTACCTTTAAAGCTCAAAAACCTTTTACCAAAAACTTCTCTTTCTACCTAGGGGATGATAAATAAAGTGATATACTTACCTTACACCTCACTCCCCTGGTAGCCAGCTTTCACCTTCACTATATGACGCTTCTGGCTTTTGAGCAGATACTGGTCATCCTCAAGTACAATACCAGACTGCTGGTCCTGCACTGCACAGGATAAGGCTTTGGGGGACCGGTCACAGGAAGAGGAGGAATAAGATAAGTATATCACCTTATTTATCATCCTCAAAGAAAAGTGAAAGCTCAGCTATAAATGATATTCCCATCTGGCAAACTGGAATGCATTTGGTTGATATGGGCTATCACATTGCTCTCTGCAAACAGATATTTTTCCATAAAGTGTGTCCGAAATCAAACCTTTTTTCAGTTTTGAATAGAGTATGGAATGGAGAGAACTTATGTCTCCCAACATTTAGGCTATAAATACACTTTAATGTTACACTAAGTTGTTCCCTTGTGGGGCCTTTGTGGATGTATACATTATTACTTTGTACAGTAGAATAACATGAATGAAGAGCTGGCAAGGCCCTCTCTTCTTCATTGTCTGCTGTCATAACATTTGATGGGATTTTAATTATGATCATGGAAGATATGGTGGTGATGACCCCACACACACACATACAACATATGAGCATTCAGGCTTTTTATGGAAGAAGGGACATACTGAGGGAGATTTACTAAAACTGATACACACAGAATCTGGTGCAGCTGTGCATAGTAACCAATCAGCTTCTAGATTTTATTGTCAAAACTAAACTGAACAAGCTAAAGTTAGAAGCTGATTAGCTGCTATGTACAGCTGCACCAGATTCTGTGTGCACCAGTTTTAGTACATCTCCCCCACTATGTCCCTTTTCAATAAAGGATTCTTACTTGCCTGTGCAATCTTCCTGACAATGTGCATGTGCAGCTCACAATTGTGGCACAGGCCAGGATGCATTTCTGTTTTTACTTGTTTTTTTATGAGTTCCTTGTCTATTTTTTTTAACATGTTTCTCTTTTCTGTTTTCTAGAGTAAATTATTGGTTTATTTTTCTGAATAATAATGATTTTTTTTTAATGTTTTGTCATTTATTTTATGATATATGTGATTTTTTTGTGTAGCGTTTTTGAATACTTGGTTTTGTAGTCATCTATGGATTATCCTTTCTTTAGGAGAGTGTTTTTGTCTGTACACATTAAGCGTAGCCCATATTTTTGGATCTTGGATGAACCTATACAAGAATATCTAATTGTTGATGTATGCCTAGCCCCTAAACCTCTATAGATACTTTAAACACCCTGCACAACTGCTGTATCAGGAAAGTAGGTAAAATCATAAAAATTAAGTGTCAGTTTGGGGAACCCTTTCACTGCAACGAAGTGGATCTGAGCAGAGCAGGAGGCAGAAGAGGTTACGTATTTCTTTACAGGTATGTGCTTTTCTGAAAGCATTTTATTACATGACAGTGTCATAGGTGTGCGCATGGAGTGTGCAGTGTGTGCCGGGTGTGCTTGAGTACACTCTAATTACCCTGTGTGGTGCAGATTCCCCCTGCTGCCCTGGCCCTCCTGTGTCTCCCGAGCACTGTCGACTCCCCTCTTCTTCCACCGGCTGCTGTGGGGGATGTTTCAGGATGGAGAGTCAAGGAAGGGGCCAGTAAATGTATTATTTACCAGCCCCTTCCTTTTCTCAATGAACACAGTGAGTAATCAGTGAGTAATCAGTACCAATCATTCACTGTGTACATAACTGAAGCATAGTAAACTATGCTTCAGTTTGTGAATGAACAGGAAGCCGCTCAGCACAGAGCACTTCCAATTCATTCACTGTCCAGTGCAGCTGGGGCTGCAGAAAAATGTACTGGGGAATCTCTGGCCTCAGTTCCTTTCTTTTTCTCAAAAGTGAGACATCAGGGGTCTGTTTAGACCCCTGATATTTCACCACAGCCCCCCAAGGGGGTTCCTAAAAAAAAAAATTAAATAAAAAAATAATATTGTAAAAAATAATACAAATAAAATTGTAAATAATAATAAAAAAAACTACTGCTACTGTCCCCTGCCCTACTGACACTGTCCTGTGCCCTACTGACACCATCCACTGCTCTACTGACACTGTCCTGTGCCCTACTGACACCATCCACTGCTCTACTGACACTGTCCTATGCCCTACTGATGAAGTCCACTGCCCTATTGACACTGTCCTCTGCCCTACTGACACCATCCACTGCTCTACTGACACTGTCCTATGCCCTACTGATGAAGTCCACTGCCCTACTGGCACTGTCCATAACTCTACTGACGGACACCTTCCACTGTCTTACTGACACCAACTTTTGCTCTACTGACACATCCACTGCTCTACTGACACCATCCACTGCTCTACTGATACGTCCAATGGCCTTCTGACACCATCAACTGCCCTACTAACACCATCCATGTTTTAATACATTTTAAAATACAAATTAAAATACATTTTAAAATTATATATATATATATATATATATATATATATATATATATATATATATATACACACACACACGCGCGCTTTGGGGTGTGCAATAGGCTCTGTTTAAAGCTGTTATATCAATAACTAACCAGGGAACAAGCATTTTCAAAAGAGAAGCTCGGCAATGTCAGCCTTCATATTTCTCTCACTCTCATATAACACTCCTTTGTGGCTAAACAAATGCTATAGTCAAATACAGGAAATGCTTGATTCTCCGACTTCAAACTTCAGAGCTAAATTTCACCAAGGCTTGTCAAGGAAAGTCATCTATTTTACATGCCACACAATAACACAAACATTCTTAGGCCCGGTTATTGCTACAATCAAAAGCGGCTTTAATGCCTGGAACCAAAATAGATCGCAGGCTAGTGTACCCTCCTGAATTGTTAAGTGGCTTGCAGGGAAAAATGAACAATTGTCGCCATATATCAAAGCCAGTAACAATCACAGAAATGTCAAAAGAAAACGGACCTAATTGTGGTCATCTTAAACAGGATAGGGCCTGACAGGTCGTAGTACTGGGTCTTTAAATATCGGGTCCTTATAAACAACCAGCATTGTTCAGTGAGGGCCAGCATCGGGGATCTCTTATATAAATATGGAATGGAAAAGCTCCGCAAAGAATTTACATTTATTCTACCATACAACCACGGCCTAAACACTACTCAGGTGTATGCAACAATTCCGATTGACTGCTATAACAATGTACTACTGTAATGCTTTCCATTCAACAGGCTACTAAAGCTGAACTTTTGCTTCCAAACTGCCAGTTAAACGCCTATGCATTAATGGAGTGTTTTTGCTGCGCTTCTGCAGCATTTGCAGTGTGGTTATTAAAGGACATGTGACTCAAAATTTGCCATTTATTTCAATGGGAAGGAACATTTTAAGGTGTTTTTTTTTAACTCCCTTAACATGCTCCAAAAATGCTGCAAGCAGGATTTTTTACACCACAACAGAAGCGCACCACTCCAGTGTGAACACATTCATAGGTTTTAAAGGGGGGGGGGCAAGGAATGTTACATATAAGGCATTTAAACTTCATCTTTAAGGACTGGTTCACGCTGCTACGATGTCAGACATCACATGGGATTTGCACTGCACTGCTGTGCAAATCACATGCCATGTCTGTGCGATGCGCATTCAGCCATACAGACTTTATGGCTGAATTTGCATCGCATTCGGACCAAAATCATGCAGGACCCTTTGCAATACGATTCCTGTCCAAATCGACAGTTCGCACTGCGATATGCGAACCGATCTGGGGGTGTCATTACCTTTCTATTGAGCCCTGCAGCGGTTCGCATAGGGCAGTGTGAACTGCCGGCGGGCGACGTGTGATGCGGGAACCCGTACTGGATTTGCACGGGTTCTCGTATCGCAGCAGTGTGAACCGGCCCTAAGTTCTGAACCCTTAATCCTTAATCCTTTAATCCTGTTCCACCTGGCTTCCAAAGTCTTGATGACGAGGGTCTTCTGTAACCCCGAAACGCATAGACTGCAATATCATCTGTCCCCCCGATTAAGCCATATTAATAAAACTTGCCATGCAGGCATACAGGCATAATTAATGATTGTCATATTGTTTGTAATATGATTATCTCCTAAGAAAATCAGCTCCATCTAGTGGCCACATTGCAGTATGTTTTTATTGAGGTATTTCAGATAAGTACTACCGCATTATGGCCACTAGATGGAGATGCCCCTTTTTGTTTTGGACTCTGTGGTAATTGGTGTGACATTCACTGTTTATTCTTTTAAGGTGCCCAGTTAAAAAGCGGGTGACAAGTAGAGCCAACCCCTTTTCCAGCAATAACAACCTCCACATATCTGACAAGGCAAGATTAGAAAAGTGATATTACTATCAAACCATGGCTAATATCATTTTGTGTCACCAAGGTGCACAAAAGCTGGCTATGCACTGCTGAAATTTCTTTAGAAATGTTTCGCTATAAGAATGTTTTCAATTTTCTGAACTTTTGTGGGGTCAAAACAACGTTTGTTTTCGACCACAATGATGAGAAAATTTGAAGGAGCAGGATGAAAAACTTCTTCTTGAAAGAACAAATTTCTAACAGTGTATGTGGTTTTTGCTTGGGAAAGTCCAATTGTTTTGAAATTGAACGTTAAAAGCAAATTACATTTTTGATCGATGTTCATCAAGTCATCAAATGTGCTGAGAATTTATGTGTATGGCCATTCTAGTGTATGGGCAGCTTATATATGTTGTTCTTAAACCCTCCAATTCACCGAAGTGCACTATTATCCCACCACCTGGGCCTTGGCCACCATCTCAGGCTCAATGACTCCTACATTTTCCTGGGAATGATAATATTTGTGAGAGGACACAATATAGAACATTACCTCTCCAGCCCTGGTGTGAACAGCACCACTCAGCTAGCTAATTGCTTCAGTAAATATACATTTTGTTGTGGTAGCAGTACAGGGGAGTTGAGGCCTAGTTGTGACCCTTTTCCTTTACCCCACTGACTGGAAGTTTCCTAATAGTGCAAAAAAAGAGCTATTCATGTTCACAGCTTTATCACACTTTATGAGATATTTAAGCATATGAAGTAGGGTTGCCACCTGTCCGGTATTCACCTGGACAGTTCGGGTTTGGAATCATACATTCGGGTTTCAGACCGCCTGAAACCAGGATACATTATTCAGACCAGACTATGGCTTCCCAGCAGGGTTGCTGGCTGCATTTGTGTAAGCCGAGAGTGTGTGTTATACTCTTTCACACTGCTCAAAGCCAGCACTAACAACCCCCCCACACACACACACACACACACACACACACACACACACAGAGAGAGGGCTTGATCTGCACCTCTTCCAACCGCCCCTACCCCTCTGTCTGCCCACACTCCAATCCCTGGCGCTGTGGCTCAGAAAATGAAAGTAGGGGTGGGAAAATTGAAGTCCAGTAGCCTTAGATACATCTGGATGAGAAGTGCTGACTGCCAGGGAGTGAATGAGCTCACCATCCATCCCTGTCTGTGACTGCCCCTTCTCTCTCCTGCCTCTGAGTGAGTACACTAAGGTAAATCAGGGTTCTCAGAGCACCTCTTACATCAGAGTTTCACTTTACACCAGAGGCCACAGTGTTCCTCCTTACATCAGGGTTCCCAGAGCATCCCTTATGTTAGAGTCCCCAGATTTCTCCCTAACATCAGAGTCTGCAGAGTCCTCCCTTACAGTGTAAGGAAACTCAGCGAGTTCAGATGTAAAAGGGGAACTGTGGACTCTGATGTAAAGGGGGACTCTTGTGATTAATTTCATAGGATTAGAAATGTTATTTAATTGCAAAATTGATGTATAGTTTATACTATATAAAAAAAAAAAACTGTGTACTGCTAAAGTGTTCAGATTTGACTCGAAGAAAAGGTGGCAACCCTAATATGAAGTGTCATAATAAAGAGATATTGACACTGGGGCCTAGAGGAGTTCACTGAGGCCCTGTGTGAAAACCCAATTCTAGTTATAGCCAACCAGTACTTCAGCAATATGCTTTGAAGATGTTGTAGTGCACATCATTACCACAGTCCAGTCACAGCTGAGGAGGCCTATGAAGCCTATGCTGAAGATTTGCGCAACTCTCGTATATGAAAATGAATGATTTTTTATTTTATTTCAGCAATTCTGCAACAAAGAAAAATCACTAACTCAAGAGGCATTGTCAGCTGAGCCATCATGGCAGGTTATCTGACAGTAAAACATTCCCAGTATGCTTAGTGATAGTGTTGCATTTGAATGCTTTGCAGGAGGAATGTGGTAGTAATTGGTAGCTCTCTTCCATGCGAGTGCCATTTGATCACTATGTTAAGCTTTACTTGCTCCGCCAGCATCTTATTAAACGTTTGTCGCTGGAGAACAATGCACCTGCCGCAGACGAGGAGTGAAAGCGGTGACATTTCTGTCATGGCTTCTCATCTCAGCTCGGCACCTCCTGATCGGAGAGCCAAGTCACACTACCTACAAGACATATGCAATTTTCCTTTCAATTCCGACATCAGAGTATGGTAAAAACATGAACCTGTACATGTCTGGGTCCCCGATCCACTCCAGTCTGCCACATGCATCTGTCTTTTTTTTTTTTTTTTTAATCCCTGATGTTTGCTACACATTGAAATATTGTGGAATTACTGTGTCAGACAGGAGACTACAAGGAGGCTTCTAGTCAGGTTCATTGTGAAAGTTAATGGTACAGACAGGCCTCAGTACACTTAAGTGAGTGGGGTGTTAAGGGATTAGGTCAGGTGTCATACACAAGTAACAACATCAACCAAAACAAAAAAAAACTCTCTGGAAAGGAAGATGCTACAGATGCAGTTTTTAGTAGCTTTAGTAGTTTTTAGAATCTCAATGCTGAAATCGCTAATAACTAATTGGCAAATGTAGCAATCAATTACTTTAGTGTTAACTATACTACTACTGATGTAGCTTACACCATACCGTGTTTCCCCGAAAATAAGACATCCTCCGAAAATAAGACCTACTTACAGTTTTGCCTCTCGTTGTAATATAAGGCATCCCCCCGATAATAAGACCCCCCCGATAATAAGACCTCCCCGATAATAAGGCATCCACCGATAATAAGGCATCCACCGAACATACCGTAAGGTACCCCCGAACATAAGGCATCTGACTCTAGACTCTCGTACGGTAGCGGCAGGCACCGATGCACAGCTCACTGATTGGCCGCAGCTGTTCAGGCAGTGCGAGGTCTCTTTAAATCAGTGAGCTGCGGCGGGCTCTCTGGATGACGAGCGACGTCCCTGATGTTGCGCAGGGGAACGTCGCACGTCAGAGAGCCCGTGCCGCCGCTGCCAGAAACAGGAGTCGGGAGTCGGGCACATTGGAGACACAGGAGTCGGGCACATTGTGTGTTATCTCGCCGCCACAGGGGTGACTGAGGTGTGGGGGGGATGTCTGGTGAAGGTGGGAGGGGGGAGAGACTAAACTGTCCATTGGCACAGGGGTGGTGGGAGGGGGGCTTAAAATGACACATGGTGGATTTGAGGGGGGGGGGATCAAATCGGCACAGGAGGATCAGAAAGGGGGAATCAAAATGGCACAGGAGGTTCTAAAATGGTAATCCCCCCTCTGATCCAAATAAGACATCCCCTGAAAATAAGACCTAGCGCATCTTTGGGAGCCAAAATTAATATAAGACACTGTCTTATTTTCGGGGAAACAGGGTACAACAACATTTGTTCATAATTTTTCACTACTGTTACGTCCTCATTTATAAAGCAGTGGTATAGTCTTAGCACTGCTCAAAGAGACCCTGTCACCAGACCATTCATTTTAATAAAAATCTTCCCACGAGAATAGATATGTCCGATTAACTAATAATGGTATTTGCCTGTAAAATTCTCCCTGGTGTAGACATCCAAAAGCCCTGAGACTGCTGATGGACACTGCCATATTCAAGGTGTTGTCAACAGTCCCAAGAGACTCAGAGCTGTCACTCCCCTTCTCTCCTCTCTCAACTGAAGGGCAGAGGAGCTTGGCCAGCACAGACAGTAATTAGACATCCCAAGAGGAGGAGAAGGCTATTACATACATGGAGGGAGTAGTCAAATTTTCGAGCAAGTTCAATGATCCATTGCAAGTGAAAAAAATTTGTCTATATAAAGAAAAAACACTGAGTACGTATGTAAAATACATGACTTTCTATGCTTTTACAAGTCGGTGAAAGGGTTTGTTTAACCACTTCCGGACCGCCGCACGCCAATATACGTCCTGACTTTGAAGGAGGATATCGTTGTTATGGTAGCAGCTAGCTGTCATAACCCCGGTATCCTCTTGTTATGGCAGCAGCTAGCTGCCATAAACCCGGTATTCTCTTGTTTTTCGACCGGCAGTCCGCTTCAAGATAAAAGCAGTCTCTGCCGCGAGATCACTTTTATCGGCGGCGGGAGAGTGCCCCCCCTCCCGTCACGCTCTGGTGCCCTCCGCCGCTTACCAGGGCCGTCGGCAGCGGCAGAGGCGATCAGATGCTTTCATTAGCTGGGCATGGAGAGGGGAAGATGTCCCCCACCATCTCCATGACATTTCAGAGCGGAAGCGACGTCAAAATGTCACTTCCGCCCATAGCTCTTAAAGGGCCATTTTTTTTTTAATTCTTTTTTTAAATGACAATTTTTTTTTTTTTTTATTGCATTTTAGTGTAAATATGAGATCTGAGGTCTTTTTGACCCCAGATCTCATATTTAAGAGGTCCTTTTATGCTTTTTTTCTATTACAAGGGATTTTTACATTCCTTGTAATAGGAATAAAAGTGACACAATTATTTTTTTTAAAACAGTGTAAAAAAAAAAGGTAAAATAAATAAGAAAAACATTTTTTTTACACGCCCTCCGTCGAGCTCGCGTGCAGAAGCAAACGCATACATGAGTAGCGCCCACGTATGAAAACGGTGTTCAAACCACACATATGAGGTATCACTGCGATTGGTAGAGTGAGAGCAATAATTCTAGCACTAGATCCCCTCTGTAACTCAAAACATGCAACCTGTAGAATTTTGTAAACGTCGCCTATGGAGATTTTTAAGGGTAAATGTTTGTCGCCATTCCACGAGCGGGCGCAATTTTGAAGTGTGACATGTTGGGTATCAATTTACTCAGCATAACATTATCTTTCACAATATAAAAAAAATGGGCTAACTTTACTGTTGTCTTATTTTTTAATTCAAAAAAGTTTATTTTTTCCAGGACAGGTATCCATTGGATGATTTTTCCCTCAGTACAGTTTTGGATTTCTCATTACTCCCCTCTCTAGCTGCTTTTAATGTGAAGTCATTCATTCAAGAGAGAGGGAAGGATGGTGGGGGTGGATAAGGGAAATGTCTTTTCATTCAGCTTAAGCGGCTTCTACGCAATGTGAAATATGACTGGTTATGAGGCAGTACACTTTGCATCATCAAGGTTTTAGTGGTGTGGAAATTTGTAAAATAAACAATGGGGTAATATGAAAATTACTAAAAAAATAGCAGTGGGGAGGAGGGGTATATACTGTTGAAGTCCTTTTTTTCTGTTATGTAGCTTCCTTGACTGAATTTTGCTCTTTCAAGGGTCCCTCTGTCATTCTGCAGCGCCTGGTAAGCTTTGCTCTCAAAAAGACAGAGCCAGTCACAGCTATGACATAAACTATCCTGTAGCTCCTGAGAGCCTCTAAACTCTTTAATCTGTTTCGCTTTCCATCAAGCAGCATTTTGTGCGCATGATACAATCAGCTCCTCTGCATCTGACTGTTCTCACAGAATATTACCCTGTGATAACTACATCTCTACATTACCAGCCATAAAACAGCTGAATCTCTTATAAGACATTCTGCAAACCATTATGACTCTATCCGTCAGGATAAACTTCAGATATCTGTGATCTTCAAAGAGCTCGATGCTACATCTCTAGAACTGATATCTCCTTTGTTGACTTCCTAGAGACATCTTCCTTTCTCAATGCCTTTCTAAACCAGGGGTACTCTGACCCTCTGGGTGGTATAGAGGCAACTTCAGATACAATCTCTAGTAGGGTTCATGTGTGGCCAAGAGATTGGGTAAAATCTATCACTGGTATGGAGCATGCTCCCATGTTGGTGCACATGTCTTAGCATGCATTCCAAATGTGCGAAGCACTTCATATTTAGATGGAAACCATCCTAGCATGTACTGCAGTTTCCACACCGGTTCACAGCATAGGTAACACATTCTAAAGCTGACACTTTTCTACAACTCTACAAGGTCAAGATTCATACAACTTTTATACATTTTTCTTACAGACTCTTACAGACTGGTGAAAAATGGGTGAATATTAGGCAAAAGTTGTGTGAATCTTGGGTAAAAACATAGATAAATAGACCCCTAACACTAATAATACTACACACAATAATGATTTGGGATCAATTTTATGTAATATATATGGTAAATATATATATACACATTTAGTACAGGGTAAACCCTTAACTTAAGGATTCCAACAGCACTTTGGGTATTTTTAAAGCTGAAGTTGTCTCCTTTCAGTCGGGCTGTCTCTCACTAAAACCTCAGCCAGATGGGGGGAAAGGAATAGAGAGGGAAATGTGTCAGTGCTCTGACTGATTTGCTTATGTTTGTAAATTCAACCTTGAGCTACTGAGCTCTTTAAAAAATAGGCGTTTTACAACAAAATGAAAGTCGAAACCGAAAAACAGGTCTTAAGCTTCAACCGCTGATAAGATATGAGAATTATAAAATATTCATAATAATTCATTCTTATACATCTTTTAAAAAAAAAAGTAATTTAAAAACATTTTACTGTGTATGTGTATATGTATATATATATATATATATATATATATATATATATATATATATATATATATATATATATATATATATACATATATGCATGCATACATGCATTTATATAGGACACCTGCAGGAGATAGCTTGCTTATGGTTTCAGTGTCTTGATAATAGTTTTACTGCCATTTAACAATATTCGCTATATTTTTACTGGTACTATGCAACCACAACCTGTAGCCATAATACCAACAAAATATAAATGTGTCCATACTTGTGCATGGTTTCTGTCTGAAAGGGTGTTTTAAATAAAGCATTCCTGGGCAAACTGTTGAAGTTCTACTTGCTGTTCAGCAAGGCCCTAAACAGAAAGAATCACGTGTCAAAAAATCGGATGACAAAACTTGATTATACTACAATTTGCAATCGATCGCATCCGCCCATTAAAATCAGTAAGCTTACATAACTGCAGCAAATGCTCGTGAGACAACTAGTAAGAAGTAAGTGCTACTACTGCCCAGCTTGCTTCAATTGCCTCTCGCGTTCCAGAGAAGATGACCAAATGCTTGGGTTTGAATTGTGGGACTGCATGACTAAAAACCGCCTGTGAACCCTAGAACATCAAGCTGTCATAATATCCCTTTAAATAGGCCCTTGCAATTATAGTCACTCCAACTGTGTTAAGCACTTGTAACTGTGAGCATATGTGAAGTGGAAAACTGTGACTCTGGTAGTAGAGAGGCCGCGCAGGCTTGATGGACCTTTAAACCTGAACTGCAATGGTTTTCATTAGAGGCACATTACATAGTGATGATTATTTTAAACGCGTTGTGCAGCCCTTGTGTCCCATGGGGATTGTTTGCAATAGCCCGACAGGGTGATGTCATACTGTACCTAGTGCAGATTTCAATGACATCATCCATTGTAAGAGAAACAAACCACAGTGCATTATCGCCCAGCATCCCTCTCTAGAACATACAAGGGATCAGATTACCGCCTTGAAAACAGAACTGCAGTGAGTGTGAAAAAACAGGACCCAAGAGGATGGAAATTAGGAGCAGAATGAAATACATGCAAATCAGCGCAATTCTCTTTGCTGAATTCACAGGCCTGTCTAATGTTGTACTGAAAATCTTATTTATCAGAGGGTCCATAGTCTTTGCAAAAAATCACATCTCCTGTAATTTCCCACTGCAGTAATGGCGAATAAAGTCAAGACTGGATTGGTTGGTATGGGTAAAAATGTTACTAATTCAAGTATATTTTAGCAACAAACAGCATAGGCAACAACCCTAAGTGAGACAGGCACATGTAACTGTTAAATAAATGCAGTTTTGGTAGTAATTAAACTGAGGGTTGTTTGGCTTCCTCTTTAAACTCATTTTTATATAGCTTTTTTCCTAATAAAGAAATAGAAGGTGGTCACATGTCTCATTTCACCGCACATCCCAAAATACCAGCTTTATTTCAGGATAACAGGTAATCCAAATAATTCCTTTTTGCTAATTGTATATCCACAACCATTGGGTTTTAACACAGATACAGTTTAATAATACAAAATTTCATACAGTTTCAGATTTGTTGACCATAATCGGTGCAGTTTATGAAAACTATGGCTTCTATGGAGTAGCGCACATGTGTCAAACACAAGGCCCGCAGCCCGAATCTTGCCCTTCAGGCCATTTCATGTGGCCATTGCACCCGGGGCTTTTTTTTAGCTAGAACGAGGTGGAAACTCTCACAGCTCCCTGCCTGCCCTGCACTCACTGCGGGGACAAGGAAGATTCAGATGGCAGGTGCAGTGTGGGATGGGGCATCACCTGGTAAGCTGCACTGTCCCATCTGTGGCAGGTTGCACAGATTCTAACCAATGATCTCCCTGCAAGTGAGAGAAAGAGGGGCGGACTCGCCTACACTGCCAGGAGGTACTAGAGATGGGCCTGGTAGGGGAGATGCGAGGAAAGTCTTAAACCCTGTACTCTATATGTAGCACACTCCTCAACCCTGCATTCTATGCATAGGGCACCCTGAAACTGCACTCGCTGCATAGGACACCCCTGAACTCTGCCCTCTGTACATAGGGCACCCCATAACCATCCAGATATAAGGCACTCCTGGTATTTATTTCCTGGTATTTATTGCCCCTTATGATCCTCCCAGAGTTGGTGGTCAAGTTCCTGCACCTATTCTCTGAGACAAAAAGCCCTGGGAAAATGTATATAGCCTTACAGATACAACCAGCCCTTTGAGGGCAACCATAATGCTGATGCGGCCCATGATGAAATAGAGTTTGACACCCCTGGTTTAGAGCATCCATTCTCATCCAGGCTTGTGTGAAACCTTAGGATTCCGTAAGAGATTTCTAGGGGTTCCTTGAGCTGTAGCTAACTGACCTCCCATCTGATGCGTAGGTCTGCATAGTTTCAGGTCCAACGTCACTTTGCAGAACCATCTTTTTAGATTGCTGTTAGGGTAGCATTCTGACCACCACTGCAAGGGGGCATTCTTCTCACTGACCAACAATGCAAGGGGTATTCTCCCAGTGGACCTTGATAAACATATCTAAACAGGGGTTCCCTAAGACCTGATCATTCTTTCAAGGGTTCTTTATGGATAAAAGGTTAAGAAACCCTTGGTGTAGAGATTGGTGGCCAGTGCGAGAAAAAAAAAAAATCAATTTCCAAGTGCAGTTGTAAAGCTGAACTGTTCATGCATAAAGAATAGTTCTTGGTTTTAGTAAAAAGGTTTAGCTGTAGACCCCTTTCCCAGGTTAACCCAACTTTGTTTAGCATGCTGATGTGTTAATGGCAGTCAGTCACCTTGAATCAAGGGCTTCTCTTAACCTGACCATACACGGCCAGATCAGCTGTAACTGTGGTTAATCAACTGTGGTTCCGCAATCTGCAGAAATGACAGATGTGTCAGTTATAGAAGGTTTTAAGTCAGTGGTCCTTAAACCGCAGCCTGGGGGCCGAATTCAGCTCTTTGCTTGTCTTTATTTGGCCCTCAGGGCACTAGTGATACCAACAATGGGGCATAATTCCTGCTATTTATATCAAAAATGGAGCACTACTTTTCCCACTGACACCAATAATGGGGCACCATTTCTCCCACTGACACCAACAACAGGGCACTAATCCTCCGCCTAATAACATAGATGAGGCACTGTTTACTCCCACTGATGCCAGGACAATTTCTACTCCCATTGGCCACAGTTTCGCCCCCTAATGTCTGAAAGGCAGTAAACTGGCCCTTTGTGTAGAAAGTTTGAAGACCTTCGGTTTATTTGGATGGTCAGGGGATTGTGGGAATGGCTGTTTTAGAGATGTACACATACTGACGCAACCCTCAAACAAAACTCCAAAAGAAAAATACCTGAACTGAAATGTTTTTGAGTGAGAAACTTCCTTTTTAAAATGTATGTTGATGTTGCCAAGGGAATATTAGTAAATAAGGTTTACTTGTGTGCACTTTGAAGAACCAATCACATGCAAGGGGAAAAAAATCAATAAAAAGGGACGCTTGCTAGGACATTACTGGTTTAACAATGTGAGCACAGCTTACCCTTATTTACGTAGCTCAGTGACCATAATTTTTGCTAAGTGAACATTTTCTACTTCTTTGGTAAATCAGCCTCATTGTTTTCAATAGTATCTGTTTATACTAGTGTGTTTCGTTGAAAAAAAAAATGCAATATTTTTTTCCCTTCCAGTCAACTCTTTTAAAAAACGCCACATGGCACTACACATCCAAAGGGCTAAACACATTAGCTCATGCCTTATGGTGCGAATGACCCCTAGTCTCATTGAAAGATCTGCGTTACTAGGCCAATTTTATAATGACTTCATTTTTCTATGTGTAGTAACATTATTGTATATTTTTTATAATTACAGTGAAAAAATATCAAGCTGTGAACCATATTTTTTATATACTGTGTAACAAAAAAAAATCATGTAAAAATAATGAATTTCTAAAAAAAAAAAAAAAAAAAAAAAAGCAATATTCCACCTTAAGATGTTCATTATTCAGTGTTTATATCCAGGTCTCTGTTACAGTGTTGCAATCTGCCATCACCCCACACCAAATGACTACAAATCCGCTAATCTATATTCAGAGTTCACATGCAATTTGGCGCTGGCGTCATGCCGTCGCAGTCAGGAAATCGCTGGCTGCGTAAAATCAAAATATCAACATGGGATTAATAAAATACATCTTTGCTAATATGTTCATTTTTAAGGTAGTTCAAACATTCACTTTGGTAGCAGCTCTAGCGTAAATATCCCGGAACAAATGGTGATATGTAATACAGGAGGAAGCAGTTGGGATGCCAGACTGGAAAATACATTAGGCCATCTGGCTCAGGCAGCCTCTCCAAAATCCTCAGCTTTGTTTTCACCCCCCGACTCCAAACAACACATTTTCCACTATGATGAGTGTACACTTTCCTAAACACGCTTCCTGATCATGCATGCAAATTTTCCACTTTGTTTACATGATTAGATTTATTAATTTGGTAGGGAAGAAAAAAAAAATTGCAAGTTAAGATCTAAAGCTGCAAAATAGTTAAATAAATAAAATTGGCTAGCTTTGCAATAACTAGTAATTATTTTTGTGTGTGTTTTTATTAAGAGAAAGGTGTTATATTTGGTAACCCTAGTTAGTTTAAAATAATCTTTTGATTAAGGGGAATTATGAGCTTCCTTTCAAAAATTTCCCATAAAGGACAATTATAACAGCATTTTCACTTTTCTTTTCTTCAGTAGATATAAACTCTGACCGAATGACATTTAGGGGGTTATTTACTAAAGGAAACCCCAATTTGCACTGTAAGTGCACTTGAAATTGCACTGAAAGTGCACTTGGAAGTGCAGTCGCTGTAGATTTGAAGGGGACATGCAAGGAAAATAAAAAACAGCATTTTAGCTTGCACATGATTGGATGATAAAATCAGCAGAGCTTCCACTCATTTCAGATCTACCCCTTAGATTTAGAGCGACTGCACTTCCAAGTGCACTTGCAGTGCAAAGTGGATTTGCCTTTCGTAAATAACCCCCTTAGTGTGCTAAAAAGCATGGAATATTGTGAACAATTTCTATTATTTTTTTCCCATCCTTTGTTGCATTTTAGTGCTGCAGATCTGCTTCAGCCTTCTTGCATCCACCTTATGTCTACATGCACTCCAGAGATGGCTACATGGCATTACTTAGAGACAGTTTCCTGATGGTGACAACAGTGGTCCATGGCTGCTTAAAGGGGAAGTAAGCCCTTCCTCTTTTTTTGTGATCTGCAAAGTAAAGGTATAATGTGCTAGTATGCAAAAGAAGCCTTAGTCATCCCCACTGGAGGCTGCATCCATCTTCGCCCATCTTTCTTCTGGGATCGCTGACTCCGGCTGTGTGATTGGCCATGTGACATCATTCCCGTGCATGCACACAAGAGCCGCCGGTCATGGCACATGGCTCGGCCGTTCCTTCAGAGCGCATGTGCCGATGACATCATTGGCGCAGTATACAGTAAATATCTCCTAAACGGTGCAAGTTTAGGAGATATTTACAGTACCTATAGGTAAGCCTTATTATAGGCTTACCTAAACGTACAAACATTAGAGGAAAGTTTACATGCTCTTCAAAGTGTGTTGGAGTGGCCACTTTATAAAAAGCCCATGTGACAGGATGACAAGACAGGAACAACTGAAAAATGGGGACCAAGTGTTTTCACCCTATAACAAGAACTACCTGAACCTTCATGACATGACCACCAGGGATCATTTTATGGAAAACTACTGATTTAAAATGATGAAAATAGCTGTTGATATGATTAACATGTTGAATTCATATAAGATTTAAGTTATTGGGTTTACATCTACTTTAATAAACAAGTGAATATGATCAGTTTAAAGGGGACATTAAACTGATAGAAGCATTGGGGTTAATTTATTAAAACTGGAGAGTGCAAAATCTGGTGCAGCAATGCGTGGTAGCCAATAAGTTCTAACTTCAGCTTGTTCAATTAGACTTTGTTTTAGTAAATCTCTCCCGTGGCAGTCGTTTCTGACTTCTTATTTAGTAAATGCTTTTTAACTGGCTGTCACGCTGACCCTCCGACTTCGAGTCAATGAGCCAGAGTATGCAGATAAGAGCTTATGCATTAATGGTCAGGGTCAGGTAGCAACTATAGTTGCTAACTCATCCCTTTAAACCCGAACACATATGAATTACACAGGTTCTGAGGCTAATTTAATGCAGATAAGGCTTCAAGTGAGTTTAATTACAACCGTAATCAGCCACAGAACCTGTGTAATTAATATGTGTTTGGTTTTAAAGGGATGAGGTGGCAGCCATAGTAGCAACAGTCCCAATTTTTCTCTTAGAAAGGGCTTACTTCAATGTAACCAAGCCTAGCAATGAATGTTAATTATTGATAAAAACTCCTTTTTATCTATAGGTCTACAATAATTATATAATATATATGTCTATAATTTGTAACTGTTATACATTCTGTACATGGGGCCAGCCATATTTACTTATGCAGATTTTGCTTTCTTGTTGTGTAGGGCTACACAACAGTTATGCTGTATTGCTCCTTTTCACAATGAAAGTCTAGGCCTAGATTTACTATAGTGTGAAGTTTTATGAAGTGATGTGACCAGATTTACCAAAGTAAGCTAAAGTTGTCTGTGGTCACTCCAAGCAGTCTGTTCTCTGAGGGAAATAAAAAAAAAGTGCTTTGTCTTTCTTATGATTGGATGTTTGACAAAAAAAACAGGTTCGTGTCAAATCACTTCACATATTAGGAAATCTATCCCAGTTCACTTCACTTCACCTCCCTCCAGTGCACTCCCTACATTAGTGAATCATGTCCTTATGAGTAGCTTGACCCATTGAAAACAATGCACTTCCTAAGAGGCTGAAATCCCAGCCTGAGTGATTGGAGTGCAAATAAGAGCTCCTTCTAGTGACTATTATAAGTATATCTATATTTAATACAAGAAAATAAAAAGGACAAGCAATCGTGTAAAATGTAAAAGTCAAAAATGACCTAAAAGTCAACACTTGCATAATAAGTTGAAATATGCTCTGAATGAAAATACACCATTCTGTCCCCTGTAAAGGGAAGTTTTAGTACACACATTTTTTAATTACAAATGTACATTTTGCCTATCTGTTGTGTGTACAGAACAGGAAGTGAAGGAAACCTCTTAAATGGGACACAAAGGAAAAATAAAGTTTTGATGGGGTTTTGTTTTAAAGTGGATGTAAACCCCCAAAAAAAAATTTTTTGGATGTCATAATGTAGAGAATAAGATTCCCTTTCATCTGAGCCCATTCTTGCCACACAGACTTACTCCAGCCCTGAGAAATCCTATTTTATTGTTCAGTTAGAAAGATCTTGACAAAGTGCTGAAAACTTTGTCAAAAAAGCCCCCTTGCTGTGAGTGACAGGTGATTTACATATCTCATGCACTAGCCTAAAAGAGGCACATCCTGTGTAATTATAAAAAGTGAGAAATCCAACCCTCCCCCACATAACAAATCCTGTGATCAATGTATCCTCAGACACACACACTGCACTATAACAATCATCAGATCACTGCATGTTCTTCTCTGCCCAGCTCTGACTACATACATCTCCCCTATATTCTTCTTGCTGTTCACTCAAGAATACATTTATTTTCACTCTGGTCTGTGGATCTGTGGTCTGTGCCTGTATCAGGCTAGTGCATGATATGTAAATCACTTGTCACTCACAGCAAGGGGGCGTTTTTGACAAAGTTTTCAGCACTTTGTCAAGATCTTTGTAACTGAACAATAAAAGAGGATTGCTCAGGCCTCGAGTAAATCTGTGTGGCAAGACTGGGATCAAATGAAAGGAAATCTTATTCTCTACATTATTACATCCACTTTAAGTACTCTCTACTCTATCCCATTAAAAGGTTTTGAATTTAGATACATTTTTACATATACTGCTAAAATTATTCACAGTATGCTAGTCACAATCACACATAAAGATAAAGATGTTGTTCAACCCACTGGTTGAACTAAAAAAAAAGAAGAATGTACAGGCTGCTTAAGTATTCTCTGTCTGTAATAGTACAGATAGAAGGACCATTACCGATGCGCAAAGGGCAACCATAGAGAAAACTCCTAAACACACAGCAATCAACCTAAAGCACTCCACCTAAAGTTTAAGTATTTATGCCCCCAGTGCTCAGTTCTGCCCATTGATATTAAAGCTGAACTCCAGGTACAACTTGTACTGCATTGTCACATTGATTCAGTGTGGACCAATGTAAGTATGTATGTTCCACACCTGTGGGACCATGTGGAAACTGTAAATCACTGTAGTAGTCACCACTACTACAGTGATTGCAACAGTCTTCTGCATCCTGTGCCAAGCAGCGCTGTATATTAACCACAGGTGTCAACCGTTTGGCATGGCCAACATTCAGAAAAAAACACCTTGCATTTTTCTCAATGAATGCAAAGCCTTCTCTAATTGGACGAGCTTGAAACCATGACTTTATTGCCCTGCTTCTCTACCTCATCCAATCAGAGGATGCATTGCATTCACAGAGAAAATTGCAAGGCGCACTCTGAACAGCAGCATATTGCATCTATGAAGAGGCGGCTTGTTACACTAAGATAAGACTAAGTACACCATCTCCTCCCCTCTTTTCTTTTACATGGGAGGCAGGTGTTCTCTAGTCTAAAGAGGTAGCTGGGAATAACATTGAAAACAGTACAGCACATCCAGAAAGAACAGAAAGTTAAATTTTTTTACTTCAAATATTGGACAGATATAACAGAACGTTTTTAATGGTTTTCTCTTTAACAAACCAAAAGGGAGTAAATCTGAGAAGTACATTGCTAGGGTTTACAGACACTTTGGAATCTACAGTATTTACAGTATTCTTGTTTCTGATTAAGACAGAGTGAATCCCCCTAACAGAAGCAATGAAAACCTGACAGTGGTTCTAAAAATATCTAAAAAAAAAAGCTTGGCCTTTAGTTATATGTGTAGATTGTTTTTGAAAGTGTGCAATGGCCTTTGATTGGCTTCTGATAGTTTTGCTGGCTTCTATTGCGATGCCAAAAAATATCCTCTTAATAGCCTCAGTATTTAAATGTTTTTTTTCTGCAAAAACAGTAAAATTCTAAACCAATAGTGCACAAATAATTATCAAACACCAAATTCAAAAAAAAAAAGAAAAAAACATGAATACAAGGTACAGTAAATAAAATAAAATAACATGAAATAAAATAAACCACCCTAAATACACTCTCCAAAAAACACATCCTCTAAATATGGAAAATGAAAGGATATATGTTTGAACGCAATTAAGGCTAAGAAGTTTAATGATCAAATTTGAGAGTTTCCTGTACCCTGTATTTTCATGGCAAAATCATTTTAGCTGAAATAACTCCACTCATCCCTAATCACCAGTTAAGAACATCACAGGAAACTTCTCACTAGCTGCAGTTAATGCAACAAATAGGAAGTTGTCATACATTTGCTAAGTGTAAGCAAATGAAAAAAGGGATTATTCATAATAAGTTTATTTACTAAATTACAAATGAGATTTAGCTTCTTAAAATTGTCCAAGATTCTGGCAAAAAATAACATTGCAGGGTACTGATCTGCGAATAACAAGGACTTGCAATTCATAAATAACTATTTCACATTGCACACATTCATGTGTGGATACTGAAAACTTAGATGAGATAATTATTGTGAGATAAAATAAACACAATTAAAATACCTCGCCCTGCTGACATGGTGATGATATAAAACACTAGTAATAATCATCATTCATTTTAAACCAAAAGCGCACCTTACGCACAAACAGTTCGATTCTATAAAAGCGCTGCGCAAACTATCGGCGCTATATAAATCCTGTAAAATAATAATAATAAAAGATGATGAATTTGTTTAAGGGTGGTTTGCCAGTCTGTTCTGTTTCTCAATCATTGATTTCAACTCTGTTAAAGAAGACATCAGAAAGGAGCACCTTTAGGTGATTCACCTGCTGCTGTTACACGTAAAGATATTTTCTACCAAACAAACGTAGATGGGAATATTCCGATGTTTAACCTAATTCTAATAGAATTTAAAAAAAGGTTCCACGCCTTTTAATTACTTTCAAGTGTGAGTGGTGCTTGTAAAAAAAATCCATATATTCCCCACGGGTCATAAATTATAAAGTCTCGTTTGACTAAGTTTATGTATCAAGTAACCTTCACTCTTCCTAACAAGTACCCTATTAGTGCAAAGAGAATATAGTGACTGTAGAGATGAGGAAATGGGGGGAGTGAGGAAAAGCGAGAAAGAGAGCAAGAGAGAGAGAGAGAAAGTGACTGAAGGAGACTAAGAGAGATAGGGGAAAGAGGGGCAGAGAAACGGTGGAAAGTGGCTGGAATAAAGTGAGAGAGATAGAAAAGGAATGAAGGAGAGTGATCGAAATTGAGAGAAAGGGCAGGATTTAGAGGGAGAAAGAGTGAGAGAATCAAGAGAGTGGCAGAGATTGAGGGAAACAGGGACAAAGAAAATGGAAAA
The DNA here is from genome assembly GCA_028564925.1 of Lithobates sylvaticus. Taxonomy (NCBI): domain Eukaryota; kingdom Metazoa; phylum Chordata; class Amphibia; order Anura; family Ranidae; genus Lithobates; species Lithobates sylvaticus. The sequence goes on along the minus strand of CM053029.1, from coordinate 186,510,225 downwards.
GGGAAGGAATTAGAGAGAGAGAGAAAACATATGAAGAAGAATGACAGAGATTAAGGCAAACAGGGATATAAAGAGGAGGAACAGGAAGAAAATAGAGAGCGAGACAGAACGAGAGGGACAGAAATTGAGGGAAAGAGTGACAGAGAACATGGGAAGGAGAAGGTTGAGATTGAGAAAAAAGAAAAAGCAATTGAGATAGATAGATAGATAGAGATTGAGGGAAAGAGAGACAGAAAAAGAGGGAAAGAGAGAGGAGTAAAAGTAAAGAAATAGAGTGTGATAGAGGATGCAGAAATTGAGGGAAAGAGGGAGAAAAAGGGTCAGAGATGACGGAAGAGAGAAAGAGAGAGAGGAAGATTAAAACAGAGCAACAGAAACTGGGGGAAAGAGGAACAGAAAAGAGGGAGAGAAGAGGGAATAAAGAGAGAAAAGGGCAATACAAGAGAGTGACAAAGGATGAGAGAAAGATAGACAGAGAGAGAAAGAAAAGAAAGATAATGACAGGGATTAAGGAAACTGGGGACAGAAATAAGGAGAGAGAAGAGAATAAAGTAAGAGAAAAAGAACGAAGAATGGAAGGAGAGAGACAGAGGGCGATTGCCAAAGAAAGACAGGAATGTAGATGTTCTGCCGAAAGAAAAGGGAACTGACAGCGGAAATAGCTGCACAGTGGGTCACAAAATATCATAGACTTAGAAGAACATAATACTCCACAAAGACTCATTTTTCATATATTTCAAACACGGATCCTATCCACCGACCCATAATTCTTGTACCTATATATGAAGCACATTCCCATCGCTGTAGGAACCATACTTGCTTTAGTAAGCCTAAAATATCTTCTAAATAAAGATTATTTGAATTAAAAAGAGAGAGAGAAAGGTAGAAAGCAAAAAGTTAGGGCAAAACAAAAACAACAGAGGGTGATGCAATAGAGTTTGAGTAAAAGAAGAAGTATGAGCACAGAGGAAGAGGTAGTACCACCAATGTGTACTATCCAAGTAACTTTTATCCCACCAGGTAAAGGTGATAGGTATAGGTTACAACTACTTCAAGTCAAAAATGAATGTCACTTTATAAGGACTTGCTGGTGGTTCTGCTATTCCACCAGCAACTGGGAGCTAAGATCAGCCATTGCTAGTGGTGTGGAACTCTGAGGAGAAACTAATTTAGAGTGAAGGAGGAAGGCCGAAAGAAGGGAATAGAAATAAACACGGGTGCAGAGGAAAAAAGGGTAGGAGAGGAGGAAAGGTGTGGAATGTAAAAACAGAATGGTGAAAGATAATCAGACCCACAAGTTTCTTATTACATGTAGCATGTTAGTCTTATTTAGAACAAGTAAGTAGAACCTTTCCAGGGTTGGCTATGGAGGAACAGATATCAGACAAAGATCTACCCATCCTTATACAAGTCACTATAACTTTGGACCCACTGTGATCCTTGCTTGACACCGACAATGACAATACTTTAATCTTAAATTAAAACCACTTGCAGAAAAAAATTCCAGCAAGGTAAATCTCCTTGTAGAATACCAAAAATTGGTGCCCACCAACATTGCCTATTACTGCCTCCCAGCAGTGCACACACAAACAAATAATCACAAGCAATGCTCAAAACCGGAAACACAAATTGGCCTTATTGAGTTGCATTTAGTCAGCTTACGTAGTACCACACAGCTCTGATTTATTGTTACACCACCAAAAGAGAACCTTATAAAACTGTCTGAAATCTCCTAGGCCAACCAGTTGATGCTCTGAAGCTCAGAGGTGTTCTGTTAATGTTATCTACTTCACGCACTGGTGCAAGAATTTATCATCTCATGTGACCACTGAGGTGCACACTAACATCTCATATCAAGGAGGCAAGAACTGGAGAGGCCAAGAGTACCTTCCCTGATACCCCAGCCTGTACCCCAGGCTGATGGATCATGGGGAGAAATTCTACTGGCTTTGGTGACACATACATACATACGTACACACACACACACACACACTCATTCATGATAAAACAGTTGTTGACTAATTGCCCACTGTATTGCCCTACCAGGCGCACCTTTCCTTATTTGCTAGAAATAAATTGATCTGAGCAGCTGCCATTTCTTTTGCTTTTCTAGCACTAGTTACACCAGAGGCCTTCAACTGCCTTGAGCAAGTTTGGCCTTCTGGTGTGTCACTGTATCTTTAAGGAAGATAAGGCTGCCTCTGAGTAAGCCTTCTTTCAATTAATATATTTCTATATATGTCTCACAATTGTTAATTTGGATCATCTAGAGTTAGGGAATACAATTTGCAGAGGTGCATTAACGCAGCATTGTGACCTCAGATGTAACGGATGCAAACAAAAACAACTGGATTGTATGCTGGGTAATTTTTGTAATAAGATACAGCCTGACTATAAATAGATATTATAGTGTATATATATATATATATATATATATATATATATATATATATATATATATATAAAATATAATTCATACTGTATAGATGACAGAGTCATTGCAGTTGCGGACATACAAAATCAAATTTGTAAATATGTTTTTACATAAATATATATATATATATATATATATATACAGTATATATATATATATATATATATATATATATATATATATATATAAATATATGCAGTATACATAGATATAGATATATAATGGTTTCTGAGGTGCAGGAGATTGTCTGCAGAAGACAGCTGAGGAATGATACAGTATCAGGATCTGACCTCAGAACACTGTAGTTCCTTTGCCTTCCGCGTTGATAACTTTCCAGGTTACTAGCTCATGTAAAATGCATCTGAGGCTGCAGCTTTTCACAGGATTTCTCTCTAGTCACATCTGTCAAGCCTGTGTGGCACTAATTTCAGAAAGAAGCATACACAACACAGCTTCTGCTTCATTTCAGCGCATCAACATGAACTATTCACCTATATTACACTGTGCGTTGTTACTCTTTATAGCCCACGTCGTTCAGCTTTATATGTATGATATAAACATTTATGTACAAACAGTCATATCTGTCTTTGTAATATATATATATATATATATATATATATATATATATGTATATATATATATATATATATATATATATATATATATATATATATATGTATATATATATATATATATATATATATATATATATATATGTATATATATATATATATATATATATATATATATATATATATATATATATAAATTATACCTATTTAATGCGTATGTCCTTGTCAAAAATGAAAAAGACTTTGTGACAGCTGGCTAATATTATCAAGGGTCAAACATACCCTCAAGCCAAACAGAAATGTATTCACTGCTGCATATATTAAGAGAATGTATTTTTGTTACTAAACACCTATTTAATAAGTAATGAAATCCTTTGATAAACAGCAAAATAAACTGACATACAAACAACTTCTAAAAAAACTTCTAAAAAAATTGTAAAAAGATATCTTTAAAGAAAAAGGGTAAACCTTATAAACATTGCATTTATTATAATTTCTGAGGATCTTAATAATAATTAATTATTGTATTTATTTCTAATTATACATATAGCCAGAGACTGTATAAAAATCTCCACTCGCTCATGTTTAATTATGAATGTACATATATTTTTAAAATGCATCCTGCAGATTTTTTTTTTTTTTATTAATTGTTTGTAGGTATTCAGCACTTCTACTATAAAATATTGTGCATCCTTAGAAATCATTGAATTATTTATTATAACTCTGTAAGCCAAATACCAGAAGATTTCAGTATAATATTTTGTTTGTGGGGGCCCATGAATCAGTGTTCATTGTTTTGCTTAATATCAGAAAAAATAAATTCAATATTACTAGAGGATTGTCTTAAAAAAAAAAAAAAAAAGGAAATGCCTGAGGTGTCTGCAAAGAGGTCCAAAAATACAGTCTGAAGTGCATAACATTGTCAGGAAGGAAGGAGGTTACAATGAGACTGGGATGCTTTGGTATAAAAAAAAATAAAAAAATATATTGAAAGTATCAGATAAATGTTTTGCCTTTTTAGCAAAATGCTTAAAATAATAACATGATTTCAACACTGCTGTCAATCTCATTAGCTATTTAAAAGATTGAGTAATTTTCAGAATTATTTATTTTCTTATAACAGCCCATGCCTGCTACTGTGAGACTCTAGAACGATTACTATAGGCACAGAGATGAGGCTGATTGCTCACTACCTGGGTCATAGGATCCCAGACAAGGGGTGGGTTAAGATCAGTTCCCTGGAAAGGGGGCAGAGCTTGGTATCTGAAACACAGCTGGCAGTGAACTGGATAAGCATTGTACCAATAAGAGCTATAACAGGGCCCTGTTGTCTGTAAACAGCCTGCACAGGCATTCTTTAAAAGTTGACATTGCACTATACAATCTGATTGTACAATCTCATTTAGATCCACCATCAACTATGTAGTACAAGGGCCATCCTAATTGGATTAAATGAATTGGATTGTTTAGGTATGTCTGTATATAGCATAGTGTTGGTAAACCTAAAGAAGATTGTACTGCGATTGTACAATCTATAGTGCATGGTCGGTTTAAGCTGCGCCATAGATGATCTGGTACCTCTTGGTTTGCTGTTGTGAAGCTACAAAAGAATTAGTGCCATACCTGTCAAATTATAAGTCTAAGCCATTTGCTTGGACTTGTAGTTCAACAGCTATATAATAAAAGTACCCCTTAGGACAGCAGTAGCCTTGATGGGGGGGCTTTCTGTCACAGCAAGCATCAGTGTAGGCACACTAGGGTTGATTTATTAAAACTGGAGAGTGCAAAATCTGGTGCAGCTGTACATGGAAACCAATCAGCTTCAGTTTTTTTTTATTGTCAAAGCTTAATTAAACAAGCTGAAGTTTAAAGCTGATTGGCTCTCATGCAGAGATGCACAAGATTTTGCACTCTCCAGTTTTAGTAAATCATCCCCAATGAGTTTTAGAATCACAGAAGCTGGCAACCCGCAAACTGACTGATAAGGCAGTTAATTGTAGTACCATGGTATTTTATTATTATTATTATTATACAGGATTTATATAGCGCCAACAGTTTGCGCAGCGCTTAACAAAATAAAGGCAGACATTACAACCACAAAGTTTTCTCCTGCTGCCAAGGCATGCTGCAACTTGTAGTTCTACATCAGGTGTACCCTCCTCTGACCTATAGAACACTTCTACAGCACATGATTCATTTTTTTTTTTTTTTTTTTTTTTTTTTTTACAGAGATGTCTCATACAAGCAAGCTGTGATAACAGTCCAGTAACAAAGTTCAGCTCCAGTTATGCCTCAGCCTTTGTAATCCAGCCTTACCCATCTGTCGTCACCCAGTTCAACCTCTTGCTCATTGAGCCACTAAACCAATGCCAGAGACAGCCCTGTGAGGGTCACATCGCCTATACACAGCAGCTCCTGTAGGGCCCTTACAAAGCACACAAGCAGTTATTGTCTAAGGAAAACTGCACAACACACTGATCCACATACTGACACCATCCTCTTTACTGCCTGACCCCACACACTGCTACTCATGCATTCATTTACATGCCAGCATTTCTGAGTTTTCAACTGTGAGCACTTACTTGTTTGGTCATGGAGTCTATTAATCTCACATAAAAGTCCTGTTCTGTCCTAATACCTGTGAAAGAAAATGACAGAGCTGTCAGCAGCAATCTACATAGCTCTTCCCTGATAAAGGTCCCAAAGAGGAACCGAAACGTTGCCAATTCAGCATTAGTGATTGCATATACAATAAAGAATACAGGGGGAGATTTACTAAAACTGGGGCACACAGAATCTGGTGAAGCTGTGCATAGTAACCAATCAGCTTCCAGGTTTTATTATGAAAAGGTTAAATGAAAAAGCTGAAGTTAAAAGCTGATTGGTTACTATTCACAGCTACACCAGATTCTGTGTGCACCAGTTTTAGTAAATCTCCCCCACAAAGACATCTTCATGAAATCATAAAATTCCCAAAAAAGGAGAAATGACAGCAAGAGTGAAGGATGAATGTATATATATTAAATGTGTGGGTATATATATATATATATATATATATATATATATATATATATATATATATATATATATATAATATGTAATAACATATTGATGATGGGTAGACTAACAGAAGGTAGGCTGTTTGATAAATCTATATATTTTAATGTATATACATAAACAAAAAGAGATACAACTAAAGATATATAGATATGTAGGTTGCCTAAGACAGATAGACATGGAGATACATAGATAGATATATATATATATATATATATATATATATATATATATATATATATATATATATATATATATATATATAATACTACTCATGTAAAAATATATTTATGGATAAGGCTATCTGAAAAATCTATATCATTTAAAGTATATGCATAAATCCAAGGAGTTAGAACTAAGCAAAAATATAGTAGATATAAAGGTTGCTATAGAAAGATAGATAGATAGATATATAGATAGATAGATAGATAGATAGATAGATAGATAGATAGATAGATAGCACATTATACTGCTTAATGCCTTGCTTTAATACAATAACACAATATACAAATGCTTTAGTATTATAATAACACAATATACACATTATAATAAACACTTTGCAGTGCCCTTAAAGGTATACTGTAAAATAGACCAGCAATAGAGGCAATTTTGTTTTGTTTTTTAGACCACTGTAGACAGAGGACTGATGTACATTCTGTATTACAAACTTTAATCCTAGCACTTGAACTTTGTCTCTCCTTTATCACTAAATTGTCACATTCCTAAGAATCATTGAATCCACACACAGCCCGATAGGGAATTAAAAAAAAAAAAATCTGGCAGTGAAAGAGTTAATATCCCCCCCAGTATATGTTACAAGTCGCCGGATAATGTGATCAGCAGTGTCCCAGCCTGCCATAAAAGTAGATGACAGCCGCTGTATGTGAGAGCCTTACTACAGCCCTGCAAACAGGGCATCTAGAAAAATGCATCCATTTGAGCCCGCGGCAGACAAAGGGTTAATGATGTATAGAAGTCGCAGAGGGATCTGGTTACAGGAATCACAGCCTTGTCTGGGCGTTTAACCCGCGACAAAATAGCCTCCAAAATAAAGATTTGCGACTTTGCATCGTAATCTCTTCTACGTAAACCATGTGTTTATTTCTGTTTATGTGTTGTTTCCTGTAGACATAATATTAAGTCAAGCTGTCCACCACCCTTTTTAATGATTAATTAATTCTGGGTTGTAAATAAATTTAATTTTGATAATGATAAAGCCATTGACTCCAAACGTAAATGCGATCTGCAGTTATAATTGCAGTTATAAAGGGTAGCTCTGTGATATGCTGGTTGAATATTAAATAAACAAAATAAAAAGGCATGTGATAACATGTGCGACACTAGATATAGCAACAAATAAATAGTACTACATGTAACATTATGGCTCTGTATTTAGAATAATTCTGAATGCTGACAACATTAAACCACACAAAGTTATTTCCAATCCCTATGCAAACTTTTATTTTTTATTTTTTTTTAACTTGGTTGTCAAAATTAATTGAGAACTTTAAACCTCCAATACTTACCGTTACTATAGAGCAGCTGGAGTCGGTAATGGATCCCATTATTGGTCTTTTCAGTGCTGGTTTCCTGATTTTAACAAAAAATTATAAATATTTAACAAAGACACTATACATTATTATTATTATTTTATTATTATTATTATTATTATTATACCGTGCGCTATTTTTTTATTTTTTTAATTTTTAAGCTGTATGTTCTTATGTTATCACTATGATATAGCACTGATTTTACAGCCTTGGCCATTTTTTTTTTTTTAACTTCTAAATAAAAATAGCACAAAGTCTTCCTGTTATGTAAGCTTTGCATTGTATGCAGCAAAAGATATAACAATCGCTTAAAAGAGGAATAGACCGTATAATAAAAGATTAATACAACATCTGTAAGCTTATAGGAAATAGGTGTGGACTATTATTATCATAGCATCACATTTTTTTTTGGTAGGCATTGACTTTGGTCAGAAGATACATTTGGTAGGCATTGACTTAAGTATGGACTTCATATGTAGATAGGTGCTTTTATTATTTTTATTATTACATTTATATGAGTTTTCTATCCGTTTGTCGTCCTTGTATGCACCTTGAAGTTTATAAAACCCACATTTCTAATAAAATATCTATATTTCACTAATATTTTTCATCACATGATTATTATTAATAAGGGGTATGTAAGGTTATTAAAAAGAAGGAATCTTTGATGAAATGAGCATGTGAATCTGTTAAAGAATTATTATTGATAAGGGGTAGGTAAGGTTATTAAAAAGAGGGCATCTTTGATAAAATAAGCATATGAAACTCTTAAAGAATTATTATTGATATGGGGCAGGTGTGGTTATTAAAAAGAGGGCATATTTGATAAAATAGGCATATGAAACTCTTAAAGTATTATTATTGATATGGGGCAGTTATGGTTATTTAAAGAGGGCATCTTTGATAAAAAATAAGCATATGAAGCTCTTAAAGAATTATTATTGATATGGGGCAGGTATGGTTATAAAAAAGAGGGCAGCTTTGATAAAATAAGCATATGAAACTCTTAAAGAATTATTATTGATATGTGGCAGGTATGGTTATTAGAAAGAGGGCATCTTTGAATAAAATAAGCATATGAAGCTCTTAAAGAATTCTTATTGATATGTGGCAGGTATGGTTATTAGAAAGAGGGCATCTTTGAATAAAATAAGCATATGAAGCTCTTAAAGAATTCTTATTGATATGGGGCAGGTATGGTTATTAGAAAGAGGGAATCTTTAATAAAATAAGCATATGAAACTCTTAAAATAGGACATATACATTAAATTATAAAAAATTATAGGATGAGTTAATAAATTAAGGGATTATAAGGAGTAGAAAGGGGACCTTATAGGAGGGAAAGCATAAGTATAAAAAAAATATATATAGTCCCAGGGCAACAACATTTTACAATGGAAATGCCCATTTCAGAGTTCACCAAGATCCCTCAAAAAATGTAATTAATTTATTTTATGTAGGATCTCTCTTTAATACTATGGTTTTAAGGTTTATAAAGACCATTTACAATATAATACAAAAACATTGCATTTATACTGTTCTTCACATGAAGGTTTTAAAATAATGACTGCTCTTTGGTCTTTCCAGACAGCACTTAGAGGGCCAACTTAAATCATGAGCAAATTGTCTCTGGAAACTGATTGACAAGATTGCCACCTGGGCATCGGCCCTTACCTTCTCCTTTTCCACGAAGCCCACGAAGGCTGTCCTTTCAATTTCCACGGGCTGTCCCTGTCGGTCGTAGAGGGCCAGGACAAAGTGGAAGAAATTGGACTTCCTCAGATTGGAAGGGGGTTGCTTCTCAAAATGTGCCCTTGCCAATCCCACGCCACTGTATACAGAGAGAGGGCATTAGACTTTTGGCAAAGGGGGGAACCCCAATTTTAATATATACAGGTCTTGTATTAACCCCACATCACCTCCTGCTACCAACAAAAAAAAAGTCGACTTCTATTTTCATTACCTGGAGATTTCAATCTAGTTTCTATTGATTTCTATAGACCCTTTAACCTAATCTTTACACGTATTGCTGCTGTGTAATCCTGTACCACGCATTATAAATCCCTTTATTCATAATCTGTCAGGGCAAATCTAATTTTATTTCAGTTCTGTAATAAGTTTGATTCACTTATCAGGAGCAGAGACCTCCACAGTCATTCTTTGACCCCATTTTGCCCCCTCCTTAATATTACTGTCTTCTATTTTGTGCTTCTGACCCCCACTCCCATTTAATTTACACCCCCAAAGCAAACACAATCCCAAATCATAAAGCATTGCCTTTATCCCAGCTCCTCTCAGTGTTGATTTAAAACCACTACATAAAATACTTCACTGCTGCTTAATATCACACATATAAACTATGCAGACTAGTCATGGCTTTAATAACTATGGTCCTGAGTTGGAGTACTAGATCAGGACTTTTTTTTTACAGTTGACAGTGTGAAATATTTAAGAGTCCTCCAATTGTTTTAGAAGAATATTTAGGTGTCCTTTTATGAAGCAGTGAAATCTATTCACTGCTTCATTCGCTGGCATTCACAGAGGCGATCTTTCTCCTCTGTGTGTCAGTTCATGAAGCGGAGTAGATCGCTTCACCCTGTAAAAGTTGAAGAAGATCTCCAAAGACACACACACATTATATATACATGTATATACACACACACACACATATATACATGTATATACACACATTATATATATATATATACATATACACATTTATATATATATATATATGTATACACATATATATGACAGGGGGACATGGTTACAGTGTTGGGGGGTGGGGTTAAGCCTGGGCTTAATTCATTCCCATCCAACTCCAAAAAGTTTTATTTGTAGATTGTGGTTTACAGCATTGACTGGAAACACATTTCTGAAACAATGCAGCGAATGCTATCCTCTTAAATCAAGCCCTATTGGTGTTACATTCATAAAAAGCACTGCTAATTTCATCCTAAACCCAGCCAGGGCTGGAGAGAGAGAGAGAGAGAGAGAGAGAGAACATGGCCCCTGTCTACTTATATGTCACTGTACAAGGGGATCAATCTTATCTCCCTGCCTAGAGTTCACACACTGCCTCATCGTTTATAAAATATACATTGTCTGATTTATTAAAAGGAAGGATAGGTTGTCCTCGGTGAAACATAGTTTTAAAACATTTATGGGGCAATTCTGAACTGCTGAAAGGTAATTGGGATGGGAATTTATTAAGATATGAATGGAGGGGAGGGGGGCAAGGGTCAACTGGGACGTGATTAGATGCTATCTCTATAGTTAAATATATTGACAGAGATCAGGAGAGAAAGAAGTGGATGTTGGATAGATAGATAGATAGATAGATAGATAGATAGATAGATAGATAGATAGATAGATAGATAGATAGATAGTCAATATGTTGATAGTTAGATAATCGATAGATTATAGAAAGCAGAAAGATGGATAGACAGATAGATAGATAGATAGATAGATAGATAGATAGATAGATAGATAGATAGATAGATAGATAGATAGATAATCAATAGGTTGATAGATAGTTAGATAATCTAAAGATTATAGATAGCAGAAGGATAGATAGATAGATAGATAGATAGATAGATAGGTAGATAGATAGATAGATAGATAGATAGATAGAGATAGATAGATAGATAGATAGATAGATAGATAGATAGATAGATAATCTAAAGATTATAGATAGCAGAAGGAAAGATAGATAGATAGATAGATAGATAGATAGATAGATAGATAGATAGATAGATAATCAATATGTTGATAGTTAGATAATCGATAGATTATAGATAGCAGAAAGATGGATAGATAGATAGATGATCAATAGGTTGATAGATAGTTAGATAATCTAAAGATTATAGATAGCAGAAGGATAGATAGATAGATAGATAGATAGATAGATAGATAGATAGATAGATAGATAGATAGATAATCAATAGGTTGATAAATAGTTAGATAATCGATAGATTATAGATAGCAGATAGATAGATAGATAGATAGATAGATAGATAGATAGATAGATAGATAGATAGATAGATAGATACATAGATACATAGATAGATAGATAGATAGATAGATAGATAGATAGATAGATAATCAATAGGTTGATATATAGTTAGATAATCTAAAGATGATAGATAGATAGATAGATAGATAGATAGATAGATAGATAGATAGATAGAAAGATAGATAGATAGATAGATATATAGATAAGGCTGGCCATACATTATACAATTTTTCTTTTAGATTTACCAAAACCATATAATATGAGGTCAAACCGAAACAGTTTCAATTTGTATGCAATCAGGCAGGCCCTTGCACTACATAGTTGAAGGTAAATCTAAAGGAAATTGAATAAGAAAATTGTATAATGTGTGGCCAGCTTTATAGATGATAGATGGGTAAATAGTTTGATAGTCGATACATTCTAGATAACAGAAAATAGATAGATAGATATGGATAATCGATAGCTGAGATAAATAAATAAATAATTAATAAAGTTAAATAATTGATAGATTAAATATAATAGAAAGATAGAAAAATAGATAGATAGGTAGATAGATAGATAGATAGATAGATAGATAGATAGATAGATAGATAGATTTTGATTATCGTTTGCTCCAATGTAGAACTTTTATTATTGCATGGGAAAGTGCTGAAACTTTGATTCAGGCACTTTACATACTTACTGCTATACTCATGTCAACCGCTTTTATCAATCAATAACTAATGGTACCAGTCTTGCTTGTCGATGTATAAAAACACAAATACACATTTATGTTTTTCTTTTTTTTTTCTTTTTTCTCAATCTCTACTAGTCATCAAGCCAAAATAACTAAGCTTATATATAATATTGTTTTTTATTCGTTTATTTATTTTAATCATTTATAATTAAACACATATATATATTGTTTTCATTTATAGTTGTATAATTATACAAAATTCGCCCTAATGATAACTATATAAAATATATATATATATATATATATATATATATATATATATATATATATATATATATATATATATATATATATATATATTTATATATATATATATATATATAATTTATATATATATATATATATATATATATATATATATATATATATATATATATATATATATATATATATATATATATTTTTTTTTTTTATGATACAAGCTTGTTCCTGATAAGATCTCTATACGTGTATGTGTTTGATTAGTAATGACAGCACGTCGTCCTGATAACAGAGTAATGCCCCCGGTAGGATGCTGTGAGATGTGGCCGGTAGAGGCAGTACTGTAGCGGTTCCCCCCAGCAGTAGTTGCCCCCATTCCCCTCAGGTAGGTAATGATCTGACCCCAGTAGTTGCCCCATTCCCCCCAGGTAGGTGATGTCCTCACCCCAGTAGTTGCCCCCCATTGCCCCCAGGTAGGTGATGTCCTCACCCCAGTAGTTGCCCCCCATTCCCCCCAGGTAGGTGATGTCCTCACCCCAGTAGTTGCCCCCCATTGCCCCCAGGTAGGTGATGTCCTCACCCCAGTAGTTGCCCCCCATTGCCCCCAGGTAGGTGACGTCCTGACCACCATCCCCTATCCGGCTGGCTCGTACCTCTGGGCGGCTGTGTTGGCATCCAGTACCCCGGCTCCCTGCATCCAGGTCCGGACGGCGTTCATGCCGCTGCTGAGGGGCTCCTCCTTCATACTGCTCCCACTCCTCTGGATGCTTTCCTGAATCCCAAACATGAACCTTACAGGCTGGTGCTGCCCTTGTCTCGTTGTCTGGCAGTGCCACACTCAGGGGTCACCCCCCGGGACCTCTGTGGGGGGGAGGAGTGGGGTGACAATCCTAAACCAGGAGAAGAAGAAGAAGAGGAGGAGGAGGAAGAGGAGGAAGGCTCCGGAGGAGGATGGAGGTCCACAATGCCCGGCTATAAGAGATCACATCCAGTACACACACGGCTGATGACTGGAGCTCACAGGCAGGTTGGGTGAACAATGGGTGAGATTGGAGATGCCAGCTTGGATCCAGCCAATGTCATGTTCCTGGTATGAGGAAGAGCCAAGAAGTGATGATCCGGGGTCAGTATCCAACAACTAGGACTGGGAGGCAGCAACAGTGTGCGGAGGTCGGAGGGAGATGAGCAGTGATTGTAGACAGTGCGGGGAGAAGTGCTCCTCTTACCCCGGTGCTGGAGGAGGAGGAGGAGGATGCTGTGCTCTAGCTGCCCCCCTTCCTGCCTGCCTTGGCTCTGTCTTCCCTGTGGAATCCACACTAACTATCCCCCAAAGCTACACACGCGCCCACCAGCCCCATAGGGAGTTGCATTGCCTTCTCAACCACGCCCCCTTCATTTGCATACCGCTATTATTCCTCCGCCTAGGCAGCCAATTGGGCGCCGCCTTCATCCACCAGCCCTCCTCGCTGGCACGCCTACTTTCCCTTTTCCTCTTCTGCGGGAGGCTGAGAAAGTTGCCGCTGGCTTGATGCTGGGAGAAGATCGGTGCCTATTGTTATAGGGATGGGAGCATAGGAGCATAGGATCAGAGGGAGGTAGAGGAGAGGACAGGGATAGAATCAGAGGGCGATCATTCACTGATAGAGGAGATGGATAGGCTCAGAGGGAGATCATCCAATGGTTGAGGAGAGGAGAGGGATGGGTTAAGAAGGAGATCAACTAGAAGAGAGGACAGGGATGGGATAAGAGGGAGATCATCAACTGGTAGATGAGAGGACAGGGATGGGATAAGAGGGAGATCATCAACTGGTAGATGAGAGGACAGAGATGGGATAAGAGGGAGATCATCAACTAGAAGAGAGGAGAGGACAGGCAGGGCCGGATTAACATAGGGGCTATTGGAGCTGCAGCTCCAGGCCCCTTTCTCAAGATAGGCCCATTTGCCCAAAAAAAAAAAAAAAAATAAAAAAAAAAAAAAAAAAAAAAAAAAAAGATCGACTTCGAGGGCCGTAGCTAGAGACTCCCCATTTGGTGGGTAGGTAGCTAAACTTCAACACTGGTTAAAATATGGGGCTGCTATCATCTATGGTTCCGGAGATATGGGCCTGCTTGCGCAGTCAATCAGAAGCTACATACAGAGCGGCCAGTTTAAATACAAGCTGGAACACTCTGCAGCAGACTGAGAGGATGAACTCAGCCACTGACTAGTATCTCTACCCAGCCTGTCTCACCTGCAGACCTGTGAATGCGGGAATCACTCCCGCAGTGTTATTGTGTTCTGCCAGTGAATACAATTATCAGTGCTAACTATAGCTGGCAGCACTGATTGTTTTGGGGAAAACCTGACAGGCGGGTTGTACTCAAGTCGTTTAATAGGTTGACTTGTGTAAAACCAGCTAGCCCATACATAGATCGACTATGGCTGGTCTCTGCTTAATTGGTGTAATTTCAATCCATGTATGGCCCGCTTAACCATTACGCAGTCTCTAAACATCCTTCCACAAACCTTTTTACATATTTCCTTCCCAGATTCCTTCATCCTCCTCTCCTATACATAGTGTCCACTGTCATACCCTCCACACTTCTCTCCTATACATACTGCTCACTGTCATACCCTCCACACTTTTCTCCTATACATAGCACCCGCTGTCATATCCTACACACTCCTCTCCTTTACATAGTGCTCGCTGTCATACACATCTCTCCTATACATAGTGCCCACTGTCATACCCTCCACACTCCTCTCCTGTACATACTGCTCACTGTCATACCCTCCACACTCCTCTCCTATACATAGTGCCCACTGTCATACCCCAACACTTCTCTCCTATACATAGTGCCCTCTGTCATACCCTACACACTCCTCTCCTGAACATACTACTCACTGTCATACCCTCCATACTCCTCTCCTATACATAGTGCCCACTGTCATACCCTCCACGCTCCTCTCCTGTACATACTACTCACTGTCATACCCTCCATACTCCTCTCCTGTACATACTACTCACTGTCATACCCTCCATACTCCTCTCCTATACATAGTGCCCACTGTCATACCCTCCACGCTCCTCTCCTGTACATACTACTCACTGTCATACCCTCCATACTCCTCTCCTGTACATACTACTCACTGTCATACCCTCCATACTCCTCTCCTATACATAGTGCCCACTGTCATACCCTCCACGCTCCTCTCCTGTACATACTACTCACTGTCATACCCTCCATACTCCTCTCCTGTACATACTACTCACTGTCATACCCTCCATACTCCTCTCCTATATATAGTGCCCACAGTCATACCCTCCGCACTCCTCTCCTGTAATTACTGCCCACTGTAATACCCTCTACACTCCTCTGCTGTGCATAGTGCCTTCTGCCATACCCTCCGCACTCCTCTCCTGTCCATAGTGCCCACTGTCATACCATCCACACTCCTCTCCGGTACATACTACCCTGTCATACCCCCCACACTCCTCTCCTGTACATACTGCCCACTGTCATACTCTTCACACTCCTCTCCTGTACATACTGCCCACTGTCATACCCTCCACACTCCTCTCCTGTACATACTGCCCACTGTCATACCATCCACACTCCTCTGCTGGGCATACTGCCCACTGTCATACCCTTCACACTCCTCTTCTGTACATAGTGCCTTCTGCCATACCCTCCGCACTCCTCTCATGTACATAGTGCCCACTGTTAGACCCTCCACATTCCTCTCCCTCACCTTCACATACTTCCCACTTTTATACCATTCATACTCCTCCCCTATGCCTCTTACCCAAAAAAACAGTTCTTTAAAATTATACTGAATATCCTCATTGTTACCAGCTCTAGAATGGGCACACTTTTGTTAGTTCAACTAAAGGAAATCTCAGTCCTCATATTTGTTCTGCCCCATTATTAGTACTTATTTAATTTTGTAATTACTATTGTGATGTACATAGCAACATAGGGAATGTCAGCTGCTCTAAATATAGCACTTGTAAAAAAAGTGTCCCTGAAAATATTTTTGAGAGGCTCCTGTGATATTAAAGCGGTAGTAAACTTTTCTAACATTACTAGTTTTTAGAGGCCCTGAAGTAGGTTATGCCATAATGTACAAGTATACACAGCATATTAGCACATTAGGGTACACTTAAATTGTCAGACTGAGCCCTCCAGTGCTGTGATCAATCCGGCAGGGCCCGGGCGCTTCCATCTTCACCCGGTCTTTCTTCCGGGTTCTGTGCCTTCGGTCACTTGCCTTGGCCGGGCTGCGTTGATGTCATTCCCACACATGCTCATGTGCATCCTCTTTCTCTCATCCCCCCTTTCTCTCTCAACCTCCCTCCCTTACCCCTCACACCTCTTTCATTCCCTTTCTCTCTCTCTCTCTCATCCTCCCTCTCTCTCTTTAATTTAATTTGTTATAACAAAAAATTGTTTGCATTTTTATTTATAAAAGGCCCGACCAAAATCCTCAGCACCAGGCCCAATATGTTCTTAATCTGGCCCTGAGGACAGGGATGGGATAAGAGGGAGATCATCAACTGGTAGAAGAGAGGACAGGGATGGGATCAGAGGGAGATCATTAACTATAAGAGAGGACTGGGATGGGATCAGAGGGAGATCAGCAACTAGAAGAGAGGACAGGGATGGGATCAGAGGGAGATCAGCAACTAGAAGAGAAGACAGGGATGGGATCAGAGGGAGATCATCAACTAGAAGAGAGGATAGGGATGGGATCAGAGGGAGATCAGCAACTAGAAGAGAGGACAGGGATAGGATCAGAGGGAGATCATCAACTAGACGAGAGGACAGGGATGGGATCAGAGGGACATCAGCAACTAGAAGAGAAGACAGGGATGGGATCAGAGGGAGATCAGCAACTGGTAGAAGAGAGGACAGGGATGGGATCAGAGGGAGATCAGCAACTAGAAGAGAGGACATGGATGGGATCAGAGGGAGATCATCAACAGGTAGAAGAGAGGACAGGGATGGGATTAGATGGAGCCCATCAACTAGTAGAAGAGTAGACAGGGAGGGGATCAGAGGGAGATCATCAACTGGTAGAAGAGAGGACAGGGATAGGGTCAAAGAGAGCTCATCAACTGGTAGAGGACAGGGATGGGATCATAGGAATATCATCCACTGGTAGGGGAGAAGACAGGGATGGAATCAGAGGGAGCTCCACAACTGGTAGAGGAGAGGACATGGATGGAATCAGAGGGAGCTCCTCGACTGATAGAGGAGAGGACAGGGATGGAATCAGAGGGAGCTCCTCAACTGGTAGAGGAGAGGACAGGGATGAGATCAGAGGGAGATCATCAACTGGTAGAGTATAGCACAGGGATGGGATCAGAGGGAGCTATGCAACACGTAGAAGAGAGGACAGGGATGGGATCAGAGGGAGCTCATCAACTGGTAGAAGAGAGGACAGGGATGGGATCAGAGGGAGATTATAAACTGGTAAAGGAGAGGAAAGGGATGGTATCAGAGGGAGATCATCAACTGGTAGAAAAGAGGACAGGGATGGGATCAGAGGGGATCTCATTAACTGGTAGAGTAGAGGACAGGGATGGGATCAGAGGGGATCTCATTAACTGGAAAAAGAGAGGACAGGGATGGGATCAGAGGGAGTTCATCAACTGGTAAAAGAGAGGACAGGGATGGAATCAGAGGGAGATCATCAACTGGTAGAAGAGAGGATAGGGATAGATCAGAGGGAGATTGTCAACTGGTAGAGGAGAGGACAGGGATGGGATCAGTGGGAGATCATAAACTGGTAGAAGAGAAGACAGGGATGGGATCAGAGGGAGCTCATCAACTGGTAGAGGAGAGGACAGGGATAGGATCAGAGGGAGCTCATCAACTGGAAAAAGAGAGGACAGGGATGGGATCAGAGGGAGTTCATCAACTGGTAAAAGAGAGGACAGGGATGGAATCAGAGGGAGATCATCAACTGGTAGAAGAGAGGATAGGGATAGATCAGAGGGAAATCGTCAACTGGTAGAGGAGAGGACAGGGATGGGATCAGTGGGAGCTCATAAACTGGTAGAAGAGAAGACAGGGATGGGATCAGAGGGAGCTCATCAACTGGTAGAAGAGAGGACAGGGAGGGGATCAGAGGGATCAGAGGAGTGCATCAACTGGTAGAGGAGAGGACAGGGATAGGATCAGAGGGAGCTCATCAACTGGAAAAAGAGAGGACAGGGATGGAATCAGAGGGAGATCATCAACTGGTAGAAGAGAGGATAGGGATAGATCAGAGGGAGATCATCAACTGGTAGAGGAGAGGACACAGATAGGATCACAGGAGAGCTTATCAACTGGTAGAAGAGACGACAGGGAAGGGATCAGAGGAAGCTCCTCAACTGGTAGAGGAGAGGACAGAGACGGGATTATAGGGAGCTCATCAACTGGTAGAGGAGATGGCAGAGATAGGATCATAGGGAGCTCATTAACTGGTAGATGAGAGGACAGAGATGGAATCAGAGGGAGCTCATCAACAGGTGGAAGAGAGGACAGGGATGGGATCAGAGGGCAGCTCATAAACTGGTATAGGAGCGGACAGGATGGGAGCATAGGGAGCTCATCAATTAGTAAAGGAGCGGCCAGGGATGGGATCAGAGAGGAGCTCATCAACTAATAGTGGAGCGAACAGGGATGGGAGAAGAGGGAGTTCATCAACTAGTAGAAGAATGGATAGTGATGGGATCAGAGGGGAGCTTATTGACTAGAAGAGGAGTGGACAGACAGCTGATTATCAATTAATGCACAAAATATGGAGATTGATATGATGTAAATTGAATTTGGAGATTTAAATGATAACTCCACTATTGTGGTGGAAAAATAGCAAATTTTAATAAAAAGAAAAAAAAATATATATAGATATATATATATATATATATATATATATATATATATATATATATATATATATATATATATATATTTATATATATAGATATACAGTACCTTACAAAAGTGAGTACACCCCTCACATTTTTGTAAATATTTTATTTATCTTTTCATGTGACAACACTGAAAAAATGACACTTTGCTACAATTTAAAGTAGTGAGTGTACAGCTGGTATAACAGTGTAAATTTGCTGTCCCCTCAAAATAAGTCAACACACAGCCATTAACCACTTCAGCCCCGGAAGGATTTACCCTCTTCCTGACCAGAGCGTTTTTTGCTATTCGGGACTGCGTCCCTTTAACTGACAATTGCGCGGTCGTGCGACGTGGCTCCCAAACAAAATTGACATCCTTTTTTTCCCACAAATAGAGCTTTCTTTTGGTGGTATTTGATCACCACTGCGGTTTTTATTTTTTGCGCTATAAGCAAAAAAAGAGCAACAATTTTGAAAAAAAAAGCATTATTTTTTACTTTTTGCTATAATAAATATCCCCCAAAAATATAGAAACATTTTTTTTTCCCCTCAGTTTAGGCCGATACTTATTCTTCTACATATTTTTGGTAAAAAAAAAAAATTGCAATAAGCATTTATTGATTGGTTTGCGCAAAAGTTTAATCATCTACAAAATAGTTTTATGGCATTTTTATTAATAATAATTTTTTTTACTAGTAATGGCGGCGATCAGCGATTTTTATCGTGACTGCGACATTATGGCTGCAACATCGCTGCTCCCGATGACAGGGAGCAGACGATCAGTGTGCTGTCACTAGGCAGAATGGGGAGATGCTGTTTACATCGGCATCTTCCCGTTCTTCAGCTCCGTGACACAATGCATGGTTCCCTCAATGAACTGTAGACGTGCATGGCTAAAAAGTCAAAGTAATGTACGGGTATGTTACTTTGCCCAGCCGTGACATTCTGCCGACATATATGTGCCGACAGCGGTGTCTAAACTACTGGCAACAAAAGTGTGTACACCCCTAAGTGAAAATGTCCAAATTTGGCCCAATTAGACATTTTCCCTCCCCGGTGTCATGTGACTCATTAGTGTTAAAAGGTCTCAGGTGTGAATGGGGAGCAGGTGTGTTAAATTTGGTGTTATCACTCTCACTCTCTCATACTGGTCACTGGAAGTTTAACATGGCACCTCATGGCAAAGAACTCTCTGAGGATCTAAAAAAAAGAATTGTTGCTCTACATAATGATGGCCTAGGCTATAAGAAGATTACCAAGTCCCTGAAACTGAGCTGCAGCACGGTGGCCAAGAACAAACAGCGATTTAACACGACAGGTTCCACTCAGAAAAGGCCTCACCATGGTCGACCAAAGAAGTTGAGTGCACATGCTCAGCGTCATATCCAGAGGTTATTTTTGGGAAATAGATGTAAGAGTGCTGCCAGCATTGATGCAGAGGTTGGGGGGGGGGGGGGGGTTCAGCCTGTCAGTGCTCAGACCATACACCACACACTGCATCAAATTAGTCTGCATGGCTGTCATCCCAGAAGGAAGCCTCTTCTAAAGATGATGCACAAGAAAGCCCACAAACAGTTTGCTGAATACAAGCAGACTAAGGACATGGATTACTGGAACCATGTCTTGTGGTCTCATGAGACTAAGATAAACTTTCAGATGGTCTCAAGCATGTGTGGTGGCAACCACATGAGGAGTACAAAGACAAGTGTGTCTTGCCTACAGTCAAGCATGATGGGAGTGTCATGGTCTGGGGCTGCATGAGTGCTGCTGCCACTGAGGAGCTACAGTTCATTGAGGGAACCATGAATGCCAAAATGTACTGTGACATACTGAAGCAGGAGCATTATCCCCTCCCTTCGGAGACTGGGCCACAGGGCAGTATTCCAACATGATAACGACCCCAAACACACCTCTAAGACGACCACTGCCTTTCTAAAGAAGCTGGGGGTAAAGGTGATGGACTGGCCAAGCATGTCTCCAGACCTAAAACCTATTGAGCATCCGTGGGGCATCCTCAAATGGAAGGTGGAGGAGTGCAAGGTCTCTAACATCCACCAGCTCCATGATGTCGTCATGGAGGAGTGGAAGAGGACTCCATTGGCAACCTGTGAAGCTCTGGTGAACTCCTTGCCCAAGAGGGTTAAGGCAGTGCTGGAAAATAATGGTGCCCACACAAAATATTAACACTTTGGGCCCAATTTGGACATTTTCACTTTGGGGTTTACTCACTTTTGTTGCCAGTGGTTTAGACATTAATGACTGTGTGTTATTTTGAGGGGAAAGCAAATTTACACTGTTATACAAGCTGTACACTCACTACTTTCCCCTGTAGCAAAGTGTAATTTCTTCAGTGTTGTC
Source organism: Lithobates sylvaticus (assembly GCA_028564925.1). Classification (NCBI taxonomy): domain Eukaryota; kingdom Metazoa; phylum Chordata; class Amphibia; order Anura; family Ranidae; genus Lithobates; species Lithobates sylvaticus. Next base: position 186,488,418 of record CM053029.1, on the reverse strand, counting down.
ACATAAAAAGATATACAATTTTTACAAAAATGTGAGGGGTGTACTTACTTTTGTGAAATACTGTATATACAGCTCTCAAAATTTCAACTCGCATTTGGCGAGTGAAATTATGAGCAGTGCGAGTATGGTCAGGGCTGTGCTGTCCGGGAATGTATAGCCGGTGCTTCCCCCCGCCGCGTACAGGCTCGCACAGAGGGGAATTTCAGAAGGAGCAGTCTGGCACCTGGGACTGCCCCTCTCCACCTCCCTCCTGGCACACGTCCCCGCCCCCCACACAGGCTCGCACAGAAGGGCATTGCAGGTGGAGCAGTTCGGCGCCTGCGACCGCCCCTCTCCATCTCCCTCCTGCCGCTCGTCCCTGCCCCCCGCACAGGCTCGCACAGAGGGGCATTGCTGGAGGAGCAGTCCGGTGCCTGGGACCGCCCCTCTCCACCTCCCTCCTTCAGCTCGTCCCCGCCCCCCGAACAGGCTCGCACAGAGGGGCATTGCAGGAGGAGCAGTCCGGCGCCTGGGACCGCCCCTCTCCACCTCCCTCCTGTCGCTCGTCCTCGCCCCCGCACAGGCTTGCACAGAGGGGCATTGCAGGAGGAGCAGTCTGCCGCCTGGGACCGCCCCTCTCCACCTCCCTCCTGCTGCACATCTAAGAAGTGGGGCTGTGCATGTCATCAAGGCAGTCCTAGGTGGGCAGGCTCAAACCCTCTCGGTCCGCCCTCAGTGTTTAGACGATGTCTGACCCCATGGCTGCAGGAAAAAGGTAACTTTGTCAGTGTGCTGTAATTGAAAGCAGCACATGGAGGCGTTGAATTGGGAATTAAACAAGACGTGTGCTGGGAGGAAAGGGGGGGGGGGGGGGTATTTGGAGGCATAGGTGTAAAAAATTGGGGGAGGGTAGAATTGGAGGCATAAGTCTGAATCATACTTATGCCTCTAATGCCACCCCCCCCCCCCAATCTATCAGAGTTGATGGAAAGATGGGTGGAGCTAAATGCAGGGCAATCTTAAAAGAAAACCTGTAATGCCTTGTACACACGGTCGGAAATTCCGACGGAAAATCTCCGATCGGACCATGTGTGGGCTCCATCTGACTTTTCCGTCAGAATGTCCGACCAACAAAAATTTTCCGACAACATGATCTGATCCGCTTCAATTCCGATCGTCTGTAGTCTAGTCCGACGGACAAAGTGCCACGCATGCTCAGAATAAATTCTAAGACGGAAGCGATCGGTCAGGTAAAACTAGTGTTCGTAATCGATATAGCACATTCATCACGCTGCAATGTTAAAAATTGTTTAATGTAGCGCATTCTCTTTTTCTTTATAATGCTAGAAGAATGAAGTTGTTTTGCTGCTCATATTCACACAGACTTCTCCAAAACATATTTCTTTATTCTTTTTCCTGATTTCATGAATAGAATATTTTTATTCGTCACATCTCCCGAATCTTTTTTAATTTTTTTTGTTTTAAATTTTGTGGTTGCTTTTTTAATCAAGATCTCCTTTTTTGACATTTTGCTCATCTTCGTAATTTTTTTGGTGTGTTTTGTGTGTCAACTTACCACAACACTATTATTAGCTTTTTATTTTATTGTTTTTTTTTTAAATCTCTAGGAGGTTGTTTGGTGTTGGTGTCCCTTGTTAATTTGACTTTGTATTTTTGAAATGTACCTGCCTACTCACAAATAAACTGTCCTTTTTGAAGCAAAACACATAGGCAAGTATTTCTTGAACCAAAAAAAACCTTTATTAGGTGTCATAAACAAATAAAGAGGGAGGCAACGCTGGAGAAACTGGGGAAATTGGCGAAGCCTTTGGCCCCCAGGGCACACATCAATTATTTAAAGGCAAAAATTAGGCCTGAGGAGTACATATCTAAGGGAGTACAATCTGGTCCAGAAGTCCAAGAAATCAGGAACAGCAGCAGATGACATCTATGTCCCCAGGCTGTGGTCATACAAGAGCCTGCATCTTCTGTCAGACCAGACTGAACCCAGGTCATCACACTCTGGTCTTCCTTCTACGCTTCCTTCCAGGCTGTGGCTGTGGTGCTGGAGGTGTGGCAGAAGGAGGAGGAGAAGGAGGAGGAGCATAGTCCAAGTCGCACAAGTGTGTTTTTTGTGTCATTTGGCCCAACAACCCCTTATTTAAAGTTTTGCAAATTATTTCCTCACACATGAGGCGTTGCCCCTCCTCCATTTGGTTCAGTTTGCATGCAACCAAGGCGGTAAAGGCCTCTTGATATGTGGGGGTGGCTTTGAGGGCTGCAGAAGCCTCCCCAATCAGCCTGAGTGCTGACTCCTCCACATTCCCCCCCTTTCTGGCCCTTTTAAGTGGAAGGCGGAGGGGAGGGACCTGTGATTGAGTCAGGCTCTTAGGCCTGCCCACATCTTGGCTGTCACTTAGCCCTGCCTCCTCCTGGCTGCCACATTCCACAGCCACCTCCTGGCTGCCGCATTCTACGCCCTCCTCCTGGCTGAGGTCTTCCTGTGTATGAAAAAGGGACACACACAATTTTCAGCTCTTGACTGTTGCAAATTGTTAACAAATAGAAAAATACACACAAGTGCAGCGCTGAGATAGATAAACAAGTGTCCCTGATTTTCACATGAGGTCCCACTGGAGTAAAACAGCCTATGGGAACTGCTGTGAGCCAGGAGTTTAATAATTAGCCCCGTAAGTGGGGGTGCCAGCTGGATTACTCCGCTAGTGGGTACAGAAATTCAAGTGATTGAAAATTGTGTTAAGTAATAAAAATATGAACAATACAACAATGATAAACGTGGAAATTATATCATTTGGGGGAGGAGGGGAAGTGCTGGGTGTCTAAACCCCAATATCCCGTGGACAGAGAACAAATCAACCCCTGATTAGAGCAGGCTCCTACTCGGTCTCCTTCAGGTGTCACGGCCTTGTGTAACACAGGCTCTTAGTGTGTTAGAAAGTACAGCAACAACTTTCTGGGGGATATGGTATGAGTGTAATAGATATGGAAGGGGGTTATATAGTGCTGACCCTCAAACAAATTGTCACATACACTCACATAGGTGAGGGCATACACTGCCCATCCATAGACAGCAAGGCTAAACCAAATGTTTGGTGTATGGCTGGTCTAACCGTACATCCAGACCAGTAGACGAAAACAAGAGGAACAGCCCCTTGTACTGACATGAGGAGTGGCCCCCTTCAACGCACGCCTACATCAACCATCTACTCATAAGGCGGTATATTCATAAGGCGATATACAAGTAGTCCTGTTAATAAGGGCAAAACAACAAAACAGTTCAATTTGCAGTGTCTTCACTAGATGTGGTATGTCACTGGAGATATTCAGGATATGTAGTCGGCTTAACAAGCTCTAAGGAAAAACGATAAAGGTGGGTACTCTTACCAGAGCTGATGGACTCACACCTCTCGGAGTGAGTCGACAGGGCTTGTACCGGATACACCGGATAGATAGTGGGTATGTTGCGGTCTGCTGGGTCTCACTGGACCGTGCCTCCAGGTATCAATGCAGTCGCTTACCTGCAGCTTAATAGAAGTGCCAGGTTTAAAAAGTAAGCAGTGGCAATACTTCTGTGGGAGGTCTTTATCCACGGCAGCTCAGGTAGAGAAGGAAACAGAGAAAGAGAAGCAACTCCTCATAGTGTGAAACCAATTTCCCAATTGGCATTTATTGAATAAAAAAGTTTAAAAACATTTGCGCAAAAAGTTAAAATGTGGCTTCGGTAGACATCCAACAAATAGAAAAGACTATCATTCTGAGCCCAGCATTTTTCATTCTTGGCACAAATATTTTGGACACTACTGTCTATTGATATGTAAAACACTTTATAAAATCAGCAATTAGTGAGCAAAAATCAAGTTAACATCATTCATTTTTACTCCAAAAATATGTAGAACAATACTATACCTGGCTCAAGCTGGGCTCCTCCACATCTTCCTGACTGGAAGGGCCAGGTTGGGCGTTGGAAGCCTCAGCAGAGGTGGAATGAAGCATAGAAGGATGCATGGAAGGAAGAGTAGAGAGGTATTCCCTGACCTCAGTCTGGTCTGCCAGAAAATGCAGCCTCTCATAGTACCACAGCCTGGGGACATAAACTTCATCTGTTCCAGCTCCAGATCTCATTGACTCCTGCACCTTCTTGCGCTCCCTCAGATAAGTAATCCTCAGGCCACCAATTTTCACTTTTAAATAGTTGATGTTTGCCCTGGGGAACACCGGCCTCACCAACTCCAGCAGTTTCTCCATCGCTGCCTGCCTCTTTATTTTGTTGCTGTAGTGGGGATGTTTAGCTTGCCACAAACAGGGCGTCTCCCTGTACTTGTCGATGAACAGGGGGAGGAAGCTGTGGTCGTTAAACCCATCCATATTATCTGCAAGACACAACACAAGACAAACCCTAATGTCAGGCTAAACTCTCCTAATCTTGTCCCAATATATGGCTCAATCTAGAAGCAGTATAGGCTAGTGATGTACCAAGTTAAAATTGTACCTTCGTTCGAACGATCGGCGCGTCAGCTCCTCCCTCTGCTCACAGATCCTACGTACGACACACGCGCGTTGCGTTTTATATACAGTGGTGTGAAAAAGTGTTTGCCCCTTTCCTCATTTCCTGTTCCTTTGCATGTTTGTCACACTTAAGTGTTTCGGAACATCAAACCAATTTAAACAATAGTCAAGGACAACACAAGTAAACACAAAATGCAATTTGTAAATGAAGGTGTTTATTATTAAAGGTGAAAAAAAATACAAACCATCATGGCCCTGTGTGAAAAAGTGATTGCCCCCCTTGTTAAAACATACTATAACTTTGGTTGTCCACACCTGAGTTCAATTTCTCTAGCCACACCCAGGCCTGATTATTGCCACACCTGTTCACAATCAAGGCATCACTTAAATAGGAGCTGCTTGACACAGTAAGGTCCACCAGAAGATCCTTAAAAGCTACACATCATGCCGAGACCCAAAGAAATTCAGGAACAATTGAGAAAGAAAGTAATTGAGATCTATCAGTTTGGAAAGGGTTATAAAGCCATTTCCAAAGCTTTGGGAATCCAGCGAACCACAGTGAGAGCCATTATCCACAAATGGCGAAGACATGGAACAGTGGTGAACCTTCCCAGGAGTGGCCGGCCGCCCAAAATTACCCCAAGAGCGCAGCGACGACTCATCCAAGAGATCACAAAAGACCCGACAACAACGTCCAAGGAACTGCAGGCCTCACTTGCCTCAGTTAAGGTCAGTGTTCATGCCTCCACCATCAGGAAAAGACTGGGCAAAAATGGCCTGCATGGCAGAGTTCCAAGGAGAAAACCACTGCTGAGCAAAAAGAACATCAAAGCTCGTCTCAATTTCTCCACAACACATCTTGATGATCCCCAAGACTTTTGGGACAACATTCTGTGGACCGATGAGACAAAAGTGGAACTCTTTGGAAGGTGTGTGTCCAAGTATATCTGGCGTAGAAGGAACACTGCATTTCAGAAAAAGAACATTATACCAACAGTAAAATATGGTGGTGGTAGTGTGATGGTCTGGGGCTGTTTTGCTGCTTCAGGACCTGGAAGACTTGCCGTGATAAAAGGAACTATGAATTCTGCTGTCTACCAAGAGATCCTGAAGGAGAATGTACGACCATCTGTTTGTGTACTCAAGCTGAAACGAACTTGGGTTCTGCAGCAGGACAATGATCCTAAACACACCAGCAAGTCCACCACCGAATGGCTGAAGAAAAACAAAATGAAGACTTTGGAGTGGCCTAGCCAAAGTCCTGACCTGAATCCTATTGAGATGTTGTGGTATGACCTTAAAAAGGCTGTTCATGCTCGAAAACCCTCTAATGTAACTGAATTAGGACAATTCTGCAAAGATGAGTGGGCCAAAATTCCTCCAGGACGCTGTAAAAGCCTCATTGCACGTTATCGCAAACGGTTGCAGTTGTTGCTGCTAAGGGTGGCCCAACCATTTATTAGGTTTAGGGGGCAATCACTTTTTCACACAGGGCCATGATGGTTTGGATTTTTTTTCACCTTTAATAATAAACACCTTCATTTACAAATTGCATTTTGTGTTTACTTGTGTTGTCCTTAACTATTGTTTAAATTGGTTTGATGTTCCGAAACACTTAAGTGTGACAAACATGCAAAGGAACAGGAAATGAGGAAGGGGGCAAACACTTTTTCACACCACTGTACAGTGTGCATGCGTGAAACTCCGCCCGCCCCTGACGTTGTTTCTAGTCTATTCCCCACCCCTTCTCTTTCGGCACAGTGGGGAGAGCACATGGCGGAGACACAGCAGGTGCGCACAAAGTATACCAGTAATGAGGAGGAGGAGGACGAGGGTTGGGGCCAGGACACCCTTAAGTAGTTGCAATTTCAATAGGCAGACTCCGAGACTTCAATAGGAGGACAGCTGTACAGGGAAAGGCCCCAGCAAGGTGTCACTTCTGCACGTGCAGGTTTGCTGTCCCCTATGGCTACAGTACAGTTACAGTACGTAATTAGTTCCTAATTCAAACGTACCAGTTCTCTCAGCTTTAATACAACTTCTACTTGTAGTTCTTCAGCCCCTTGAGCTCCTGGTCTCTCACTGGACCCTCTGATTTACTAACTCTGAATCCCGTGAGCTTCTCAAGGCTTTTGCGGTGGTATCTCCGTCAAGCGTCACCTCTAGCATGGCACTTCGGATACCTTCAAGCTTCACCCCTGCTGACCGGCTCGTCCCTAGCTTGTTGGTTCCCTGAAGTCTCCAGATTCTCCACCGTGCCTGTTCGGTGAGAATACTGCTCGGGTTCTTGCTTCAGTTACTCACTGTGGTCCCTGGTAAAGGTGGTTGGTCCCTTAGTAGTGACCGCTTCCCTTCTTCCTCCGACCATGACAGGTTCTCTGGCCAGCAGAACTGTCCCTTTTTGGTTGGACTGAAAGCCGCAGTCCCAACCCTGCGCTGCCCTCTTACTTCTGGATAGGCCCTCACACAGCCTGGCAGCCAGATGCCCCCCCGGGATAGGCCCAATCAAAGGCCTAGCAGCCCGGGGCAGACGACACACGTCCACCCAGACACCCAGCCGCTGACTTTTATTTTTTTCTGAAGAAGCCTGGCGCTCTGCTTTAAGGTACCAAGCCCTATTAACAAAGCTATTGATTGATAATTCAATGCTAACATAGTGAGCATGGCTTTGTTTTTCTAAAATAAATGCAATAAAAAGTTACATTCAAAATGCACTTTACCTGAATGTGTAAAGTGAATAATAATGTATTCCATGTAACAAAACAAGCAAAATAATGTAAGCAGAGTAAATACAAGCTGTAAAGTACTTTTCACACTGTTAAAATAAAGTACTTATCTAGCCTTGCATTATTTAGGAAAAAACATATGGACTTTATTGTCAATTTGAATAAATTCCGTTTGCTTACTTACGGCAAAGAAAATGTATCTATGAATGGCACAGTATACTATGTATCATTACCCCAGGGTTTGATCGTACAATTATTAACATATTAAAGGGTAATTCCACTTTTATGGAAAGAAAATTATAAGTCAGATTTTAATCAAATGTTATTAAAATTACTTTTCCTTTTCAATGTGCAGCATTGTAAACTACATTTTATGTAAAAAGCACTGCAATATGGCAACCTGGAGGCCAGGGACGGACTGACAACTCATGGGGCCCCCGGGCAATAGGAGATTATGGGGCCCCCAGGCAATCAGAGATTATGGGGCCACTCAGTATACACACACACAGTAGACAATCACACAGTATACACATACATGTACACACAGTATACACAGACATGTTTCTATTGGCTGAGAAGGTACTGGAGAGGTGGGGCAGCTATAATCTCTGGATTTTTCGACCAAAAGGATGTCGGTAAGGGACATTTCAGAAACAGATGTAAAAAAAAACACAGATTTTTACATACTGTCCCTGGTTTTACTGAGGCTGGCAACCCTGATGGGGCCCCCTAGTGGCCCAGGGCCCTCTGGAAGTGCCAGAGTGGCCGAATAGTCAGTCCGCCCCTGCTGGAGGCGCTTTGTACACAGATGGTGTAGGGAACTCCCCCAGAAATTAGATTTTTTGCTTGTGTGATTGGCTCACTGATTTTCCCACAAGTCTGCACTAAGATACAAAGTCAGATTTTGGGCATCCTCTGCAACAAAAATTTCGTTTTTAGTGAAATACTCCCAAAGGGAAGTCACATCTAAAGGGATTCAGACCCTGCCACTTTCCTCAATAGAATCCTAAAAGTGCAGCAGCTGATTGATAATTATAAAATCACTCCCTTTCACATTCACCTTGCTTATTGACACAGATAAACAAACAGATAATTCTTCAGAATACCAAAAGGCAGGACTCTGCAACAAAGTTTGTTAGAATCCTTGCAATGTACATGGATCACCCAGAGGGGAATTGTTATGGAGCTATTCAGAACAAAAGCACTGAGAAGACAGCAGAATAAAAATGTGCATGTGCTGAGGAAAAGACCTGTCATAGTTACCAATACTATACATGGGCGTGCTTATTTGCACAGAAATATGAGCGTCAGTGGGAACGTTTGCACTGGCGCATGTTCACATACACACATGCTGCCAGAACTGGCGCCAAACCCTCTATATAAGGACAGTGGTTGCACTTAGGGTTTGCTGGATGATATTCAGCTACCAGTACTCCTTGCTCCAGTGTATCCTGCATTCCTTGGACCTCCTTTTACCGGCCCGGCTTGTCTTTGTACTTTCCTTCTGCTTGACTCCTGGTTTTGACTCCGGCTTGCTCTAAAGAACTCTGCCTCTCCTACCTTACTATGTATGACTCTGGCCTGTTACCTGACTACTCTTCTGCCTGCTCCACCTGATTTACATGTATGGCCTTTGCTAGTGTTCCTGACCACACTTATTCGGCCCGTCACTGCCAGTCTGACCACACTTCTATCTGGGGTGCCATCCTGTATGTGGCCGCTGCCTTGGTACTGCTGCATATCCAAGGGCAACAGAGGTCCTGCCATCAGTCCTGACAGACCATCTGACAGCTATTCAGTGGACTCTGCTGCAAGCAACCTCCAGCAGAAATACTTAAAAGACACATGTGCTTCTTTGAGCTGTGCACTCCCTGTTCTCACCTTCAGGGGTGCTCGGCGCTCAGCCACAAGGGAAGCCCTCTCATCAAGTTTGCCTCCGACCAGCAACCTGACAAGAATGTTTTTTCCTAACAAAAGTGGATTTACTCTTTAAATAATTTCATAACAATCTTGTACATGGAAAATGAACACTACAAGTTGCTAGGTCATGTTTTTTGATTCACTGAGTACTCTTGAAGAGCACTCTTAGGGCCATGTCATACCCGGGAAGTGACTGGCAAGTTGTCATCGTTCCTTACCCTCCTTGTGTGAGCAGATATGTAGTGCATTAGGGTCATATTGGTTTAGAACACTGACACTCTGCTAGCCAGAGAGTTACTTTACAGTGGATTCCCAGAGGCTGCTATCAAGACACATTTAGATATTGAAACTGAACTTTAAATTAAAAAAGTGAAGGTTTTTTTATTTTAAAAGAAAATATCTTACAATGTAATTGTGCCTGAGTAGTATCCTAGTCTTGAACTCTTCCTGAAAAAGTAGAGCACTTCCTGATGTGTCTGTGCCTAGGCACTCCTGTGTAACTGTATATCTGCAGTGCAAGATCATCTAAGGCTCTGCTGCCTCTGACTGTTATGCCTCGTACACACGATCGGACATTCCAACACTAAAACCATGGGTTTTTTTCTGACGAATATTGGCTCAAACTTGTCTTGCATACACACGGACACACAAATGTTGTCAGAAATTCCAAACATCAAGAACGCGGTGACGTACAACACGTACGACGACCTGAGAAAAATGAAGTTCAATAGCCAGTGCGGCTCTTCTGCTTGATTCCGAGCATGCGTGGACATTTGTACATCGGAATTATGTACACATGCTCGGAATTTCCGACAAATTTTGTTGTCGGAAAATTTGAGAACCTGCTCGCAAACATTTGTTGGTGGAAATTCCAACAACAAATGTTCTATGGAGCATATACACGGTCGGGCTTTCCGATTACAAGCTCACATCCAACATTTGTTGTCGGAAAATCCTATCGTGTGTACAGGGCATTGGTCTCACAGGACTTGGATTGCTTTTCTGCTTTCGCTTCTTCTGTTGTGTGGATTTGTGCTTTCTGAACCTCTTCTGCTGCTTCTTGATTATTCTTTCACCGGTCATTAGATCCCTAGCCATCTAAGGATGGGGACAGCAATGCGATGAGGAAGCAAAGCCCTGCTTCTACTAAGGTGACAGACTTGATAGAGAGAATTCTGAATTAATCTTCTGCACACTGCTGTACACTCTTACTTATTTCTAGCAAATGTTTGTATGAAAACAGGGATTCTTGGTTTGTTCATATTGCAATACATGTTCAAGCTGGCCAACTGCTTCAAAGTGATCCTACTCTAGACAGTCCCTACAGTACTGTGAAAAATGCCAAATACTTGCTTATAGCATACTTCAGTGGGTATAGTGCCATTATGGGGCAAACAGACACGGTTGGAGGAGAGTTAGAGACTCAGGTCTGGTCACTGACTTGTACTTTGCAACATAAATGGAGATATATTGGTGCTCAAATCCATATACAGTATCTCACAAAAGTGAGTACACCCCTCACATTTTTGTAAATATTTTATTATATCTTTTCATATGACAGCACTGAAGAAATGACACTTTGCTACAATGTAAAGTAGTGAGTGTACAGCTTGTATAACACAAGAAAGAACGCAAACCATTCCCATAGACACACTCCTAAACCTCGTGGACAGCCTTCCCAGAACAGTTGAAGCTGTTATAGCTGCAAAGGGTGGGACCAACTAAATATTGAACCCTACGGACAAAAAAATTTGTGATGAAGAATCCAGTTGTCAGGCCAGAGTTCCGGTCTTTTCTTCTGAACAGATTCCCAAGTAACAATGTTGACCGTTGTTCCCATGGTCTATGAACTCGTAGTGAACTACTCTCTTGTGATAAAAAAAAAAACACACCCGCATGAGTGTACAAGGATTCACACTCTGTCCACATTTGCATCCATCCATTGTTTTTTTGGCTGCCCACTTCTTGTGTCATCATGAACATTTTCCCGCCTTCCTTAAACCCCCTATGCCAGGGGTGCCCAACTAGTGGCCCGGGGGCCACACGTGGCCCTTGGAGCCCTCTGATGTGGCCCGCGACCTCCTGCTCTGGGATAGAATAGAAAGAATACTGTTCTTAGGTCAGTTTATTACTAAAATCACAGTGTATATATGGGCATATCTTTTCTGCAGTGGTTACTGGGCTGCTTTCAAACTGATCCACAGGTGCAGAGCAGTTTACCTGCGGGTTACCTGCACTGAGCCATAGACTATTATTACCTGTGAGTTTGGTGAGCTTTCTGAAAGAGCACCAAACCTGCAGAATATAATAGCAGTCTATTGCAAACTGCAAAAACACGTGGTGCGGGTAAACCGCAGCACATCAGTGTGAAAGCAGCCTTGGACCACTTTCACATGGTTAGTCCAACAGTCCGACCAATTGGACCCTCCATTCACCTCTAAGTAGTGGCAGATATAAACCAACTTGTGTTCTACCTTCAATACAATCCGCTAAAAAGTATTGTGGGCTGCGTCCGTGTCCACTCTCCAAATGCAGAGTGGACACGGACATGCCATCCACCCGCTCCGCTCATTGTGGCCCACGACTGGTTACCTCGCTCTTCAAAAGGTTAGGCACCCCTGACCTATGCCATTCAAAAAAACTTGATTTCTTCATGGGATGTTCACCACAAGCCTGTTCTAACAGAGATAAAGTTTCACTGGCACTGTTGCCAATTTTCACACAAAATTTGATGTTAAACCGCTGCTCCAGATTCCTGTCACTTATTTTTTGCCAACAGCGCAACGCACACATGGGTTATTCCTTCTACTACTCTGTAATGACTGAGTCAACAGGTCTTTGACCCAGGCGTTTGCAAGTTAGGACATGTCAGAACACTCGAGTGTGAATGGTTGTGTGACTCACCACCATAGTACTGAGCTGTGGGCATTCCAGGAATTAAATTGTCACACCTCATTTATACTGTATGTAAATATAGTATATACTATATGAATTTAAAGTGGAGTTCCACCCAAAAGTAGAACTTCCGCTCGTTGTACTCCTTCCACCCTCAGGTGCCACGTTTGGCACCCTTCGGGGGGTAGGGTCTTTCACAGGTATGCTTTCCCCACTTCCAGGAGCCTCAGCCGTGGGTATTGACGTCACGGCTGGGGCTCCCTCCTCCTGCCCCTGTCGCCAGGCCAGTAGGAGAGAGGAGCGGAGCGCATGCACAGTAGGGTTCTCGGCGTGAAGCCGAAAGGCTACACTGCCGGGTTCCCTTACTCGCAATGGAGGCGGCATGCACCCGACAGCTGATGGAAACATCAGCTGCGGTGCCGATATCGCTGGACTCCAGGACAGGTAAGTGTCAGACTAATGCCAGCTTCAGTATGTGCAGCGCTGGCTTTTAATTTTTGCAGGGTTACATAACTGAAGCAGAGAAAAATCTGGTCTCCTGTCTTGCCCAACAGGGCTGTGCTGTGGTACAGAACTGTGTAAATCTCAAGATTGGATGGACAGAAATACAAAACTGTGGACAGGTAAAACAGACCCCTTATATGGTTCATATCAGTACATTAGGATGTTTGCCTGGATTTCAGATCTCATCTTAATAAAAATAGTGAATAGAAATAAAATGTGTGAAAGTACAATTCTTTGCTTTCTTGAAAGGATCTTTTACACACATTTACTCAATAAAACAACATTTAAGAGTCCATTCGCACTAGCACAACTCCAAAGTTTTACGATTTCCAGTGCGACTTTAAGTGCAATTTTGATTTGACTTTACACCCAATGGACCTAAGCCATCTTAAAAGTCTCACCCAAGTAGTGCAGGCACCTTTTCAAAATCGCTGCGACTTTAAGTCGCACTGATCTGAACAACAGCCATTGAAAAGAATAGGATGTGACTTGTCATGCCCAACGTCGCATGACAAGACTCACAAGTGCCAATGGAGCCTAAAACATGCTAATTTTGTAATAAATTGTAACAAAATATTTTGTAACGAAATACAGTACGATTTTTATTTTTGCAATGCAACAGCATCATCTAGTGGTAAAGAATGTGTAGTGCTTTCATATTGTGTTATTTCCTGAAAGGAATCCTATACCAAAAGACGTATTCTTTGCCAACCTTTCCTCCCTGTGAAAATCCTAATCGCTGGGTGTAATGTGGATTCCTTCAACTTTGTCAGAAAATATGTAAAATAAATCATTTTGTTGACTGCCTAACATTTTTTACATACATAGAAACATCTAAGATACAATAGGAGACATCAAAAGTTGCCCAAAAAAAGATTCAGAAGAAAGTTTAAAGTATTTACAAAATTATTTTCAGGAGTGACGATCTCTTCAATATTAATAAAAATGTTCAAATGAAAAATAAATAAAAAATTATTCATAGCTTGGTGTGATATTGTGTCTTGATTTCCAAAGGTCATTTTTTTAGGTTAGAGCTACCTATGCAATTTTTAAGTAGCTCAATTGTGTTGCCAAAATCTCTAATGATTAATCAATAATAGTGATTGATCACTAAAGAGACCAAACTAACAGCTCCCTGTGGTAAACGCTGCAGAAATTGCATGCATTAATCATTTTGTGTATGTAACAAAAATGTATGTGTCTAATAAGTCCACATATACCATTTTGTGGTACATATAGCAGTTACCTTCTGTAGGCGACCAATACCCCCAGATATAATGTAGTGTTGTTTTGAATAATCTGTGGTCATACAATTCTGGTCATACAATTCTTTGTCCACCTCCTAAGCCACGTGTCAAACACAAGGCCAGCTGGCCGAATCCAGGCCATTTCATGTGGCGCTTGCACCTGTCCTGCAGCTGCAGGGGAGCTCCGGCCCTTCTCTGGTTCACCTCCAGTCCCTGCACTTCCCCAGCAATGCCCCCAGCTTCTTCCCAGCAGCATCACAAGGTAATTGTATGTAAGGGAGGGTGGAGGAATCTTCACTTCTGATGGTGGGGGTGTGTTTGACCACTGATGGATAGGTGTGCTTGGGCTTATTCTAATAATGCATGGTGTTGGTGCGGCTAGAGGGATTGTATAGTGTATGGCTTGAGGTATACACAATTTTATACAACATTTTACTTATTTAGTCAACAAGAAATCTATATAAATATTCTCACATTTGTAGCACCCTCTTAGGTAGGTGCTAGAGACAGTATAGCTTTTGGGTTTCCCTGCTTAACTGGGGGGCTGTTAAGTACATTTAGATGTTCTCTGCCTACCAGGGAGCAGTGATCCATTGATAGGGTCTGCTCAGTGTGCTCAGATGCTGCTCATGTTGTCTGTTTCACAATGGTTTCACGATGGTCCAATAGGACGAGGCGTATTGGACAGTTGGAGGAAACCTGACAAATGGAACATAGGCGTAGTTACAGCCCTGGCCATTGGCAGAAGAAGGTGCCTCAAGGCATGCTGGGTGACTGTATATATGCCTAGGGCGTTTGTGCTCAATGTTTTCGGCTGGAGAGAGGGGGCTGCTGTCCCTCTACTGTACAGGCTGCCATGCAGCCTCAGGTAGTTGACCTGAGGGTCGGAGCTGCAGAAGCTGCAACCCAGATGTCCTGCACAGCTGACTAGAAGGGAGACGCATCTGAGAGGATCTGTTCCTGGCTACTGTGAGTACAGGTCTGCGCTGTGGCCTGTTCAGTGAGGGCCATCCCTTTCGGCTAGTGAAGTGAATAGACGGGTGTCAGCCAAATGGGATACTGGTGAGTGTCCTGAAGAAGAGAGGTGCATTGAGTCTGCTGCCAGAGCAAGCAAAGGACTTATTGTGCCACACAGCTATAGTGTGGTCCAGCAGGGAATCTGCTATTCAATTTAATTTAATGGGGTCAAGTGAGAGTTGTCCTCGTCTGTGCAAGTTGGAGTATCCCACTAATCCCTTCCAAGTTTTACCAATAAATGCCAAAAAAAAACAAATACCCTAGACTGATCCTTAGATAACGAGCAGAAGAGTGTGCAGGTGATATTGTGAAAATACCCAAGTGTCTGGCTGCAGGATAATCAGAGGAAGGCCTAGAGAAGACTATACTCAGCGACCCCTATGGGGGCAGTGCTACACATTTGTCTGAGATTCTTGTGTATTTTGCACATACCCAGGAATAACGTCATCCTGCACCGGCCAATAAAGACGGCCAAAGACCGGAACCCAGAGTAAGCTGGGGAGAAGATGCAGGCACTGGCGAGGAACCTCATGGGTGCTGGACCAGTGGAACCAACGTAAGTTTTTTGTTTTTATTTTAGCTTTTATACATCCAATACTGTTGGGTATTTGGTTTTAACTATGACCCCGAGGAGGTGATATTGTATTGATATTTTGTTGGTATGGAGATGTCCTTATGGGTTTTTTTCTAGCCCTGATGAAGGGGGCATTTTTGGACCCCCAAAGCACACTGGCTACTCTTTGGTTTGTCCTCCTGACTTTTATTGGAATAAAGCTCTATCTGTTGTGGTGCTTTAATTTACAATTTTGTTTCATTACACTAATAACCAAGGAGACCATGGGTTCCTCTGGGATGTAAAAGTTGCCTGCCCAGCAACTAATTTACATCAATATGAATACTTTAACCACTTGCCAACCCGTTCACAGTAAATGTACTTTGATGTGGCAGCAACTGCAGGCACCACGACGTACTGGAAGCTTGCAGTGTGCATACGTACCTGGGGTGCGCAGCGGCATGATTCTGTAACTGTGAGTGGCCCGGGTATCATGTGATCATAGCAATCACATGATTGCAATGTAAACAAAACAGCCATGCATGGCTTCCATTCATGACTATATTGCTTACTATTGTGATGCTGTGATTGGCCCACAGCTATCGCTTTGCACCTGGGTCAATAACAGCACCCTGTATCATGTGATTGGCTATAGTCAATCAAAACATGTCAACAGTAAGGATGAGCCCGGTGTTCGATTCGAACCCATGTTCGAATCGAGCACCGGGTGTTCGCTCGCTCGGCGAGCCCAGAACTATTGGGGCCGCTCGCATCAAATTCGTGTGATGCGAGCGACCCCGCAATGCATTGCGGCCCGCGCAGTGCAATGCTGGCTGATGATTGGCCAAGCATGCACTGTGACCCCGCATGCTTGGCCAATCACAGCGCCGGCAGCGAGGAGAGCCATAATTGGCTACAGGCAGGATGCCTGTAGCCAATTATAGCTCAGGGGCTTTAGTACACGCCCCACGGTATAAGAGGCCGCCGCGCCGGCGGCCTCGCATATTATGTTTCAGACAGTGTCAGCGTGTCAGTGTGCTGCTGACTGCTGACAACAATATGTGCTTTATTTCTGGGGATATGTGTGTGCATGCTGTTAGAACAGCATTGCAGTATCACATCTGGGGGGTGTCTATAGGTGGCCTGTGAAGGAGGGCAGGTTTCCTGTGCTTAGAACTTTCCCTGCAAAAAAGTGTCATTTTTGCAGGAAGAAAGCTATTTAAATCACTCGCGGCTAATGAATTGATGGCTCCTGTAACACAGAGAGCTGTCATTCATTAACTGGCAGGCCGCAGGAAAAGAGGGGGGGACGAGAGCGGCCCCCCCTCTCGCCTGAACCGTACCAGGCCACATGCCCTCAACATTGGGAGGATGCTTTGGAGGTCTAAGACCCCTAAAGCACCTTGTCCCCATGTTGATGAGGACAAGGGCCTCTTCCCCACAACCCTGGCCGGTGGTTGTGGGGGTCTGCGGGCGGAGGGCTTATCGGAATCTGGAAGCCCCCTTTAACAAGGGGACCCCCAGATCCCGGCCCCCCCCCCTGTGTGAAATGGTAAGGGGGTACAAAAGTACCCCTACCATTTCACCAAAAAAGTGGCAAAAATGGTAAAAATGACAGGAGACAGTCTTTGACAATTCCTTTATTAAAATCTTCTTTCTTCTTTCTTCATCCTTCAGTTTCTTCATCTTCTCCTTCCTTCATCTTCTTCCATCTTCTTCTTCCATTTTCTTCTTCCTCCGATCCGCTTCTTCTTGCGCTGGTCTTCTCGTCCTTCTCGTCCGGCATCTTCTTCCGTCGGCGTCGGTGTCGGTGTCTCTGTCTCTTCTTGGGCCGCTCCGCGCAATGGGAGGCTCCCGCTGTGTGAGGCTCCGCTCCGTCTGACAGGTCTTTTATAATGGAGGGCACCTGGTGACCCCGCCCCCTCTGACGCACAGGGACGTCATGGGGAATTCCATGATGGCTTTCCCCATGACGTCAGAGGGGGGCGGGGTCACCAGGTGCGTTTTAAAAGACCTGTCAGATGGAGCGGAGCCTCACACAGCGGGAGCCTCCCATTGCGCGGAGCGGCCCAAGAAGACACCGACACCGACGCCGACGCCGGACGAGAAGGACGAGAAGACCAGCGCAAGAAGAAGCGGATCGGAGGAAGAAGAAAATGGAAGAAGAAGATGGAAGAAGATGAAGGAAGAAGATGAAGGAAGGAGAAGATGAAGAATCCGAAGGATG
The DNA here is from genome assembly GCA_028564925.1 of Lithobates sylvaticus. NCBI lineage: Eukaryota > Metazoa > Chordata > Amphibia > Anura > Ranidae > Lithobates > Lithobates sylvaticus. Next base: position 186,470,823 of record CM053029.1, on the reverse strand, counting down.
AAGAAAGAAGAAAGAAGATTTTAATAAAGGAATTGTCAAAGACTGTCTCCTGTCATTTTTACCATTTTTGCCACTTTTTTGGTGAAATGGTAGGGGTACCCCTTACCATTTCACACAGGGGGGGGCGGGATCTGGGGGTCCCCTTGTTAAAGGGGGCTTCCAGATTCCGATAAGCCCCCCGCCCGCAGACCCCCACAACCACCGGCCAGGGTTGTGGGGAAGAGGCCCTTGTCCTCATCAACATGGGGACAAGGTGCTTTAGGGGTCTTAGACCCCCAAAGCATCCTCCCAATGTTGAGGGCATGTGGCCTGGTACGGTTCAGGCGAGAGGGGGGGCCGCTCTCGTCCCCCCCTCTTTTCCTGCGGCCTGCCAGGTTGCGTGCTCGGATAAGGGTCTGGTATGGATTTTGAGGGGGACCCCACGCCATTTTTTTTGGCTAGGGTTCCCCTTAAAATCCATACCAGACCTCAAGGGTCTGGTATGGATTTTGAGGGGGACCCTACACCATTTTTTTTTTTTTTTTTTTTTGGCTGGGGTTCCCCTTAATTATCCATCCCAGACCTGAAGGGCCTGGTTATTGAATTTGGGGGGACCCCTACGCTTTTTTTTTTTTTTCATTTCTTTTATTTTTTTTATTTTTTATCAATGACTTTTTTTTATGAATGAGTTTCAATGAATCACTGTTCTCTGTGTTACGGGAGCCGTGAATTAACATTAGCCGCGAGTGATTTTAAATAGCTTTTTTACTTTCAAAAATGACACTTTGCGCAGAGACAGTTCTAAACACGGGAAACATGCGCCCCTTTACAGGCATACTATAGACACCCCCCAGGTACGAAATTTAAAGGAATATTACACTTTTATTGTTTCAATTTAAGCATTATTTAAATTACTGCTCCTGAAAAAAAACGGCCGTTTTTAAAAAAAATTTTTGCATTGATACATGTCCCCTGGGGCAGGACCCAGGTCCCCAAACACTTTTTATGACATTAACATGCATATTAGCCTTTAAAATTAGCACTTTTAATTTCGAACATTCGCATCCATTATAACTAATAGGGTTCTAAAGCTCGCACGGACTTTAGGTCCGTTCGCGGGTTCTGGTGCGAGCCGAACGGGGGGGTGTTCGGCTCATCCCTAGTCAACAGTAAGCAAGCTGTCATGAATGGAAAGCCATTAATGACCGTTATCTATTGATCCTAGTGATCCTCACTGTTATAAGCAATAATAATAAGCAATTTAATAGTAAAAAAACACAAAAAAACCCTAATCAACCCCCCTCAGTGACATTGTCACTATGGCGACACTAAACTACTCTGATGACAGGGTGCAAAAAATAAAAAAATTAAATAAAATTGTACAAAAAGAAAATAATGTTGAAAAAAAGAGAAAGTTTTATTTTTTTACAAACCGTCACCAGTCAGTATCCCTGATCACCGTCACACCGGTCATATGACGACGCTGCACTGCACTGGTGATCAGTGGTGGCTGATGCTCAATTTTCTTTTGAGCCCACCCCTTTTTGAAGTCATTTAGAGCCTCGGGTTCTATTTCATGCTTCGAAAAAAAAAAAAAAACCATTGAAATCCATGTGTCCGGCGCCCTGCATGTAGATAGAAACCGGGTGCATGAATTAAAGGGGCGCCCCCCCCCCAGCACTCTGTATGAGCGGCCGCAAATGCTAGTGACAGTATTGCGACATAAAATTACAACTTCAAAAAACTCTCCACGACTCTTACTAAAAGCTTGGACGTTCTACTTTCCAAAAAGGGGTCATTTGGGGGTATTTGTACAGTCCTGGCATTTTAGGGCCCCAAGAAAATTAAATCAGTACACCAGTAATAAATGTGACCAGCGCTCTCAAACTCCAAGCTAACAAGTTTAATAATGTCTCTGTATAACCGAAGATCAGGCGTCATATGCCCATCAACTTCTTCTTTATCCTTCCTCTGAATCGAATCTTCCTTTACAGTGATCTCAAAAAAAGAAATATAATATAGTGCAGTATGCTCAAACCACCATGCCTCCACTTTACCGGAGTTGAGTGTCTGAGATGAGGTGATTCATTTGGTGGAATCTTTCTATGGGTATTAATAGGAAATATACAGCTACAGTAACATATTATATAAAGGTGAGAGGCTTTCTATCTGAATATCATTTTTGGAAAACAATATTACATATTACAATAGCCACTGGCATTAATCGCATGTAAATTTTCGACAGCAGGTTTTACCCAAGTCGATCGACAGATCGAAGTGGGTACAGTCAGCCTGCCCATAGATGGCTCGAATCTCGGCAGGTCCCTGCTGAACTAGCTGAGATGCAAACCGTCCATGGCCGGCTTTATTGAAAGTAACTGAAGGTTTCTCATAACTGTTAATTGTTTGTACAATCGAATTGAATTGAGAAAATTGCCTCCATTTGTCAATACTGCAGTTTTTTTTTTTTTTTTAAACCTTAATAAATATTAATGAACAAAAAAAAATCCATTTCTACATGAATGTCAGGGCACAATATTGAAACATCTTGATTGCCAGGGACCTAGGTTGTCAGAATCAAAAGGAATTAAGAGCCAGCAACTACAGTATGTAAACTGTTGGCTGTTTTCTTTCAAAAGGGAGGATGTTCATTAACCGCTTCAGCCCCGAAAGATTTTACCCCCTTCCTGACCAGAGCACTTTTTACAATTTGGCACTGCGCTGCTTTAACTGGTAATAGCGCGGTCATACGATGCTGTACCCAAACAAAATTGACGTCCTTTTTTTCCCCACAAATAGAGCTTTCTTTTGGTGGTATTTGATCACCTCTGTGGTTTTTATTTTTGCAATATAAACGAAATATAAACGAAAAAAGACCTAAAATCTTTTTTAAAAAAATAATATTTTGTACTTTTTGCTATGAAAAAATACAACTAAATTTTAGTCATACATTTAGGCCAAAAATCATTCAGCCACATATCTCGGGTAAAAAAAAAAATTCAATAAGCATATATTTATTGGTTTGTGCAAAAGTTTATAGCGTCTACAATCTAGGTAAAATTTTCTGGAATTTACGCAGCTTTTAGTTTATGACTCTCATTTGAGGCGCTAAAATGGCAGGGCAGTACAATACACCCCAAATGACCCCATTTCGGAAAGTAGACACCCCAAGGAATTTGCTGAAAGGCTTGTTGAGCACATTGAATATAATTTTTTTTTGTCACAAGTGATTGAAAAATGAAAAAATATTTTTTTTTTACACAAAGTTGTCACTGAAATTATATATTTCTCAAACATGCCAGGGGCATATGTGAAATCAAACCCCAAAATACATTCTGCTGCTTCTCCTGAGTATGGGGATACCACATATGTGAGACTTTTTGGCAGTCTAGCCGCATACAGGACCCCGAAAACCAATCACCGCCTTCAGGATTTCTAATGCCGCGTACACACGACCGGACTTTCCAACGGAATAGGTCAGGACATTCCGATCGTGTGTGGGCTTCATCTGACTTTTTAAAAAAAAAAATCAGACGGACCTAGAAATAGAACATGTTTTAAATCTTCCTGCCAGAACTCCGCCAGACCCAGTTCCTATCGGGATGCCCACTCATCTGTATGCTGGTCCGACGGACCAAATGCGACGCTAGTGCAGCTACAGCACCTGCCCGCGCTGGTTCTCGGCTGCAGGATACTGTACATCTCGCGTTCGCTGCAATAGGAAAAACACATTTTCCTATTGCAGCGAGTGGCAGAGATAAGCGACAATGTCCCTTAGGTCTGGTATGGATTTTAAGGGGAACCCCCTACGCTGAAAAAAACGGTGTGTGGGGGTCCCCCCAAAGCCCATACCAGACCGTTATCCAAGCACGCAGCCCGGCCGGTCAGGAAAGGGGGTGGGGGACGAGCGAGCGCCCCCCTCCTGACCGTACCAGGCCGCATGCCCTCAACATGGGGCTGGGTGCTTTGGGGAAGGGGGGCCGTGCCCCCCCCCCCCAAAGCATCTTGTCCCTATGTTGATGAGGACAAGGGCCTCTTCCCGACAACCTTGGTCGTTAGTTGTCAGGGTCTACGGGCGGGGGGCTTATCGGAATCTGGGAGCCCCCTTTAATAAGGGGTCCCCCAGATCCCAGCCCCCCACCCTATGTGAACGAGTATGGGGTACATCGTACCCCTACCCATTCACCTGGGGGGAAAAAAGTGTCGATAAAAAAAATAAATTTATTAGGCAGCTCCGGGGGTCTTCCTCTGACTTCAGGGGGTCTCTTCCAACTTCTCCGCACTTTCCGGTTCTTCTCCCGCTCTCCAGCCTCTTCTCTTCTTCTGATGTTGACACGACACTCTCTCCCTATGTAATGCTGTGTACACGGTGCTCAACGACTTATATAGGCATGGTGACCCCGCCCCTTATGACGGCACAGTCCAGCATACCCCGGGAACCCGCCCCTTATGATGTCACTGCCCTGAAAACCAAGCACCACCTTCAAGCTTTCTAAGGGCGTAAATTCTTACCAATCGCAGTTTCTGAAGCCATGCAATGCCCAGATAGCACAACCCCCCCCAAATGACCCAATTTTGGAAAGTAGACTCCCCAAGGTATTTTCTGAGAGGCATGTTGAGTCCATGACATTTTTTATATTTTGCCACAAGTTTAAGGAAAATTACAAACCTTTTTTCATTTATTTTTTTGAGTGAAATCACCATTTTACGCCACTGGAAAGCCTTAAGGCGGTGCTTGGTTTTCGGGGTTCTGTACGTGGCTAGGCTCCCAAAAAGTCCTACACGTGTGGTATCCCCATACTCAGGAGAAGCAGCAGAATGTATTTTGGGGTGTACGTTCACATATGCTCATGGCATGTTAGAGCAATATATCATTTACTGACAACTTTGTGAAAAATTTCTTTTAATTTTCCTAAAACTTGTTGCTTGGGGTGTCTACTTTCCAAAAAGCAGTCATTTGGGGGGTTTTGACCTGTCCTGGTATTTTATTCACAACATTAGAAGCTTATGCCACACATCACACACTCTTCTAACCACATGAAGACAAAGCCCTTTCTGACACTTTTTGTTTACATGGAAAAATATTTTTGCTAGAAAATTACTCTGAACCCCCAAACATTATATATTTTTTAAAGCAAAGGCTCTACAGATTAAAATGGAGGTTGTTGTAAATTTTTGCACACAGTATTTTTAATTTGAATGCACTAAAACGCACTATATTGGCCAAATGTTTGATACATTATAAAAGATGATCTTATGCCGAGTACATAGATACCAAACACAACATGCTTTAAAATTGCGCACAACCGCGCAGCGATGACAAACTACATACATTTTTAAAATCCTTTACAGGTTACCACTTTAGATTTACAGAGGTCTACAGCTAAAATGACTGCCTTTGATCTGACGTTCACGGTGATACCTCACATGCATGGTGCAGGTGCTGTTTACATAGGACACGAGACCAATGCTTGCGTTCGCCTTTGCGTGCGAGCACGGGGGGACAGGGGTGCTTTTTTTTTTATTGTTTATTTTGCTTTTTTATTTTATTTTTACACTGTTCCTTTCTTTTTTTTTTTTTTTTTTAAAGCTGATAGCAATAGGTAGGGACAGGTACTCTTTAACTGCTTCAGCACCGGGCCATTTTACACCCTTCCTTACCAGAGCACTTTTTGCGATTCGGCACTGCGTCGCTTTAACTGACAATTGCGCGGTCGTGCGACGTTACACCCAAACAAAATTGATGTCCTTTTTTTCCCACAAATAGAGCTTTCTTTTGGTGGTATTTGATCGCCCCTGCGGTTTTTATTTTTTGCGCTATAAACAAAAGAAAAGCGACAATTTTGAAAAAGAACACAATATTTTTTACTTTTTGCTATAATAAATATCCCATTTTTAAAAAAAAAAAAAAACGATTTTTTTTTACTCAGTTTAGGCCGATACGTATTCTTCTACATATTTTTGGTAAAAAAAATCGCAATAAGCGTATATTGATCGGTTTGCGCAAAAGTTATAGCGTCTACAAAATAGGGGATAGATTTATTGCATTTTTTTTTTTTTTTTACTAGTAATGGCGGCGATCTGCGATTTTTTTTTCGTGACTGCGACATTGCGGCGGACACTTCGGACACTTTTAACACATATTTGGGACCATTCACATTTACACAGCGATCGTTGCTATAAAATTGCATTGATTACTGTGTAAATGTGACTGGCAGGGAAGGGGTTAACACTAGGGGGCGCTGCAGGGGTTAATGTATTCCCTATATGTGTGATTCTAACTGTGGGGGGAGGGGACTCAAGGGGAGGAGACCGATCATGTGTTCCTCCGTACTGGGATCACATGATCGGTCTCTTCTCCGTTGACAGGACGTGGAGCTGTGTGTTTACACACACAGCTCCACGGTCCCGCACGGTCCCGTTGTTTTAATGGGCAATCGCGGGTGCCCGGCGGACATCGCGGCCGCCGGCACTCGCACCGGGTCCCGAGCGACGCCGCGGGCGCCCCCCAGGCGGCCGGGAATGGGAGGACGTCATATGACGCCCACCCAGGATGGGAGATCCACCTTGTGGGCGTCATATGACTATGGGCGGGTATTGAAGTGGTTAAAAAAAAAAAAAAAAAATTGGGTCTATTAGACTCTAGATCTCTCCTCTGCCCTCAAAGCATCTAACCACACCAAGATCGGTGTGATAAGATGCTTTCCCAATGGTGCTGTTTGTATCATGCGAAACCAAAGTCATGAAATGGTTGTAGCTTCCGGTTTCTTAGGCCATAGAGATAATTGGAGCCGTTACGTTCTTCAGTCCACTGGCGGAGCCACCAGCTGCATTATCAGGTTCCCCAGTGGGACAGGAGAGCCCGAGCATTCCTTCCCTCTGCTTGTAAAAGTTGTGCTACCAACCGCACCACCAGCTTGAACTGCACTTATTGGACTCGCCACATCACCACATGATACTGCGGTGCTGGATGTATGACCAGGGTGTACTAGGCCGCTGGTGCTTGCCAGTTCACCAGAAGGATGAGCGGCACTAGTACTGGCTCTCTGCTCCATACGAGAGCCCTGTGGTTCTTGCACCTCAACAACAGCAGAACGGGGTCGGAGACACCCGACCTTAGCAGGGACCACTACTGCTGTCTACTGGATCGTATTCTGAGCCTGAATCGGACAGATGGGTGACTTCCTCTTCACTCTGATCTGTCATGCTCAGAAACGTGTAGGTCTCTTCACTAGTGTACCTTCGATTGGACATTGTGGCCTCTAAATTTACTGGTACAACTAGCGAGAAAAATGAGCACCCAATTGTCAGCGACTGCTTCAATCGCTACCAAAAAAAACTGTTAGCATTCGCAGGGATCAGGCTTGTCTCTGCGAACACTGCAGTTATGTGTTCTGTAAGTGACAGTAATCGACTGATACTGCACTTGGGTGGGCTGGGCGGAGGGGCTAAACGCAGGTGCTAGCAGGTATCTGGGCTGATCCCCACTAACGTTGCGTTTTTGGGAACCCTAAACTACTGGGGACACTAGTATAGATCTGATCAAAGATATTGATCCGTTCAGACACTATACTACTAATGGAGGCGCATGGTGCGTGCACGGGTGGGTGTTAGCGCTACTGGCATTAATCTGACATTGCCGGGGCGACACAGACCCTGACGCTAAAACCTAACTGATGTTACCCGCCGGGTGATCGGGGGTTAAACCGTCATTAGGTAATATATGGTGGGTACCCTGACGCTATGAATAACAAACTAACTAACCAGCGTCACCCGTGACACTAATGCGGTGATCACTGGTAAAGGGGGTTGAAAGGGTTAACTAGGGGGCAATCAGGGGGTTAAAATCTTTATTAGGTAATATATGGGGGTAGCTGATGCTATAAAAACCAAAAAACAGTGAATCTAATCAACTAACTAGCGTCACCCGTGAGATCTATTAGTGATACTGAGACAGTGGGTGAAAGGATTAACTGGGAGCGATCAAGGGTTAAACCTTTATTAGGGAGTACCCTAGACCTACTACTAACTGCCCTAACACTGATTAGAGTCACAAATGACAATCAGTGAAAAATCGAAAAACTGCAATTGGTGACAGGGAGTAAAGGGGTTAACTGGGGGGGGGGGCGATCGGGGGGTGACAAGTGTGCCTATGTCAGTGTAGTGTTGGTGCAACTCACTGTAAGACGTCCTCTCGCCTCTTTCTGGAACAGAAAAGAATTCCAGAGAGGGAGATGACATCACTTCCCCTGCCTATGTTTACACTTACAGGCAAGGGAAGCATTTTCAATCGCTAGAAAAGATCAGCAGGTCCAGGCCAGAAATCATTGCCCTGGACCTGAAGGCTAATCACAAGATCGCTGTGTGCACGGCAGGGGGCGCACACCCCCCGGCCCGCGGCCGCGAGTGACGTACGGGTATGTGGTTTTGCACACCCATGCCACTTTGCTGACGTATATCGGCGTGAGCCGGTCAGCAAGTGGTTAAAGGACAATTGTGCGGTCATGCAATGCTGTACCCAAAAAAAATAAAAAATTTGCGTCCTTTTGATCACCTCTGCAGTTTTTCTTTTTTGTGCTATATACAAAAAAAGAGCGATTATTTTGAAAAAATATATTTTTTTTTTACTTTTTGCTATAATAAATATCAATAAATTTTTTTTTTAATAAACACAATTTCTTCATCAGTTTAGGCCAATATATATTCTACATATTTTTTGTTAAAAAAAAAAAAATAAGCGTATGATCAGTTTGCACAAAAGATATAGGGTCTACAAACTATGGGAAAGATTTAAGGCATTTTTATTTAAATTTTTTTACTAGTAAATGGCGGTGATCTGCGATTTTTAGCAGAGTGACGTACGGGTATGTGGCAGAGCGGCCGGGTATGTGGTTTTGCGCACCCATGCCACTTTGCCGACGTATATCGGTGTGAGCCGGTCAGCAAGTGGTTAAAGGACAATTGTGCGGTCATGCAATGCGGTACCCAAACAAAATTTGCGTCCTTTTGATCACCTCTGCAGTTTTTCTTTTTTGTGCTATAAACAAAAAAAGAGCGATAATTTTGAAAAAATATATATTTTTTTTACTTTTTGCTATAATAAATATCCCCAAATTTAAAAAAAAAATAAAAATAAATTTCTACATCAGTTTAGGCCAATATATATTCTTCTACATATTTTTGGTTAAAAAAAATAAATAAAAAATAAGCGTATGATCAATTTGCACAAAAGTTATAGCGTCTACAAACTATGGGAAAGATTTAAGGCATTTTTATTTTTTTATTTTTTTTTTACTAGTAAATGGCGGTGATCTGCGATTTTTAGCAGTATTGCGACGGACAAATCGGACACTTTTGACACATTTTTGGGACCATTGATATTTATACAGCGATCAGAACTGATTACTGTATAAATGTCACTGGCCGGGAAGGGGTTAACTGTATTCCCTAGTTAGTGTTTCTAACTTTATGGGGATAGGACTGACTGGGGGAGGAGACATATCGCTGTTCCTACTTAGTAGGAACAAACGATATGTGTCATCTCCCCTGACAGAACAGGGATTTGTGCGTTTACACACACACACACAAATCCCCATGCTGGTGTTCGTGCCTGAGATCGCGGGTAGCCACATGCATCGTGTCTCCCACCGTGCAGCGGGCACGTGCCCCCTGGCAGCTCTTAAATAATAATTAATTATAATAATAATTTTACCAGAGGTGGGCTGGAGCCAGCTGCCGGAGTCTGCTGAATGCCGAGACCGGAGGGGGCAGAAACAAGGGGCTGTGTCCTCCTCTCTGATGCCGACTGCTGAGACAAGGTGGGGGCAGAGATGAGAGGGTTTTGCAGCTGCAGGAGAGGTGAGAGGGCCACATTCAGCCCGCGGGCCTTGTGTTTGACACATGAGCCCTAACCTATCACTCCCTGGCTCCATGGGATAGAATAAAACATAAATCAAGTCTTATATCCCTGCACGATTCAATGTTGTCCTTCCTCCACAATCCGGCATTCAACACAGCGTATCAATTACGTTCCATCACAATATACCACATAGTTACACGTTTACACCCAAAGCATACAATCCCATTCAAACCTTGACTCAATAACTAAGTTTGAGCGATTGTGCCCATCGGATCCCCATGCCAAAGAGAGTCTGGCTCATACCCTCCATGTCTGGTGGACCCGCCCGGTGTTGCGATCCTTCTGGGCTGAAATATTTTTAATTATTTCTAAGGCTCCATGCACACTGAAGCTCAAAAAAGCTTTTTCTGGACGCCAGATTGCTGGCAGAAAAAGCTGGTTGAAAAATGTGCTTTTAACAGCATTTTGTACTAGCGTTTGAGCGTTTTATAGCGTTAGCGTTTATGGGCGTTTTTAATAAAAATACACAGAGGACACTCCAAAAATCCCACAATGTATTCCAAACAATGCATTGAAAAAATAGAACGATGAACGCTAATTAACGCGCGTTCATGAGCGTTTGGCTTTTTTTGGCAGTGAAAAACAGCACTTTGAACGCAAATTTCTGGCGTTCAGAAAAAAGCCCATAAACTCCACTGCTCATTAAAACTAAAAAACGTCCATGTGTGCATGGAAACATAGGCTAACATAGAGTGGAGTTTATGGGCTTTAAAAAAAAAAAAAAAAAAAAAACGCCCAAACTCCAATAAAGTGCAGTTTATGAGCTTCAGTGTGCATGGAGCCTAAATTGTTCAATTCTGATATACGACCCGATCCGTGCATTGCATTGCTAAACAATAACATTAGAGCCGACTAAATCCTAATTTCGACTCCTCTTTCAAGTCACTGCTGCTGCAGTGACGATCGTGGAAAACACCCACACTTTGTGTTCTACCTACAAAACACTAAGTTACCCAGGCACTGATTCATGCCAAAATTTAAGCCACTCTCCAAGACTGATTTAGGAGCTACAGTGAATATTGCCGCCCCATGGGTGGACAATTTTTTAGCCCCCCTGATTTTGATGGCTCACTTATGGACTCCCAATATGTGTAGACAATTTTATTATCCGCACTCTTGTGGTGGCACTACCTTGGTGACTCCTGAGACCACACCCTATCCCCCATTTTCTCTTTCTTCTCGCCTCACTACATTCTCTAGTGTCCAGCTGTCGCTACTAAACCTTGAGCTATGGCTGAGGAGGGTCACCATAGTTTAAACTTTATCATCTTATAGGGTTTTTGGTTCATTAGTTTAATTTTCCATTATGACTTGAGCACCTCTGGACATCACTTGCGCTATAAATTACAACTGGTATTGTCAGATTTCTACTTAACATTTTATACTTCTCCCTGCGTGGAGCTCTGTTTTATCGTTTGGTTATGTTATGCAAGAGATATGCAAGTTTTTCTTTCAATAAAAAAACAAGCCCCAATGGTTTACCAGAGTGAACGATATTGAACACATGGAACAACTGACAGCTGCCCTCAAGGACAAAGCAGAGGACCATAATACATGTTGGCTCCACTTGGACCTGTTCCGTTTTTCTTATTTATCTCTCTCATACTTCTGATTAGTCTCCTCTCCTCATCAGCTAAACAGCCCTTGAGCACCATTTCCCAAACCTTGGCCTCCTCTCTTGTCCTACCCTTTCACTGCCCTTCACTTGCCTCCTTATTCCCCCTCCATTTTAATTTCTAGTACCTGTCTAGATGCCTTAGGATGCCACCCTTCCATCCACAAATGTTAAAAAAAAAAAAAATGCTCTTGGTTTGTGTTTACTACCTGGGTATGATTGGATGCACTGTTGATTTATTTTGTATTTCTTATTGTACATACACATTTGCCACCCTCTATGCTCTCTTTCTCCTAAGCTCGCCGAGCTACCAATCCACAATATTTGTTTCTTCATGTACCTTTAACCACTTCAGTTCCAGAGGATTTGGCAGCTCAATGACCGGAATTTTTACAATTTGGCACTGCGCTGCTTTAACTGGTAATTGCGCGGTCATGCAATGTTGGACCCAAACGAAATTTCCGTCCTTTTTTTCCCCACAAAAAGAGCTTTCTTTTTATGGTATTTGATTGCCTCTGGTTTTCTAAGGGCGTAAAATGGTGATTTCACTTCCCCACTACCCATCACAGTTTGAGGCCATGAAATGACAAGATGGCACAAGCCCCCACTCTCCCCCCAAATGACCCCATTTTGGAAAGAAGATACTTCAAACTATTTGCGGAGAGGCATGTTGAGTCCATGGAATATTTTATATTGTGCCACAAGTTTCTGGAAAATTCTATTTTTTTTTTTTTTAAACACAACTTTGTGACTAAATGATATATTGTTCAAACATGGCATGGTTATATGTGGAATTACACCCCAAATACATTATGCTGCTTCTCCTGAGTACGGGGATACCATATGTGTGGAACTTTTTGCGTACAGGACCCTGAAAACCAATCACCGCCTTCACGCTTTCTAAGGGCGTACATTTTTGATTTCACTCCTCACTGCCTATCACAGTTTCGGAGGCCATGAAATGCTCAGTTAGCACACACCCCCCCCCCCCCCAATGAACCAATATTGGAAAGTAGACACCCCAAGCTATCTGCTGAGAGGCATGTTGAGTATTTTGCAGATCTCCCTTTTTGTCACAAAGTATTGAAAATTGAAAAAAATAAAAATGTATTTTCTTTCTTCATTTTCAAAAATAAATGAGATCTGCAAAATACTCACCATGCCTCTTGGCAAATACCTTGGGATGTCTACTTTCTAAAATGGGGTCATTTTGGGGGGTTTTGTGCTATCTGGACATTTCAGGGCCACCGTAACTGATAGGTAGTGAGGGGTAAAATCACAATTTTATGCCTTTAGAAAGCCTGAAGGCGGTGATTGGTTTTTGGGGGCCAGTACACGGGTAGGCTCCAAAAAAGTCTCACAAATGTGGTATTCGCGTACTCAAGAGAAGCAGCAGAATGTATTTTGGAGTGTAATTTCACATATGCCCATGGCATGTTTGAGCAATAGATCATTTAGTGACAACTTTGTGCAAAAAAAAAAAAAAAGAAGTGCAATTTTCCAGAAACTTGTGACAAAATATTAAATATTCCATGGTCTCAACATGCCCATCAGCAAATAGCTTGGAGTGTCTACTTTCCAAAAAGGGGTCATTTGGGGGGGGGGGGGGGGGTTTGAACTGTCCTGGCATTTTATGCACAAGATTTAGAAGCTTATTTCACACATCACCCACTCTTCTAACCACTAGAAGACAAAGCCCTGACACTTTTTGTTTACATGAAAATTAAATTTGAACCCCAAACATTATATATATATATATATATATATATTTTTAAAGCAAAGGCCCTACAGATTAAAATGGTGGGTGTTGCAATATTTTTTTTTTCACACAGTATTTGCGCAGCAGTTTTTCAAACGGAATTTTTTGGGAAAAAACATTTTTTTTATTTGAATGCACTAAAACACACTATATTGCCCAAATGTTTGATGAAAATAAAAAAGATGATCTTATGCCGAGTACATGGATACCAAATACGAAATGCTTTAAAATTGTGCACAAACGTGCAGCGGCAACAAACTACATACATTTTTAAAAGCCTTTACAGGTTACCATTTTAGATCTACAGAGGAAATCTACTGCTAAAATTACTGCCCTCGATCTGACCTTTGTGGTGATACCTCACATGCATGGTGCAATTGCTGTTTACATATGACACCAGACCGACGCTTGCCTTCGCCTTTGCGCGTGAGCACGGAGGGACAGGGTGCTTTTTTTTTTATTATTATATTTTTAAACTGTTCCTTTAATTTTTAATTTTTTTTTATCATTTTTATTTGTTATCTCAGGGAATGTAAATATCCCCTATGATAGTAATAGGTAGTGACAGGTACTCTTTTTGAAAAAATTGGGGTCCATTAGACCCTAGATCTCTCCTCTGCCCTCAAAGAATCTGACCACACCAAGATTGGTGTGATAAAATGCTTTTCCACTTTCCCAATGCCGCTGTTTATATCTGGCAAAGTCACGAAATGCTCGTAGCTTCCGGTTTCTTAGGCCATAAAGATGATAGGAGCCATTCTGGTCTCTGATCAGCTCTATGGTCAGCTGGCTGAAACACTGGCTGCATTCTTGGGTTCCCTGTTGGGACAGGAGAGCCAGAGAAAACTATGGCAGACGGTGGGAAGGGGGGGGGGACGTTCCCTCCCACTGCTTATAAAAGCAGTTTAGAGGCTAATTAGCCGCTAGCCGTTTTTTATTTCTTTGCACGAATACATAAAATAAGTCATTAATAATAATTACATAAGACAACTTATTAAATCCACTTTCAAAACATAGCTTATTCTTTTAGAAAACAAAACATGATGTATTCCTGCAATTTTTTATGAACAAATAACAATATTCCAATATCAATTCCCCACAACAACCCTCCGTTCCAAAGCCCGAGCCCCATTAGGGGCTTATAGAACCGAGAGAGAAAAAATAAATAAAAGTAAAAAATAAAAAAGGGGGGTAGGGAAGGTAAAAGTAAAAAAAAAAAAAAAAAAAAAAAAAATTTAATTAAAAATGTTTTTTTAATAAGCACGTCGCCCCTGCCAACAGAGGCGCGCGTCTTAGATCACTTACTAGCCAGTCTATTCCTCTAGTTCCTCTCCAATCAGCCTTTTACCTTCATCCGATTGTAGAAATAACTCCCAAGGGGCCCAAATTTGCGATATACATTCCCTTTCCTCCAAAGACATAGGGATCAATTTTTCCATGATCCCAATTCTTCTTACTTTATTTAGCCATTTAGGGGTGGGCCTGTCTCCTTCTAAAATGTGGTGATGCAACTTTTAGCTGCATTTACCAAGTGGCATACCATTGAGTTCTTGTATCTCTCTATTGGGATTTGTGAGCTTTGTAGTAAGAAGAAAGCTGGATCTTCCGGGATCTGATGTTCAGTAAATAGTTGAGTAATTCTCTGAACTTCTTGCCAAAACTGTCTAATTGCTGAACAGAACCAGAAAATATGGGCTATAGTACCTCTTTCCTTACAACACCGCCAACACCTATCCGACATTTCTGAAGAAAATGTATTCATTCGTGACGGGGTGTAATACCAACGCATTAATACTTTATAATTTAATTCCTGTATCTTAGTGCATCTAGATGACTTAAAAGTTAAATGTATTATTTTCTGCCGTTGAGCGGATGTAAAAGTTTGTTCAAGATCCCTCTCCCACTTATCTAAGCTCAATATGCTAAAGTCCTCAGAAGGTGATGTTAAAAGAGCATATATCTTAGAAATAATGTGGGAGAGAGGTTCATTTTCCTCGCAATACTTCTCAAACTTAGTAAGTGGTCGACCATACCCTTCGGTCGGACCCAATGTTTCTAAAAAATGTTTAACCTGTAGCGCTTGCCAGAAAGGTATTTCATACTGTCCTCCTATTTGCGTTAACATTTCTATTGATGGCCATTTATTAAACCTCAAAAAATGTGAGGCCTGGAAACATCCTTTCTCTTTTAATTTCCTAAAAATCCCTGGCTCCAATCCAGGTGGAAAATTTGGGTTCCCCAAAATAGGAAACAGGGGAGAATCTGGTGATGAAAGTCTAGGGATCCGAGTGGACTTAGCGCCCATACGAAGGGTAGGTCCTATTAAAGGATGTGCTTTTAATGTAAAAGGTATATCTGCATAACACCACATGGCTCTACCTAGAGGAATTGAACATACTTGTTGTTCCAAGGCGATCCACCTTTTACTGTCTCTATGGCGGCACCAGTCGATAATCCTTCCGAGCTGACTAGCCTGGTAGTATTTATATAGATCTGGCGCTGCTATTCCGCCCGCCTCTTTAGATAGTGTTAACAAATTCCTATTTATTCTTGGACGTTTACTTGCCCAAATAAATTTTGTAAATACTGTTCGAGTTTTACTAAAGAAGGCAAGAGGGATCAAGATAGGTAACGCCTGGAACAAATAAAGAAATTTTGGCACTATATTAATTTTCAAGATATTACATCTCCCAAACCAAGAGTGTGATGATTTACTCCATTCATCCAACAATTTACTGACTTCCCTTAGTAAAGAAGGGAAATTAAGTGCATATGCGTCTGTTAAATTAGGTGGAATCTGTATCCCTAAATAATTCAGAGCCGTAGATGTCCATTTAAACTTAAAATTGTTCTCCAAATTCTTTTGGATGGAACGTTCCAGGGATACCCCCATGGCCTCTGACTTGCTGTAATTTATTTTGAAATTCGACAGAACTCCGTAACACTCCACCTCCCTTAATAAGTTAGGTAGCGATATTTGCGGACTAGAAAGGGAGAATAGGAGATCATCCGCATAGGCTGAAAGTTTACATTCCTGATCCCCCAAAGGGATGCCTTTTATATTGGGGTTCTGTCGAATTCTATTTAGCAAAGGCTCCAACGTCAGGGCGAACAAAAGGGGCGACAGGGGACATCCCTGACGTGTCCCATTGGATATTGAAAATTTTTCTGAATTTATCCCATTAACCTTCACCAAGGCATGTGGCGTTGAGTATATTCCTGCTATCCAGATCAGCATTCGGTCCCCCAAACCCATCTGTTTTAGCACTCCTAACAAAGGGCCAGCTAACCCTATCAAAAGCCTTTTCCGCATCTGTATTCACAAAGATACTCGGCAACTTCCTTTGGTTTGCATATTGAATTAAATTCAAGACTTTTGTAGTACTATCTCTAGCTTCCCGTGTAGGGATAAACCCCACTTGGTCCCAATGAACCAGCTGTGTCAAAAGCGGTTGTAAACGAGATGCGAGTATCTTTGTGAATATTTTGTAATCCGTATTCAATAATGATATTGGACGGTAGCTACTACAAACCGACTGATCCTTTCCTTCCTTTGGGATTAATACAATATGTGCTCTTAATGCTTCTGCAGGGGGGGGAGTTACTTGTAGGATTGCTTTTATACAAAAACCGACCGCTGGCTGAAAAGAATGATACCAAGATGATACCTAAACCTGCTGGCATCATTCTGGTATAACCACTCAAAATCCAGCAACATACCAGTACGTTGCTGGTCCTTGTTGGGCATACATTGTAATGTAGTTTTTTTCATGCAGCCTGTGGGCTGAACGAAAAAAAAAAAAAAAAAAGATTGATCGGTGGGTATGCCCACCATTAGAATACTGCCCTTCAACCATCCACTTCTAATGATGGGCATACATTAACTGTGGTGGTGAAATCACCTCCGACAGTGCTGGAGTCATGGCTTTATGTATTGTGGGAGCAAACGCTGTTGCTGTCAAGATAAATAAACCCATGCTGCAGCTGAATGGCGTACCTGCTAAGCAAATGATGGTTAACAAAAAACAAACATTAAAGTATAACATACCATATTTGCAAAGCAATACAATAAAACATAGTAAAAATAGAGTGAACGATAGACATACAATAGTGAGTGGACAGTAGACAGCGAACATAAGAGGGAGAACAATAGAGAGAGGAGAAAAATACAACCACAACTATTTTTGAATTTTTTATTTTATATATATATTTTAACTTTTTTCACTTTTATAAAAACTGTAAAATAACTGTAAACTGAACGTTGCAGATTAGGGTCTCAAAATGTGATGGCCATCACATCTTTCGAGACCCCAAGACCCTGTGTTAGAGTGCCTAGAACTGTGTGGTGCTGTACCCTACGCGAAAACTCCACTAGTGTGTGGTAGCGTTTGAAACATTCACCAATGCAGAGACCAGGTTGGTCAGGACAGGAGGGACAATAAAAGCGGGTGTCACGCCTAAATCTGCGTTTGCTGCAGACAACATCTTTTTTGGGGGTTTCTTTGGGTAGGGGTACCAGGGGGGACAAAAGGAAAATGCCTCTCATGCAGCCGGCTCACTGCATTTGGATTGGGAATTTGGGCAAGAGCACCATCTGGAAACAGAAGGGCTCTGATGATCTCTTCCTGAAATTTAAGGAAGGATCCAATCCGTCCTGAAGCTCTGTATAAGAATATGAGCGTTCAGCAAAGCCAATTGAAATAAGTACAGGCATACCCCACTTTTAAGTACACAATGGAGTTCATTTACTAAAGCTGGAAAGTGCAAAATCAGGCTCACTTCTGCATAGAAACCAATGAGTTTCCAGGTTTTATTACCAAAGCTTAATTGAACAAGCCGAGGTTAAAAGCTCATTGGTTTCTATGCAGAAGTGAGCCTGATTTTGCACTTCCAGCTTTAGTAAATAAACCCCATTGTGTACTTAAAAGTGGGGTATGCCTGTATACAGACACATTTTTGTACCAGCATTTGGCCTTACGGGGGGTACGGCACCAACAACTGGTCGTTGAGGTCCACCCCTCCCATGTTAAGGTTGTATTTGTGGACACAGAGGGGTTTCTCCACAACACCAGACGCCATAGGAATTTGGACTGCCGTGTCTACGTGAAGCTAGGACAGAACGAAAACATTCCGTGAATCCCTCCACTTCACTGCTAACAAACTATTACACCTCAAGCACGCTCTCTCTCCCCGTCTAAGTCGGGATTCTACAAGTCGTTGGGGGAAGCCCCGGCGATTAGATCGCACAGTGCCACATGCGCCAATTCCATAATCAAAAAGGTGACTAAAAAGTGTCACGCTCGTGTAATATTTGTCCACGTACAAGTGGTACCCCTTTCCGAATAAGGGTGACACCATGTCCCACACTATTTTACCAGCGCTCCCTATGTAATCTGGGCAGTTCTCCGTATCTACGAGACTATCTCTTCCCTCGTAAACCATAAAACTATATTTATAGCCTGTCACAGAGCTTATACATCTTGACCCCGTACCTGGCACTCTTGCTGGGAAGATACTGTTGGGATAGACAAGCAGCCAGAAAATGTAATCAGGAACTCATCAACGCAGACAACTTGATCGGGAGTAAACAAGGCTGCAAAACGTTGGTTCAAGTGGTTTACAAGGGGCCGAATTTTGTAGAGCCAATCAAATCCAGGGTCCCACCGAGGATGACAGAGTTCATTGTCGCTGAAGTGCATGAACCGCAAGATCTACTCGTATCGTGTCCTGGTCATGGAGGCAGAGAACACAGGCGTAGGGTGAATTGGGTCAGTGGACCAATATGACCGCAAACTCACTCTTTTTGGTAATGCCCATGAGGAGGGCTAGGCCCAGAAAGGTCTTAAATTCGAAAACCGTAATTGGTCTCCAATCTCTGGCAAGGGTCAGCTGGGGATTAGCGGCGATGAATTGACCAGCATGCAAATTGCTTTGGTCCACAATAGATCTATAGAGATCTTCGGTGAAAAACAGCGAATAAAAGTCACCTGAATTACGGGTTGGCCAGTGAATGTGGGAAGTACGGGTGCTGCAGAAGGGGTGGATTCCCAATTAGGATTGGCAAATGCAGCAAGAAGGGCACTATGGGCTCGGCGGGCCTGTTTGTCTTCTTCTTGGTGGCAGCGGGACACTACTCATGCTAGCCACCTCGCCAGCTTGAACTGTACTTATGGGACTTGCCACATCACCAAGTGTTACTGCAGTGCTGGATGTATGACCAGGATGTACTAGGCCGCTGGTGCTTGCCAGGTCACCAGTTCGCCTGACCTTGGCAGGTACCACAACTCCGTCGTCAGAGCAATCTGTCAGGGTGCCGCTGTTGTCTACAGGATCGTATTTGGAGCCTGAATCTGACAGATGAGTGACTTCCTCTTCACTATCTGTCATGCTCAGAAACGTGTAGGCCTCTTCACTAGTGTACCTTCGATTTGCCATTTTGGGCTCTAAATTTACTGGTACACTAGTGTGACTCACAGGTAAAAAAGCTGATTCAAACTCTACCAAAAAAACTGTTAGCGATCGCAGGGATCAGGTCTGACTCTGCGAACGCTGCATGCGTTTTGTAAGTGAACCCTAAACTGCTGGGGACGCTAGTATAAATCTGATCAGATATAGATCTGTTCAGACACTATACTAAGGGAGGTGTATGGTGCATGCGTGGGTGTTAGCACTAATCTGACGCTGCCTGGGGCTACGCAGACCCTATCTGATGCTAAAACCTGATATCACCTGCCGGATGATCAGGGGGTTAAACCTTTATTGGGTAAAATACGGTGGGTGCCATGACGCTATAAAAAAAGGAGGAGATGACATCACTTCCCCTGTCAGTGTTTACACGACAGAGGAAGGACATCATTCGTCAGGAGCGATCACCAGGTCCAGGCCAGATTTCATTGACCTGGGGATTGATCAGCTCCTGATCAAATCCGATCGTCGGGGAAGGCGTGCGCATCACGTATAGCAACGTGATTTCACGCAGCCGGACCAACCTGCTGCAGTAAAACTGCGGCGGCTGGTCCGGAACCGGTTAAAGGGGTTGTAAACCCACATTTTTTTTTAGTGCTGCAGTCCCCCAGCCCCCCCCCCCCCGGTTTACTTACCTGGACGCTGTCATCCTCTGTCCGGGAACGAGCACACTATATGTAGCTGGTGTCGCATGTCCCAATTGAATAGATTGATAGCAGCGCAGCCATTGGCTTCCGCTGCAGTCAATCAAATCCAAAGATGCAGCGGTGGGCCGAGTCCTGCATTCTGTGTGAATGAACACAGATGCGCTTCTCCAACGTGGACACTCGATGCGGAGAGTAGCCAGCACCGCCGTGGGACCCCAGAAGAGGAGGTTCGGGGCCACTCTGTGCACTGCACAGTGGAGGCAAGTATAACATGTTTGTTATTTATAAAAAAAAATAAAAAAAAACTAGGGTTTACAACCCCTTTAAGGCTCTTTGTCCTTATCATTCATTCTGCCAGCAGTTCTGCTTGCTGCGTTAGCCTCCTATGTAAAAACTGTACCATTTATTGTATGTTGGTCTTGGGAAGGTCATAGTCTTAAGTTGCCCCTGCCCCTGTTACACAGAATGCTTCCAAAAGGTTTGTCTGTACCGGATATATCTGTCAGTCATGTTTTTGTATTTTGATGCATTCCACTTAATAAAGAAGAAAAGAAAAAAAAAAATAATTTGAACAAGAAAAAATAAATAAAAAATAAATAAAAAGATATGAAGGGCTAGTTTACACTAGGATTGCTCTCAAAATAGTTATATTATGTGTTTGCATTGCGGTTGGTGGTGTGTGGTAAAACCATGGCTCAACCCTGTGGTTCTACCACCCCCCAACCACTAGTGTATGCGAGACCTAGGGGATGTAAAACCACAAAGCTTCACCTGAATGTGAATCCAGATTAGTCAGTTTTCCTGCAAATCTCTATCCACAATTCACCATGGTATTACAAATGTAAATAAAAGACCATGGCACTGCGTGATTAAATATAATTTATTAAGACATTCAGCTATGTCTGTCAGTCTACATCCAAACGTACCACAAATAAAAAAAAAAAAAAAAAAAAAAAAAAGCAAAATAAACCATTACCTAGAAATGTCACAACTTCCATCAGAATGATTCAATTTTCCACTTTTTCCCTTTACGGCCAAATGTGCACAAAGTATAAATTAATGTTTTTTTTTTTATTTCTTTATTTTATATCAAAATTCACATAAAAAAATTGCCTTTTTTATTTTTTTTTCATCCACCTAAAGCCATGTCATTTTAAAAATTCAACACAACAATCTTTTCAGGGCAAAAAAAAAATAAAAAAAAATATATACACATTAAAGTGTCTACTAAAAGCCTTAGTATGGCATTTGCGGAATTTGATCATACACAAGAAATATGTACTCATTTTCAAAAAGTGCAAATATTGCCATTAACACTGTAGGTTTTTTTTTTTTATATATTTTAGAGCGCAGTAATGAGGTTCTTCAGCCCCTTCTGTGCAATGAAGTTCATCCCACGACAAGTGATCACCTGAACTTCAAATATACTTCATATAAGGGCTGGTCAGAACATCGACACAATAACACTGCAAGAAACAAAGAAAAAGAGAATAAAAAGAAATAAAAAATAAAAAAAAAAAAGGGAAAAAAAAAAAAAAAAAAAAAAAAAAAAAAAAAGGTAGGATCCACTGAATTTGGGGGTTACTGATGCCCCGACCCCTTTCATTCTCATACTGTGTTTATTTTGAGTGCAAGCAAGTGAGCATGCAAGCGTGCAGCATCGTCTCCAAATAATCACACAGCTGGAATAAACATTACTCCCCATGCTTAAATCAATCCTGGAAAATATGTTTATGCTAGGGCTAACCAAATCCCATGTAACAGGGCCTTTTTTTTTTGTTTTCTTTAGACTTTTCTATTGTTATCAGCTGGTTCTTGACTTCTACTTTATTAGTTTGTCCATGGCTGGTCTATGTAAACGCATATGATATAAAATCCCAGGAGGCTGAAAAAATAAATTTGGAAACCCTTAGCAAAACAGTACCCACTGAGAAAAGAAACAAAAATTCAAGGAAAAAAAGCACCCAGCAAATAAAGCAGTAATCTGTATCCATCGGCAGTGGCTAGAAATAATGGTTTTGTTATGCTTCAACTTCGGCACTGGAACATAAAAAAAAAAAAAAAAGAAAAGAAATGAGAAAATCTTGCATACACTTTAATCAGTGTCAGTGCTAAAGTTCTCTGTTTAGGAGTTGCAGAATGCTGCATGTGGTAAGGATGGGGTTTGGCTTCATAATGAAAAAGTTCAAACAGGCAAAAAAAAAAAAGGAGGGTCAGATTCCTTTAAGGGGGCATTGCTCCTCTTGTAAGCCCTCAGCCTGCATTTGGCTTGCCACACCCTCAAGGAACTCGCCGATATTTAGTCCTTCAGAATTTGTGCACAGAGGATCCCCTGTATGTTCTGATTTGGCCCCCGGAGAGCCCACTGATTGTATGTCTTTTGCAAGCTCTGGCTCTCCGGTGTCCTGCTTCGGTTCATTTCCTGGGGGAGGTGCTACTTCTTGTGCCCCCGGCAGTCCATCTGGTGGTGGGTTAACGTTGTTGGCATTAGAAGTAGGACTGATAGGCGTGCCAGGGTCGCCTACCGCCTGCTGAGACAGGGACTTTAACTGGCAATGACATAATGGACAGGACTCTTGTACGTACAACCATTTTTTAAGGCATCCAGCATGGAAAAAATGGCTGCAAGGAGTAATGACTGCCGAATTCATGTCCTACACAAGCAAAGAAAAAAAAATATCAATTAAATGGAATTCATGTGAAAAAAAGGTGGTTAAATAAATCTATTTGGATAATTTATAAAACAAACTCATTATATATATTATATATATATATATATATATATATATATATATATAAATAAGCAACTTCAAAAAGGCTGTAATAGGAATACTATTGACATGCCATCATATCTGACAAATTATAGCACGGAGTACAATACCATTATAAGCATAGGTGCTCGTCTTTTCACCCATAATAGTGTATTGTGTCTCGTGAATAAACAGCACTAAACTATGTTCCCTTGTGCTTCTACTTAACCAGGTTTTAGGAGGATAAAATAGGGAATGATTACAGCCCCCGTCATGTTTTTATTGCTATCTGGTGCTCTTTTAAAGAGAATTCCCCCTCACTTACCCCACCATGGGGTTGATTTACTAAAACGGGTGCACTCAGAATCTGGTGAAGCTGTGCATGGTAGCCAATCAGCTTCTAACTTCAGCTTGTTCAATTAAGCTTTGTCAATAAAACCTGGAAGCTGATGGGTTTCTATGCAGAGCTGCACCAGATTTAGCACTCTCCAATTTTAGTAAATAACCCCCACGACAACGGTTTACCAAGTAGGGACAAAGACATAAAAAGCCAAAGGGGGTTCTAGTCTTCCCAAACTTAAAAAAAAGCATTTTTATATTCATGATGCTTTTGGAGATTCTCACTTCCTGTCTGGTGAAACGCTCTCATTAGGACATTAATTGGGGGGGGGGGGGGCTCTCTAGTGAAGTCACAGACCGCAGTTACAATGCAACAGGGGTTCCAATCCTGCCCCATGCTTCCTAAAGCTACAGTGAGGGGAAAAAAAGTATTTGATCTCCTGCTGATTTTGTACATTTGCCCACTGACAAAGAAATGATCAGTCTATAATTTTAATGGTAGGTTTATTTTAACAGTGAGAGACACAACAACAACAAAAATCCAGAATAAACGCATTTCAAAAAAGTTATAAATTAATTTGCATTTTAGTGATTGAAATAAGTATTTGACCCCTTTGCAAAACACAACCTAATACTTGGTGGTAAAACCCTTGTTGGCAATCAGAGGTCAGGCGTTTCTTGTAGTTGGCCACCAGGTTTGCACACATCTCATGAGGGATTTTGTTCCACTCCTCTTTGCATATCTTCTCCAAGTCATTAAGGTTTTGAAATGGACGTTTGGTAACCCGAACCTTCAGCTCCCTCCGCATATTTTCTATTGGAATAAGGTCTCTAGACTTGCTAGGCCACTCCAGGACCTTACTTCTTCTTGAGCCACCACTTTGTTGCCTTGGCCGTGTGTTTTGGGTCATTGTCATGCTGGAATACCCATCCACGACCCATTTTCAATGCCCTGGCTGAGGGAAGGAGGTTCTCACTCAAGATTTGATGGTACATGGCCCCGTCAATCGCCCCTTTGACAGGCAAATTTGTCCTGTCCCTTTAGCAGAAACCCCCCCCCCCCCCCAAAGCATAATGTTTCCACCTCCATGTTTGACGGTGGGGATGGTGTTCCTGGTGGGGCGATAGGCATCATTCCTCCTCCAAACACGTCGAGTTGAGTTGATGCCAAAGAGCTTGATTTTGGTCTCATCTGACCACAACACTTTCATCCAGTTCTCCTCTGAATCATTCAGATGTTCTTTAGCAAACTTCAGACTGGCCTGTACATGTGCTTTCTTGAGCAGAGGGACCTTGCGGGCGCTGTAGGATTTCAGTCCTTCACGGCGTAGTGTGTTACCAATTGTTTTCTTGGTGACTATGGTCTCAGTTGCCTTGAGATCATGGACAAGATTCTCCCGTGTAGTTCTGGGCTGATTCCTCACCATTAACATAATCATTGAAACTCCATGAGGTGAGATCTTGCATGGATCCCCAGAGGGAGATTATTTGTTTCTTCCGTTTGCGAATAATCGCACCAACTGTTGTCACCCTCGCACCAAGCTGCATGGCGATGGTCTTGTAGCCCATTCCAGCCCTGTGTAGGTCTACAATCTTGTCCATGACATCCTCGGACAGCTTTTTGGTTTTGGCCACGGTTGAGAGATTGGAATCTGATTGATTGCTTCTGTGGACAAGTGTCTTTTATACAGGTAACAAGCTGAGATTAGGAGCACTCCCTTTAAGAGTGCACTCCTAATCTAAGCTCGTTAACTGTATTGACGACACCTGGTAGCCAGAAATCTTGCTGATTGATAGGGGATCAAATACTTATTTCACTCATTAAAATAAATTTATACCTTTTTTGAAATGCGTTTTTCTGGATATTTTTGTTGTGGTTCTGTCTCTCAAATGTTAAAATAAAGCTACCATTATAATTATAGACTGATCATTTCTTTGTCAGTGGACATAAACTTACAAAATCAGCAGGGGATCAAATACTTTTTTCCCTCACTGTAAACAAAAAAAAGAAAAAAGTGGCTGAATATAAAAGTAAGTACTTAAAAAAAAAAAAAGCCCTGCTGTCCCCTAAATTGGGCTAAGCCAAGGATCCCCCCTTCCTCCCACCAAGGTGTATACTTACCTCCTCCAATGGCAGTAGCCTCATTAATTGTCTACAACCCAGTAGGTAAAAATCAAGAGTTTTGGGACGCCCATGCACTAACATCCCTTAGTCATTCCACTTTATGATTTAAGTCTATGGGATGTTGGCACACAGGCATGGCCAGTCTGGTGCTAGACTCTTACCACTTGGGCTGTATGCAGCCTGGGAGGCAAGTATGCACCTGTTGGAGGGACCATTAGCTTAGCCTAGGTAAAGGGACTGGGGGAGAAGTTTCATTAATACCAATTATGCCATTTGAGAAGAAGAACTAGTAATAACGGACATGTAAAATATGGAAGAAGTTTAAAAGAACCAGCAGTGTGTGCACACCAAAGTGACACAATGTTCACATTTTTAGCACACACTAACTACCCAAGTGTACATTATCTGTTAACTCAAATATTGTTCAGTCTGATAAGGTTTTTGGACATAAGCGTTCATCTTACTTTTTGGAGCTATGTTGCATAAAAGTATCACAAAGCTCTTTTCAGAGTACATAGGTAATGCAATGGAATAGCCAATAATCCTCAATTTGATTGTTTTCAAGAGCACCGCACTTTCCCCAGCTATCAATTTTCATAGCACGGTTTGGGTCAGATTTGTGTCTGTAAAGTAACAGTTAATTTTAAACTCCACTTACATATATTAATAAAATGTCAAAATTTAAACAGCCCTACAGTCAAACCTTGACCAACTAGAACAAACACACACATCAGCATAAAGCTGCAGGGTTACCAATCCAAGGACTAACCAATTTTACTACAAAAATCATACAAGCTCTTTAAAAAGTGCTTGATAGCTGCTAGATGAAAAAGTCTGACTCCTAAATGCTACAATAAAAAGGCAGAACTTTTTTTTCACAGTTTTGAATGTTGCGGGGAAGGGTTAGACCCTGTGTCAAGCTCTTATTGGTATCTGTGTCCCCACTGTATCCCCACTGGAGATTCACCCCTGTCTGATGACTATTGTTACGGAGACAGAAAGTAAGAGGTAATCCAAGAAGTTGTCCCAGAAGAAAAAGGTGAGGGGAAACCTTCACTTTAAAATTTCCTATTGCACTTCTGAGACTGGAAGTAAAGTGAAAATTTATTTCTTGGAGGGCACTGAGGAACACAGAAGGTAGATAGGTTATACTGCTGCTTACAAGAGGTTTGGACACTAGCACCTAACACTGGCTTTCTATGTGCAGTGAGCTCTGGTTAAATGCAGACCCGCTGCACCATCACAAAGGCAAGAAGAGAAGATAAACCCCCCAACACCAGAATGGTACAACAGAATCACTGGGAAAAAAAAAAAAAAATCACACTCAGCCCTGTAAGGATTTACCCCCTTAACGACCAGGCCATTTTTTGCGCTAGAGAACTGCGTCGCTTTAACTGACAATTGCACAGTCGTGCGACGTTGTACCCAAACAAAATGTATGTACTTTTTTTTTTCCGCCACAAATAGAGCTTTCTTTTTGTGGTATTTGATCACCTCTGCGGTTGTATTTTTTTTGCGCTATAAACAAAAAAAAAAAAGTGACCATTTAAAAAAATAAACTTTTTTTAACTTTTTGCTAGAATATCAAAAAAATAAAAAATAAAAAATTAAAAAAAATAAAATAAAATGTCTTCATCAGTTTGGGCCAATATGTATTCTTCTACATATTTTTGGTAATAAAATAGCAATAAGCGTATATTGACTGGTTTGCACAAAAGTTATAGCATCTACAAAATAGTGTTCTTTTGTGATGTGTACTGTTTTTGTGCCAAACATACATATCTTTTGGAATTCTGGCCAAAAAGTTCAACCTTGGTTTCATCAGACCATAACACATTTTCCCACATGCTTTTTGGGAAACTTTAGATGTGTTTTTGTGAAATTTTGCCAGGCTTGGATACTTTTCTTCGTAAGAAAAGTATCTTGCCACTCTACCCAAAGCCCAGACATAAAGAATATGAAGCATACGGGAGATTGTCACATGTACCACACAGCCGGATATTCCTGCAGCTCCTTGAATGTTGCTGTAGGCCTCTCGGAAGCCTCCCTGACCAGTTTTCTTCTCGACTTTTTATAAATTTTGGAGTTTAGTCCAGTTCTTGGTAACGTCATTGTTGTCCCATATTTTCTCCACTTAAAGTGGCGTGCCAACAAAAAAAAAAAAATGTAAAAGTCAGCAGCTACAAATACTGCAGCTGCTGACTTTTAATAATCGGACGCTTACCTGTCCCGGGGTCCAGCGATGCGGGGGAACGAGACCCCCCTCGTTCCCCTGCTCCGCTCGCGGTGCCGGCATTCTTAATGTGGGAACCCGGCTGTGGCTTCACAGCCGGGCACCCACTGCGCATGCGCGAGCGGCGCCGTGATTCGACGCTCACTCATCTGGGACACATGACAGGTCCCAGATGACTGTGCGGTGCCTACAGGAAGTGACGTTTAGCCCGGGCAATGAAGGTGGCAGACTACGAGGGACCCCCTAGCAACAGGCATTTAGAGGTGAGTAAAACATTTTTTTCCAATTATTTTATTTTTTATTTTTAAGCCACATTTTTTTTTTTGGCCGCAACCCCACTTTAATGACTGTCTTTACTGTGTTCCATGGTATATCTAATGCCTTGGAAATACTTTTGTACCCTTCTCCTGACTGATACATTTTAACAATAAGATCCCTCTGATGCTTTGGAAGCTTTCTGCAGACCATGGCTTTTGCTGTAGGATGCGACTAAGAAAATGTCAGGAAAGACCTACTAGAACAGCTGAACTTTATTTGGGGTTAATCAGAGGCACTTTAAATGATGGCAGGTGTGTACTGACCCCTATTTAACACAAGTTTGAATGTGGTTGCCTAATTCTGAACACAACTACATCCCCAATTATAAGTGGGTGTGCACACTTATGCAACAACATTATTTTATTTTTTTTTATTTTTTACCACCTCGCTGAACAAACTGATAGCTATGATCAGTGGCCAATAAAATTTTACCCCATCCTACCGCCGCTGCTCTGCAGTTGTGTCTCTCGCCTATGCTGACATCTAAAGTGTCTTAGGTAAGGGAGAGTTGGCGTTCCATACAAGTACACTTACCTGTCCAGGGATCCAGTGATGTCAGCACTCGAGCAGATTCTTCAATCGGCCTCAAGTGCAGGTATCTTCACTAAGACAGTGAGGAAGCAATGTGACGCCTCTTCCCCGCCAGATTTTACCCCATGTTACCTACAAATGCACCGCAACCACATGCATTGCACAAGGTTGCGGGGAGTTTGCGAGGCTTCCCCTTGACATCAATGTGTAATGTTCTGCGGAAGACGGCGCTTCAAGTTGGGTCAAGTTTGCAAAGCATGACTGCCTATTACAGCTTAAAGCAGAGCTCTACCTAAAAGGGGAAGTGCCACTTGTTTTCAGACCCCCCCCCCCCCTCCACTGCCACATTTGGCAGGTATCTGCTCCTACTTCTGAAGTACCCACTCCTACTTCTGGGGTAAGATCGCCACGGCAACCTACAAAAGCTTTTTGGCCCCTCCTCAACTCAGTAACAAAAAGACTGCATATTCTGATCCCGGCACAAGCCCTACGGTGAAAGGTGACATACTAGTGGTGCACCGAAATTTATGTTTTTTTTTTTTTTTTTTTAATATATACAGCGGGTAAAATAAGTATTGAACACGGCACCATTTTTCTGGGTAAATATATTTTTAACAGGTGCTATTGACATGAAATTTTCCCCACATGTCGGTAACAACCCATGCAATTCATACATACAAAGAAACCAAAACAAATAAGTTCAGAAATGAAATGACACAGGGAAAAAGTATTGAACACACTAACTGAAATGTATTCAGTACTTCATTCAAGATCCTTTGTTGGTAATGACAGCTTCAAGACGCATCCTGTATGGAGAAACTAGTCGCTTGCATTGACCAGGTGTGATTTTGGTCCATTCTTACACACAGTCTTGAAACCTTGAAGGTTCCGTGGGCCTCCTCTATGAACTCAGATCTTTCCATGGATTTTCTATTGGATTAAAGTCAGGTGATTGGCTGGGCCATTCTAGCAGCTTTATTTTCACTCTTTGAAACCAACTGAGAGTTTACTTGGCTTTGTGTTTGGGATCATTGTTTTTCAGAAATGTCCACTCTCGGTTCATCTTCATCATCCTGGGAGATGGCAGCAGATTTTTATCAAGAATGTCTTGATACATTTTTCCATTCATCCTTCCTTCAATGATATGAAGTTTTCCAGTATGGTTATGCTAAAAAACAGCCCCACACCATGATGTCTCCACCTCCAAATATCACTGTTGGTATGGTGATTTGGGGTGATGTACAAGTGCCATTTGACCTCAAAACATGGTGTCTATTATGGCATCCAAAGAGTTAAATTTTGGTCTCATCTGACCAGACTATATTCTTGCAGTATTTCACAGGCTTGTCTAAATGTTGTGTAGCAAACTTTAAAAACAAGCTTCAACATGCTTTTTATTTAGCAATGGAGTTTGGCGTGGGGAGTGTGAATACAGGCCATGGCGGTTGTTGAGTGCATTACTTATTGTGCTCTTCGAAACAATTGTATCTGCTAATTCCATGTATTTCTGAAGCTCTCCTTGGCTCTTGGACAAGTCTTCTGATAATTCTTTTCACTCTGTCAGAAATCTTGCGAGGAGCACCTGGTCATGACCGGTTTATGATGAAATTATGTTCTTTCCCCAACAGTGCTCACTGGAGCCTTCAGAAGTTTAGAAATACTTCTGTAACTAATGCCATCAGTATGTCTTTCAACAATAAGGTTGTGATGGTCTTGAGAGAGCTCTTTGCCTTTAGCCATCATGAGAAGTTTCTTCTGTGGCACCTTGGTAATGAGACACCTTTTTGTAGGCCATCAGTTGAGACTGAACTGACTGATATTAATTTGCACTGACAAGGGGGGGCTGGATTGCTTTCCAATTACTGATAGATTTCAGCTGGTGTCTTGGCTTTCCATGCCTTTTTGCACCTCCCTTTCTTCACGTGTTCAATACTTTTTCCTCGATCGTTATATTTTATTACACATAACTTAAATTTCTGAACTTATTTTTTTAGTTTTTTTCCTATGTATGGATTGCATGCGTTGTTACTGACATGTAATGAAAACTTCATGTCAATAGCACCTTTAGAAATATATTTACCTAGAAAAATGGTGACGTGTTCAACACTTATTTTAACACGCTAATCCTAACGCACACGTTCTTGTAGAAATGGCTTTGCATCTAAGTGGGTGCTGCAGCGACCAATGGCTGGAACCGTGTCAAAGTAAAAAAATGTCATCAGCACACCAAGGATCTCCAGAGTGGGTCCAAAGCTTTAATCAGCAATCACGTCGCTACAGCAGATAGCAACGTTTGGAGCCACACAGGACCCCTTCAAATACTTATACAATACTTATTTTGCCCACTGCATATTTTTTTTCAAATAGTTGTATTATATTCAACATTTTAATTAATATCATGAATTTATTGTCAGCCATTACCATCAGCACCTTTTGAAGTGGTGTCAAAAATCCTGCTTGCTGCATTTTTGTTGCATATATTTGGCAAACCGCACCTCCCTATTGAAATGCATTAAAAAACGCAGCAAAAATGCACTGTGTTTTTGATGCATTTTTGAGTCACATGACCCATGAAAAACACACCAAAAGCAAAGTATAATCGTGGCAAAATCGTGGGCGTTTTCGGCAGCCATTATCTTTTTTTTTTTTTTTCGCCACAATTGTGAAAACCCTATTTTCAGCGGCCAAAATGTTGGTGCATCACTATGACATACATATGTACATACAACCTCCGCACCTGGTAGCAGATGGAACAGATGTCGTTGTGTTGCTCCAGTTGTTCCTTTGTGGCAACAGGTAAGGATTTGATCTTATTCACAGCATCCCTGCGAAGGAGGAAGCTCTTCCAGCCAAGCTGTGCCCGCAGCCAAACATTGTAGTATGAGTGTATGAAGATAATCATGGAACCCATCACTGTCCATTCGCCAAACACAGTCTCAGAAACTCCATATGCGACAACACACAGCGCCACCAGAAACTCCAGCAGACGGTAAGTTCCATTTACATAGTAGATTACGTCATCCATGTTTTCCACTGGCTCTTTGCGGATCTCCTCAATCATAAATAAGACATAGATGAAAAGAGTGCCAAGGACCTGTTGGAAGAAGAAGGAATTTTATGTGTTAGTACTTAACCCCATCCCCACAAAAAAACAACCAAAAAAAAAACACTAGATCCTTCTTCAGTTTTGGGGGGGGGGGAGACCTTTTTTTTTAAATCAACCAGTTTTATTTACAGTGCATACATGTTATATTGTACATTTCCAGGTATGGTACATATAACACAAAGTTTCAAATAACATTTGTATCCCCATCGTAGATCTTTGTTATCACATTATGTCTTATGCCTGAGATAACTGAAGTGAAGAGGTACCTTGCGTCTGTGTTTTTGGTTTGCTTTATTACCCATGGGCTTGGAGATCTTCGTGTCATTTACTTCGTCGTGCATAGTGCAAAAATCAGGTTATGAACAAGTGTCAGACTCCTGCAGCCACCTGTCCCAAATTTTATAGTATTTCTCAGGGCATCCTCTGTTGGTGTATATAAATTTTTTATAAGGGAGGGTGTTGTTTATTTCTGCTTTCCAGTCTGCAATGCACGGGGGACGAGTCCTCATCCATTTCTTCGCTATTGTCTTTCGTGCTGTGAATAGTGTCTCGTGTAGAAATGTCTTTGTGTACCTGTCGATTGAGTCTGGCAAGAGTCCTAGAAGGCACATTTTAGGGTCAAGCGTGGCCGGGGAGCCCATGTCGTCGTGAAGAAATCTCACTATCTGAGTCCATAGTCCCTGTACTTTGGGGCATGACCACAATAAGTGAATGAATGTGCCTGTCTCCCTTCCACACATTTGACACAAAGTGGACTGGGAGTTTCTGTATCTGGCTACCCTGAGGGGGGTGAGGTACGCTTGATGGATTATGTAAATTTGTGTCAGTCTGTCCGAGAGTTTTGGCGAAGCCGCTTTACAGAATTCCAGGGCTTCCTCCCATTCTTCGTCCTCTATAGGTCCCACTGCCCTTTCCCAGCGAGGCTTAAGGCCATAGGCTATTTTAGTTGCTACTGGGGTGGAGAGTATGTTATAAAATGCTGATATTAGTTTTTGAGGATCTGTGCTTTTGACTACTGCCATGATGACATTTGAAGTGGGCTGAGGGGGGGATGATAAGAATTGAGTTTGGGTTGCATGTTTGACTTGTAGATATCTAAAGAACATGTGATTGGGGAGATTGTATTCTTCTCTGAGTGTGTGAAAGGTTTTTAGGGTCCCATTCGTAATTAAATGATGCAGATAGAAAATTCCATAAATGGACCAGCGATCCACATCAGGAATTTGCCAGAATTCGAGTAGGGTCTTGTTGTGCCATAATGGGGTGAAGTCGTTATGTTGAGGAATCTCTAGTTTAGCGGAGGCAATGTCCCATATGCATCTGTATTGATGCAATAGGGCCTTCTCACCACTCCGTAAGAGAGTATTTCCGGTGTTTATTATTATCGCATAAATTGGGTCTTTAGTGTATCTGGCCCACTTGGGGCACATTAGCTGGAGGAACCTCTCTCTGTCTGTCTTATCAATGTGGTATAGTTGTGATAATTGGGACGCAATATAGTATAGGTTAAAATCCGGCAATGCCATACCTCCCAGGTCAGTTGGATTTTTTAGCGCCTGCCATGCTAGTTTGTGTCTGCTAGGACCCCATACAAAAGGTTTAAGGAGGGCTTCTAGGGTCTTGAAGTATTTCAGAGGTAAGTATGTTGGGGAGTGCCATATAACATATAATATTTTGGGGGGGGGAGACCTTTTTAAATTAACTGGGCAAATAAACAGCATGATTATTAAGCTGGTCAGTCGGTTAAAATAAAGGATTAAACCCCATTAATCTAGTAGGGGTTATTAATTAGCAAAATAGGAAAATTGGATTTTTCATTTATCTGTAAAATCACCTTTCTGGAGGAGAACATCACGAGACACAGAGCATTTTCATATCTATGACCATAGGGGTTAGGCTGCCACTTTCAGGTGACCGGGCCCTGGAACAAAAACAAAGGCAGTCCCCTCCTAGGCATAAATCCCCATTAGGCAAGGCTTCAGTTTTTTGAAGCAAGCTGTGAACCACAAGAAGGAATAGGGGTGGAATTTGTGTCCTGTGATGTACTCCAAGAGATATAACAGGTAAACTGAAAATATCATTCTCTTTATTGTACAACATGGGACACAGAGCATCCTAAAATCCATGAAAATAGGGATGTTACAAACCACTGTAAGATGTTCGAAGGGCTACAAGCCAACAGGCCCCAAACAACCAAAACCAGAATATGTTCTTAACTTCCCACAGCAGACTATAAAACATGCTGACCAAAACGCCAAGTAGCAGCTTTACAAATTTGAACTACAGAAGCTTGATGACAAATAGCCCAGCAGGCACCAGCAATCCTGATAGAATGAGCCGTCACTGAAAAAGGTGAAACTTTTTCTTTCAACCATAGGCTTGAGAAATAAGCTGACAGATCCATCAAGAAATAGTAGATTTGGAAGCTGTGTGACATTTCGTTGGACCCTCAGGAAGCACAAAGAGGGAATCTGACTGCCAAATAGCAACAGTCTACTTCAGGTCACCAAACAACATCAACTACATCCAAGGTGTAAGGATCCTTATCACCCTCTGATGCTTAGGACGGCAACACAATGTCCTGGGTGAGATGGAACGAAGAAACCATCTTAGGCAGAGGACAGCTAAGGCAGTTAAACCACCTTGCCACAATGGAGCACCAGGAATGGTTTCTTACACGAAAGAGCAGCCAATTCCGAAACTCTAAGACATAAGGTAATGGCAGCCAGAAAAATAACCTTCCGAATCAGAAGGACTGGAGGAATATCCCGGATGGGATCAAAAGAGGATTTCTGCAAAACAAAAGTACCAAGTTTAGGTCCCACTGAGTCTTAAGTGGTGGAACAATGTTTTTAACACCTTGTACAAAGGCCTGCACCAAGGAATGTGAAGCAATCTGTCTCTGTAAAAGACAGCTAAGGCTGAAATTTGACCTCCGTGTACTCAAGACCAACCCCTGATCCATTACACAGCAGAAAAGCCAGAATTCGGCCTACCATATACTTGCGAGGGTGAAAACCCCAAGCTTCACACCAGACAAAACTAGTCTTCAAAGTTTTGTTGTAAATCTTCTTGAATGACTGAACACCTGTCCCTTGGAAATCTGGCTTCAACAGCTTTGTGTTAAAGCCAGTGACCGTAAATAGGGATAGAAGTTCGAACCTTGTGACAGTAGGTCAGATCAGTCTAGAAGAGTACAGGGCCATCCGTCAACATGCTCACAATGTCAGAGTACCAAGTTCTCCTGGGCCAGACTAGGGTGATCAGAATCACCATAATTCCTTCCACTCAATACTTGCAAAGCAGACGATGTAAAAGCTGTAATGGTGGAAAGGAATAGATTTGGAAGAACTGGTACCATGGTGTCACCAGAGCATCCACCGTGAACGCTCAAAGATCACTGGGCTTTGAGACAAACCTGTCCAGCTTTGCACTGAATCTGCACACCAGAATCATATGCGGAGTCCCTCATAGTTGTCAGAGTCTGAAAAAAGCTGTTGACCGCTAAAGAAAATCCTCTTGGCAATTTTCCATGCCTGGAATGTGAACAGCGGTCAATGTGGGAACATGGTGTATCACCCAAGACAGTATGGAGGTCCACTTCCTCCTGGGCTACCCGGCTTCTGGTGCCTTCTTGATTATTTATGTACGCCATTCCCATAGCATTGTCTGATTGATCCCTCACAGGGAGGTTCTCCAGCAGCACTGACCAATGAAGCAGTGCAAGAAGAATAGCTCTCAGTTCCAAGAATATGATGGACAAGAACCTCTCCTGCGAAGACCAAAGTCCCCTGGACTAAAAGAGTCAGGCTGGCATCGGTTGTCAGGACCATCCAGGATAGGGTGAAAAAATTTTTCCCCATTTCCAGCATCCGTGAAAAGATCCACCAGTCCAGAGACAGCCTTGTGCTCTCTGAATGACATTGGGGGTTCCAACCACCATGTCGTCCTGTCCCCATGCCCCCAAGAGATTCCAACAGAGGAGTCTGAAATGAAACTGGGCAAAAGGAACCGCATCAAAAAAAGCTATCTTTCCAAAAGCCCTCATGCAAAAGGGAATCAAGGGATTTGTCAGCGTTTTGAGCAAGTCCACTTGAGTCCTCAGAGCATGACATTTGCCTGGAGGAGGGATCACTCAATTGAGCAGTATCCAGGATCATGCCCAAATATTCTAACCCCTGGGCTGGGATCAAGGCAGACTTCTGAAGATTCAGAACCCTTCTAAACCTCTCCAAAGTGTGCACTGTGTGAGGCATGTTGGTCTCCAAAACTGAGTAGATTGTTCATTCTGAAAGAAGTGCAAGTACCCCAAAACAGAAATACCTCAGGAACATAACAGCCTGAGAACCAGAGCCAGGACCTTGATCAACACTCTGGGAGGCATGGACAGACCAAACGACAGGGCCACAAACTGGAATTGGCATTCCTCCACCACAAACTGCAGAAATCTTTGAGGACATGCTGGAGAGAGGCCAGCACTGACTGCATTAATCCCACCCAGGACTTTTGCACCCATGGAAACTTTTTGAGCCTCTTGAGATCCTGGATAGAACGGGAATCGCTGTTTGGTTTCGCAACTGTAAAGAGGTTAAAGTAAAAACCGCAAAACCTTACACCCTTCGGAACTGCAATGATCATCCTTTGAGATAGGAGATGATCAAGAGCTTGAGAGAGCAAATCATTTTGGTGGATTTAAATAAACATTTGAATACATAAAGCGTAAAGGTGGGAAGGATCTAAAATTTAATTTTGTAGCCACTATGTAGCGGACGCACTTGTCCGTATTTACCTCATGCCAAACCTCAGTGAAGGCCTGGAAACATCCCCCCCACCCATGTGAGTGGGGGTGAACTTATTTGTAAATATAACTTGCCCCTTGCCTTAGAGGGCTTTGGAGTCCATGTTTTTTTGAGGAGTTGGGACTGGGGTTTGGGCTTATACCCCGAGGCCTGAGATTGGTGAAAGAAATGCTTCTTGGAAGTAGAAAGAGCAGCAGGTTTTTTAAACATAGGCTTAGCCTTATTTTAACTGTCAGGAGAGTACTCTTACTCATGGTCACCTTCTGGATGTAATCATCCAGGGCAAGACAAAACAAACGTTCCCCTTGGAAAGGTAAACATTCCATATGCTTCTTGCACTGCAGGGAAATTCCACTGACTTCAGCAATAAGATCTTGTGCATGTGTATGAACAAGACCCATTAGGCAAGAAAGTTGCTGTATGGAGTGGAGTCCTTCAAGGTGTCCACGGAGAAGTGAAGAACATGTGGGAAATTATCCAGGTTTCTACTTGTTTTAGTACCTCCACTAGCAGGTACTCTTGCCATATGATGAACTCAGACTTTAAGGCATTGACAAACAGCTAAAGGTGAAATTAAATAATGTCCCCAGATTTTCGTCTGAGGCATTCTTAAATTCCAGAACATTGTCCACTGGGCACGCAAGGTTCTTATTAAGATAAGAAACTGCCAGATCTACCGAAGACATACTTCATTTTTTAGCAAACTCACTATTGCTGAGCAACCTTTTTGGTTGAACAGACACCTTGTCAGGTGGATGCCTAGTCCGTGTTAAATGAAGATGTATAGTAAAGGATTGAGGATGGTGGTGTGGCGGCTGCCATTATCCAAATCCTGAGATGTTTGCAGAAGAGGACTTGGGAAGAAGTAACTAGACAACCAACTTCCTTGAGAAAGCTCACAAAGGTCTTTTGGGTCTGAAATACGCTCTGACCCTGGAATTCTTCAGGATTAGATTCCTCAAAATGTGGCCTCTTCTGCAATCCCTTCTACCAGAATAATCTCAACCTTTCTATACCTCATGCTTTACTGGTTCCTCCTTCATAAAGAGGGGAGGAGAGGGGGAACACTTCCACTTGTGACAAAGGTGACTCAAGCTGGCAAGTATTCCAGAAGACTGCTGCTGTACCCCAGTGATTGCGGAGGTGAACTACTCCCATGTCACAAAGGAACTGGAGGAAGGTGTCCCAGACATAGCAGAGATACCAGACAAAGCTGCATGGAACACCCTGACCCCAAGGAGATATGTTGCACTAGGGGCTGTGCCCTGTTACCTCTTCTACCTGCAAGTATTTGGAACCCTTCACTCCTTTACATGCCCTACTCTCTGTCATCTGTGAGACATGGCCTGCCAGTGAACTTACAAGGACCCTTGCTAACTATTACCAGTCTGGGTCAGCTGAGAGACACTGTGTCAAAAGAAAAAAACACCGGCATGCTGGTACCCTGGGAAGGAGGACTCAGTTCCCCAACACCCCCACTAAGAAAGGTTGGAGGTCTCTTTATACTTAGCTGCAACTAGCAGTCCCACACCACAAGGTTCTACTGAGTTCTGTAGTCTCGCTGTGAGGTTCTGCTGCAACCTGAAATCCCAAATTTACAGTATCTGCTGCGACCTGTAGTCCCCCAATGCAAGGATTTCTGCGACCTGTAGTTCCACAACACAAATTTACAGCTGTGGCTTGTGCTAACTGCTAACTGCGACTGTTCTCTAGCCGCACACTGAGTGCTCCAGGAAGCATGGACGAGATAGCCGAAGAAGCTCTGTCTCTACTGAGATGGCATGAGCCAAGCTGTTTTGCTCATCCAGTGTAGCAGCAATGCAGGGGTAAAGGCAGAAGATGGAGCGAAGATGGCAGCATAACCCCTATCCTCATGAATATGAAGATGCTCTGCATCCTGTGATGTACGATAAAGAAAAAAGTTTATGGGAAAAAAAAGAGATATAGATTTTAAGTTTACTTCAGTAATGTCTGCATAGGTACATTGTAATTAGCTGCAACTTAAACCTGTAGCTAACAACGTATACATTTTAGTTTACAATTTAACAGGCAATGACATAGAAACGCCTATTTCTGTCAAACAGTGCTGAAAAAACTGCCTGCAGTCACTCTTCTACACAGATCAAGACCTTAGTTCTAAAAGAATGTCAGAATGTTGTGTCATCTACATGTAAACAAGCTCCACTGACACTTGTAGCCACAGGCAATGCCGAGGAATTTGTCCTCAGTTTACATCAGAAGCATTTTCACTTCCAGTAGCTCAGCTCATTGGGTTTTCTTCCAATCTCTAATGTAAACATAGAACAGGTGCTTTGGGAGTGGGGGGGAGCAGGAAAAACGTCAACGTTTTTATCTTAAAAACGTGGCATAAAATACGCAAATTGAAAGCATATTGTACAAAGTTTAGGCGAGTCTGAGAGTTTAAGAGCATTTCGTTTATAGGCGTTTTTTGCACAACACGCCCCTCTGCAAAAGCCAGGAAATGATGTACAATGACAACACACCTATTATTTTTACTTAAAGAACGTTGAAACTTGACGTTCAGAAGACATAAGAGGAGTTTAGGAAAGGCTGACACTTTTACAGCTCCTAAACTTCTCCAGAAAACGCGATAGAGAAGGGTTTTTTCCCT
Source organism: Lithobates sylvaticus (assembly GCA_028564925.1). Classification (NCBI taxonomy): domain Eukaryota; kingdom Metazoa; phylum Chordata; class Amphibia; order Anura; family Ranidae; genus Lithobates; species Lithobates sylvaticus. The sequence goes on along the minus strand of CM053029.1, from coordinate 186,431,606 downwards.
CCCTCTGTACATCCCCGATAGAAAACGCCTGTAGTAGTCATAATGTGCAAAGACACATAGAACACAATAGAAGTGCTTCTAGGGGCAGGAGAAAAAAAACGTCAAACGCCTGTAGAATCAACGTTTTTTTAAGTCCAGTGTGCATGGAGCCTAAAACTCATTTACTGGTTGGTAAAGCCTAAGCGTAGCTAAAATGAAAAAAAAAATCAACAAAAGTGATCTAACTTACAGTCAGGAGGTGTCCCTTGTGCCGATTCTTAGTAGAAATCTTCCTCGGCCCATGCCTTCCCACACTCCTGACTTTGTAATCATCCGATGCGGCGGGGGTTAAAAAAACTGAGGCGCTGTCACAGACTCATCCGGAAAACCCAACTATACCCACTCTTTTCGCCCAGCTGCTCCATTCATAGAAGCCATACTACAGATTCTATAAATGAAACACGATCTATGAATGGAAGGCATGGACCTAATAATCATCCGCCTGTCCTCCATTCTTAGATCCTGTAATTTATAGAAGCTGTAGTAAAGGCTTCTATGAATGACATAAAAAACCTGAGTATATTAATGTTTATGTAAGAGCTAAATCTTTTCTCTTACCGTAGGGTAGAGTGGGGAAGGGTTAGACCCACTGTCAAGTTTTGATGCGGTCTTTGATCCCTGTTGGGGTGATCCAGCCTCAAAATACACCAATGAAAATAACTTGATAGTGCTCTTTAGGTTTTTGACTAATAGACCCCTAACAATAGTCAAAACTGACTTATAACAAACCTTCACCCTGTGCTATAAGTTGCTACTGTCCAACAACCCCCACTCTGTCCCTCACTTTCCTAGATGTAGGTCACACATCCCAGGAGGCTTTGGGACAATCTGTGCAAGCGCTGGAACTGTCTACCACATTCCGAATATGCTGCCATGCATCGTTGGGCCAGATTAAAGAACCAAAAAGAGATTTCTGGTTACATCACATAAGAGCATGGCAACGCAAAATCTTGCAATGCCGAGATGGAGTACACGCTTACAGCAGACAGCACTGGCATCATTGGGCAGTCGATTATGTTTTTTGTGGAAAACCCAGCGGTACAGGTAAAAGGGCAAAATAAAATTATAAATGGTGGGGGGTTTAAGTTCCTTGTTAAGCCCTGAAGTACAAGCTGCTTGATGTCCATTGTCCAACTAGTGTGCCAACCAGGCTTTAAAAGTACCTTGATGGAAAATACACGACAGCAGACATCTTGTTATATTGACTGTACCTGAAGAGAAGTGAGTATGCTGCTGGATATTATGATCAGGAGCCAGAAATCCATGTGGAAGAACTGACAGATCATGTAGGCCATATAAGAAGGGAAAACCAGGAGAAACAAACATAGGCTGACAGCCCGAAAATGCTTCCATAGACTCCTATGGGAAAAGTAAAAAAAATAAAATAAAATTATAATTCAATGCTTAGGTCTACCCTGGTGCCCAGAGAAAGCATCAGGCAACACTCACTTGTCTCGTGAAGCACCCAGAGCAAGGACAATAGGGTCAGCTATCTCCAGCATTGACTGCAATATTGAAGCCACTACAATGAACAAAATGATGCTGAGCAGGAAAGCTCGATGGACCACTTGTAACTCAATCAGTCCTGTCTGCACTGCAAGGATCAGCAACGTCACCCCTTCTGTCATTCCCCTGCAAAGAGAAGAGATAAAAAATATTTAATCGTTTGTTCTTAACACCAACTGAGGCATACCTTGAAAACATTTGTATTATGATCAGAGGTGTGAAAGAGAAAACTATTTAAAATTTGGAAAAAACAAATACAATATTTAACAAGTTAAATGACCAGATCTTTAGCTAGAGGTCTCATGGATCACAAAACGTACACAGATTGGCCTAAGAGTTAAACTACAAACAACTTCCAGCTGACACAAAATCCAGGTAATCACATTTTGGCATGAAAGAAAAAAAATGGCGTGACAAAGCAGAATATGTCGCACAAACTAGCATAGTTTGTGGTGAAGATTAAGACAAAAGTGTGAGAATTAAAAAAAAACATTCATACTACTCACCTAGGTGGATGCAGCATGGTTCCAATGCTGCATCTGTCCCCCACTGCCTTTAAGTTTGAAAATTGAGTGATCAACGACTGCTGATCTCTCGGTTCTAGGTCTCCGACGACTAACAGTCTCTGCTCTGCCCCTCCAGTGCTCACTTCACTGGAGTGCTGAGCTGTGTGGGAACGGCTGGGTCAAGCTCTCAGATGGAATAAATAGACACTTGGAGTCCAGGCTTGCATACAGAATACAGAATACATACAGAATCCCGCAGCTCAAAGATTTTCTGGTTCTCCAAAATATAAAACACTTGACAGCACTCTCACCTGTTCATAACGGGGTCATTGATGAAAGCGCGGTATCCCTGCAGATAGAACTTGCAGAGGGTCAGCACTCCTAGAGCCACAAAGGACACAGTGAAGACCAAGCCCAGGAGAGAATAAGGAGTGCTACAGCACTCTGCAATGCTGCAGAAACAAAGAACAAATATTATGAAAAAATTACTTTATTCTTTTTTTTTTTTACAATTAAATCTGTGTAATACTTATAATGGAAAAAAAAAAAAAAGGAAAAAAAAGATGAAATAGCATGTGCCCATTTTAGATACATTTTCTACTTTAAAATGAAACTGTGATGACAGATATATGGGAGCCGCCCTCGCCCTTGGACGAAACGAGTTCAGTCCATGATAACTAAAAACATCCAATGATTCTAATACACCACACCAGCAATATACCTGGAGTTCTAGACTCATTCCAGAGACTCAGAAGGCAGATTCCCACTGCAGCAGTAACTAAGGCAGCGGGTTGTTTTGTCCATTAGCTACTACCTAAAAACTGAAATAACTGATTTGGACAGACATTGTACATAAACATTTCTAATGTGTATTTAGTGGTCTGCATTGAGTTCTGCTTTAAAGTCCAACTAGATTTTCAGTTTAAATCAGCTAAAATGCATTCCTGGTGTATCAAAACTAAAAGGTGTTCAAAGTTAGAGAGTTCTTTTTCTATAAAAAGCAGACACAGGCTGAGACGGTCTCTCTCTCTCTGTAGAGGTCTGACACAATCCCACCCAATGAGAAAGAGCCCTCCAATGAACACTGCTGATTGCAGAGCTATAGGTATGACTCGGTAGGGGGTGTTTTGGACCTCTATAGGGAGACCACTGCTTCCACAATGGATTTTTTCCATGCAGCATGCTGGAAGAAGAGACATGCTTTCCAATGCAGGCTCTGGCTGCAAGGAAAACAAACTGTAAGACTTTGCACACCTTTTACTTTTATGCACCTGGAATGGAATTAAGCAGATTTAAACTTAAAGTTCGGTTGGCCTTCAAGCATTTGGCATCTGTCAACTTGAAGAGCATGTGAACACCATTTCCAAAACCTTTTTAGTCTTTTCACAGTAAGCTGGTCACATAGCGCACAGACCACATATAAAACGATGATGTTTACCAGCTCTAAAGCAGGACACCCCCAAAGACTTGGTTAAAAAAAAAAAAAAAAAAACTTGCCATTCATCATGATGATTGAATGATAGGGAATTGCCAGATAAGAACATGTGTGATGTGGCCCCCGGGTGGTGGGCGAGCTTTCCAGGAAAAAAATATGAAGGAAGATAACTCATGATGTGATCAATCAAGAGCAAAATATTCTACTGACTGCACATTAAAACCAACAACTACAGAACGATCTGTTTTTCTTCTTCCAGTTTATACATCTTGTCTCTTGCTTAGGATTATTTAGCTTTTTGCTCAGTTAACCCTTTATCCTGGGCAACCTGAAAAGTGTTCAGCTACTTATAAACCATCTATTTTATTAGATAGTGCCATATTAAAGACAGTTTAGGTTGTTCAGATATCAGTTATTGCTAGGGTGCAGGGTGTGCATGCATGTCTAAATGATAATTGTGCAACACATATTCAATATCACTGCATACGCTGAAGTGAGAGGAATAATTCTAGGGCCAATATTTACAGTTAAATTATAAACTGATGAGCTATAAAAGGCATATTTTTTGTGGTTTCGTGGGTGCAGAATTTTTTGTGCATGTCATGTTTAATATTTATTTACTTGAAACAATCTAATCTTTTTTTAAATTTTACCAAAATGATAGGTTTGATAAACTGTTGCACAAACATCATATGGCATTAAAACTTGCAACTGCTACCTTTTTAAACTAGAGGTTCTGTAAGTATACTTTTTTGGGGAGGGCGGGGCATAAATGCACATTTTAATGTGTGCAACAAAAAAATGTTCCAGCAGCAAAAGGGTTAACTTACATTCTGACTTCCAACTCCTAGGCGAGAGATAGATGGCAAGGAGAAACCCAGATCTAGCAAAACTTCAGCACACAGCTAGATACACAATTGAAAAATGAGCTCTGAGATCCTGGCACCCTTTCCAGGTGGTACAGCCAGGTGCTGGTCTTCTCTGTAGATTATAAAGCATTTAAATAATAGCCTGATCCAAGACTGTCCTCATCCTGTGACTGGACAATAAAGGAGAAGCAGTTTGCAATCTCTCAGCACTTCATCACTGTACACAGGTTCATTGCTTCATACTGAGGACATTGTTAGAGCCCTGACCAGCTCACTAGTGTCCCCTCCCTGTTGCAGTCTAATTGACCATATGGGGATTACAAGAGAATAAAATGGAACTCCAGAACCGCTGTGATTACACTCCTTGTGCCTGAAGTTGACACAGAATTGTCCACAAACCAGCCTGTTTTTTAGGGGAAGCTAACAGATTGGAGGTTAGGAACTGAGGAGGGGGCGGGGAAAGAAGTGTAATTTTAGAGCTAGCCCCTAGAAAAACACAGATTGGACACAAAGGTCCGGGACATCTCTGATCCAGACTGGAGCAAAAGCAAACAGCCCTCCACTCCGACAAGTAAGGGTGCCCCTTTCATTGTGAAGAGGGATTCTGAATAGGCTTGGAGGGTTTTGGGGTCCAAGACTTGCGATGAAAGGATGAACCCACCTTTTGACTTAAAGTGGTTGTAAAGCCACTTGTTTAAAGAACACACAATCCCCTGTGTTTAATAACGTTCTATGCCCTAGCGTATGTGTTATTTTTTTTTTTTTTTTATAAAACACATAGATTAGGGCATAGAACGTTATTAAACACAAGGGATTGTATGAAAATATTATAATTATGATAGCAGCAGGAGGGGTTGGATCAGGAAGCGGACAGAGCTGATGGGAGGGGGAGGGGGAGAGGACAGAGGTGCGAATGACAGAGGCACGCAAACTGACCATGGTGTCAGGGCTCAGCAGCCATGATAAACCATGGTAAGTTTACAGGGAGGAGAGCAGAAGCAGGCAGGATCAACCAGGTATTTCAGGTGATAGAAAGTGCCATATTACACAGCACAAGCACTGCATAACATGCGTTAAGGTTAAGGGAACAGGATTTTTTTTTAGGGTAACAAACACTTTAAATTGGGATGCCTGGGTGGGACAAAAGGAGCACTGTTTTTTTGTGGAGTAGAAGACCTTCTTCCCCATAACCTCCTTGATAGGGTTTTCAAGGGACATCCCAAACAGGCAATCACCAATTGAATGGCATGGGTTTTGCAAGCAGGTTCAGCCGACCTAGCCTAACAACAAAATTATGCACAGAGAGCAGTGTCATCCTAAAGACCTGATGAAGTACATTCTCTAGGGAATGAACACAAAATAGTACAGAAGGTATGAACTGCAATTGTTCCAGAAGAATAGGGTCCTCAAAGTCATGATAATGTTCTCTATTCGCTTGCCCAGTCCAGTTAGGAACGGTCTGACAATTGGGCATAGCCAGTTTTATGGCAGGACCAGCAAGAACAAAGGTTTGCCTTTAGTAGTGGTTTAAAGCGTCCACTGAAAAAAATCCTTATCCTTAGGGTCGGTTCACACAGGGGCGACACGATTTGCAGGCCGACTCTGTGAAGCGACCTGCACAAGACTTCAGCGGCGACTTGCAAAACGACTTCTATATAGAAGTCAATGCAAGTCGCCCCCAAAGTAGTACAGGAACCTTTTTCTAAGTCGGGGCGACTTGAGTCGCTCCTATTAGAACGGTTCCATTGTACAGAACGAATCGCGACTTGTCAGGCGGCTAAGTCGTCTCACAAGTCGCCCCTATGTGAACCGACTCTTAAAGGTGGTAACAGTCTCAACAGGAACAATGAGACGCTTGTAGAAGACTGGAATGGCAGGATCCACTAATACTTCTGTGAAAAGAATACAAGTCCTTTTGCGAAGAGAGAGGGGGAGAGAGAGAGAGAACAACTCAATACCCGTACTGAAAGGTCAGTCTCACTACTCAAAGCTCACAGCCATACCCGGCATAAAAACTGTCTAGCATTTTTTTTTTTTTTTTTTAAATATCTAGCATTTCCAGCAACCATCCGAAGCCAGCATAACAAGCACAAGGGGTAACGGTAACTCATCTGGACCCACTCAAAAGTATTACTTTTTTTTTTTTTTTTTTTTAAACTGGAGTTTTCACTTCAAGACCTATTCAGATATCTATCTAACAGCTTACCTGTAAAATCCTTTTCTTTGAAGTACATCATGGGACACAGAGCAATAGTAGTTACTATGTGGGTTATAGGCCACCTTCAGGTGAGGGACACTGGCATGCCCCAAGACAAAATGTGCACTCCCTATATAACCCCTCCTACTACTGGGAGTACCTCAGTTTTGTAGCAAAGCAAAACACGTTTATACCAAGAAGGGAGGGACCTCTGTGTCCCGTGATGTACTTAAAAGAAAAGGATTTTACAGGTAAGCTGTTATAAAAATCCTATTTTCTTATCGTACATCACGGGACGCAGAGCCATAGTAGTTACTATGTGGGATGTCCCATAGCAATGCCAACTGAAGGGAGGGAGACACAACAAAAGTAGGGCAATAAGAGACTAGAGGACTTATACTGCAGCCTGCAGTATACTGCGCCCAAAGGCGATAGCCTCATGACCTTTTACATCTACTTAATAGAATCTGGTAAATGTATGGACTGAAGACCACGTTACGACCTTGCAGATCTGAGCCATAGAGGCTTGGTGATGCACTTCCCAAGAAGCACTAACAGCCCTGGTGGTGTGCACTTTAATACGAAAAGGAGGAATTTTCCTTTTTAAACCATAAGCTTGAACAATCACTTGACAAATCCATTTAGAAATAGTAGATTTCGGCACTGCCTGTCCTCTTTTAGGACCGTCTGGCAGCACAAACAAACCATCCGTTTTATGAATCTGAGCGGTCACTTTTAAATAGAGACTTTAACCGCTCTCACCACATCAAAAGAATGTAGTGACTTTTCTTCCACAGAACGAGGTTCTGGAAAAAATTAAGGCAAAACAATATCCTGGTTTAAATGAAAATCTGACACTACCTTTGGTAGGAAATTAGGATGAGGCCGCAATACAACCTTATCCTTATGATAATATACAAATCGCTATACAAATCATTCATTCATTCATGAAAAATCAAATATGGCTCTTTACAAGAAAAAGCAGCCAACTCTGATACTCTTCTTGGAGAAGATGTGGCAACCAAGAAAATTATTTTCCTCATCAAGAGGACCAAAGAAACATCTCGAATTGGCTCAAAAGGCTGTTTCTGTAAAGCCGACAGGACTAAATTTAAGTCCCAAGGGTAAAGTTACGGACCAGAGAGTGTGAAGCAAAGAGCCGTTAAAAAAACAGATAAGGCTGACACCTGGCACTTTATAGTACTTAAGACCAGCTTAATTTCTAATCCCATCTGAAGGAAATCAAGGATCCTACCTAGGACACATTTTCTGGGGTGTCAACCCATGGATTCAAACCAGGAGACGTATGCCTTCCAGACTCTAGAGTATACTCTATAGTATATGACTCTGGAGGCCGGCTTCCTAGCATTAACCAAAGTAGAAACTACTGAAGCTGACAGCCCACGGTCTTTAGAATGTGGGTCTCAACAGCCAAACCATTAAATTTAGGAGTTTGTAAAGTAGGATGGAATACCGGACCTTGCGAGAGAAGGTCTAGCCACAGTGGTAGGGTCCAAGGGTCCCCTACCGCCATCTTTATGATCTCGGCAAACCAAGATCTCCAGGGCCATGCTGGGGCCACCAGAATCACCTCCTTCCCTTCTTGCTTGATCCTGCAAGGAAGCAGCAGAAAAGGAGGGAATGCATAGATCAGTGAAACCTGATCCCACGGAAAGACCAAGGCATCTGTTCCGTATGCCATTGGATCTCTTTGTCCTTGACACAAAGTTGTCGATCTTGCTGTTGAACCTGGACGCAAACAGATCCTCGTCCGGAACTCCCCATTTTTGACATATTGACAGAAAGATGTCTGGATGAAGGGACCATTCTCCCGGGAACAATTGTTGGCGACTCAAGTAGTCCGCCTGCCAATTTTCTATCCTTGGAATGAACATTGCTGATAGGCAAGGAATGTTTTCTGCCCAAGAAAGAATATGATTCACCTGGGCCGCACGACTTCTCGTGCCCCCTTGGTGATTGATATAGGCCACCGCTGTGGCATTGTCGGATTGGATTCTGACAGGACAATTACGTAGCCTGGATGTCCAGGCCTCCAGGGCCAGGCGTACTGCCCGAATCTCTAGAATATTGATGGGAAAGGTTATCTCTGATTTGGACCATTTCTTTTGGACAGACGCTTCCTCCAGGACTGCTCCCCAGCCAAGAAGGCTGGCATCTGTTACTACCTTCCAGGTAACCGGTAGAAAGGATTTCCATTTTTGAAGATTCTTGGATATCAACCACCAATTGAGGCTCTGGCGCACATCGGGGGATAAACGCATTGGGAAGTCCAGAGCTTGGACTTTTTTTTTCAAGTTGACAGGATACAGCAGTCTTGAATGAAACTGCGCATAAGGAACGGCCTCGAAAGAGACAACCATCTTTCCCATCAATTTCATGCAAAGTCGAATAGAAGGATTCTTTTTTGTTTTGACCAGCTGAATCAGTTCCTTTATGGAAATGATCCTTTCCTGGGGTAAAAAACACCTTCTTCTGAGCTGTATACATGATCAGCCCCAAGTACTATAATCTCCTTAATGGTTTTAAGGAGGATTTCTCTAGGTTGAGAATCCAACCTAGGTATTCCAGGTAGCGGACTGTGGTGACCAAAGTTTGGTTTAAGCGGGCTACCGATTGATTTATCAAGAGTAGATCGCCTAGGTAGGCTAGTATCGTTATACCTTGATCCCTTAGCCTGGCTAAAGGAGGAGCCAGGACCTTTGTAAACACTTGAGGTGCATTAGCTAAACCGAAAGGCAGAGCTACAAACTGGAAATTAAGATTTTCTACCTCAAAGCGTAGAAATTTCTGGTGAACGGGGAAAATCAGCACATGGAGATTAGCATCCTTGATGTCGATTGACATCAGAAGTTCTCCCCCTTGTAGGATGGAGACTGCTGATCGGATTGCACTCCATGCGAAAAGAACGGATATTCAAAAACCGGTTTAGATCTTTGAGATCTAAAATGGGTCTGACATCCCTGTTTGGTTTTAGAACCGTGAACAGGTTTGAATAAACCCCCAAACCTTGTTCTATCAATGGGACCACCGATATCACTCTTTGAGACAAGAGATGATCCAAAGCTAGAAAGAGAGACTTCTTTTTCACTGGATCTCTGGGAACGTTTGATTTGAGAAAACGAGGAGACTGGAACTCTCAGTTTGTAACCTAGAGAAATTGAAGAAGCCACCCATCTGTCTTGACATTGTTCCTGCCTGTAGAAGCCTTCCCCCCACTGGAGCGAGCGGGGGCGCCCCTTCATAAGGAGGCTTTAGTATTCTGTTTTGTGGGTTTCTTTCCCCAAATCCTTTTTTTGGCCCTGGGACTGACCCTGAGATTTACCTCTTAAACGTGATGGTGGAGGCCGTCGTGACTGCCTGGAGGTTGATGCCCCTGGCACTGGACAAGAAGCACGTTTAAAAGAAAAATGCTTAAACTTCTTCTTAACTGGTAGAAGGAAACTTATCCCATTAGAAATTCTTTGGATGTATTTATCCATATCGTCTCCAAACAACCGTCCATGCATGGCGCCTCGGCTGACCAATTTTTCAACCATAGGATTCTACGAACATGTACCGGCCCTAGCATAAGCCGTGAGGCCTGGAGAATAGAATCTTTCATAGTGTCTACTGTAAAACATAACGCTTCTGATATACTGGCCAAATCCTGGGCCTGCTGATCAGGAATGATTTGAGTACCTCTATGAACTGGTCCATTAAGGACTGAGATACTCCGATCGCTGCCAGTGCAGGCTGAATGACTGAACCGGTCAGCAAAATACAGTTTTTAAAAAGGAACTCCAAGTTCTTATCCGTTGGGTCCTTCAACATATAAGCATTGTCTACAGGACAAGTCAGGTTTTTGTTTACAGAGGATATGGCAGCGTCAATTGCTAGAATTCCCCATTTTTTATAAGTCTTCCTCCATAGGATAAAGTATTGAAAACTTTTTCGGAGGAAAAAAATGTTTATCTGGGTGCTCCCACTCAGAATACATTGGCTTCCTTAGCCATTAAAGGATAGGAAAAGAATGAGCAGATTGGGGAGGCTTTAGTGAACCCAAACCAGAAGTGGGCTCATCGGCTGACTGCATGATAGGCAGTAAAAAATTGGAGCAGACCAATTCAGTGAGAGACTGTACCAACAATCTTTCCTGCGAACCCGATACTTCCGTACCAGGTTCTTAGGAAGAGGAGACTTCAGCCTCTTCCTGTTTTTTTTAGAGAAGTTCTTCATCTCTTGCCCCTTGTACCTCAGCATGAGGGCTCTGAGCAATGGACGGGGACCTGCTGCGCTTAGTCCTACTCTGAGATGCAATTAAAGCATCAATTTTTTGCTCCAAGCTTAAAATGGTTGAAGAAAAAACATCCTTAGTAATATACGCAGGGGCTGCAGTGTTAAGAACAGCTGCAACACTTGCCCCTCCTGATGGCTCACTCTGACCAGCCATATAGGGGAGAATGGCATATTTTTTGCGATAGTTCTAGGCTTCCATGTGACTGCAACAGTCCTTCTAAAGCCCTTATTAGAGGTGTCTTTACCCCCCCCCCCTTCCGACCATAGCCCGATGCACAAAGCAGAGGTACTACCAGAAGGAATGCATTCACGGCTTGAGCAATAGTCCAGTTCTGTCACTTCTATTAATGCTCAGCCTGATGTGTCAAAAGGAATGCCTGCGTTACCAAAACCTCTTACATGCCACCTTTGCTCGTGTCCCTCCTGCAGCATGTAACAGCACAAATGGTGCTTTTTTTTTTTTAAAAAAGAGCTTTTCCCGTGCTTCAAGGGAGGGAAGCAGAAAACGGCGAGAGGGGGGGGGGGGGGTCTGGAAGCCGCCAAGCGACGTGCCGCTCGCAACATTTTTTTTTTTTTTTTGTAATTTGCAGCGCTTTTCCCCCCCCCCAGAAGAAGAAAACATTACAGGAGTGCATCTGGTAGTTAGAGGACCCCCCCCCCCCCCCCCCCAGACTTACCGGAGGAAGAAGAATCTGCAGCTTCCAAGACACAGCGTAGGAGAAGCATGAGAAGGTGCTCAATACAGCCCCCAGTGGTGAAACATAGGCATGACAGCATTTACTAATTAAAGGAGACATTCATAAGAAAATTTTGAAAAATCCTTAGAAAACTCCACTTACCTTTCCCGCCGCAGGGTTTTCTGTGGTAAACTAACAGACCCAATCTTCACCCTTCACGGTGGGTTCCATTGAACTTTCAGGAGCTGGGGATCCTCAAGGAAACTCACAATCCTGGACCTGTAATAGCATCCCGCCAGTAAAAACTTTATGGCTTTAATACCAAAAAGTACTGGATCCCGGGGTTCAGCTCTCTAAAAAGAGAAGCGTTAAAGGCAAGACATTGTTTCTTCGGATACAAGGCCTGGGTACCATTCAATTCGGGCCAAAAAGACACTTTGAATGGATCCGGCTGCATGGCTAGCCCTAGAAAGGATTGCTCCAGTGGAGCTCAGCACCGCACATCTTTACTCGTAACCAACACCTTAGACACTGGCGAAAAAACTGAGGTACTCCCAGTAGTGGGAGGGGTTATATAGGGAGTGCACTTTTTGTCTTAGGGCGTGCCAGTGTCCATCACCTGAAGGTGGCCTATAACCCACATAGTAACTACTATGGCTCTGTGTCCCGTGATGTACCATAAGAAATTTGGACTGAAATCGGACCTGAAACGGTGAACAGGGACGCACCAGATCCCTGCTGTCAGCCCCTTCGTGCTGCGGTGTGAACCCAGCCTTAGTTGCATAACATATATCTAGTGACTATCTACCTGGATTAAATGATAATAAAAAAAAAAACACAGAAAAGCAGGCTAGCAATCACAGAAAATGGTAAATAAACTGTTCCATACTGCTCACATTTTTTGTAAATTAAGTAAAATTTAACAGCACTCAGATTAGCAACCAAGTCTTGTAATAAATTTTTTTAACTCTGAAGTGTTTGATGGCCATCTCTCATCTGTTCACATAGACACACACCATTTCCACACTATCTCTGGAATGTGATAAGCTTTCCAAGCCAATGAATATTAAAATGCTGACTGACATGCCAGATTGGTATTTAAGGTCTACGCCTGACAGGTCACCCATGTTATCTGCTTTGCATCGGACGCACCCTAGCAACCAATATACAAAGCCGGTTATTAGCAATCATCTTGGGTGATAAATATGAGAGAATCACGAGTAACCTCAGAAATGTTTAGGCTTCCTCAGCCCTTCATTGCCAGATGTTTATGGTTAAGTCAGTGTCAGAATGAAGACGAAACCTTTTTCTGTAGAGTGCTGCTAAACATATAATTAAAAGCAGATATAAAACACTAAGGGGATGTAATTTTGTTTGCTGAAGAACTGTCAAACAATTGCAATGTTTTTTTTTAATCCTGTTCTTAAAAAGTTTTTCTTTTCACCTAAAAGCGTTTAGTTTGTCTGTTCACTGAAACATACCTTGTAAGAAAGAGGAAAAGGAGCCTCTCTCGTGAGGTAGGCTGGTCGCGTGTGCTGAAGTATGTGTAGATCTGAAGAGCAAAAAGGACCAACCAGAAAACCATAAATAAAACTGGGACCACAAGCTGATTCCACAGTGACATCCCCAGGGCCAGAAGACCATACACTTCTACCACCTGTAATGCAAGAAGAAACAAAAACTAAAAAAAGTGAGGTTCACAAAACGGAATACATCCATGGTGACAGAAGACAACCCATTCTGATTGGATCAAAAGGTTGAACAGAATGTTTGTTTTTATTTGGAAATACAAGTTCATGCCAAGTGGTTTTTAAATCATTCAAAAGTGCCAAAACCACAACTTTGTGATATATATTTTGTTGGAGCAAATTAAGCTGTGAGCCAATATAAAAAGAATCCCACACTGAGGTCTTTAAGAATGCAATTTATATAAATCTAACAACAGTAAACAGTCATCTGAATTCTACAACAGGCTCTTCTATGTGTTGGCCTGTACCTTTAGTTCAATTAAGACAGTAATGAAGAAGAAGCCGCTGTCAATCATTTTGTTTTTTGTAACCACTCCGACAAGCACTTCTGCATTTAGTAGTTGGCTGAGAGAACAATGGGACAAAGCATGGAAAGAAGGGGAGCATGCACACTATGGTGGCAATTCTGCACAGACTAGATCTTCTGCAGATAGAAGCCTCCTGAAATAAGGAAGTGGAAATAGCTGGCAAGATAACCAGGTAGTTTATTTTTACTGAAACCCTAGAGAACAAATCTAAGGACACATAGATCACTACATTTATGCAATTTTCATTTTGGTTTACAGACATTTTTACTAGGGACACAATGCATGTTAACATACTGCAATGGATCACTAAAGTGTGGATCCGTCCTTATGGAAGGTGTCTGTGCTATCACCTTCCTCCAACTATACCCTGCTTTTGGCCACTAACTGTAATGGGAGTCTCAATTACCAAAAGAGTCATGCAGCAGGAAAAGAACCCAAGTGCCACATAACTATCAGACATTGGTATTCACATATTAAACCCATCTGGGTTTTGTGGGCTTTCTGGAAAGGAAAATTGGAATTCAGTTGACAGTTTACTGTTATAAGCCGTACACACGATCCAAAAATCGGACAAAAAATACAGATTTTGACGCGATCGTACGATAATCGGATCATTAGTACAGAGCTTTCGAGAGCCAATCATGACAATTCATCCGATATTATTAGACCAGACAAGTACGAAATTTTTCCTTGTATGTTACCAGATGGTACCATTTTCGTTTTGTTCGCTCGTTCGTTCGTTTAGTCAGTACAGTTATCATCCGAAAATACAATACAAATACATTACAACATGACATCACTTCCGATTTTTTTGTCTGTTGTTTGAGAATTTTCGTGACTTTAGTTACCTATTCAATTTCTACTTGTGACTATTAAGCTAAAAAAGTTTTACGATATTCGGATTGTGTGTACGGGCCATTAGACTAACTAGAGATTTACGTTACTCACTTTATTAAAATCTGTATTTGGATCACACCGAGGGTGCCGTAGCTCTGTACGCATGGGACGAACAGATTATCTGCATTCCTGACTCTGTCAGTCAGCTCCCTCTTGCCATCGCAAGTTCCCAAGAAAAAAAATGCAAAACTGGGAAAGTGCCTAAAGCAACTACACTGTGTGCACAATTATTAGGCAAGTGAGTATTTTGACCAAATCAACATTTTTGTGCATATTTTCCAACTCCAAGCTGTATATACTCGAATGCTTATTGGATTTAAGCATATTAGGTGATGTGTATTTGTGTAATGAGGGAGAATGTGACCTAAGAAGATCAACACCCTATATCAAGGTGTGCATAATTATTGGGCAGCTTCTTTTCCTCAGGCAAAATTGGCCAAAAAAAAGAGAGATTTAACTGACTCTGAAAAGCCAAAAATTTTAAAAAGTCTTTCAGAGGGATGCAGCACTCTTGAAATTGCTAAGATATTGGGGTGCGATCACAGAACCATCAAACGTTTTATTGCAAATAGTCAATAGGGTCGCAATAAATGTGTTGAGAAAAAAAAAAAAAAGACGCAAATTAGCTGCCAAAGATTTGAGAAGAATTAAACATGAGGCTACCAGGAACCAATTTTCAGTGCTGTCATATTCTAGAACTGCAACCTACCTGGAGTGCCCAGAAGTACAAGGTGTTCAGTGCTCAGAGACATGGCCAAAGTAAAGAAACCTCACTTTTACGTTCTTAAATATTCAGGTTTGAGGTTTACCATTTAGGATTGACCGAGAGCACTGTAGGTGTTCAATGACATAAACCCTCAAAAACACAACTTGATTAATAATTGTGCACACAGTATAATAGTAAACAGCAAAAAATCCCTTATCAAGCTAGGACAGCACGGATGATACTCCATACAAATTAAACAAAAAGCTGACTTTAGGCCTCTACCAGGGATGCTATATTCACTCAATTCATAGTGCACATCATTTGCAAGTACACTATATTACCAAAAGTATTCGGACGCGTCCTTTTACACGCACATGAACTTTAATGGCATCCCAGTCTTAGTCCGTAGGGTTCAATATTGCGTTGGCCCACCCTTTGCAGCCATAACAGCTTCAACTCTTCTGGGAAGGCTGTCCACAAGGTTTAGGAGTGTGTCTATGGGAATGTTTGACCATTCTTCCAGAAGCGCATTTGTGAGGTCAGGCGCTGATGTGGACAAGAAGGCCTGGCTCACAGTCTCCACTCCAATTCAACCCAACTGTGTTCTATCGGGTTGAGGTCAGGACTCTTTGCAGGCCAGTCAACTTCCTGGAACCCAAATTCGCGCATCCATGTCTTTTAGGGACCTTGCTTTGCACTCAGCCACCAAATCATTTGGTGGAGGAGGGATTATGGTGTGAGGTTGTGTTTCAGGGGTCGGGCTTGGCCCCTTAGTTCCAGTGAAGGGAACTCTTAAAGAGGAAGTAAACCCTGATGGGTTTTATTTCCTCTTAGTTCCCCTGCAAAGTAAAAGCATAATGGGCTAGCATGCATCGCATACTATCCCATTATGTGGCACTTACCTGAAAACGAAACCCGCACTGTCCCCACTGGAGGCCGCATCCATCTTTGCCCCTCTTCCTTCCTGACTTCGGTTCTGTGACTGGCCAGAGCCGCGTGACGTCACTCCTACGCATGCTCAAGGGATCCATCAGTCACGGCACTTTCGAGTGAAGAAACAGCACATAGGGCCGTTTCGTCACAACGCATGTGCCGATGACATCATCGGCGTAGTTTACAGCAAATATCTCCTAAACGGCGCACATTTAGGAGATATTTCCACTATCTATAGGTAAGCTTTATTTTAGGCTTACCTATAGGTAAAAGTCACAATCAGAGGTTTACAACCACTTTAAAGGTGTCAGCAAACCAAGACATTTTGGAAAATGTCATGCTCCCAACTTCCTGTTCCAACATGACTGTGGACCAGTGCACGAAGCAAGGTCCATAAAGACATGGATGAGCGAGTTCAGGGTTGAGGAACTTGACTGGCCTGCAAAGAGTCCTTATCGCAACCCGACAGAACACCTGTGGGATGCATTAGAGTGGAGACTGCGAGCCAGGCCTTCTCGTCCACATCAGTGCCTGACCTCACAAATGAGCTTCAGGAAAAATGGTCAAACCTTCCCATAGACACACTCCTAAACCTTGTGGGCAGCCTTCTCAGAAGAGCTGAAGCTTCTATAGCTTTAAAGGGTGGGCCAACTCAATCGTGAAACCCTATGGATCAAGAATGGGATGCTAATAAAGTTCATGTGAAGGCAGGTGTCCTAATACTTTTGGTAATATAGTGTATATGGACAGTATCTTGTTGAAAAATTACCTAAAAAAAAGTGTTTTTCTAGACCAAGCTTCTGTAGTCACCAGCAGTGCATGTTTTTCAAACTTATTCAAAGAATCTGCAGTGAAATAATTTGTGCGTTTTTAAAATTGTAATAAAAGTGGTGCTTCTACTTTGAGGACCACAAAGAACTAGGACTGAGAATCACTGCAACCAGTCTTTAAATGTCTTTTCCTGTACCAGACTCTCACAGAGCAACTGTTCAGTGACCATGATAATTTGTACAATGTTTGAATCCTAGCAAGGTCATTTAATCTTTGGCAGATTTTATTTTTTGGCATCCCTGGTTCTAGCAATTTTGCTAGAACCAGGGATGCACAAATCATATCGCCCGACACCCAGAACATGCAATTTCGGGCGCTGGGCAGGGTTTTTTTTTTTTTTTTACACTTAGCCCCGCGGCAGGCAAGCTGCAGGGTTTACTTTATTTTCAGCTGACGATTCTCTTTTCGCAATCTGAGTGGCTGGTTAGCCATTAGATCACTTTTAGGTTGTCGCCGCCCCCCTCGCCCCCTCCCCCCCCCCTTTGCTGTTGTTTCTCAGGCTTACCATTCTCACCAGCGAGCCCAGGAAACATGGATCTGATGCTTTCCAAAAAAAAAAGTTAACATCCGCCATAAACCAGAAGTGACGTTATGACGTTGCTCCTGGCCTCCTAGATGATAGAGGTGAGGAGAGACGATCTGGTCTCTCCTTACCTCTATGGCCAGTCGTGCGAACCACCAGATTGTTTCCTGGGCTCACCAGTGAGAATGGTAAGCCTAAAAAAAATAAAAAAAAATAAAAAAAACACTGGCGAGCCCAGGAAACAATCTGGTGGTTTGCACGACTGGTCATACAGTAGAGGTGAGATAGTCTCTCTTCACCCCTATGATCTAGGAGGCTGGGAGCAACGTCATAATCTCACTTTTGGTTCGTGATGGATGCAAACAATAATTTTTTTGTAAAACTCTGGATTCGGATGTTTTTTTTTTGGACACTGCAAGGTCTCTCCCCTCCCTGCTAGTCCCGAGGCGTGGTGCTGGAGACAGGCAGGGAGGTGAGTAGGGGATAAACAGCGCAATGTTAAAAACATTAAAAGTTTAAGTCACTATAAAGCCCCTTTCATTTTTAAAAAGCCCCAGACATTCCTAAAATCAACCCTAACTAATAAAAAACCATCAACCCATCACCTTATTTAAATACGGTTTTAGTTAAAAAAAAAAAAAAAAAATAGTAGATTGTCATGAGGGACAAGTTGATTGGGACCCTGAATTAGTCCCTTGGACAAGTACTGAAACATTTCCACACCCCTGTAGAAGAATACTGCAACATGTCAAAGCAGACTTAAGATTCATATTAATAGTTCCTCAGCATTTATTCAAAACATTTTACCTGAACCAGCTCCCTGTATGCCGACTTAGCAAGGTTAAAAGGCACCAGCAGGTTGGATGCCAAAAAGTACAGCACTTCGAGTCCAGTGAAAATCATGGCAAACTTGTTAATGACGACGATGGTCTCAATGGGAACAAGGCAGAGGCGAGCCAGCAGGGGGACCATGTGAGCGGAGAAAAGCCAGATCTGTTTTGTCTTCATCACACAGGAACAGAGAGTACAGACGACCAACTGGCCTGTAACATAATGTCACAATGACCACGAGTTACACCTCCGGTAGCATAAAAAGGTTATTAGAGGCAATTTGTTGCTGGGAAAAGGGGGTCAATCAGAAAACTTATATAAAGGAAAAGTGCCAATCGCAACTAGATTGTGAGGATCACTTTGCTTGCACAAGTTAAAAAATGCAAAACATTTAATTGGTTCATTTAGACCTATTTTTCTAGTACTACTTCTAGTCTACGAATTGCTGGAAAATAAAAAATCATGCAATATACTATCCCACATCTCTCCCATCAAAGTTTAGAAACTTTCTTTGTTAATACTAAAGATTATGTAGCTAAGCAACTTTATCATATAAAGCATATATGCTTTTATGACCCATAGAAATTAGATAACTGTTGCCTAAACCCTGTGGAAACTGAAAGGATTTAAACAATTATGGAATGTCTCAGCAAGTTCAGCCAATGGATCAGGAAAGAGTAATGCTGGCCATACACTATACGAAAAATCGTCGGAAATTCGGTCATTTGGCCAGTTAATGGCCACAAAATCGATTGGGACGTTTTTGAGCCGTTTGGACGGCAAGCACATTAACCTTTCAATTTATTGTTCCATCGGCAGAAAATTTCCAAACTGTTTGCACTAGGTATATGTAAAAAAAAAAAAAAAAAAAAATTGATTAATTTATGTCCACTGAATGATTTATTGGTCATTACATGATGGCACCATCATTTGCTCTCACGGCCGAATGTTCATTTTTCGAAAATGGGTTCGGACCATTTTTCGTATAGTGTATGGCCAGCATTAGACTACTAGTCAGGGCAGGTTAAAATATTGTTTCCCTAAAAGTGTATGTCCAGCCAAAATTAGATTTTTTTTAAAAGTTTTGGATAGAGTGTGGAATGACTAGAAACCTTGCCAGGTTTTAACTGCTATTCAGGGCTGTCATACAGATTTCCCCTCAATTCATAACTGTGACACACACAGTAATAGAAAGCTGAGTTGTAGCCTTTTCTTATCCTATAAAACAAAAAAACACAAAATAAAACAAGAATTTTTACTTCCCTGTATATTCCATATCTTGGAGTACAATGCAGGGCAACAAATCATAGGTAATGGCTTATATGCTGCTAATTTCAGGTGACTGGGGACTGGCCTAGGCTATGCTGGGAACACCCCCAGTGAACCATATTACCCTACCTCCTCTTTGGAACTCTAGTGTCGCTAGTATCCTTAGATGACGGACCACTCAAATGGAAAATGTTACACGCCCAAAAATGTTACCTGCGGTGGCCAGGCAGCTGCATTGCAATGATGTTTTACAACACCAGCTGCTCTTCTTTTAGGCTAGGTTCACATCTTAGCTGGTGCAGGAAGGCATGTAAATCGAATGCCTTCCTGAAAACACAGAGAAAAATGCAATGCTGCTTAGGAGATGCGTGGGAAGATCAATAATCCTGATAGCACCCCATGCACTGGGAACCGCACTGAACTATGCATTTTCCCTGCTACATCTTTGGAAATGGTACAGGGACCTTTTCCTTGCGTTTTCAGAGGTACATCAGCCCATTCAAATGAATGAGCTGCTGTGCCCGAGCAAACGTGGCTGCAAGAAACCGCATAGATGTGAATCAGGGTTTAAATGGCAGGCCTTTTTGCTGTTTTGATCATGTAGAGACAGAGGGGTTGATTTACTAAAACTGGAGAGTGCAAAATCTGGAGCAGCTGTACACATTAGCCAATCAGCTTCTAACTTCAACTAGTTTAAGCTTTGAAAAAAAAAAAAAACCTGGAAGCGGATTGGTTTTTATGCAGAGTTGCCCCAGATTTTGCACTCTCCAGTTTTAGTAAATTAACCACAGAGTGACTCATTGGAAAAGGTTTTCCAAGGCCAGGCTGCACTGCATTAAAAAAGCAAAGCAGTCGCAGTTTGTTCAGTAGCACAATTGAGCAGCCACCAATAACAGAGTGCTTTCCACTGTCTGCAATGCACATAGTTATGAGCACGTACATGAACAATTAAGTGTATAGGCAATCAACTATTGAAAAAGGGCTTTAGGAAGTCAGATAATTTTCAAACCCTGGGCTGCCATCTATCAATTATAAGCACCTACAGTGAGGGGAAAAAAAGTATTTGATCCCCTGCTGATTTTGTACGTTTGCCCACTGACAAAGAAATGATAAGTCTATAATTTTAATGGTATGTTTATTTTAACAGTGAGATAAAGAAACACAAAAATATCCAGAAAACCATATTTTTCCATGTCGGAACGAGCCCTGCGGATGCCATTGCGTTGTTACATTATAAGCGCTTTTTACACCTACTAAATGCGAGTGTTCCCTACTTTTAATAAACGTATCAATTTTTTATACTGGTTTACATTATGTGGAGTTTTTTTCTCCCTGTTTTGCCTGTATTGTGTGACCGCTTGAGAGGACCCAGCATATCACGCTGGCCATTCCCAAAGATTGCCGTCTTGTGTTGATCCCTGGACGGATGGACCATCTTCCACTCTGATCCTGACTACAGGCGTAGATGTTCCATGCATTGGTGTTTCACACCACAAGCCCTACTGACTCATTGTGCATAAGCCCATTTGAGTCCTCTTACTCCGGTAAGCCTTTTCACAACCGGTGGTGGTTTCACTGTAGTTTTTTCTCTTAAATATGGATGTCACATGGAGAAGTCTTTCCTGGTTTAGAAGTCATTTTCTTCCCATTATTTGTTTATGGACTTTTTTCACTGATAATATATGGACTCACTGAATATTGGATGTTCTATATTAATATTGTTTGTAGTTATTTACATTTCACATATTAATTTTTCATGTAATTTATTTTTATTTTTTTAATTTATTTTTTACACACACATGTCTAGATGTACATACTTTTTTGTGGTTATTCACATTTACTTCATTGTTTTTTTTCATATTTGAGCGCTGCACATGAATTCGATATACATTTTTTTGGTTTGCACTTGTTTGGTGTTGTGGCTGGCTGCTATTTGATTATCTTGTCAGCGCGATTAATATACCAGTTTTCCCAATGATCTCAAGGCAGCTGGGACCATAGTCACAGAAAACAATTGGTAACACAGTACGCCGTGAATGACTGAATTCCTGCAGCGACCGCAAGGTCCCCCTGCTCAAGAAAGGACATGTACAGTCCTATCTGAAGTTTGCTAATGAACATCTGAATGATTCAGAGGAGAACTGGGTGAAAGTGTTGGGGTCAGATGAAACCAAAATCGATCTCTTTAGGATCAACTCGCCGTGTTTGGCATAGGAGGAATGCTGCCTATGGCCCAGAACACCATCCCCACCTTCAAACATGGAGGTGGAAACATTATGCTTTGGGGGTGTTTTTTTTGCTAAGGGGACAGGACAACTTCACTGCATCAAAGGGACAGTGGATGGGGCCATGTACCATCAAATCTTGGGTGAGAACCTCCTTCCCTCAGTAAGGGCATTGAAAATGGGTCATGGATGGGTATTCCAGCATGACAATGACCCAAAACACACAGCCAAGGCAACAAAGGTGTGGCTCAAGAAGAAGCACATAAAGGTCCTGGAGTGGCCTAGCCAGTCTCCAGACCTCAATCCAATAAAAAATATGTGGAGCAAGCTGAAGGTTTGAGCTACCGTCAGCTTCGAAACCTTAATGACCTGGAGAGGATCTGCAAAGAGGAGTGGGACAAAATCCCTCCTGAGATGTGTGCAAACCTGGTGGCCAACTACAAGAAACGTCTGACCTCTGTGATTGCCAACAAGGGTTTTGCCACCAAGTACTAAGTCAGGTTTTGGGAAGGGGTCAAATACTTATTTCACTCATTAAAATGCAAATCAATTTCTAACTTTGTGTTTTTTTGGATATTTTTGTTGTTGTTATTCTGCCTTTCACTGGTAAAATAAACCTACCATTAAAATTATAGACTTATCATTTCTTTGTCAGTGGGCAAACGAACTTTGTCAGCAGGGGATCAAATACTTTTTTCCCCTCACTGTATGTACACTCCCCATCTATAGAGATTACCTCTAACATTGAATTAAAAATGTAAATTTGGCAGGTTTTAAAGTGTAAAATGGATATCACTCACCTACTAGTGCAGTGAGAAACCGGTTCATAGATAATGGCTCTAGATGCATAGGTCCTTCATAGCCGGACTCCTGCTCACTGCGAACATAATCCCTAATATATGTACAATGGAATCATAAGTTAACAATTTGCTAACACAGCGAAAACCATTTGATTTTGTTTTTTTACTTGTCATGCATAAAGAGTAGAAACAATATTTAGAAAGCAAAAAGTTTACTCATGACAAGGCTGCTAACAATCCAGCACCCCCATAATCCTTTTGTCCTCCTGTGTGGATATTGTCTCCTGTCAGGCTAGGTTCACATCTGTGCGGGTCTGCACCTGTTCCCACAGCCTCAACCACTTGCACAGAAAAACGCAGCAGATGCATGCAGGTGGCATTAATCCTAATGCTAAGCCACGTCCACTGGGAACTGCCCTGCACTTGCAATTCCTGTGCGGGCTGTGATTCCAGAAATGGTGGAGGGACTTTTTCCTTGCATTTGGTAGAGCCGCAAGGACCCCGGATCAATTTGCCGCAAGCCCCGGACCAATTTGCAGCTAAAGGACCAGGCCCTTTTTGCGATTCGGCACTGTTTTGTTTTAACTGACAATTGCGCGGTCGTGCGACGTGGCTCCCAAACAAAATTGGCGTCCTTTTTTCCCCCCACAAATAGAGCTTTCTTTTGGTGGTATTTGATCACCTCTACGGTTTTTATTTTTTGCGCTATAAACAAAAAGAATTACTTTTTGCTATAATAAATATCCCCAAAAAACATTAAAAAAAATGTTTTTCCTCAGTTTAGGCCGATACGTATTCTTCTACATATTTTTGGTAAAAAAAAAAAAAAAAGTTATAGCGTTTACAAAATAGGGGATAGTTTTATGGCATTTTTATTAATATTTTTTTTTTTACTAGTAATGGCGGCGATCAGCGATTTTTATTGTGACTGCGACATTATGGCAGACACATCGGACAATTTTGACAAATTTTTGGGACCATTGGCATTAATACAGCGATCAGTGCGATTAAAAAAATGCATTGATTACTGTAAAAATGCCACTGGCAGTGAAGGGGTTAACCACTAGGGGGCAGTGTAGGGGTTAAGTGTGACCTGTGTGTTTTTTTTACTGTAGGGGGGTGTGGCTTGGCGTGTGACATCATTGATCGTCTTTTTTTCCTATGACAGGGAACAGACGATCAGTGACAGCCTCACTAGGAAGCACTGGGAGAGGTTTGTTTACACTTACCTCTCCCCGTTCTTCAGCTCTGTGACCCAATCGCGGGACACCAGCGGCGATCGGGTCCGCAAGTCCCGCGGCCACGGAGCTCAGGACCCACGGCTGGGCTCTTAAAGAGCAACGTACCTGTACGTGCTTGTGCCCAGCCGTGCCATTCTGCCGACGTATATGTGCATGAGGCGGTCCTTAAGTGGTTAATGTGCACCTAGCCTAAAATACACTACTTACCTTCGCCACACTGCATTGTTGCCCTCTGTCATGCCCTACCTACTGTTTCCACCTCCCACACATTGCTATTGGCTCATCACTATGATAGGCTGCGTTACCGACCAACAGGAGTGTGCATAAGGCAGGACTGGACAGGTACGCTTCAACACTAGAAGTTTTAGGGCTTTGTCTATTACAACAGCCTAACATTCAGGAATAAGAATGGGGATCTGGAAGATGCTGCAGGTTTTTCAATGCCACTTTAAGTACACATACTTGACCTGATAGTGCACTTTGCCTTTTTGCCTTGACGGAACCGTTTAAAGATTCAGAAGGAGGTCAATCCTTTTTAATCAATTTAATTAAGTTACTGTATATTTCCATAGCGCTTTTCTCCCTGGGGACTCAAAGCACTTATCAAATTGGTGTTGGGGCAGATAGGAGGTGAGGCAGCCATCTTAGATGCATGCAGTAGAATATTATATTACTAGGACCAACTAAAGGCAGGAGCCCAATTACCTACAAGTATGTCTATGAAGTGTGGGAGAAAAAAAAGTTCAGAAAGACTACACAGGCACAGGGAGAATCTTGCAAACTCTAAGCAGGTAATGTCTTGACCATCGGGGACCACAGTGCTGTAAGGCAGAAGTGCCTACAACTAAGCCACCGCTAACTGGAATAATCTATTTAGGATGTTCTGATCTTGTCACCATATTTTTTTAACGTTATTAGCAGCTGCTAACACAAGGTGAATTGTATTTTCAGTTTATAGTCCTTTTAGGCAGGCAACCAAAAAAAAAACAAAACAAAAAAAAAAAACACAACATCAAACACATAACGACATTACAGATGCAGCCCATGTACAAAGACATGTGACAATGCTGCAATTTCCCTTATCACATGCCTGATCATAAGAGAAATTGAAACTGGCATTTGTGCATCTCTGGACAATGACCCATGCACCCTCCTCACCTGGAAATCTGATGTCCCGTGTAAAGCAGCAAAGCAGTTACAAAGTAGAGGTACAGCTTAGCGAGATGCTGGCGAGGTAAAGTCAAAAGAACAACACTTAGGATGTAACCTGCAGAAGAAAATAAGAAATTGGGTAATTAATAAATAGCACACAGAGTTGTACATTTGTATCATTGGATAAACAAAAATAAGAATAAACAAAATAAAATTAAAAAAGTGCCAGGGCTGCCCCAGCAACGATTTTAAGTTGTTTTCTGAACTGAACTACTAGGACATGTTGCTTGTCTGCTACTTTAGTGAACGTCAATCCACCAAACTGAATATAACAATTGTACGGCAGTTACAGAGTTTACCTATGGATTGCAGGCACTGCTATATGCCAATATAGTGGGTTTTTAACCCGATCGCTGCCAACGCCGTTTTTGCACATTTAAAAAAAAATCATTTTAGGACTGAAGATTGCATAAAACCCCAAAAACATATTTTATGAAAGCAAACACTCTAAAGAATAAAATAAAGAATAAAATAAAGTTAGATATAGTTTTTTACGTTAAGCGCCATTACCGCAAAGGTCTGAGAAATGCAACATTTCAGTAAAAAATGCACTTGTTAATTTAAGGGCACACAAACGCACAAAATTACCCAATTTTTTACCAAGTAAATAGATACCAAACATGTCAAACCTTAAATTTGCGTGCACCCATGAAATGGCGACAAACTTCAGTACCCAATATTTTCCATAGGTAATGCTTTAAAAGCCCCTTATGTCGCGTAGTCACAATCGGACTATCCGGCGGACTCCTGCCGTGTGGACACGATCGGACTATCCGGCGGACCAGAGTCCGCCGGACAATCCACCCGCATGTGGGCTCCGGCGGACTTTTTCTTCCCAAAAGTCCGGAGGACTTAGAAAGAGGTTTTGACTAAAAATTATCCGCTGGACTCGGCAGTCCGGTGGACAACCCGGCCGTCTGTGTGCTAGTCCGCTGGACTTTTGAAATGAACGGACTTGCCCACACACACGGAGTAAATTCCGTTCATTTAGAACGCAACTCCAGGTAGACGGGACTAGCGAAGAAAGGCAATGTCGCCACCTCGATCGGCGAGTTTGACACCTTGCTAGCCCTGTGTCACCTGGTATGGATTGAAAGGGGAATCCCTACGCCGGGGGGGGGGGGGCCCCCAAAATCCATATCAGACCCTTTTCCGAGCATGCAGCCCGGCCGGTCAGGAAAGGGGGTGGGGGACGAGCGAGCGCCCCCTCCTGAGCCGTACCAGGCGCGTGCCCTCAACATGGGGACAAGGTGCTTTGGGGTGGGTCGCTCGTCCCACCCCCCTTTCCTGACCAGCCAGGCTGCATGCTCGGATAAGGGTCTGATATGGATCTGGGGGGGACCCCCACGCCGTTTTGTCGGCGTAGGGATTCCCCTCTAAATACATAACAGGTGACGGGGCTAGCAAGGTGTCAATCTCGCCGATCGAGGCGGCGACATTGACTTTCTTCGCTAGTCCGTGTGTGGGCAAATCCGTTCATTTCAAAAGTCTGGCGGATTGTCCGCCGTACCTAGTCCGCCGGAAAAGTCCGGTCATGCGTGGGCAAATCCGCTCGTTCGGAAAGTCCGGCAGACCTCCGGCCGGATAGTCCGATCGTGTGTACGCAGCATTACAGGTCATCAGTTTAGTGTTACGGAAGTGGTTTGGTGCTAGAGTTATTGCTCGTATACGCCGATATGCAACATTTGTATCACAATCAATATCTTTGTGTGTAGGCTCCCCCTGGCATGTATGTTTATGTTCGTAACGTGAGGGAAGGGGATGCTTAAAAACATTTTTGGAGGGGGGGGGGGGGGGAGATTTTATGTGCTTGGGTGTAGCTTTTAAACATTTTTTTTTTTTTTAAGTTAAAAAAGAATGAATAAATTAACAAAAAGTCCCCCAGATTTTTTGGTGTCAGGATGTCTTGAATGGGGACTTTCAGGGTCTCACCTGTACTCCAAAGTATCTAGTGCAGTGCAGATGGCACGACATGAGATTGTTTCCTGGCCATGCTGGCTAGGGAAAGTCAAGAGAGAACCTGGAAGTGGTGTTTTACACATCACTTCTGGGCCAGCAAGAAGGGGAGGAGAGAGGATGCATGTCTGAGCTCCCTCCCACTATGCAGATGGGCAAGCAGGATTGCTTCCATCTGACAGCCAGAAGTCGGCTTGGTGTGTGTGTGTGTGTGTGTGTGTGTGTGTGTGTGTGTGTGTGTGTGTGTGTGTGTGTGTGTGTGTGTGTGTGTGTGTGTGTGTGTGTGTGTGTGTGTGTGTGTGTGTGTGTGTGTGTGTGTACCGCTCCAGTGTGAAAGCCCTCCGGCTTTCACACTAGAGACAATGGTACAGCTGTTTTAGGGCTGATTGCAGGCGCTATTTATAATCAAAACAACACTGTGCACAGCTGGATCTCTTCTCTCCCCTCTTCACACAGGTGCTCGGGCAGCAGCAGGAGCCATTGGCCACTGCTGCTGTCAAACGCTGTAAGGACAACCTGGGGGGCAGGGCCAAGCTGCATTGTGTGTGCCTATGGAGCATGGCCCCATGGACACACAAACACAGCTCGGGAGCGACCTGCAGCTTGCTATGAGCCAAGATAGTCAGCGGGGGGCTGCTCTGTGCAATGGTACTGGTAATAGCAAGTATAACATTATTATTATTTCTTTTTATTCATTACACCTTAAGACAAACCTAACAAATGAACCTCATAACATATTCCACAGCCAGTAAAAACAATGACATATAACAAAGATCAGATAAACATGTACAGACATAAAATGTACAAAGTCTATAGCTGTGCAATGGTGAAAATGGTAATAAATGCGGCAGCATTGATGACTTGTAAAGAAAATCTAGCTTGTCTAGTCATGTTACTTTGATTTTGCTCTTTTAGCACAGTCCAGGGATACAAGTCAGACACAACAGACTGCATTAATAATGACAGCAACTAGTAATTCAAAAGAAATAAAACATTTTTAAACCAAAGAATAATTACATTCAAAACTTTTCCAAAACACCCCGAAAAGTGCATTTTCATTTAAAAAAAAACTCCACTAGCCCTGATATTGGAGACTGCAGTCAATATTTGCAAGCATTTCTTGCAATTAAAGTGGTTTTAAAGGTTCTTTTATTTTTCTAAATAATAAACATGTTATACTTGCCTGTTCGTTGCAATGGTTTTGCACAGAGCAGCCCCATTCCTCCCTCTGCGGTCCTCCACCAGCGCTCCAGGCTCCTCCTTCCTTCCAAGTGCCCTCATACCATAAGGCTCGATCACAAGCCAGATTGTGCGAGTCTATTGGTTCAGCCTTAGTAACATGTTCCGCTCGTGTTTACACACCTTCATCCCCTGAGCCCCCAACCCCTACCCATGACAGTGGATGGCGAATGCTCTCTCCCACGGCAGCTGTCACATTTAAAATCAGCGCAGCTGTGCAGGACTCCATCTGCACAGCCACATCTTTTATTTACAGAAATCTGTGAATGAGTGAACTACAGGTCCCATCTGCCATTCTCCCTCTTAGTGAAGTATGAGCACATTGATCAGTGTGCTCGTAGTCCATTCACTTTTCCAATAGCTCTGAAACTGACAGCCTGTAGAGGTATGTGCACAGAGCTGTAGGAAGAATCTGCAGGAGCCCGACTAGATGAGACAAGGATAAATCATTTCAGAACTTTTTCCACCTTTGTGACCTATAAACTTTTCATTTTAATTGAAAAACAAACTGAAATCTTTTAGTATCGCATACTAGCACACTATGTAAAACTTAACTGAAAACAAAGCCTTTCAGCGATGTGCTGTCATCGTGGAGGCCGCTTCCATCTTCACCTGTCTTCCTTCCGGGTCCATGGACTCCGGCTGTGTGACTGGCCGGAGCCGCGATGACATCACTTCTGTGCATGTGCAGGGGAGCCGCCTTCTACGGCACAGGATTCTGAAGGAACAGCCCGGGTGGCTGTTCCTTCAGAGCACAAACGCCAATGACGTCATCGGCTGCATATATAGTAAATATCTCCTAAATGGTACAAGTTTAGGAGATATTTACAGTACCTATAGGTAAACCTTATTATAAGCTTACCTATAAGTACAAGTCAAGGACTGGAGTTTACAACCACTTTAACAGCTTCCCGACCGCCTCACGCAGATATACTGCAGCAGAAGGGCACGTACAGGCAGATTAACGTACCTGTATGTTGCCCTATAAGAGGCAGCTTGCAGGCGCCCGCCGGGAGCTCCATGAGCAGGATCGCAGACCGCGCAAACTTGATGGCCCTGGGGATACCCGCGATTGTCTCACGGCAAGGAAGAACTGCTAATGTAAACAAGCATTTCCCCGTTCTGCCTAATGACACACTCACTGATCACAGCTCCCGGTATTTGGGAGCAGCGATCAGTGATGTGATGTGTCACCCCCACAGTAAGACCCCTTTCACACCAAGGGCGTTTTGCAGGCGCTATAGCGTTAGAAATAGCGCCTGCAATCCACCCTCAAACTGCTGCTCCATTGTCTGCAGTGTGAAAGCCCGAGGGCTTTCACACTGCAGCGGTGCGCCGGCAGGGCGTCACAAAAAGTCCTGCCAGCAGCTTCTTTGGAGCGGTGAACTCGCTCCTCCACCGCTGCTCCCCATTGAAATCAATGGGGCAGTGCTGTAATACCGCCGGCAAAACGCCGCTATTGCAGCATTTTGCCGTGGGTTTTAACCCTTTCTCGGCCGCTAGCGGGGGGTAAATCCGACGGTAAAACGCCGCTAAAAACAGCGGCGTTTTACCGCCGACGCTATTGGCGGTGTGGTGTGAAAAGGGTCCTAGAATCACTCCCTAGGACACACTTAACCCCTTCACCGCCAGTGACATTTTTACAGTAATCAATGCAATTTTTTAGCATTGATCGCTCCATTAATGCCAATGGTCCCAAAAATTTGTCAAAATTGTCCAATGTGTCTGCCATAATGTCGCAATCATGATAAAAAATAAAAAAATAAAAAAATCGCTGATCGCCGCCATTACTAGTAAAAAATAAATTAAAAAAATTAATAAAAATGCCATAAAACTATCACCTATTTTGTAGACGCTATAACTTTTGCGCAAACCAATCAAACGCTTATTTTTTTTTTACCAAAAATATGTAGAAGAATACGTATCGGCCTAAACTGAGGAAAAATAACTTTTTTTTTTATATATTTTTTGGGGATATTTATTATAGCAAAAAGTAAAAATAATGTGTTTTTCCAAAATTGTCGCTATTTTTTTGTTTATAGCACAAAAAATAAAAAAACTGCAGAGGTGATCAAATACCACCAAAAGAAAGCTCTATTTGTGGGGAAAAAAGGACGCCAATTTTGTTTGGGAGCCACATTGCACGATCGCGCAATTGTCAGTTAAAGCAACGCAGTGCCGAATCGCAAAAACTGCTCTGGTCCGGGGCGTAAGTGGTTAAGATTATGGCAAAGGTGGAGGGTTGGTTTCAGAGGACAGAAAAAGCAGGAGCCAACAGCACAAAACACAGCATAAGTGAAACATCACATGGAATGCAAGTAATATCTCGTGCTGTTTTTTTTTTTTCCAAATGAAGGTCTTTAAAGCTGTACAAATCAGTTGTGTTAACTTTTTAATCTCCCTCACAGAACAAAATCTAGATATAGATACAAGCTTTGGGGAACAGCTACCCTTTGCTCTGGTACCATTTTTAGAAAGAAGTCTCATTTAATTATCTGACTGTGTAAAAGCTACATCCTGCAAACTCTTCATTCTTGCAGACAGCACGTACGCAGAAATACTAGATTAACAGGAAATGAAGTACAGGAAGCCTAGGGATATATATTAACTGAGGAAGGGCATATTGGAGAAGGGGTGTTACGCACCATAGCAATTTTAAGAGTTCATTTCTTAAAAGATATTCTAATATACTGTCTGGGTAACTAAAAAAGTGTGTCTAAGACACGCTTTAGAATTTCTCTGTACCTCTGCATGACAAATGAAGCTGCAGGAGACAGACATATATACAGGCATACCCCACTCTTTATCCATTGAAAGAAGGTACATGAATTTGAGGCAAGCACCGTATGTGGAGGTACACTGAGGCCAATTAAAAGCGGTTCTGCACTGTGTGTTGTTTTTTTTTTTTTTATGTAATGCATAGGATTAGGAGGTAAATTGGGGGACTCACGTGTTCCATGTTCTTATTCGATTATTCGAAATATTTTTTAAAAATGTATTCTTGCTGGGTGCCATCTTGCCTGTGGGCATGTGAAACCCCACAGGCACTTCAGATGGCCCAGCATGCACCGCCGTTACTGCGCCGAGCTTGCGCGTGCGCAGTAACGGCAAAGTGCAGCTCACAATCTCCGAAATCTCGCGAGATTTCAGAACATCTGCCGACATCTCGCGAGATTTCGGAAGATGTGGCCGAAATCTCGCGAGATTTCGGAAGATATCCGCACTGACTCCTGGGATCAATGACACCAGATCCCAGTAGACAGTGCGGCGTGACGACGATCGACGCAGAGACGCCGCCCACCGCCGAAGGGACAGAGGAAAGAACGTCAGCGATTACAAGGTAAGTGGAAAAAAAAAAACATTTCATTTAGTACTCTTTGCCTGATTTGGAAGGCAAAGAGATTTACTAAATGAAATGTGTGCAGAACCGCTTTAATTCTCAGTGCAGCCAAGCTTCTTCCCCACCTCTAGCCGTCACACAGATCGCACAGCAGCAGAGGAGTTTAATAACTGGGTGAGCAAAGAGTGCTGGGAATTCAGAGACACTAGTTCCCTATTAGGTCTGATCCCCCTGTGACTGACATCAGGCAGCGGGCCAATAGACTATATGCTACAGAATCCACCCACTGTCTGCTGTCCATCACATGGAGAGAGGGCCAGATGAGGAACAAGTCCTTCAGTTTCACCATCATGCTCTACCCATTGTCAACATCATTATTTTTTGGATAGAGTAATGGTTCCCACTGCCGGAATAGCCTGCTGACAGCAGAAATAAGTCGCTGGTTAAGGACTGCAGCTGGCGGATATAAAAAAAAAAAAAACACTGGATGAAAAACTGAATCAGTTTTTTGTTTGAAAGCAACGTGACTGAACTGATGTAGCAGGTGGCCCGCCCGTGTGAAAGGGGCCTAACTGTGTCACTAATTTTCTTGCTATATGTTCCCTATTGTAATTAGCAGTTAACGTGGATGTAAACCCAATGTCATCCTTTCTAAACTACTGCCATAGGGGTTATCTATAAGGATATACATGCCTCCTGCATGCATCTTTACCTGTCAAATGTCTCCCCTCTGTCTGTTATGAGACCCGAAAAACTGCAGATTCTGTGGGTGGGTTTGTTGCCTGGAGCTCGGTGGGTGGAGTCGTGATGTCAGTAGACCCCCCCAGCCCACCTCTACACTCCCCTTGTCAATATGCATTTTCTCCTGTGTATTTTTTACACTGAACTTCTGCTATGATCTCTAACATCCAGTGAAAAGACAGGAAAGTAACCACATGACTTCAGCATGCCCAATTATGCTGAGGTGTGCAACATCCAATCCTGGCAGAGCAGCAGAAGAAAGGAGTAGGAGGGAATTAAAAAATAATATGCGTCTCTTAGGCTAGTGCACGAGATATGTAAATCACCTGTCACTCACAGCAAGGGGGAGGATTTGACAAAGTTTCTCTGTTTGTCAAAATTTATCTCACTGAACAATAAAAGAGGATTGCTCAGAGCTGGATTAACTCTTTGTGGCAAGACTGGGCTCAAATGATAGGAAATTGTATACTCTACATTATGACATTAAAAAAAAAAAAAAAAAAAAAAAAAAAAAAAAAAAATCGGGTTTACATCCACTTTAACTACAACATATCAATGTTTTAACAAGCACTGACTCAGAATACCTATTCTGCTGATCAGTACTGAAGCTAGGTTCACACTATTGCAAATTGGATGCAAGTTTCCCTGCATCCAATTCGCATAGCAGGAGATTGTGACCGGCTCTCTATGGAGCTGGTTCACACATCTCCAGAGCGAATTGCACGGGCGTTCTGTGCATCTTTTGGTCCATTTCAGGTCCAAATTCTGCCTGGTGCTGAAATCGGACCTGAATCCAATGGAAACGCACTGGACCCCTGCTGTGAGCCACTCCGTGCTCTAGTGTGAACCCAGCCTGAAAGAGCTACCGACAGCAGTTCTGCCACACAGATTTGGGATCTGGCTAAAAAAAGGGCCAGCAGGTCCCAACAACTACACATGCTGGTGTGTTCTCAGTGGGGAAAGACAATAGAAGTCTTCTGTAGTGCCTAGACATTTAAAGTTGAACTCTAAGATATGCAAATATTGTTTAAATACAAGAGTCGTGTGTATTCTTACTTGAATCTTGGTGTGCATTGAGTATTTCTTTCAGATCTATGCAGTAACCCAGTGTTAAACGTTGCCTCAGGAGCGTCCGGTAACAAAGACCAGTCACTGCTGCTTTCTCTCCTTGTGCAAGGGGTACCCATCCCTCCTAGTTTTCTGCAGGCAGCTTGTAGTGGGTTGAGCCTTCTGGGTCCCTCCCACAGCTCTACTCGGGGTATGTGGAGTGCAGTGATGACATCACTGCTTTGGTATGGTAATATCTGAGTTTGCAAAGATCTTTGGTGAAAACAAAAAGATCTTTTGGATCCTCTGTGGCTATTGAACAGCATATTTTGTACGTGAAACTCCCCTTTAACTGTTTTACCAAATTGCAACGACCGTCTTAATGTGAAAGGGACACAATAGCCTTACTCAAGAACAAGCAGTTTGATCACATGCCTAAGACAGTCAAGTCTAATTAATACATAAAAAAACACAATCAAAACGATTATAAAACACTAACCCATCAAATATTTGGATACGTGACAAAGGAAACACTCTGAAATCAATCTGCCCTCTGTGTTCTCTATAAAGGCAAACACTTTATAGCCAAGAAAAAAAATGCAGCTTTCGGCATTAGCGAATACTAAACTAAACATATAAGGTCATGAGAAATCACAAAGGAATGCCATACCAACATAATGCATGTTGAGTGCCAGGTACTTGTACTGGAAGAGAGGGTTGCTGTTCAGGCTACTTCTTTGGATCTGCTGGAAGAAGGAGCTGACATCCCATCGGTAAAGGACATCTAGTAGCATGATGCTAGGCACTCGTAGGGCCACGTTCATCATGGCTTCCAACTTTTCCTTTGCACCCATACCGATTCCCTTTGGAGTAAGTTAAAGTAAAACTGTGAAAACACAAAAACAAAAAGACGGGTAAGTGGCTGAGCAGAAATGCTGATCTGCAGGAGTAATCCATTTTTATGTGTAACTTATTCACAGATAGTCGACATATTTAGCATTACTATACAAATAATACTAATTCACACTGATCCATTCCCTTACAATTCAATCGTCCCTATCAAAATTCACACACACAGCACGGTATTTTGGGTGAAAGATGTTTAACTTATTCACATGCTTTAGTGAACTTCATACAAGTGCAGGGAGCACTTGAACTTCTTATAAAAGTGTCTCTGTAGGAAACTGAACCCATGTCTTCAGAATTTTGAGACCATGATGCTGCTCTTAACTGTGGACCAAGAGATCTGGTCCTACTTATGCCTACACAGCTTCCAGTTTACTGAGGAATAAAGAAGCTAAGAAACTGAGTACTGGTTGGAATATAACATATCAAAGCACAGTCAAAAATTATGAGCGCATCAGACAGTGGACTGTAAAATTAACCACTTGACCTCCAGGTCTTGTTTTTGACACTTATGTAAAAATCTGTATTCTTTGCTAAAAAAAAATACAATATACAATATTTTTTACCATCCGTTATAAAACATATCCAATAAAAAATAAAATAAAAATAAAATAAAAAAAATTGAATTTCTTCATCCATTTAGGCCAATATGTATACAGCTACATATTTTTGGTAAACAAGATCCCAATAAGCGTAAATATAGATTGGTTTGCGCAAAAGTTATCGGGTCTACAAACTTTGGGATATTTTTATGGCATTTTTATTTACTGTATTTATCGGCGTATAACGCACCCTTTTTTCCCCTTAAACTCGGGGGAAAGGCGTGGGTCGTGTTATACGCCAATCGCCACTGTGACCCAAAAAATATCGAGCGGCCCCAAAAAATAGCGAGCAGCGCCAAAAAATACAGAGCGCCGACGAAAAAGACGAGCCGGCTGCTCGGCTCCGGTCGCAGTCCCGCCTCCCTGCTGTTTCTGGAGCGAGTGTTGCCGAAAAGGCTCTCAGTCCCGCCCAGACCGCCGCAGTAAATATGAGGTAGGCAAGTGGTTAATTATTGCAAAAGAAAAACATTATACAATAGACTAGAAAATCTACAATTTCTGGGGAAATTGTGTGACGTGTTCTTGCCTCCACCTACTGGAGTGGGCGGAGTAACTGGGTGGAGTGGCTTGAGTAACTAAACTTTTTATTTATTTTTTCAAAAATGATTATTTTTTTAATGATTTTATTTTTTAAATGATTTTTTTTTCTAAAATGATTTTTTTTTTCAAATTTCCTAATTTTCCTTTTTTTTCTAAAATGATTGATTTTTTTTTCTAAAATTTTTTTTTCCAAGAATGACATTTTTAATTTTTTTTCAAAATTTTTTTATTTTTTCTAAAAAAAAAATTTAATGATTTTTTTTTTAATTATTTTTTTTTAAATATTTTTTTTCTAAAATTATTTTTTTTACTTTTTTATTATTATTATTTTTTTTTTAATTATTATTATTTTTTTTTAATTTCATAAATTCCCCTCAGAGCTGTTTGGGACTACCTATAATTCCCCTCAGCTGTGTGGGACTACCTATAATCCCCCTCAGAGCTGTGTTTTTTTTGATTTTTTTTTTTTCCAAAAAATGTTGTTTTTTCTAAAATGATTGTTTTTTTTTTTTAAATATTTTTTTTTTTTCAAGAATGACATTTTTTTTCAAAATTATATTTTTTTTAAATGATTGATTTTTCTAAAAAAAAAATTTTCAAAATATAATTTATTTTTTCAAAATATATTTTTTTTTTTCAAATTTCCTAATTTTCATTTTTTTTTCTAAAATTATTAATTATTATTTTTTTTTTTAATTTCATAATTCCCCTCAAAGCTGTGTGGGACTACCTATAATCCCCTCAGAGCTGTGTTTTTTTTTAATGATTTTTTTTTTTCCAAAAAATATTTTTTCTAAAATTGATTTTTTTTATAAAAAAATTTTTTTTTCAAGAATGACATTTTTTTCCAAAATTATTTTTTTTTAAATGATTTTTTTCCCCCAATTTTTTTTAATGATTTTTTTTTTTTAAATGACTTTTTACCAAAAATATTTTTTTCTAAAAATGATTTTTTTTCAAAATATATTTTTTTTTCAAAAAAATTTTGTTTTTAAATTTCCTATTTTTCATTTTTTTTTTCAAATTTCCTAATTTTCATATTTTTTTCAAATTTCATAATTTCCTTTTTTTTCTAAAATTATTATTATTATTATTATTTTTTCAAATTTCATAATTCCCCTCAAAGCTGTGTGGGACTACCTATAATTCACCTCAGAGCTGTGTGGGAGAAGCTATAATTCCCCTCAGATCTGTGTGGGACTACCTATAATTCTCCTCAGCTGTGTGGGACTACCTATAATTCCCCTCAGAGCTGTGTGGGACTACCTATAATTCTCCTCAGCTGTGTGGGACTACCTATAATCCCCCTCAGAGCTGTGTGGGACTACCTATAACCCCCTCAGAGCTGTGTGGGACTACCTATAACCCCCTCAGCTGTGTGGGACTACCTATAACCCCCTCAGCTGTGTGGGACTACCTATAACCCCCTCAGCTGTGTGGGACTACCTATAACCCCCCTCAAAGCTGTGTGGGAGGAGCTAAAATTCCCCTCAGAGCTTTTGTCACCTCCCACTCTAGTTTTGAACATTTCTCCATTCATTCCTATGGGACAAATTTCGCCGCAAAAATGACGATATTTCGTGAAACGTTCGGCGAAACGTTCCACAAAGTAATAGCACACCATTCGGGAACAATCCGCACGTTTTGGTATATATTCGGTAGATGTAGCGTAAAAACTGTGGGAGGAGTTAGGGTGGTAAATTTGGCTATAAGAATAATAATAATATATATGTGAGATAACAATAAGTGATCTTGCTATGCAAGAACACTTAATAACACATTTTTTGGTAACATAAAAAAGATGTTACATCAGACACTCATTGTATCGCTCTCCAGTCCTTCAGTGAACTGCCTCCTGCTACAGCCAAATATTTCAAATATTTGACTCATCAGTCCACAGCACTTGCTGTAATTTTGTTCTTCAACCCAGTTGGTATGTTTTCATGTATAGTTGAGTCATTTAGCCTTGTTTGCTTTACTTTTGGGTTGTCACCAGAATAAAGAAAAGGACAGGAAATTTTCAAAAGGTATGGTGACAACAAGAGATTACCTAATTTTGAAGGGATTTTCTCTCGCTTCCAGTTTTGGCTGTGGGACAGGAAGTGAAAGGAAATCTCTCTAATGGGACACAAAACACTGTGCGGGGTTATAACCCTCCCTTGCTATATCCAAAATGAAAATAAACTGCCTTTATTTCTACTATTCCAACCAAGATATCTGGGGGATATTTGCAAACCTGTGCACCTTAGAGTTTGAAATACTTTGGGTGCCAAAAAAAAAGAAAAAAGGGCCCTCACTTCAAGGTGCCTCCCTTGTGGTGCTACTGGCCGTTCAGTTTTTTTTTTCCCATCACAGGTTTTCTAGTCAGTGAACAAAACTGACTGGTTTCTGAATTCGACTATGCAATGTTTATGCATTTAAAATTATAAGTAATTTCTCTTTTTTTTTGGAAAGAATAGGGGGCATTAAACCCATGGCAGATTATCTTTTCTGCTAACTGTGTTGCATGGTAGAAATTCCACTTTCTGTCCCAAAGATGCAAAAGGAATTTAGACAAAATCTTCAAAATTGGAGAGTTCCCCTCCTAAAACAGATGTCCCTGGAACAGGTATCCCAATTGGACTATTTCTTCTTACCTCTTCCTGTTTTTTTTTTATCTTTTTGGTTTTTCCTTTTTTGTTTTTTTCTCTTCTCTTTTTTACAGTTTTTTTTCTTTAATTTTTTATTTCTATGTTTTTTTCTTTCTTGTTCTTTCTTCTCCTTTTTTTTCTTTTTTTTTTTTTTTGATTTCCCCTCATTTTCTCTCCCGATGACACCAAATAGTCCATCCCT
Organism: Lithobates sylvaticus; assembly: GCA_028564925.1. Taxonomy (NCBI): domain Eukaryota; kingdom Metazoa; phylum Chordata; class Amphibia; order Anura; family Ranidae; genus Lithobates; species Lithobates sylvaticus. The sequence goes on along the minus strand of CM053029.1, from coordinate 186,393,354 downwards.
GCAAACAGTGGCAGAAGTGATATTTTCTTGCGTTAAAAAGAATCTGTGTTTCTTTTTCGCTACCCATTTAAAATATTCCAGAAGATGACTGGCAGATTTTCTAAGTCACCAAGTTACAGAAGACAGAATGGTCTCTGCATCCAGAGGTCTTCAGTAGGATCATAGAAATTTGGGATTGTGCCCTTATAACAGGACTGTGATGTGATGGGAAAAATGATACTGACACTGGGTGGGAACTGACTAACTGCCACTGACATCTCCAGTGACACCAATAGTGATCAGTGCTAAAAAAAAAAAATGCACTGTCATTGTATTAATGACACTGGACTGGAAGGGGTCAACATCAGCAGCAATAAAAGGGTTAACTGTATGCCTAGCAAGTGTTTATGTGTTGATGGTGTGCTGCTTTTACTCAGGGATGTGACGGTTTTTCCTCCTAGATTTCCTGCAGGATCACTTTGAGGCGGCAGGAGAGGTGCCCCCACCACTTCCTGGTCGTTTCTGGGTTTACTGCCAAGTGAAGCAATGTGACCGATGGCTAGGCAGGAAGTCGAGTGAGGGAAAGATGGCCCTCCATTCGGCTCTATGGCCTTGGAGGACCGAAACGACCTCAGACGTCGCGTCCAGTTTTCGGGCACAAAGAAATAATTTAAGTCAAAGTTTTGTTCTTCTTGTCTTTGACCCCAGATCTCTCAATACAGAGGACCTGTCATTCTTATTTCTATTACAAGGGATGTTTACATTCCTTGTAATAGGAATAAAAGTGATCAAAAAATAAATAAAAAAGGGACAGTGTAAAAAGGAAAAAAAGTTAAATAAAAAATAATTATATTTTTTTAAAGTGCCCCATTCCTCCGTGCTCACGCGCAGAAGCAAAAACATAAGTCACGCCCACATATGTAAACGGTGTTCAAACCACACATGTGAGGTATCACCATGATTGTTAGAGCAAAATAAATAATTCTAGCACTTGAACTCCTCTAACTCTAAACAGGTAACATGTAATAATTTTTAAAACATCGCCTATGGAGCTTTTTAAGTACTGTCCTTTGTCGCCATTCCACGAGCGTGCGCAATTTTAAAGCATGACATGGTCATTTTCTATTTACTCGGCGTAACATCTTCTTTCGCATTATACAAAGAAAATTGGGGTAACTACTGCATTTTTTTTTTTTTAACTCATTAAAGTGTATTTAAAAAAAAAGAAAAAAAGATCTGTTTAAAAGACCGCTGCGCAAATACAGTGCGACATAAAATATTGCAATGATTGCCATTTTATTCTCTAGGGTCTCTGCTAAAAAATATCTATAATGTTTCGGGGTTCTAGGTAATTTTCTAGCAAAAAATACTAACTTAAAACTTGGAGAAAAAAAAAAAAAAAGGGTCCAAAAAGGGCCTGGTCAGCAAGTGGTTAACTTCATGCATAGAATGCATGAAGGTAAAAAAACATTCTGCCTTTAGAACCACTTTAAGTAATCAAGAAAAGGGTTAAATAGCACTGCTAGTGCAACAAACTGTACGATATACAAAATTACACTTTACTGCAGTGTTGTTTTTTTTAGCACATCATCAGAAAAGTCAATTCTATCACAAGTTAATAGATACCTTCAGTTCACCTTTAATAATGTAAGAAAATCAGACAGGACACATGCTGCCAACTCAGCGATTATGTAATGCTACTTAATCCAACATAAGAAGGGCATAAGACCAAGAGTCACAATAAAAGACCGGAGTGCTAGAAAATAAACATTGCTGGACAGCAATGATTATATCATTTTTTTTGAATCGACACATCCTTACACAACTAGTCAGTAATACACTAGCTATGGTTTGCGCAAACAAGTACAGTCCAGCTAGAAGGATTTTTCTCATTGTGGTACACAAGTGTCCTTTTTAAAAGACAGATTGTGTAAAGCTAAGTGTATTTAGTACTCAGGGTTTACGTTAGTTTTGTTCTACAAATAAACGTTGGACCTAGGTAGAGCAGCTCACAAAAAAACAACGTCTGCATTAGCAACATCACTGCTTTTCCTTTGTACTGGTATATTATAAAGAGCAATGATGTTTTACAGGTTGGGCTCTAGATCTGACTGGAACTGTCTCTAGGAATTTCTCCTTAGTTCTGACTGACATAGGTTTGGGTTTGACCCTCAAACAGTTCTTGATTGCTGTGACCCCAATCAGGGCGACCTCTTCCCTGTCAATACCCTTGTGGGATATTCAAGGCTCAGCCAAACGTTTTCTCTCACTGAAATGCATAGCGTATTACCAATACCCCTTTTGAAATTGCCACTGGATTAAAAGGAGAACGCTCTACTTAGACCATGCTCATAAAATTTGAAGCTTGCATCCAAAGTTGTAGCCCCTGAATAATTAAAAACAAAAATTATTACACAAATTAGATTTCCCTTGGAATACCTTGTAATTATGACTTTCATGTCTCTCTACACAGAGAATTAATGAAAGGTTTGGAGAAAGGGAGTGTGGTTGATTATCCCTTTCTCACAAAATGTGTAGCCACAGCCTAAAATTAAAAAAATAAAGTTCACTCTGAAAAGTGTCCTAAAGGGAATTAAATTATATATTTAAAGATCAGAAGCCAAGTATGTCTGGTTTTAGCAGAATGTCTAAGAGACCTGCAATGAGAGAAATGTGTAGACCAATCATTCTCAACCAGTGATTTATTGAGCTCCTCCAGGGCTTGCTAGAGGCTACCTAAAGTAGTTGTAAAGGCATACGCATTTTTTTGGTTTTGGTTTTTTTAAGCTTCATGCATTCTATGTGTTTAGCAGCCCCCCCAGCCCCCGCTAATATTTACTTGAGCCAATCTCTATCCAGCGATGTGCACAAGAGCCACTGCTCTCCCACCTCATTGGCTGAGACAGCAGAGATAGCCATTGGCTCCTGCTACTGTCAATCACAGCCAGTGGGCCATTATGGAGAGTGAGGGCGGGGCCAAGCCACGCTGTGTGCATGGAGACACAGAGCAGCTGCTTGGGAGTGAGTCTGCTTGGGTGCCTCCATTGCAAGCTGCTTGCTGTGGGGGCACTCAGCAGAAGGGGGGAGGGGGAGCCGAGAAGAGGAGAATTTACCTCCCACGTGATGGTGCCTAGATATTTCCGAATCCATCGCTACTTGACAGAGCCAGAGATATGACACCAATGATCTTTTGAGGTGTCTGTAAGGGCGACCACAAATTTAAGGGGCATTCTTCCTTTTTCAAACTGACCCCTGATGAATTAAAGTGATAAAAAAAAAAGAGAGACTTTACAAATAACAAACATGTTATACTTACCTCCTTTGTGCAGGTGGTTTTGCAGAGCAGCCTAGATTATCCTCTTCTCGGGTGCCTCTTGGGCTCTCCTGACCCCTCTCTCCTGTCAAGTGCCCCCAAAGCAAGCAGTCCTTTCAGACATGGAGCTGCCGTTCGGCCCCGCCCTCTCTCTCTCCTGATTGGCTAACTTTGATTGACAACCATGTGAGCCAATGGCACTGCTGCTGTATCTTAGCCAATCAGAGGGTGAGCCTTGGACGGCCGAGGGACTCATGGACATCGCTGGACAGAGATGGGGCTCAGGAAAGTGTTAGGGGGTGCTGCTACACACAGAAGACGTTTTATCTTAATGCATAGAATACATTAAAATAAAATAAAAAACCTTCTGCCTTTACAAATCATTTTAATTTAAAGCAGAGGTTCCCGAGCCCTGAAAATTATTTCAAGAGTTCATCTTTTGCCTGTCACGTTCAGAAATTGCTAGTTGCACAACTATCATACTGGTCATCTAGTGCCAATACTTTATAATCAAAAAAATCAGCACAACAGCAATGAAACTAATATACTTATATGCAGGGGTCTGAACACTATGACAGTAATCCAATAACGTTTATGTTAAATATATATTATATTCATTTAATATGTTGTTTAATTATTATTCAATGTTTGACGATTTTGTTTTGTTACTGTTTTGTTGTATGGTGCCATCCTCCCTTACGTTTCCTTAGTTCAAATCCCTTTTCCATCATGGCGAATCTGACCTCAGAGACATGTCCTTTTCATGTCGGCCACTAGGGTTCACCCTCTGCCAGGATGTGCCATTATACATCATGACCGCCATGGGTTTAGCCCACCCATGACATCATTTCCTGTGCGGCAGTCCCGGTTTGTTGGGGGGGGTGTGGCTCCGTAGGTAGAGGGAGGCCACGGGCTCGCTGATCCGGTGGCAACACACTGCATGAACGACGTCCGTGTATGTGTAAATGCCCGCTTTGGGAACTTCGCGCATATGCCTTTTTTTTTTTCGCTTGCGGAGCCAAGCCCGGTGACGCCACACACCAAGTATGGCTGGTGGGCGGCGCCGGGCGGGAGCCCTACACATACAAATAGGGGCTTTGCAGCAGAGTGACTTTCTTTCCCTTGCGGACGGTAAGACCATCTTTACATACACCCATCTCTCTATATATTACAACTGCAAACAATTGTAAGCTTATGGCTTACTAGGATTCCATCTCTTATCCTAGGGGATCTTTTGTGTGGATGCAGTGGACATCTATCTAACCCCCTTGGGACAATATCTCAGACTCCTACCCTTATACTTACTACAAGGTGAGCTTTGAAAGTATTTGCTATCCATAATATCTATGCTTCATTGAGAGACACATTGATTTTACAATTTTCCAACTTCCGCCATATCTGCTTTAGACTCTCCTTCTAACAGAAACACCCTTAAAGTGTATGTATGTATGTATGTATGTATGTATGTATGTATGTATGTATGTATGTATGTACCTACAGACACACACTTGTGCTCATAAGTTTACATACCCTAGCAGAATTTATGATTTCTTGGCCATTTTTCAGAGAATATGAATGATAAACACTCATGGTTAGTGTTTGGCTGAAGCCATTAATAATCAACTGTGTTTACTCTTTTTAAATCATAATGGCAACAGAAACTACCCAAATGACCCTGATCAAAAGTTTACATACCCCAGTTCTTAATACCATGAATTGCCCCCTTTAACATCAATGACAGCTTGAAGTCTTTTGTGGTATTTGTGGATGAGGCTCTTTATCTTCTCAGATAGTAAAGCTGTCCCTTCCTCTTGGCAAAAAGCCTCCAGTTCCTGTAAATTCTTGGGCTGTCTTGCATGAACTGCACGTTTGAGATCTCCCCAGAGGGGCTCAATGATATTGAGGTCAGGAGACTGAGATGGCCACTCCAGAACCTTCACCTTATTCTGCAGTAACCAATGACAGGTCAACTTGGCCTTGTGTTTGGATCATTGTCATGTTGGAATGTCCAAGTTCGTCCCATGCGCAGCTTCCTGGCTGATGAATGCAAATGTTCCTCCAGTATTTTTTAAAAACATACTGCATTCATCTTGCCATCAATTTTGACCAAATTTCCTGTGCCTTTGTAGCTCACACATCCCCAAAACATCAGCCATCCACCTCTGTGTTTCACAGTAGGAATGGTGTACCTTTCATCATAGGCCTTTTGACTCCTCTCCAAAATGTAGCGTTTATGGTGGATAAAAAAATGTCATCACTCCAAATGTCTCTGTGCTGTTTGGTGTATTGTAAGTGGGATACTTTGTGGCATTTGCGTAGTAATGGCTTTCTTCTGGTGACTCGGCCATGCAGCCCATCTTTCTTCAAGTGCCTCCTTATTATGCATATTAAAGCAGCCATACGACATGTTTTCAGAGAGTCCTGTAATTCACCTGAAGTTATTTGTGGGTTTTTTCTTTGTATCCCAAACAATTTTCCTGGCAGTTGTGACTGAAATGTTAGTTGGTCTACCTGACCATGGTTTGGTTTCAACAGAACTCCTCATTTTCCACTTCTTGATTAGAGTTTGAACACTGCCGATTGGCATTCTCAATTCCTTGGATATCTTTTTATATCCCTTTCCTGTTTTATACAGTTCAACTACCTTTTCCCACAGATCCTTTGATAATTCTTTTGCTTTCCCCATGACTCAGAATCCAGAAATGTCAGTGCAGCACTGGATGAAAGATGCAAGGGTTTGTCAGGAGTCCAGAAACTCATTGACCTTTTATACACACACACTAATTAGAAGCAAACAGATCACAGGTGAGGATGGTTACATGTATAATGTCAACTTGTGTACATGTTATCAGGCCAAAATCACCAGGGTATGTAATCTTCTGATCAGGGTCATTTGGGTAGTTTCTGTTGTCATGATTTTAAAAAAGAGTAAACACAGTTGATTGATAATAAATGGCTTCAGCCAAACACTAAATATGAGTGAAAGAAATGTTTTTGTGTTATCATTCATATTCTCTGAAAAATAGCCAAGAAATCTAATTCTAAAACTTATGAGCACAACTAATTTTATTTTCTTTATATATATATATATACACACACATACACACATTATATATATATATATATATATATATATATATATATATATATATATATATATATATATATATATATATATATATATATATGTGTGTGTGTATGTGTGTGTATATATATATATATATATATATATATATATATATATATATATATATATATATATATATATATATATATATATATATATATATATATATACATACACACACACACACACACACGTGAGTAAACCCCTCACATTTTTTGTAAATATTTTATTATATATTTTCATACGACAACACTGAGAGCCGGTTCACACCAGGGCGACTCAGGATCCGACTTCAGGTCGCCCTGAGACGCTCCAAGTCGTGCTGTAATGTTAGTCTATGGAGCCGTCTCAATGCACACTACTGAAGTCGCTCAGACTTCAAAAAAGGCTACTGTACTACTTCAATCCGACTTCAACGCGACTTGTACTCATTAATTTCAATAGAAGTCACCTCAAAGTCAGATCTCCATCTATAGTGACGCGACAGTGTCGCCTTGAGGGGGAACTCCATGCCAAATTTTAAATAAAAAACGGGCATGGGTTCCCCAACCAGGGGCATACCAGGCCCTTAGGTATGGTATGAATTTTAAGGGGAAGCCACCTACGCCGAAAAAAAAGGCGTGGGGGTCCCCCCAAAATCCATACCAGACCCTTATCCGAGCACGCAGCCTGGCCGGTCAGGAAAGGGGGTGGGGACGAGCGAGTGTGACATCACCCCGGTGACCCCGCCCCATTCCTATATAAGTCATCGCGCAGCGCTGACACGGCATTACAGCGGGAGAGAGCGTTGTGTCAACATCGGAAGAAGAGAGAAGAGGGAAGAAGGCCTCTCTCCCCCGCTGGTAAAAGAGCTGCGAGAAGATAGCGGAGGAGCCGGCAGAAGAGCAGGAGACCACTCCGGAGAGCGGGAGAAGAGGCCGAACAGAGCGGAGAAAAATCGGAAGAAGGCCCCCGAAGTCGAAGACCCCCGGAGCTGATTAATAAATTACTTTAAAAAAACCTGTGTTGTGTTTTTTTTATTGACGCTTTCTTTCCCCAGGTGAATGGGTAGGGGTACGACATACCCCATACGCATTCACATAGGGTGGGGGGGCCAGGATCTGGGGCCCCCTTATGAAAGGGGGCTCCCGGATTCCGATAAGCCCCCCGCCCGCAGACCCCGACAACCAACAGCCAGGGTTGTCGGGAAGAGGCCCTTGTCCTCATCAACATGGGGACAAGGTGCTTTGGGGTGGGGGGGGCCACAGGGCGCCCCCCTTCCCCAAAGCACCCACCCCCCATGTTGAGGGCATGCGGCCTGGTACGGTTCAGGAGGGGGGGGAGGCGCTCGCTCGTCCCCACCCCCTTTCCTGACTGGCCAGGCTGCGTGCTCGGATAAGGGTCTGGTATGGAATTTGGGGGGACCCCCACGCCGTTTTTTCGGGGTAGGGGGGTTCCCCTTAGAATCCATACCAGACCTGAGGGCCTGGTATGCTCCTGGAGGGGGAACCCATGCCGGTTTTTTATTTCAAATTTGGCGTGGAGTTCCCCCTTGAGAGCTGATTATTCTCTGATTGGCCACGGCCAAAGTCGCCTGGCCTGGAGCGACTTAAAGTCGTGTTGAAGTCGCTCCAAGTCGTGTTGTTATTCATACTCAAGTCGTGTCCAAGTTGCCTCCAAAAGTCGCGCTGGAAGTCGTGTTGCCCCAGTGTGAACCGGCTCTGAGGAAATTAAACTTTGCTACAATGTAAAGTAGTGAGTGTACAGCTTGTATAACAGTGTAAATTTGTTGTCCCCTCAAAATAACTCAACACACAGCCATTAATGACTAAACCGCTGGCAACAAAAGTGAGTACACCCCTAAGTGAAAATGTTCAAATTGGACCAAAAGTGTCAATATATTGTGTGGCCACCATTATTTTCCAGCACTGTCTTAACCCTCTTGGGCATGGAGTTCACCAGAGCTTCACAGGTTGCCACTGGAGTCCTCTTCCACTCCTCCATGATGACATCACAGAGCTGTCACCTTCCGTTTGAGGATGCCCCACAGATGCTCAATAGGGTTTAGGTCTGGAGACATGCTTGGCCAGTTCATCACCTTTACCCTCAGCTTTTTTTTTTAGAAAGGCAGTGGTGTGTTTGGGGTCATTATGTTGAAATTCTGCCCCGCTGCCCAGTCTCCTAAGGGAAGGGGATCATGCTCTGCTTCAGTATGTCACAGTACATGTTGGCATTCATGGTTCCCTCAATTAACTGTAGCTCCCCAGTACTGGCAGCACTCTTGCAGCCCCAGACCATGACACTCAGCACCATGCTTGACTGTAGGCAAGACACACTTGTCTTTATACTCTTCACCTGGTTCCCGCGACACACGCTTGACACCATCTGAACCAAATACGTTTATCTTGGTCTCATCAGACCACAGGACATGGTTCCAGTAATCCATGTCCTTAGTCTGCTTGTCTTCAGAAAACTTTTTGCAGGCTTTCTTGTGCATCATCTTTAGAAGAGGCTTCCTTCTGGGACGACAGCCATGCAGACCACTTTGACATTTCCACTTAGGGGTGTACTCACTTTTGTTGCCAGCGGTTTAGACATTAATGACTGTGTGTTGAGTTATTTTGAGGGGAAAGCTAATTTACACTGTTATACAAGCTGTACACTCACTACTTTACATTGTAGCAATGTGTCATTTCTTCAGTATTGTCACAAGAAAAGATGTAGTAAAATATTTACAAAAACGTGAGGGGTGTACTCACTTTTGTGAGAGTGGACCGTTAAGGTAAAAAGCATGGTTTTGCTTGTCCTAGTTGGAAATACATACGATGTACACATATATATGGTCCTAAGAAATATACTTCCTCCTTTCCCTTTTTTGTAGTGTATTATGGCTGCTGTCAAAGCCCTTTAGATGTTCATATAGCTTTATCTTCGAGAGGACTTGTCCCAGGCTGCTGCATCTACTGTTACGGAGCGTTACCAGCTATTAGTTTTGACTGATTTAACTGCGTTTGCTCTAGTAGTCTATGTTTGAGCCCAATTTATAAATTTTTTCTTTACCAGATTACAAGCCATACCCCTTTCCCCCCCTTAGTTTGTGGGTTCTCCCAAATCGGGATGGGCGAACATATCCCATTTGGACTTTTGCATGTTGTCTTGCTCTGGGTACAGTGGCTTATGGGGGGGGGGGGGGGTGTCACCACGCATGCTATATCTCCATTTTAAATAATGACTTTAAATGTCTTATTGTTATGATTAATGTTTTTCTTTCTTTCTATTTTTAGTATGATAATGATCTCTGTTCTAGAACACCATATGAATGCAAAAGAGCTCTTAAAGAAGCGGTGACTATTTCCACAAAACATGTCGAGCATGCTAATGTAAAGTTGTTATAGGGTGAATTGATAATATCAGCTTTTCCAGTGTTACTTTATCTGTGAATTTACAGAGTTACAGTTTATTTAAAGCGGTTCTGCACTCTGTAAAAAAAAATTTTTTTTTAGGACGTAATATAAAGTATGCTTACCTTTATTAGGGGACTCACCTGTTCCATCTTCCATCTCGATCGCCGCCGGTTTTCGTCCGATGAAGTTCCTCGTCTTCTTCTTTAGTGCTGGGGGCCATCTTGCCTGTGGGCATGTGAAACACCCACAGGAACTTTAGATGGCCCAGCATGCACCGCCGTTACTCGCGCGTGCGCAGTAACGGCACATCTGCCGACATCTCACGAGATTTCGGCAAATGTGGCCGAAATCTCGGGAGATTTCGGAAGATGTGGCCGAAATCTCGCGAGATTTCGGAAGATGCCCGCACTGACTCCTGGGATCAATGACACCAGATCCCAGGAGACAGTGCGCCGTGACGACGATCGACGCAGAGACCCCGCCCGCCGCCGCAGAGAGAGAAGACCGGAAGTCTTCAATTACAAGGTAAGTAAAAAAAAAAAAAAAAAAAAAAAAAAAAAAAAACAACATTTCATTTAGTACTCTTTGCCTGATTTGGAAGGCAAAGAGATTTACTAAATGAAATGGGTGCAGAACCGCTTTAAAATAAAAAAAGAGAAGGCTATGTATGTTTTTAATATGTTGTTCTAAATTAAATTCTACTTTTATATCTATTTTGTGTATCCCAAGCGTTTGTATGGTACCATGAAAGTCCATTGTAGCCTCAACTCAATTTTCTTAATACAGCAATGAAACTAACATTTTTAAAAGAAGCCAGCAATAGGCAACCTCCTTTACTTTGGGAAAACTTGCAGATTCCATCTAAACCCTCACAAACACAGCACCAGTGTCTTCAGTGAAACACACTCCACTAGAATGTTAAGAGCCAAATTCCATTACATCCTTCCACGGCCACAAGTGTTGGGTAATCGCCTACCCATGGCTGTCAGACAACTTCTTGCACCACAGGGTTTTGTGAGATTGTCTCTATGGATTTATAATTTTCACACCAAATTCTTTATTTTGTGTGGTTAATTCTACTTTTGCATTTTCACGCCTTGCATTTCTTTGTGGTTGTTTGTATTTTGCATTACATACTAGCTCATTATGAAATACTTACCTTAGAACCATGCCCTGGATCCGCACCAGCACACTGCTAATACGGCCGACATGTTTCCCGAAGTTACTTTTGGGCTGGCGGGCTCCCGCGGTACGATTGGGCGGAGCCGTGATTACGTCAATTCCGCGCTTGCACGCGGGAGCCGCCGGTATGAAGAAATGGCACAAGCAGGCTGTTCCTTCAGTGTACATGCACTGATGACGTGGGCGGCAGCGAATACAGTAAATATCTCCTGAACGGTGCAAGTTTAGAAGATATTTACAGTACCTGCAGGTAAGCCTTAAAGCGGAGTTCCAACGAAAAATGGAACTTCCGCTTTAAGGAAAGGTGACCCCCTGACATGCCACATTTGGCATGTAATTTTTTTTTTGGGGGGGGGGGCAGATACCCTCTTTTTACAGGGTTCCAGCTCCCACTTCCTCCCGGCGCACCACGGCACAGGAAGGGAGATCACCTCTCACCCCTCCCTCTCGGCAATCATCTGGGACATGTCACAGGCTCGTGCATGCGCAGTGGGTGCCCATCTGAAGCCACAGCCGGGCGCCCACAGTGACAATGCCGGCACCACAGAGAGGAGGAGTAGACGAGCGGGGCTTCGTTCCCCCACACCGCTGGACCCTAGGACAGATAAGTGTCCGATTATTAAAAGTCAGCAACTGCAGTATTTGCAGTTTTTATTTGTAGCTGCTGACTTAATTATTTTTTTTTTAAGCGGAACTCCGCTTTAATATTTGCTTACCTGTAGGTACAATTAAAGAGGAAGACTTTACTTCCTCTTTAAAGTGATTGTTATTTATATGTAAATATCTCCTAAACGTGCCTCATCATCGGTTCCTGCACTCCGATGGACGGCCACTCGTGCAGATTCTCCAGAGCCCTGTGCCGTGACCAGCGGCTCCCGCACACATCCGCGGGAGTGAGGTGACGGTAAGTTTCACATAATGTGCTAGTATGCATACTAGCACATTATACGTCTTTATATTGCAGGTCAGAAAAAAAAAAGGCAACAGTTTACTTCCACTTTAAAGGGTTGCGACAAACTATTTACCAATGACAGGGTGCGAACAATGATCAGCTTTTATGTACAACCTTTATCCCAAAAGAAAAAAACAAACAGTTGCTGTAACTGCAGTGCAAGCTGGAGTTTGGCTTCCATGTGTTGGTGTATCTAAATCTGCTAGTGAAGCTAGTCCAAATAACAATTGTGTGCCCCCAAACTGACAATGATGCTTCCAAATGTGCCCCTGTGCTCTTTCATCCAGAGTGGAGGCACTCTAAGGGTCCTTTCACACAGGCGGTCCACCAGGTGGACTCCGCTTTGCTCAGCGGGGAATCGATCCGCTGATCCCCACTGAGCAGGCGGATGACAGGTCCGTCTCCACTCACTGTGCTGAGATGGACCTGTCAGAGCCTTACTCTCCTCTATGCCGAGATCGGATAAAAATGGACTGCCTATCTGTTTTAATCCGATCCTCCAGACGGATGGAAAAAAGGATCACCATACGTCTGGATTTTATGGACAGGATCGGATTGGATATCGGCGGATGTTAGCAGACATGTAACCGCTGACATCCGCCGCTCCATAGGAGGTGAATGGAGCGTCCGATCAGGTCCACCTGAAAAACTGACAGGCAGACCTGATCGGAAAGCCCATGTGAAAGGGGCCTAATAAAAGGAGGCGTGACACTAGCCAGATCACCAGGTGAAAGAAAGCCTAAACAAGAACTAAATGGAGTCGCTGCATTCAAAGGATTGGTAAGCTGCAACATATGCTATTTTTGGTTTTGGGTTTAAATACCCCTTTAAAGAGTACCTTATTTCTAAGGGCTCATTTCTGTGTTGTGGTTTTTAAAAAGTGTGTAAATACTACAAATTAAAAAACAGCGTACAAACAAAACCACAATAGCTTAAGTGCAACAAAATGTGAAAATCAATACTGTATGAATTATGAAAAAAATCACAAATAAATGCGATTATCCTACTAAATGAATAGCAAGTAGAACGCAAAAATGAAAATGTGCAAAACACCATATTATGTATTATTTGTGCAAATAAGCAAAGATAAAGTGCTAAAATTGTAATGTAATCAGGAAAATTATAGAATTAGCGCAAGTCCAAAAAAATATTAAAAGTGTGTATGATGAAAAAATATATAAAAATAAGCAAACAATATTAGAAAGTCCCAAAAAATATTAATGATGGTAAGTGAGAGGTAAAAATATTTCAATGATGTGAAGGCTAACCAAGCCACCAACCACCAGTGTTCAAACAGTGATTCCCTCACCAATCTCACTAAGGCTTGATTCACATCTATGCATTTTGCTTTTGAGCGTTTTTGCAGTGCTTTTTGCGGTGCTTGCCGCGTATTTGGACACGCGTTTTTACTGCGATTTTGCAGGTTTTTTTTTTTCACACTGTGGTTGCTTAGCAACCAGCTATATACAGTGTAAAAAATAAAAAAAAAAGCAAATCGCGGCAAAAAAACGCGGTAAAAACGCGGCACTTGCGTTTTGGATGCGGGTCCATTGACTTCTATTACATGCAAAAGGCTACATTTTGCATGAAAAAAAGTCCCTGACCCTTTCCAAAAATGCAGAGGCACAAAAATGCATTGATGTGAACATGTTCCATAGGAACCCATGTTAAAAAATTTCCCTGCATTTCTGCAAAATGCATCAAAAAACACGCTAGTGTGAATGGAGCCTAAAAGACCTTAAGGCTGGATTCACATCTATGCATTTTAAGTGCTTTTTGCATTTTGCAGATTTGCACTACAGTCCATTTAAAGAGGAAGTAAAGCCTCCTCAAAAAAAAAAAAAAAAAAAACGGAACCTGCAAGGCAAAGGCATAATGAGCTAGTATGCATAGCATACTAGCTCATTATGAATGACTTACCTGAGAACGAAGCCCCCGAAGCGGTCCTCATCCACGACCTTCTCCGGCGCCATAAATCCCGGAGTGACTTCCGGGTCTCGTCGCTCCAGCGATGTCATTCGCTGGAGCGGCGATGACGTCACTCCCGCGCATGCGCACGAGAGCAGCATATCGCCGCAATCTCGGCATGCGCAGTGCACCTGCGATATGCTGCTCCCGTAGACAGCGATGCCTCTTTTTTTCTAAATATCTCCTAAACCATGTAGGTTTAGGAGATATTTATTGGACCTACAGGTAAGCCTTAATCTACCTGTAGGCCAAAGTGGTTTGTAAGGGTTTACAACCACTTTAACATGGTTTCCTATAGAACATGTTCTGTAGAGCAAATCTGCAAAATGCAAAAAGCACTAAATATGCATAGGTGTGAATCAGCCCTAACAGCTGGGACCGTGAGCCTTCCTATAGCCTCTGCTATGCTCTTCTGTGTTCAATCAGTCCGATGTATATCTCGCCATGGAAAAACACGATGAATGAGGAGAAAAAAAAAGAAAAAAATGCTTCTTATAGTGTACCACAATTCAGACAGGCATTCATAAAACAGAATACAAAATCCACTCACATATTCCAAGTGCCCACCCGGCACTAAGGAAAACACGCTCAACTCAGTCGGTGGTGGTGCTGTGGTTCTGTGTATAAAGATTATCCCTGCGCCACCATAAACGGAATAGAGCAAAGTAACTGCTGCACACACTGGGGCAAATGTCTGAAGCCAAAGAGTAAATGGTGTGTTAGGTAGTGGTGCGCTGTATAGAACAATCCTAATTGTGCTAGATGGAGCTAGCTAAATAGGCAGCAAGAGGTAGGTGTAGATGATGGTAGAGCTAGAACGATGCCTATAACCTGAACGGGCAGGTTACAACCTTAATCCAGTGCAAATATCGCAAATTTTAAAAAAAGGAAATGCATGATAAAAACCTAGTGGTTAAAGATGACTAGTGCAGTGTGCACTGTAGTGGGTAAAGGTAAAATCTCAACGAATATGATAGAGTGTCCAAGTAATAGGTGATTAAACAGAATAAAATAAATAATCCCAGTGGGTATATAGCAATGTGAGATCCTTAAAATGAAGTAGACGGGTAAAGTGCAAAGTGCTGGAATGGAAAAATGGGATGGACACTATTCCAAGTTTCAACAGTGTCTTGGTGCTAAAGGTAAAGGTGCTGTGGTTCTATCACACAATACAGGCTCCAACCACTCAAAAATGCGATACGGTCAGTGTCCCTGTCGTCTATCGACGTCTTCATGGAGTGGCAGGACCATACAGAGTGGCATTTACAAAATAAGGTCTGTTGGCATGGACCATAGGGTGAGTACATGGATTGAAAACTGGCTGCAAGGGCGAGTTCAGAGGGTGGTGATAAATGGGGAGTACTCCGAATGGCCAGGGGTGGGTTGTGGGGTCCCCCAGGGTTCTGTTCTGGGGCCAATCCTATTTAATTTATTCATAAACGACCTGGAGGATGGGATAAACAGTTCAATCTCTGTATTCGTGGACGATACTAAGCTAAGCCGGGCAATAACTTCTCCGCAGGATGTGGAAACCTTGCAAGAAGATCTGAACAAATTAATGGGGTGGGCAACTACATGGCAAATGAGGTTTAATGTAAAATAATGCATTTGGGTGGCAAAAATATGAATGCAATCTATACACTGGGGGGAGAATCTCTGGGGGAATCTATGATGGAAAAGGACCTGGGGGTCCTAGTAGATGATAGGCTCAGCAATGGCATGCAATGCCAAGCTGCTGCTAACAAAGGAAACAGAATATTGGCATGCATTAAAAAGGGGATTAACACCAGAGATAAAACGATAATTCTCCCGCTCTACAAGACTCTGGTCCGGCCATACCTGGAGTATGCTGTCCAATTCTGGGCACCAGTCCTCAGGAAGGATGTACTGGAAATGGAGCGAGTACAAAGAAGGGCAAAAAAGCTAATAAAGGGTCCAGAGGATATTAGTTATGAGGAAAGGTTGCAAGCACTGAACTTATTCTATCTGGAGAAGAGATGCTTGAGAGGAGATATGATTTCAACTAATAAATACTGTACTGGTGACCCCACAATAGGGATAAAACTTTTTTGCGGAAGGGAGTTCAACAAGACACGTAGCCACTCATTAAAACTAGAAGAAAAGAGGTTTAACCTTAAACTACGTAGAGGGTTCTTTACTGTAAGAGGGGCAAGGATGTGGAATTCCCTTCCACAGGCGGTGGTCTCAGAGGGGAGTATGGATAGTTTCAAAAAACGATTAGATAAACACCTGAATGACCACAACATACAGGGATATAGAATGTAATACTGACATATAATCACACACATAGGTTGGACTTGTGTCTTTTTTCAACCTCACCAACTATGCAACTTACCAGAGGGGTATCACTCACAATTTTTATATATTTTGTGATTTCATTTTCATACATTTTTTTTGAACTTGCACTAATTCTATAATTTTCATGATTACATTGCAATTTTAGCACTTCATCTTTGCTTATTTGCATAATTTTGTATCCATACATAATATGGTGTTTTGCACATGGTTGCATTTTTGCACTCTACTTGCTATTAATTTAGTAGGCTAATATCATTTATTTGTGATTTTTTATAATTCATACAGTATTGATTTTCACATTTTGTTGCACTTCAGCTATTGGGGTTTTGTTTGTACACAGTTTTTTTTAATTTGCAGTATTTACACAATAAGGTATATATTTATTTACAAGATTACATACATGTTGTAGAATACTGTGAACCTGCGTTAATCTCGACTCTCATCCCAACAGACTTAATATCAAGCTGCGGTTCAGTCAGTCGTCACATATATATTTTTGGCTCTGTTAAAATCTTTTTTTGTAAAAAGTCATACATGCCCAATTGCTATCTTAAAAAGATTATATACAAAATAAATACATGTGTTCTTTTGGGCGCTTTTTATCCTTCAATGTTTGTACTAAGGCTTGATTCACACTAATGCGTTTTTTAATGCATTTTGCAGAAATGCAGGGAAAATATTTAACATGGGTTCCTATGGAACATGTTCACATCAATGTATTTTTGTGCCTCTGCATTTTTGGAAAGGGTCGGGGACTTTTTTCATGCAAAATGCAGCGTTTTGCATGTAATAGAAGTCAATGGACCCACGTCCAAAACGCAAGTACCCTTTTTTTTTTTTTTTTTTTTTACACTGTATATAGCTGGTTGCTACGCAACCACACAGTGTAAAAAAAAAAAAAACGCAAAACGCGGAAAAAACGCGGCAAGCACCGCAAAAACGCTCAAACGCAACATGCATAGATGTGAATCGAGCCAAGTGTTGAAGTACTGTACTTAAGAAGAGCAGAGTGATGGATGGATGTGTATTTCTGAAGTACTGTTTATAAATAGCACTTCAGAAAACAGACACAGGCATCCAGTGCTTCCATGAATGACCTTGATTTGAGCCAATAGGCAGCGTGGGTCACAGACACAATGTACAGAGCCAATCTGAGCAGCTCTGTACCTTGTGATGGCTATGATGACCAAACACTGTAGTATTTACATTTGAGAGCCCGCTCCTTACCGTCACAATGGAGGAAAGAGAGGAAGTAGTATTTATCAATGAACATTACATGAATGAAGAGATTAGCAGCAAATTTGTGGTGATGTGTTTAAATGGATTGTGGGTTGTTTTTTTTTTTTTTTTTTTCTACCCCGTTCGTCCTCCTTACCTGTACGTCTCACCTTTATGGAGTCTCTATGTGATGTGTAAATTAACCCCTTTACCTTCTCCCTGGGTATATGACCTGTACATTTAATGTATCCAGTGCACCGATACCAAGCTCCATGCTTTAGCCGCGTCTTTATTCCTAAAACCCAGTGGTTAATAAATACCACCAGAAATCTCCCTCTCTTTCTCAAAAAAATTATATAAAATTAGTTTGGGTCCAGGGCAGCACAGTGGTGTAGTGGTTCAAATCCCAACCATGACACTTTCTGCCTGGAGTTTGCATGTTCTCCCTGTGCTTGCGTGGGTTTCCTCCGGGTACTCCGGTTTCCTCACACTCCAAAGACATGCATGACCAATTAATTTTTATGCGAACTATCAGAGCAATGAAAATGTCCTGGTAATAAAGGGGTATGACAGGCCGGGACTCAAGTCATAAGCAGAGAGTAGCAATTATATCATGGGAAGAAGGCTGCTCCATCCCTGATACAATAGACAAAAGATATCTCCCATTTTAATCATTTCATGTATCCCTGCAGTATCTGTATATTGTAGGAATGGTACAAGATCAGGACGTGAAGCGTCTAGACCTGCCAATTTTAAACCTGTTAAATAAGGATGGGCTCCGGCGTGTTCGCACAGCCCGCCAGGAAGTCGGCACTGCGCTGATCACAGGCAGCGAGACATTTCCCGATCTCTGCAGCTGCGCATCGGGACAATGTCTCACTGCTTGTGATTAGCGCAGCGCCGTGCCGACTTCCTGGCGGGCTTTGCACGTGTGCAGTGCGAACACGACGGAGCCCATCCATATTGTTCAATAAAAGTTTTTTTTTTTTTTTACTTTTTATACACTAATTTGTAATTGTGTGATTTTTTTTGCTGCAACAAAGTCCCATGGGACTTTTGGCCGATACTCAAGTCATAATCCAAGCACCGTTAAAAATAAAGGAAAAGGAAAATCTGAGTGATTAGAAAACAGTCATTACTACAAGTACAGATTCAGTGCAACAGAAACTTTTAACTAGTAGCAGATCAGCACACAACCCAGGCAGGTTTTGCAGGATAGGATGAAGTGTTTGCACTAGTGAAAGAAAACAGATAAAGATTATTCATTCTCAGTGTGCCCGTTCCCATTCATTGTACTGCACATCAATGCTGCCTCACTTTAATAACCCACAGTACAACTTTCATGAAGGAAGTTTGTGGCCTCTTCAAGTGCACAAGGTATCCCGACAGCCAGGTTAATGATCAGCCATGTCTGCTGATCTACACATAAAAAAGGAAGCCGACGTCTCTACTCCCTTTTCCCAGCCTAGGGGCAAATTATCTTGCAAATGACTGCTGGGTTCTAATTTCTATGTCCCTCATAACGTTTGCAAGCTACATATTTACTCCCTAGTGGAGCAGCATTACCACATCCCATGGGATAAACAGCATCTCTACTGAACACGTCGGAGACACTATGCTTTAACCAGACAGGCAAAAAGAATCTGCATATAGAATATAAACTGGTCAGCCAAGAGCAAAATATTAGAGTAAACGGGAATTCCAAGCGGTAAAAAATAGGATGGTCAGACTCTAGGAATGAAGGTGAACAAAACCACTATATGAGAAAAGAATAAAGCAGCATTCATCTGACAAAACAGCAATGCTCCAAAAAATAAATAAAATATGGCAAAGCAGGGGTGGGCACTGTCCATATAGCAGAGTAGAGGTGGGCACTGCCACATGACAATGCAGGAGTGGGCACTGTCCATATAGCAGAGCAGAGGTGGGCACTGCCACATGACAATGCAGGAGTGGGCACTGTCCATATAGCAGAGCAGAGGTGGGCACTGCCACATGACAATGCAGGAGTGGGCACAGTCCATATAGAAGAGTTGGTGTGGGCACTGCCCATGGCAGAGCGGAACCCAATGCCCCATATGGCAGAACAGGAAGGGGCACTGGCCCATATGGCAAAGCTGGGGTGGGCACTGCCACACACGGCAGAGAAGGGGGGCCCAATTCCATATATATGGCAGAGCAGGAGGAGGCACTGCCCCACATGGCAAAGTGGAGATGGGCACTGCCACACATGACACAGAAAGGGGGGCTCAATTCCCTATATGGCAGAGCAGGAGGTGGGCGCTACCCCATATGGCAAAGCGGAGGTGGGCACTGCCCCATATAGCAAAGTGGAGGTGGGCTCAATTCCCCATATGGCAAAGTGGAGGTGGGCGCTGCCCCATATGGCAAAGCAGAGGTGGGCGCTGCCCCATATGGCAAAGCAGAGGTGGGCGCTGCCACACACGGCAGCACAGGGGTGGGCACACATGATATGAGTAATAAAGGTAGGGGGTAATTTAATTCCATTAGTATTAGTGGTGAAGAAGTGTCAGGAGGAAGGAAGCAGAGGGCACAGGCTATCCCCTCGCTGGCACTGGCCCCTGTGTTCCTCCCCATAAGGCACCTCTAAGTAGCACCACACAGAAAAGCGCTATCCCCGTGTATATCATCCTTTACCTGTCCGTGTCTCCTCAGTGTCTCCAGGGATCCATTCTCCAGGCCCACCGGCCCTGCCTCCTCACACAGCACCGAGCACGGCCTCCACCGCCCGCCTCTCGCTGTCCGTACACCCGTCTGCAGACCGATACTCCCCTCACGGATTTCCGGCCCACACAATCCCTTACCGGGCCGTTCACACAGCGAACACACACACAGCCTGCAATCCGCCCACAACAACAAACAGTAGCAATACTGCGCTTGCGCATCCGGGCCGCCCTGACAGCTCCGCCCACACCCTGGCAGACCGAAGAGAGGACTACGCATGCGGTAGGGTCGAAACTAGGCTGCGCATGCGTAGAGCGCCTCATGATGTAGCTATAGAGGGTACTCGAGTTCATTCGAAGTCCTGCTGGATTCTAGTGTAGTGTTTCCGCACGTTGCCTTTCCCTTTCCTGCCCTCACATCTGTCAGTATTACACGGGCTTTTTTTTTCCAGATTTGAATGGAATTTTTAGTAGATTTTGGACTGTATGTGTATTTACCAGTTTTACAGTGTATTTTAATCAGATTTTTTTAGAATCCAAAAATTGTAAAGCGAATGTTAACCGAGTTTTCTGAAAAAGAATGAAATGCGTGCCTGCAGTATATTCCCAAAAACATATGGCCCATTTACATGGTTGTGTTCTAACACACGCATCGCAACGTGCTAAAACACATGTGTTTAACATCCCATCCCAGGCATGCATTTTTTTAAAAAAAGGCAATTTTTTGTGTGTTTTAGTGGGTTGGGATCCTGACCTCCCTGGGGCCCTAAGCAAAATTCTGCTAAGGGGCCTTCTACCTGACCCGTGATGCGGTGAGCTATGTAAACCAATTGCCATTGCCACACAGTCACACCTGACACTGCAGCGCTCCCAATACAATCCTTTAATCAACACAGTCAAAGAATAGGTACAACAATATATATATTACATCAGGGTCCCCAGAGAGCCTCCCCCATACATTATGGACCCCAGAGAGCCCCCCTTACATCAGGGTCCCTAGAGAGCCTACCCCTACATCAGGGTCCCCAGAGAGCCTCCCCTTACATCAGGGTCCCCAGAGAGCCTACCCCTACATCAGGGTCCCCAGAGAGCCTTCCCTTACATCAGGGTCCCCAGAGAGCCTCCCCTTACATCAGGGTCCCCAGAGAGCCTCCCCTTACATCAGGATCCCCAGAGAGCCTTCCCTTACATCAGGGTCCCCAGAGAGCCTCCCCTTACATCAGGATCCCCAGAGAGCCTCCCCTACATCAGGGTCCCTAGAGAGCCTCCCCCTACATTAGGGTCCCCAGAGAGCCTCCCCTTACATCCCTTACATCAGGATCCCCAGAGAGGATCCCCAGAGAGCCTCCCCTTACATCAGGGTCCCAAGAGAGCCCCCTTACATCAGTGTCCCCAGAAAGTCCCTCCTTACATCAGAGTCCCCAGAGAGCCCCCCCCCTACATCAGTGTCCTCAGAGAGCCCCCCTTACATCAGGGTCCCCAGAGAGCCCCCCTACTTACATCAGGGTCCCCAGAGAGTCTCTCCCTACATCAGGGTCTCCAAAGAGCCTCCACTTACACTTGCCCATCAGTGCAACCTCACCAGTGCAGCCTGATCAGTGCCCATCACATGCAGCCTCACCAGTGCAGCCTGATCAGTGGCCATCCGTGCAGCCTGATCAGTGCCCATTCATGCAGGCTTACCAGTGCAGACAGTGCCCATCAGTACAGCCTCACCAGTGCAGAAAGTGCCCATCAGTGCAGCCTCACCCGTGCAGAAAGTGCCCATCAGTACAGCCTCACCAGTGCAGAAAGTGCCCATCAGTGCAGCCTCACCAGTGCAGAAAGTGCCCATCAGTGCAGCCTCACCAGTGCAGAGAGTGCCCATCAGTGCAGCCTGATCAGTTCAGACACTGCCCATCAGTGCAGCCTGATCAGTGCTCATCAATGCAGCCTCATCAGTGCCTATCAACACAGCCTGATTAGTGCCCTTAATGCAGCCTCACCAGTGCAGACAGTGCCCATCAATGCAGCCTGATCAGTGCTCATCGGTGAGGGGGGGATTGGTTGATTGCCCTTGAGCCGCCACTGCCAAACTTTAAAATTGTTGCTATGCATCATTTCTTAAATTTACTACTGAAGGGGATACAGTAAATACGTTTTATCACAACAGAGGTCATCACACCTTACTTCAGGCTGGGAGGGCTGTGTGTTTCAGTGGAGAGCCAGGTCCTTGCACCTCTTCGGGGGGTGGGGGGGGGGGTGATGATACTGTCCTGTCATGCAAAGTCTCTTCTCTTCTCTGCAGCCAGCGCCCAGCCCACAAGCTCAGCAAGTCACATGGGACGGGACATTCTTGACGCCGCTTGTACCCTCCCCTGACGGGCCACTTGACATGCCACTGAGACTCCTGGGAGGTGGGAGTTGTAGTTTGCTGCGCTGATAAGGTCCTTACCTTTACTACAACTCCCACAATACAGTGCAGCCTGTGCAGCAGCAGCCAGCAAGCCAATCGGCGGCTGACATCTAGCAGGAAAAAAAAATAACAGACAGCCAGCGCCGTGGCCCGCGGCCGTTTTTAAGATAATGTAGGCGGCCTGGGGGAAAAATTTCCACCCTGCCCATCGGCCCAGCCCCCCCCCCACAGGCATTGGCGGGGCCCTACACAGCTTGCGTAGTGAGCGTATAGGGCGGATCGGCTCTGGTTGGGAGGCCCACAGAAGTCAATGTAAGCACTAGGGTTGCCACCTGTCCAGGATTCACCCAGACGGTCCGGGTTTTGAAACATGTTCAGGTTTCAGGCGGACTGAAACCCGGATACATTATTTAGACCAGGCTATGGCTCTTCAAGTAACCAAGATAGTCACACACAAATCTGTTGTCATTCGGGAGCTGCAGGCAGCTGTCTGGGGGCAGGTTTGGCATCACTGGGTGGTAGGGCGACGATGTCAGCAAGAGCAGTTTGGCCACACCCACTATTTGCTGCGACACGCTATGCACGCCGCATTACTACTCTCCTTGGGGCACCCAAAGGTATCCCAGGCCACTAAAGTGTTCGGGTTTGGCTTGAAGAAAAGGTGGCAACCCTAGGCGGCACATCAAAACACGTTCAATGAGATTCAATGCACTGGTAATAGGCATTAAGGGAGAAATACTCGCCTCCATCACAGCGTGTGGCTTGTCCGTTAGGTCCCTTGCTGGGAGTTCATTCCAGCACAACAGCTTTGCATGCACAAGCTT
This sequence comes from Lithobates sylvaticus, assembly GCA_028564925.1. NCBI lineage: Eukaryota > Metazoa > Chordata > Amphibia > Anura > Ranidae > Lithobates > Lithobates sylvaticus. Next base: position 186,370,010 of record CM053029.1, on the reverse strand, counting down.
TGGCCATTAGCTGTTAACTCTATCCACTCCAAAAATCCTACATTTAAAGGCACATTGGAAACGCACATCGTGGTGCAGTGCACAAAGAAAACGCACCCTGAAATCAGACAACATATCTGTCCTAGGGCTCGTTTACACCTGCTTTGGTCTCTGAAGAGTGACCTGTGTTCAGATCGCTCTTCAGAAAGCATTTGACAGGAGGGGAGGAGGGGAGGAGGCGTTGTATCGCCTCCCCACTGACTGTTTTAACCCCCTAAATACCACACAACGTTGTACCACACAACATTTACATAAAGCAAAACATTGCAGCTGCTGCCTCTGCAGCAAACGGAGAGTGGTTGAGGGTCAGTAAAACTGTGGCTCAACCATGGGGTTTTACCCCCCCTTCCCCAGCACAAGTATAAACAAGCCCTAACACTACAAAAAATACTATTCTACGTACATGCATAGATCTAGTCCTTAAAGTGATTGTAAAGTCTATTTTTTTTCTTCAATAAAATTAACAAACATGTTATACTTACCTGCTCTGTATAGTGGATTTGCACAGAGCAGCCCAGATCCTCCTCTTCTCGGGTCCCTCTTCTGTGATCCTGGCCTCTCCCTCCTGTCGAGTGCCCCTACTGCAAGCAGCTTGCTATGTGGGCACCCGAGCCAAGCCACAGCTCCCTGTGTCCATTCAGACACAGAGCTGCCCACAACTCCCAACTGTGTCCATTCAGACACATGGTGTATTACACGCTGTTCATACTCACTCGGTCACTATGGGATTCATTTTCTGTATTGTGCATTTTCTGTATTGTACTGACCAAGTCCCCAATGCAGTTGGGGATTTTGCAGAGCAGTGTTGGCAGCTCTGCACATGCTCAGTTTTCAGTAAGTTTCTATGCTAAACATTTCCTTTAAAGTGTCACTAAACCCACATCATAAAAAACACAAGGGGAGTGGGATATTACATGTAGATTGATGGAGGCTTCGACACAGGCTGGAGGGACGTGGCACAGACTGTGACTGGCAAAAATTTGCCCACACCAGGGGGGTTGCTAGGTCTGCAAAAGATCTGGGGCTAGACTCAGTGGTCACCAACCTTTTTTGCATGGGGGAGGGGGGGGGATTCATTTTCTGTATTGTGCATTTTCTGTATTGTACTGACCAAGTCCCCAAATCTCATATTTAAGAGGTCCTGTCATGCTTTTTTTCTATTACAAGAGATGTTTACATTCCGTGTAATAGGAATAAAAGTGGCAATTTTTTTTTTTAGCAGTGTAAAAATAAAAAATAAAAGGTTGGAAAAAAAAAAACATTATTTAACCACTTGCTTACTGCACTTAAACCCCCCTCCTATCCAGACCAGCTTTCAGCGCTGTCGTTTTTTAAATGACAATTGCGCGGTCATACAACACTGTACCCAAATAAGCTTTCTTTTGGTGGTATTTGATCACCTCTGCGATTTTTTTTTTTTGTTAAAAAAATTTCAAAAGACCGAATTAAAAAAAAAATATGTTTTGTTTTTTTATTTTGCATTTTTTAAACATTTCCTCCACTGATGGGCACTGATCAGTGATGGGCACTGATGGGTTACACTGATAGGCAGCACTTTTAGGTGGCACTGATTGGCAGCAATTGTGGGCATTGATAGGTGGCACTTGTGGGCATTGACAGGTGGCACTTGTGGGCATTGACAGGTGGCACTTATGGGCATTAACAGGTGGCAGTTATGGGCATTGACAGGTGGCACTTGTGGGCATTACATGAGGCATAATTGCCTCTGACTTTTCGGGACCGATATCCCTTTAAAATGAGCCGGTGATCGGCTTTTTTTTTTTCTCCTCCGCTGTGATCGGAAAAAAACGATCACCAAGCTTTTGTTTTCATCATGTGATCAGCTGTCATTGGCTGACAGCTGATCACAAGGTAAGGGGCCGGGACCCGCCCCTTACTTGGATCGCTGATCACCCGAGTCTCAGAGACCTGAAGGGCGTGCACAGGGGAGACCGTCATATGACGGCCTCCCGTGAATTGAAATCCGCGCTGTGGCCGTCATTCGGCTATAGCGCGGATGTAAAGTGGTTAAACGCTCCCCGTACCCCCGAGCTCGCGTGCAGAAGCAAACGCATACTTGAGTAGCGCCCGCATGTGAAAACAGTGTTCAAACCACACAGGTGAGGTATTGCCACGATCGGTAGAGCAAGAGCAATAATTCTAGCCCTGGACCTCCTCTGTAACTCAAAACATGCAACCTGTAGAATTTTTTAAACGTCGCCTATGGAGATTTTTAAGGGTAGAAGTTTGTCGCCATTCCACGAGTAGGCGCAATTTTTAAGCATGACATTTTGGGTATCAATTTACTCGGCGTAACATTATCTTTCACAATATAAAAAAAAATAATTGGGCTAACTTTACTGTTGTCTTATTTTTTAATTCAAAAAAGTGTATTTTTTCCAAAAAAAGTGCGCTTGTAAGACCACTGCGCATATATGGTGTGACAGAAAGTATTGCAATTTTATTCTCTAGGGCAGGGGTCTTCAAACTATGGCCCTCCAGGAACTACAATTCCCATCATGCCCAGTCATGTCTGTGAATGTTAGATTTTTACAATGCCTCATGGGATGTGTAGTTCCGCAACAGCTGGAGGGCCGTAGTTTGAGGATCCCTGCTCTAGGGTGTTAGAAAAAAAAAAATATAACTTGTAAACAACAAATCTGAGGCTCGGTCCTTAAGTGGTTAAATAAAAAATAAAAATACAATGACCACTTTGTCAGTACCTGTTTGTGAACTCGCTAGAGCGGTGGGCAGCGTCATTCCTTGTGAGTGTCACTTCAGGTGATTCCACAAGATTAACTTCTTCGTTCTACTATTGTTTAAAAAAGCTTGCCATCAAATACCTCTGCAAAAAAAAAATTTGAAGTGACAAGTTTATGAAAATCAGGCAATACTAGGCATATGTACAGTATATTCACCCTGCTGAAATGTACCCTTATACACCAGTCATTATCACCGAACACATTTGTGGAATTTACATATCCCCTTACCAATGGGTGCAGAGAGAAAATCCAGCAAATAGAAATGAGGATATCAAAGTCCAACTCCAGGTTTTGGGCTTTAACCAGCCAAATACAGTCTGATACATCCCCTACTCCTGCATCAGATCTATAGCTCTACAATCAACAAAGATCATACCCCCTGCTGATTAGAGAGCTCTAGTTCTGACTTAGCAGGGGGTCATGTCAGATCTCTGCAGAGAGACCACTGCTTCCACCCTGAGAGCAAGAGTCTTTAGCTGGAAGAGAACAAGCTTTTCTACACAGGCTGCGGCTGCTTTAAAAAATAAGAAAAAAAGAACTGTAATTGAACACCTTTTGTTTTGATGCACCTGACATGTATTTAGCTGTTTTAAAGGCATAACATTTGGGCATAAAAATCGTAGCCTCCTGTATCGTTCTCCGATGCTGACTGCTGGTTCTTTTTGCAGTGGGATGTTTTACGCAGATACCCCCACCATGTTTCCCTGGGCACCACTATCCCACCTGCAGACCCGGGACTGGTATGTTGGGTGCTGCCTGGTAGACGGGAGGGCCATCGCTGATCCCCCACCGAGTAAGATCCTGGAAGAGAAGTGTATTACATCGCTTCTGGATTATCTGTCATTTTCCCTGGCTACCATGGATGTTTCATTAAAGAGAATCAGTCATAATAAAATAGCATCACATAGCATCACATAATAAAAAAAAAAAAAAAGTGTAAAAAAATAAGTTACATCCAAGCACTTAAAAGCCACCCAAAAAAAAAAATGTTAAGCCCCCCCATCACATACACAATCTCAGAAATGTAAACAGGCGTGTTGGGGACACCTATGCATAAAAACATTGACTGCACTACACATGTCCAAGTACCATTTCAGTGTTTGGGGATGACACTATGCAGTGGAATAATGTTCTTACAGGATGTCTCCAACTTACAAGCTGACTTCCATGCACTGTTTAATTGAGCAACTATGTGGCAAATGAGGTTTAGCCCACTTTCACATTGGACCAATTTGGCATGGCAAATCGGCGGCTATTGCCGGCAATGGCACAGTCCGAATGAGTCCAACGCCGACTTTGCGGCGCCGCACTGATTCCCAAAAGTAGTTCATGTACTACTTTTGTTGAATTTTGGGGAGCGATTTGAATAGACATCTCTGCATGAACCCTCACAGATGTCTGCCAAATCACCCCCGAAGTCAGACTGCATTGCTGGTTTGAAATCGTGCAAGTTCAGCTAAACGTTTTTGGTTGTAACATGACAAAATGTGGAAAATTTCAAGGGGTATGAATACTTTTTCAAGGCACTGTATATTTTTGTATTTTTTTAACTTTTAGATGTTCTCATTAGGAGGTGTCATTGCTGACTGCAAAGTTTTTTGAGCAATGTCAGAGTGTGTCTGCATGTTACAACTAAAAACATAAAGTATTCCTAATGATTGTATTCTGGCTACGGTTCACAAAAGTCTCACTTTGGGTGACAAAATTCTTGCTGCTCGGGTCTATGCTCCTCCTGAGAAACCTTGTGACAGCTGCTTTGTCCCAGAGAGTCTCCGTACTGCTGTGCTCCAGACTTACCATTCTCCCAAGACTGCTGGCCTCCCTGGGAAGAATCAACTCCTTTGGGCCATTTCCCAACAATTCTGGTGGCCTAGTCTACGCGCTGATGTAACTGCCTTCGTAGCTGCCTGTTCCGTGTGTGCTCAGAGTAAGACTCCGCGACACCTTCCAGTGGGCCTCCTACAACCCATACCCAATGGTGAGAGGCTCTGGACCCACCTGTCTATGGATTTCATTGTGGAGTTACCCAACTCCCAGGGCAACACAGTTATCCTTATGGTAGTTGACCGGTTCTCAAAGATGTGTCATTGCATTCCACTTAAGAAGTTGCCCACTTCTAAAGAACTGGCTTCCATTTTTGCTTGGTAGATCTTTCGCTTACATGGGCTACCCAAGGTAATTGTCTCGGACAGGGGTAGCCAGTTTGTGTCCCGGTTCTGGTGAGCCTTTTGTGCATAGTTGGTAATTCAGCTTGCTTTCTCCTCTGCGTATCGCCCGCAGTCTAATGGGGCCGCAGAACAAGCCAATCAGTCCTTGGAGCAATTCCTATGTTGCTATATTTCTGACCATCATAACAACTAGTCAGACCTATTACCATGGTCAGAGTTTGCGCACAACAGTGCCTTGAATTCTGCTTCACATTTGTCCCCGTTTATGGCGAATTATGGTTTCCAAACTTCCATGTTGCCTGACTTGTTTGTTCCGCAGAGTATTCCTGCGTTAGAGGAGCATTTCTGTGGTCTTCGTTCCACTTGGGCACAAGTCCAGTACTCCATGCTGACCGCAGATGCCAGCCTGAACCTTCCTACCAGGTTGGCGACTGGGTCTGGCTGTCATCTCACAACCTCCGACTTCGTGTTCCCTCACTGAAGTTCGCACCTCGGTTTATTGGACCTTTCCGTATTCTTCGCAGGATTAACCCAGTGGCTTAAGCATTAGACCTTCCTTCTAACACCCTTAATAACCAGACCAATTTTCAGCTTTTTTTCACACAAATAGATGTTTTTTTATTTTTTGCGCTATAAAAGAAAAATGACTGAAAATTCAGTAAAAAAAAGAAAAAAAAGCAAATTTGTAATTTTTCTTGATTTTGGCCAAAATTTATACTGCTATATCTTTGGTAAAAATAAGTACAAATTGGGGTATATTATTTGGTCTTTGTGAAAGTTATAGAGTCCACAAGCTATGGTGCCAATATCTGAAAATTGATCACACCTGAAGTACTGACGGCCTGTCTCATTTCTTGAGACCCTAACATGCCAGGAAAGTACAAATACCCCCCAAATGACCCCTTTTTGGAAAGAAGACATTCCAAGGTATTTGGAAAGAGGCATGGTGAGTTTTTTGAAGTTGTCATTTTTTCCCACAATTCTTTGCAATATCAAGATTTTTTTTTAATTTTTTTTTTTTTTTCACAAAATTGTCATATTAGCAGGTTATTTCTCACACACAGCATATGCATACCACAAATTACACCCCAAAACACATTCTGCTATTACTCCCGAGTATGGCGATACCACATGTGTGAGACTTTTACACAACGTGGCCACATACAGAGGCCCAACATGCAGGGAGCACCATCAGGCGTTCTGGAGCACCCGGGCCAATTCTGACATTTCTCTCCTACATGTAAAATCATCATTTATTTGCTAGAAAATTACATAGAACCCCAAAATATTATATATGTTTTTTTAGCAAAGACCCTAGAGAATACAATGGCGGTCGTTGCAACTTTTTATCTAGCACGGTACTTGCGCAGCAATTTTTCGAACGTGTTTTATTTGGAAAAAAAATGTTTTGTGCTTTACAAAAAAACAAAACTGTAAATTTAGCCCAATGTTTTTGCATAATGTGAAAGATGAAGTTACGCCGAGTAAATAGATACCCAACATGTCATGCTTCAAAATTGCACACACTCGTGAAATGGCGCCAAACTTCGCTACTTAAAAATCCCCATAGGCTTTAATTTTGTTTACTGGTTACATGTTTTGAGTTACAGAGGAAGTCTAGGGCCAAAATTATTGTTCTCGCTCTAACGTTCGCAGCGATACCTCACATGTGTGGTTTGAACACCGTTTTCATATGTGGGCGGGACTTACGTATGCGTTCGCTTCTGCGTGCGAGCACACGGGACAGGGACGCTTTAAAAAAATATATATATATATATTTTATTGTTCATTTTACTTTATTTATTTTAGTTTGACCCTTTTTTTCCCCCCAAAAAATTTTTTGATCACTTTTATTCCTATTACAAGGAATGTAAACATCCCTTGTAATAGGAATATGGCATGACAGGTCCTCTTTACAGTGAAATATGGGGGTCAATAAGACCCCACATCTCACCTCTAGGCTGGAAAGCCTGAAATAAAATAAAAAAATGATCCTGGCTTTGATCGTAGCGAGTATCGCAGGGTATTGTTGGGTATCGCCGGGTATTGCAGAGTATCGCAGGGTATGGTAGAGTATCGCCGGGTATCGCCGGGTATCGCAGGGTATGGCAGAGCATCGCAGAGTATCGCAGGGTATGGCAGAGTATCGCAGGGTATGGCAGAGTATCGCAGGGTATGGCAGAGTATCGCAGGGTATTGCAGGGTATGGCAGGGTAGAGCAGAGCATCGCAGGGTATGGCAGAGCATCGCAGGGTAGGGCAGAGCATCGCAGGGTATGGCAGGGTTTCGCAGGGTATGGCAGAGTATCGTAGGGTATGGCAGAGCATTAGACCAGGGTATGGCAGAGCATCGTAGCGTATGGCAGAGCATCGCAGGGTATGGCAGACATCGGTTTATTGGACCTTTCCGTATTCTTCGCAGGATTAACCCAGTGGCTTAAGCATTAGACCTTCCTTCTAAAATGCGTATTTCAAATGTATATTATGTCTCCTTATTAAACCTTTTGGTCTACAACCGCTTTACCACCTCGGTGCCACGTCCTCACCCTGTACAGGCTAAGAACCATGAGGAGTATGAAGTACAGTCCATTGTTGACTCCCGTAGGTTCGGTGGGCGCATACAGTACCTGGTGCATTAGAAAGGGTACAGTCTGGAGGAATGCTCTTGTGTCTAAATCTTGTGTCTAATCCTTTGACATACATGCCCCTGTCCTCCTCCATGATTTCCATAGACGTTTTCCCCTCAAGCCTGGTGGTCCTCTGAGGTGGAGGGGTCATTGAGGATGGGGTACTGTCAGGGCTGGGCTCAGCCTTTCCTTCTCTGACCTGGCCACTCAGCTGTTGGCTAATTGCCAACTCTTATCTCTCTACAGTTACTCAGCTGATATCCTGCTCATCAGTCCTGCCTACTTAAGCCATCCAGTCCAGAGGATCTCTGCCTTTGCCTTGGTCAACATCACAGAGACTATCTCCTGCATTCCTGTTAAAGACTTGCTTGGCTGACATCCCTTCTGGCTCCAGATCTAGCTTGTTGTTTTGCTACGCTCATCTCCGGCTCCCTGACGTTTGGCTTGTCTGACTATCCGTTCCGGTTCCTGAACTCTGGCTATGTTTTGACTACGTTTTTTCTATTTACTTTTAGTATTAAATAAGTGTGATTTAACTGTACTTCTGTTTCGGTCTGATTTCATGGTTTCTGACACAGCCCCCAGATCAAAACAAACAGACCTAGCTCACAGCTAGGCCTCCCTAAATTTACCTGCACTGACTGTAAAAAAAAATACCACAACTACCTCTAGCACATCCTACCTGAGGTAGAGTGTGCTACATTTATTTGTAAAAAAATTTTGAAAACCATTTATCATTTTACTTCCACTTCACAATTTTGTGCCACTTTGTGTTGGTCTATCACATAAAATCCCAATAAAACACATTTAAGTTTTTGGTTGGAACGTGACAAAATGTATAGCATTTCAAGGGGTATGAATACCTTTTCAAGGCATGTATGGGTAAATCATGTATGGGCAAGTCGTCCAAAACACAGCAGCAAGACTAGTCAGGGGGAAAGAAACCCTGGGAATCCATCTCCCCATCCCTAAGGACCCTCCATTGGCTAATGGTAAAGGATAGGATCACATTCAAGACCCTCTGCCTCACCCACAAATGTACACAAGGAAACGCTCCTCAATACCTATGTGAGAAAATAAAACACTACATACCCAATCGCAGCCTCCGATCAACAAACCAAAACCGCCTCCTCATCCCCAAGTCCCGCTACAAATCTAAGGGAGAACGAAGATTCGCAGTCCAAGGACCACGGCTATGGAAAGCTCTACCCACCAACATCCGCATGGAAGAAAACCATCGGGCCTTCAGATAAAAACTCAAGACCCACCTCTTCTAATGCCCCGTACACACGGTCGGAAAATCCGACCACAAAATCCATCGGATTTTTTCCGACGGATTTAGTCCGACACTGGTGTTGCATACACACGGTCGGACAAAGTTGTCGGAAAATCCGATCATTCTGAACGTGGTGACGTTTGTTGCCTACGACGGGACTACGTAGAGGCTAGTAGCCAATAGCTTGGGTCCTGTAATGTGATCTGAGCATGCGTAGCACTTTGTCCGTCGGACTACGCAACACACGATCGGAATTGGTGTGATCGGACTTTGTTGTTGGAAAATTTGAGAGCAGGAGATAAAACTTTGTCCGTCGGACAATCCGATGGAAAATGTCCGATGGTGCCTACACACGGTCGGAATTTCCGACAACATTGTCCGATAGGACAGAATCCATCGGAAAATCCGACCGTGTGTATGGGGCTTAAGAAGCAGGACAACACAGGACAGACCAAGCGCCTTGAGGCGATTCAGTTCGCATTTGCAGCGCTATACAAATCATTCATTCATATTTTATTTTTGTATGCACAAGGTAGTGTTTGCACAGTGAAGTATCATTTAGTAATTCATGTTCACTGGAGTGGATCTATAGTATTCAGCATTTCTAAATTCACTGGTGTGGAGTTATATTATATTCAGCGCTGCTTACTCTATCATTTAGATAAGGATTATTGTACACAAATCATTCATTCATTCATGATGTCAGTAATTTACCATCTCCAGGCACCAACTGTGCAAAACAGATCGAGACTACAATGAATCTATATCCAGATCAGTAAAAAAAACGTGATGTTTTTTAGTCCCGTGTGCAAGAGGCCAAACTGATCTGGATGTAGTCTATGGAACTATACACACAGCTGTATGAAGATGAATAATAAAGCGATGAGTACAGAGCTGTAAAACAAAAACAGAAAATTTTATGTTTGAGTGCAGTAATTTACACAAGTACGTGTGTTTACATGCTTACACGCATGTGTAAATGTGTATATATGCGTATTAAAATAAAGAAGATGCTGTACTTACCTGCTCTGTGCAATGGTTGCTTAACTCTTCTGGTGCTCTCCGCTCTTCCTTTCCTGCCGGTGCCCCCGTAGAGAGCCCAGTGCTATGAGGGCAACTGTGTGATTGAGCTTTCAAGCTGGGCTGTCTACGTCCCAAGACACACACAGCGATGCTTGGCCACGACCCTGCTCCCTCCCCCCAGGATTTGACTGACAGCAGCAGAAGCCTATGGTTCCCGCTGCTCTCAGTGTCTCCTGTGAGACCAGGAAGAGAGAACAGCACTGCTGCAGATGGGACAGCTCTGGTGGGTTAGTCAGGTAAATCTTTAGGAACAGGGGGTGGCAAGTAGTATGAAGTTTTTTTACCTTAATGCATAGAATGCATTAGGTAAAAAAAAGCCTTTTTTCTTTTAAACTTTAGAACCACTGTAAGCCTTACAGCCTTAGAAGTGGCTATATACACTAAACGCAATTAGTCATAAAACAGGAAACAAGCTGAAACAATCCTACTTCCTGCTGTTTCTACCAAACTAAGAGAATAAACACCTTTGCACAAGCAAATATGTTTTTCAACTTCCTATATCTTTATAATATTTTAAGACACGGTTCCTATTTGGCCCTTTGCACTGACGTAACCCAGCCCATATCCCCCCTCCATAGATCCTTTAGGATACATCAATAAATATCTCTAGTTCATAGTATTACCTGACAAATTAGGAGTATGTACTGCAAGGTACTCCTTGGTAACATTTCAATGAGAAGTAACACCAAGTGCTATGGGACACAAAAGGTGGAAAACTGCAGCAAGCAGATACTTTTTTTTTTTAATTGGGCGATGGACTGCCCCATTATATACTATAATGCAGTGTTTGGCCTATAAAGTGGCATAATATCTAAAAATAGATCTGTATACGGCAGGGGTCCCTGTGTTTAGGGAGCTCTAAGCCTAGTACACACTATTATTAAAAAAAACGACAGCTCCGGAGGAGCCACTGTACTAACAAACTGATGTTAGTACAGTTATCTCCCCTGCTGTGCTATTGTGTTATGACAGGGGGGTGGCCCTGTCACTCCGGTCAGCTCTTTCAGCCACTGGCTGGCTTCCGTCTGACCGGCTGCAGTACACTTGAGTCAAATGTCTATAGACATTCAATGGAAACCGAGTCTAGGGAGGGCCAAAGATTCTTTTTTCCCTGGGGGTTATGAGTTTTGGGCACCCGGAGGAGAAAAATTTGGTTTTGCGCTAACAATGGGAGAGACTTATGCCTTGAACTCACTGTGTACATAGTAACATATGGCACAGTCCTTGTACCCATAAAAAAATGCTTTAAAGCGGTGTTCGGCTTAAAAAAAAATAAAAATTAAAAGTCAACAGCTACAAATAATGCAGCTGCTGACTTTTAATAATCGGACACTTACCTGTTCCAGGGTCCAGTGATGCAGGGGATCAAAGCCCCGCTCGCCTCCCCCTTCGCTCGGTGGCGCCGGCATTATAACTGTGGGCGCCCGGCTGTGGCTTCACAGCCAGGCACCCACTGCACATGCGCGAGCAGCGCCGCGTGCCGTTATTGGCTGCGCATTAATCTGGGACCTGAGACGTGTCCCAGATGATTGACAAGAGGGAGGGGGCAGAGCTGATCTCCCTTCCTGCGCAGAGGAAAGTGACGTTAAGAGCCCAGGCGCTAAAGGAGGCAGACTACCTGGGACCCCCTAGCAATAGGCATTTAGAGGTGAGTAAGAAAAAATAATTTTCTCCAAATTTTTTTTTTTTATGCACATAAATTAAATTTTTTTTTTTTTTTTTAGGGTGGAACTCCACTTTAATTACCGTGTCATAGGTGAGAGTCTAACCGACATGTATGTACCTCTGGAGGGGGCAGAGCTCCACTGGTGACAGTAAGATTCCATAAACTGCAAGCAACTTAGAATAGAAATAAGAGTGGCCAAACCATCACATTTACAGATGTGCTCCTAGTGATGATCAGTATTTTAAACACTTTCTCAGCTTCCTCTGCTGCCTGACTCAATGCTGCTGGTCTGGCAAACAGGTCAGCAAGGTGGGTCACAGAGGCCAGATTTCTCTCCCATGGTGAGTTTGATGATCAGGGCCTCTCTGATGGGTCTGCCTGTTTCCACCCAGCAAAGAGCCCACTTATGGCTCTCCTCCATCCATGGTTTCCACCAGAGTTTTTTTCCTTCTCAGCCCTCTTCTTGGCTTTGGATTCCATGGGGGAAACAGCGGGCTTCAGCTTACAGCCACACTTCCTCTTTCCTCTCTCCCCATGGGTTGTGTGGGCAGGGCTCAAGTGGCCAACCAGAGTCTTCCCTCTTCATTCACCTGGTGGCCTGTCGAAGCGTGGCCAAGATGGTTTTTGAGCTGTGCTGCTCCCACCTTAAAGAGGCTGCCAGCTAGGCTCTGCTACACACGTGCCATGGACAGACACAGGGATTTTACCCTAGTACCCCCCCCCCAACATCTACTCCCCTGGCTATAGGCACACCATTCAACAATTCTGTATGCTCCTATGTTGTTAGTACCGATCAGCACTTAGCAATGCCTACTCCTAATTCTTGCTGAACGTTTTTTTTAAATCAGTAAAATACATTCCAGGTTCATCAAAACTGAGTATCAAAGTTTTACAGTTTGTTTCACAAGAAAGCAGCCACAGCCAGTAGAAAAGCCTGTCCCCTGCCAGCATGCTATACAGAAGAACCCTTCTCTCTGTGTGGGTGCAGGTCCATATCAGAGCTGGAGCTCTCCAATTAGTAGGAAGCATGAGCATCTCTGATTGGGGAGCTCTAGCTCTGACTCAACAAAGGGTTTGTTGAACCTTTGCAGAAAATCTACTGCTTCTACACAGATTGCTGTGGAGAAGCAGTAGAGTAAAGGGTGCTTCTTTATAGCATGCTGGCAGGAAACAGGCTTTTCTGCTCAGACTGTGGCTGCTTTCTAAAGAAAACAAACTATAAAGCTTTTTTTTTCTTGTACCTGGAATATAGTTAGCAGATTTACGGTAAACTGAAAGTTCAGTGCAGCATTAAAGTAGTTGTAAAGGCTTAAGAATTTTTATCTTAATGCACTCTCTGCATTAAGGTAAAAACCCTTCTGTGCTGCAGGATCCCCCCAGCCCCCCTAAGGACCCTTTCACACTGGGGCGGGAGCCGCGGTGACAGTAAAGCAGCGCTATATTTAGCGCTGCTTTACCGTCGTTTTGCCCACGGGATTCGGCCGCTCGCGGTGCGGTTTTACCCCCCGCGAGCGGCCGAAAAAGGGTTAAAATCCCCCGCAGAGCGCTTTGCGGCGGTATTGCCGCGGTATTGCCGTGGTATTACCGCGGTGTCCCATTCAAATCATTGGGAAGGAGCGGTATAAGAGCGGTGAATACACCGCTCCTATCCCGCTTCAAAGATGCCTGCTAGCAGGACTTTTTTTGCCGTCCTGCTAGCGCACCGCTCCAGTGTGAAAGCCCGCCGGCTTTCACACTGCAGTGAATGGGGCCGGTTTTTCCGGCGGTGCACTGGCGCTATATATAAGGGGCCTTATACTTATGTGAGCTGGATCTTAATCCAGCAATATGCACAAGAAGCAGAGGTTCTCTCGTCTCTCCCTCCTTATTGACTCAGTTACAGCAGCAGGAGTCATTGGCTCCTGCTGCTGTCAATCACAGCCAATGAGGAGGGAGCAGGGGGCGGGCCTGAACTGTGCTCTGTGTGTCTTATGGACACACAGAGCGGGGCTCAGGAGTGAGCGTGCACAAGTGCCCCCATAGTAAGAGGCTTGCTATGGGGGCACTGGAAAGGGGAGAGGAGCTGAGAGCCCCGCCTGGGGACCCGAAAAGAGGAGGATCGGGCTGCTCTGTGCAAAACCATTGCTCAGAGCAAGGAAGTATAACATATTTGTTATTTTAAAGCAAAAAAACATTTTAACATTTAAAATCACTTTAAACGCTTTATAAATTTAGGTCCTGTTCACATCTGTTTGCTTTTGCATTATGCAGTTGTATTAGTGTTTAGTATTAAAATGCAACCCAAAACACATAAAAAACGCAATAAAAACACGATATGCATTTTCAAAAAGTGTATATCGCATTTTACAATGCACAAATGTGAATGGGCCGTAAATCTTCATTTGTTGAGCTTGTGGAGATACAAGTTTACTTTTATAATGGTGTGATATGCTAACGAACAATGACTATACTATTCTAAATATGTCACAAGGCTGCTTACTAAAGGGATTTTCCATATTGACAAATGTTATTCTTATTCACCTCCCTTGCCAAGGCTGCTGCCCTAGGCACTTAAAGTGAACATATAAAAGCAGAATTTACAGGCCACACAGCTATAACATAGCTTTGATATTGTTTCCGTTAAGTCAACTCAACATGTTTTATGCTTAATAGGTGATTAGTAAAATAGATCAGACAGTTAGAAAATAAGTACAATGATCATGTAATAGCTAAAACTTTTTAACCTTTATTTTCTATGAAAGTAGATAGAAACCCTAATGCCGCGTACACACGATCGGACTTTCCGTCAGGACCAGAATCCGTCGGACAATTCGATCGTGTGTGGGCTCCAGCGGACTTTTCTTTCCCAAAAGTCAGACGGACCTAGAAATAAAACATGTTTCAAATCTTTCCGACGGACTCGAGTCCGGTCGAAAGAAAATCCGGTCGTCTGTTTGCTAGTCCGACAGACGAAAACCGACGCTATGGCAGCTATTGTCTACTGGCTATGAACTTCCTTATTCTATTCATACGTCATCACGTTCGAATCCGTCGGACTTTTGGAGTGATCGTGTGTGGGCAAGTCAGTTCGTTTGAAAGTCCGGCGGACCTCCGCTGCAAAGTTCGTCGGATAGTCTGCCGGACCAAGTCTGCTGGAAAGTCGGATCGTGTGTACGCGGCATAACTGAATGACATTTAAGTGTCCGTTTATCAGCAGTGGTAATTCACTGCTGCTCAGATCGCTGGCCTTCTCAGAGGAACACAAGTCGTCTGAGTGCTGGTTTATGAAAGCATGTTCTTGTCTCATACTAAGAAGAGAAGAGATGTACGAACACTTTCAGCTGCCGAGATCTTAGGAGAAGGCAGCCTGTAACCCTGAAAGATACACCATATAGCCAAAAGTATTGGGACACCTGCCTTTACACGCACATGAACTTTAATGGCATCCCAGTCTTAGTCCGTAGAGTTCAATATTGAGTTGACCCACCCTTTGCAGCTATAACAGAGTCAACTCTTCTGGGAAGGCTGTCCACAAGGTTTAGGAGTGTGTCTATGGGAATGTTTGACCATTCTTCCAGAAGCACATATGTGAGGTCAGGTACAGATGTAGACGAGAAGACCTGGTTCACAGTCTCCACTCTAATTCATCCCAAAGGTGTTCTATGGGGTTGAGGTCAGGACTCTGTTCAGGGAAGTCAAGCTCCTCCACCCCAAACTCGCTCATCCATGTCTTTATGGACCTTGCTTTGTGCAAGTCCAACCGAATAATATCGAATGAACTGTCGTGATCGGCTCTCGAAAGTAGTGTACACACGATCTGAATATCATACGAAAACTGTCGTCCAAGGAAGAATCGTGCGATTTTCAGATCATACGAGCCATTAGACTTCGCCCTCCAAAGCAACTGATCAAACAGAGATTTGTTGGATTAGCTGCCTCCCTGGCTGTAATGGCCAGGGAAACACAGCACTGAAACCAAAAGTGACAAAACCCTTGTTTGTCCAGCTTCATTCACAAAGGCGATCAAGGACCTATGTGGTAGTGTGACAATGCAGATGCACAACTGAGAAATAGGGACAGAGCAATTTTACCCTTTAACAATGACTTTATGGCAGAAGTGTGCATGAATTTGCAGCCTTCTCCACCAAAGGGACCGCTGTTTTTCAGGTCCCCTGTTCATAGGAGCGCGGTTCGAGAGCGAGCCTGTTCGAGTGCCCTCATAGCAAGAGTCTTGCTATTGGAGACACTCAGCAGGTGGGAGAAGCCAGGACCACCAGGGGGGAAGGAAGAGGATCGGAAAAGTATAAGATGTTTGTTTATTTATTTTTTTGAAAGTAACATTCACACCTAGGTATTTGAAATGCTTTTTTTTGTGCTTTTTGCGCGTTTTCCACACAACACACACAGGGCAGCCCATGGATTTCCACGCAACAAATGTGGCAAAGTAGCTCATGGAGCATTTTGCCGTATTCTAGTTTGCAAGTTTTTTTACAGATTTTGATGTATCACGTGTGGCAAAATGCACGTTTGCTTCCCTTGTTTGAGGTGTAGTTAACAATTAATGGCACTGTGAGCGATGTGCTTTGTTCGCATGTTCCAACAACATGCATGGTTTTGGGAACGGTGAAATGTGAACAGAGTCTTAATGTATGCGGATCTCCACAAAGTTTACAAACTTCAGGATCATTCAGAGTAATGGGCGGAAGCTAGAAATAATTGAAATAAAATATGGAAATGAATATGCGATTTTACATTTTGACCAAAGCTATGCCTTAAAGGCTAATGTCCCGTACACACGATCGGACTTTTCGACGGACTAGGTCCAGCGGACCGGAATCCGTCAGACAATTCGATCGTGTGTGGGCTCCAGCGGACTTTTCTTTCCCAAAAGTCAGAGGGACCTAGAAATAAAACATGTTTCAAATCTTTTCGACGGACTCGAGTCTGGTCGAAAAATCCGCTCGTCTGTGTGCTAGTCCGACGGATGAAAACCGACTCTAGGGCAGCTATTGGCTACTGGCTATCAACTTCCTTATTCTAGTCCGGTCATACGTCATCACGTTCAAATCCGTCTGACTTTTGGAGTGATCGTGTGTGGGCAAGTCCGTTTGTTTGAAAGTCCGGCGGACCTCCGCTGAAAAGTCCATTGCATAGTCCGCCGGACCAAGTCCGTTGAAAAGTCTGCTCGTGTGTACATGGCATAAGTCCACCTCTTAAAAAAATGCCAGGCTTCTGCAGACTCTTCTTCCATCTATCTAATTGTACCAAGGTACATACTTTTAGTTTGGGAGATAAACGAGGTGTCATTGGACTATGAGTGTGGTAATTACCGTACCCATGTTCCATTAAGAACTACAAGTCCTTCTGCTGAGGTGGGATGGGACTTGTAGTTCATTCATTCACTGCCGCACAGCTGCACCAATTACAAAAGTGAAAGCTGCTGCAGGGTAGACAAACCTCCACATGCTATGGTGGGAGTTAGCATTCCACCATGTTTTATGTTACATCCTATATACCAGTGTAACATGGTGCAAAAGATGCAGTTAGCCTTTAAATATTAGAAGTGAAGGATAGAAACTGGTTGTTTGCCATGCACAGCTGGTCCAGATTCTGGTTGCTTCAGTATGGATGAATTCTAGGGATGAGCTCAGGCGTGTTGGGATTCAAGTCTGAACCCGCCTGAGCTATCCCGCCAGAAGGCTTTCGCTGTACTGAGCCAATCATAAGTGGCCAAGACATTGGCCACTTATGATTGGCTTAATAGGTGAAAACTTGCTGGTTACCTTAGGTGGGTTCGGACTAGGATCTGAACAAGCCTGAGCTCATTCAAAAATAACTTCCCCCTTGTATAGAGTAAAAGAGAGAACGAGTATTTTTAGGACATCCATGTTAGCTCTGTTCAGGGATATAAGCAAAACCCTATTAAAAGTATGCAGGCCTCATACATGTGGAGTGTAGGACTTGATATGGGATCTTGATATTTTTTTCTTTTAACCCTTCTGAATGCAGGTCAACATTATGCTGTCAGACGCAGCCGTGTGGATAGGCCCATTTCCTTTAGGTCTCATTCACATGGGTGTACTTTGATGTACACCTGCTTAACCACTTCCCGCCAGGTCAATAGCAAATTGACGTCCGGGAAGTGGTTTCGTTATCCTGACTGGGCGTCATATGACGTCCTTCAGGATAACAGCCGCCGCGCGCCCGTGGGGGCGCGCATCACGGCGATCGGTGGAGCGGTGTGTCAGTCTGACACACCGCTACACTGATCTCGGTAAAGAGCCTCCGGCGGAGGCTCTTTACCACGTGATCAGCCGTGTCCAATCACGGCTGATCACGATGTACACAGGAAGAGCCGTTGATCGGCTTTTCCTCACTCGCGTCTGATAGACGCGAGTAGAGGAGAGCCGATCGGCGGCTCTCCTGGCAGGGGGGGTATGCGCTGATTGTTTATCAGCGCAGCCCCCCCTCAGATGCCCACACTAGACCACCAGGGAAGCCCCCAGGACCACCAGGGAAGCCCCCAATACCACCAGGGAAGCCCCCAGCATGTGGATGGCCAGGTACATCCCCCATGGCCATCCACATGTTAAAAAAAATGCCAAAAATATGCCAATCAGTGCCCACAGATGGGCACTGATTGGCACATCATATTTAATAAAAAAAAAAGTTAAAAAAAGGAATGCCCAGCAATGCCACCCATCAGTGTCATCAGTGCCACTCATCAGCGTCCATCAGTGCCACCTATCAGTGCCCATCCGTGCCCACCCATGCCCACCTATCAGTGCCCATCCATGCCACCTATCAGTGCCACCTATATGTGTGCATCAGTGCCGCCTATGAGTGCCCGTCAGTGCCGCCTATGAGTGCCCGTCAGTGCCGCCTATGAGTGCCCATCAGTGCCGCCTATGTGTGCCCATCAGTGCCGCCTGAGTGCCCATCAGTGCCGCATACCAGTGCCACCTATCAATGCCCATCAGTGCCACCTATCAGTGCCCATCAGTGCCGCCTATCAGTGCCCATCATCAGTGCCACCTCATCGGTGCCCCCTAATTGGTGCCACCTCATCGGTGCCCATCAGTGCCACCTTATCAGTGCCCATTAGTGCCGCCTTATCAGTGCCCGTCATTGAAGAAGAAAACGCACTTATTTACAAAAAAAATTAACAGTGACAAAGAAAAACTTGTTTTTTTTTTGCAAAATTTTCGGTCTTTTTTTGTTTGTTGCGCAAAAAATAAAAATCGCAGAGGTGATCAAATACCACCAAAAGAAAGCTCTATTTGTTGGAACAAAATGATAAAAAATTTGTTTGGGTACAGAGTAGCATGACCGCGCAATTGTCATTCAAATTGCGACATTGCTGAAAGCTGAAAATTGGCTTGGGCGGGAAGGTGTCTAAGTGTCTGGTATTGAAGTGGTTAAGGGCCGTGTTTGCCTAGATGGGAATGCACAGGCAGTCATATTCATGTCAGTTGTGATGCATCAGCTGCACAGACACACTGCTCCCAACTTGACATCTGTGCGGGGTCGTGTCCCCAAACACACGCTGTCGACATTTAGAGACACGCGCCTGCAGCCACATGGATGCCCAATTGGCAGCAGGGGCTGTGCCCATGCACCTTCTGCATCCTAACTGACATGAATAGGACTGCCTGCACAGGGATGCATGGAACACCTCATATTTGCCAACAGTCCCAATTAGCCTACGGAAATCAGACCAGTATCCCGGTCTGAGCCTGTCCTGGGCAGAATCCCAAAAACTAGGCTTTGTCCTGGGCAGGGGCGGACTAGGCCAGGGGGTCTGATCCCCCTTAAAAAAAGCTGCACCGGTGTGGTGTGAGCATGATCTGATGGTTTGCAAAGGTGTCATCCCAGGCCGCCCACCTATTAAGCTGGGTGGGCTTGGAGTCGGGACTGGGCGATGGAGGAATGTAATAGAAAACTTCTGTCAGCTACTGGCTGAGGAGATAGCAGGAGGCGGGCTGAACTGTGTCCCAGCCTCTTTCTTTCTCTCTCTCTCTCCCTCCCTCGCTCTTTCTTTATCTCTCTCTTCATCCCTCTTTCTTTCTCTTGCCCTCCCTTTTTCTCTCTCCCTCCAGCCCTCTTTCTCTCTCCCTCCATTCCTCTTTCTCTCGCCCTTCCTCTTTCTCCCTCCATCCATCTTTCGCTCTCCCTCCACCCCTCTTTCTTTCTTTCTCTCTCCATCCTCCTTTCTCCCTCCATCCCTCTTCCGTTCTTTCTCTCTCCCACCATCACTCTTTCTTTCTTTCTCTCTCCCTCCCTCTTCCTTTCTTTCTCTCTCCCTCCATCCCTCTATTTTTCTTTCTCCCTCTTCCTTTCTTTCTCTTTCCCTCCATCCCTCTATTTTTCTTTCTCTCTCCCTTTCTCTTTCTGTCTTCCTCCATCCCTCTTTCTCTTTCCCTCCATCCCTCTTCCTTTCTTTCTCTCTCCATCTCTCTTTCTATCTTCCTCCATCCCTCTTTCTCTTTCCCCCATCCCTCTATTTTTCTTTCTCTCTCCCTCTCTCTTTCTATCTTCCTCCATCCCTCTATTTTTCTTTCTGTCTCCCCCTCTCTTTCTATCTTCCTCCATCCCTCTTTCTCTCTCCCTCCATCCCTCTTTCTTTCTCTCTCCCTCCATTCATCTTTCTTTATCTCTCTCCATCCATTTCGCTCTCCCTCCATCTTTCTTTGTTTCTCTATCCCTCTTTCTTTCTCTCTCCCTCCATCTTTCTTTCTCTCTCTATTCCTCTTTCTTGCTCTCTCCCTCCATTCCTCTTTCTTTCTCTCTCCCTCCATCTTTCTTTCGCTCTCTATTCCTCTTTCTTTCTCTCTCCCTACATTCCCCTATTTTCTCTCTCCCTCCGTCTTTCTTTCTCTCTCTATTCCTCTTTCTTTCTCTCTCCCTCCGTCTTTCTTCCTCTCTCTATTCCTCTTTCTTTATATCTCCATCCATCTTTCTTTCTCTCTCTATTCCTCTTTCTTTCTCTCTCCCACCATCTTTCTTTCTCTCTCTATTCCTCTTTCGTTCTCTCTCCCTCCATTCATCTTTCTTTGTCTCTCCATCCCTCCTTCTTTCTCTCTCCCTCCATCTTTCTTTCTCTCTCTATTCCTCTTTCTTTCTCTCTCTATTCCTCTTTCTTTCTCTCTCCCTCCATTCCTCTTTCTTTCTCTCTCCCTCCATCTTTCTTTCTCTCTCCATTACTTTCTTTCTCTCTCCCTCCATCCCTCTTACTTTACTCTCTCCCTCCAACCCCCTTTCTCTTTTTTCTTTCTCTATATATTGCCACTTTCTCCACTATCCAAGTCATCTCAGACCCTACTCATTTAAGCCACGCTCACTATTTAGCATAATTTTAACTATCCATATTTTTCTCCCCATCTTTTTTGCTCATACTAGGCCGTGCCTACTAATTAATGCCCTGCCTCTAATTAAAGTATTACTCTACCTACAGAAAAAAAGTGCCCCTAAAAATGTTTTGAGAATGTTGGGGAACTATGACACCTGTGCGTCCCCATGCGTGCAAACATGGCCCTTGACCAGGTGAACGCTCAAGTATGACTGTGTGAACGAAGCCTTATATTGCTGTATACAGAACCATACAAAGGTATAAGCTGTACCTGCATTTTTCATGTGAATGAGAACTAACAAAAATGTTCCAAACTTTAACGTTCATTTACCAGTGATATGTACAGTCAGGAGCAGGACACTGGTTTAATGCTTTGACAATAATATTATAAAGAGTAAAGGCAGCCCACGTTTTCTCTCAGTGCGGGCTCTTTTACAGCATGGCAGCCACCTTGTGGTTGGCAGCGAAGCCCAAAACCCCGGAAGCGTTGCCAGGGCAGCTTAGCCGCGCAGCCACTGACGCACCAACACGTCGCTCGTACGTCACATCCGGTTTGTGTCGGTGTGTTTTGTGTCTTGCCGGCTGTCAATGGCAGTGGCCCGGCTTTGATGGTGTAACGCTCGGGGAAGGGAAAGCCGCCAGTAATGGCCGCCGAGGCACATAGCAAGTCCATGACCCTGTCACTGATCATCAAATGGGGCGGTCAGGAGTTCCCTCTGTCTGCCCTGTCCGAGGAGGACACAGTGCTGGACCTCAAGCATTCCCTCAAGAGCCTGACCGGGGTGCTGCCAGAGAGACAGAAGCTGCTGGGACTCAAATACAAGGGTGAGCTGGGAAGCTGGCACTCATTGCCCTACATCACCTCTTATCCACATGGCAGCCACCCACACTCTGTTCTGTGCCCCTCCGTAAGCTGTTGGGTCTATGAAAAGTTCTTTAATTAAAGTAGACCCCAAGGCAAAGATTTTCTATTCCATTTTGGAAAGAGTAATGGGGGGGTTGTGACCCCTGTCAGGTTCTTTGTGCCATCTGTGCCCCATATGGAAGATTTCTCCTCACTTCCTGTCCCCTAGCTAAACAGGTAGCAAGTGTAGATCACGCCAATGTGAGGGAATCCCCAGTTGTTGCCAGAACTAGTGTCCCCCATTTCCCCTCTATTACTGTTCTGGTTAAAACCCAGAATTTGGGATTTTCTTTTACTTTCACTTTCAGTGATAACAGTAAACAGGACAGCTAGAGAGGGTGAATCTCCTTATCTGAGGCACAGACAGCAATAAAAAGCTGACAAGGGTTTCATCCCTCTCCACTCTATCCAAAACGAAACCAAAAATTGCCTTTAGCCCCTGTTCACATCGGCGCGATTTGACATGTCAAATTGTATGGCAAACCGCAGCCTATTACCGGCAACGGCACTGTCCCAATCGGTGCGACACCGCAGTGATTTCCAAAAGTAGTTCCTGCACTGCTTTTGGCAACTTCAGGGGTGATTTCAATAGACGCCTGTGCATGAACCCGCACAGATGTCTTTTAAATCGCCCCCAAACTCGCACTGAGTTCAGCTGAACTCGCACGTTTTCAAACCCACGTTCAGTGTTAATGTACCCTTATTTGTACTTTAACCACTTAAGGACCGGAAGATGTTCCCCCTTAAAGCGGAGTTCCACCCAAATGTGGAACTTCTGCTCATTTGTCCCCCCCCCCCTCTCCTGTGCCACATTTGGCACCTTTCAGGGGGAGGGGGGGACAGGATACCTGTCTTTGACAGGTGTTCTGTTCCCACTGCCGGGAGCCGCTGCTGCGGCTATTGATGTCACCACTCAGCTCCCTCCTCATCCCCCTCTCGCCAGGCCAGTAGGAGAGAGAAGCCTCGCGCATGCGCAGTAGGGTTCTTGGTGTGAAGCCGTAAGGCTACACTACCGGGTTCCCTTACCTGCAATGATGGTGGCAGCACCCGACAGCTGATGGAAACATCAGCTGCGGTGCCGACATCGCTGGACTCCAGGACAGGTAAGTGTCCTATTATTAAAAGCCAGCAGCTGCAGTATGTGTAGTTGCTGGCTTTTAATTTTTGCACCGGTGGGCGGACCTCCGCTTTAATGACCAGGCCATTTTTTGCGATACGGCACTGTGTTGCTTTAACTTACAATTGCACGGCCATGCAACGCTGTACCCAAACAAAATTGACGTCCTTTTTTTCCCACAAATAGAGCTTTCTTTTGGGGATATTTGATCACCTCTGCGTTTATTTTCTTGCGCTATAAATAAGACTGAAAATTTTGGAAAAAAAATGTTTTCTACTTTTTGCTATAATAAATATCCAAAAAAAAAAAACGAATTTCTTCATCAGTTTAGACCAATATGTATTCTTCTACATATAGCAAAATAGCTATACCTATGTGTACACCAGTGCTAATTCTGAGCACCCCACCACCTTATCAGTCTGCTTTTTTATGGTGGCACTTTACTGCCCCTCAATACAACCTAAAAAGAAAAAAATCATGAGAAGTTAATAAAGTTTGCCACTGCTGACTCTTCCTTTTGAGAATGCTAGTTCTCTGGCTGTCATGTTGAGTCACTGACCCGGAACAGGTATAGAGAAGAGACATTTTCACACTCATTTATAGCATGCTTGTTTGGGGTCTGCGACTTAAAAATAATTAAGGCAGGCCTAGCCAGGCAAATACCATTTTCAGGAGGTCAGCAATGGCAACTGTCGTACTTCTCTTGTAAAAAGTCTGTGCTATAGCCAAAAGTCAGATTTAGCGTGGTCGTTCAGTTCACCCCCTGTGCACCTCCTGTGGCACGTATTGGGTGTGCTCTGAGACCGCTGTGTCCTTTGGAGCAGTGGTTCTCAACCATGTCCTCAAGTACCCCCAACGGACTATTCTCCCCTCGTATATAGACGTAAGCCAGTCGGGAACCGGTTAAATAACAAACACGGTATACTTGCCTACTCTGTGCAGTGGTTTTGCACAGAGCAGCCCTGATCCTCCTCTTCTCGGGTCCCCTGCCAGGGCTCATGGCTCCTCACCCCTACTGAGTGCCCTCATAGCAAACCTCTTGCTATGGGGGTACTTGTGGGCTTGATCCTGAGCCACGCTCTGTGTGTCCATTGACACACAGTGGGGCTTGGCCTTGCCCACTACTCCCTCGTCACAGGCTGTAATTGACAGCAGCACGAGCCAATAGCACACACTGCCGCCTTCATGAGGAGGGAGAGAGCTGCACACAGAAGTTTTTTTTTACCTTAAGCCGGTCATAGACTGTTTGAATCTCGAGATTCAAACCATGTATGGGCAGGCTGAATGTACCCAAGTTGATCGATTTTTGCCTGCGATTATTACTGGTGGCTGTTATAGTCTCTAGCAATAATCACTGTGTTCTCCCTGCGAGCACAGCTTCTCCCCATCCAACTCAGTAAGAAAACGAAGATGGCTAAGAAGGAGCTCAGAAACATCAAATGCAAGCTGAATGCATATGAAAACAAACTGACTTGACCCATCTACTAAAACGTTTAATAATGGTCACAGTACTTGCTGTAGTGATAGAACTAAATAAGACATACCTGACATGGAGAACATTTGAGAACCCCTTATAAAATTCTGTATCTAAATAAAGAATAATCATTCGTTTTGTTTTGTTCGGTATCTTCTACAGGCAAGCCGGCAGAAAATGATGTAAAACTGGGAGTTCTAAAGCTGAAGCCAAATACCAAGATTATGATGATGGGGACACGTGAGGAGAGTTTGGTAATGCAAGCTACATTTTCTATATGTTATACTATAAGGAAAACATAACTGGAAATAAGTCAGCAAAAAAGACACAAACACAGAGAGAGAGAGAAAGATAAAACGATTGGTCATTTTCTTGGTGGAACACTTTTGATCTACCAAGGGTAGGTGATGCATTGCACCAACCATTCACTATATTCCAGCATTATATTTCAATGCTTTTACTGCCTTTCTCTGGTATAGTTTGAATGTAATCTTTTGTTACATCTCTGCAGGAAGAAATGATGGCACCACCTCCAGAAAATGATGATGTTATAAATGACTTTGACATTGAAGAGGAGGTAGTGGAGGTGGAAAATCGGTGAGTCTTGCTGTTTACATGTGACAGCTCTAAATCCTAATTGCAGGTGATGTTATATTACTGTAAAGTTGTAGGTTATACCGTTGTTGGCAGGATTCGTTTTTTTTTTTTTTTTTTTTTTTTTTTTTATTCTTAATGTAATAATTGTACTTTTCTGCAATTTATGACAGCTATGCAAAAATGAGTAAAAACTGCTTATTACATTATGAGGCAGAGCAACAGCCCAATTTCGACAGACAAAGGATACCAACAAGAGCAGAAAAACCGACCTTAGGCCCCTATGAAAGATGTCTTTGCATCGGTTTTTATAATTTACTGCACTTTGTGCATCATCCTACCTTTTGCAGTGCCCTTTTGGTTAAACTTTTAAGTGTGAGGCTACCAATCGCCAAGAGGCAGGGCTATGTGTGGAAGATTCTGCAGAGTTGTGTACAAGCTTATCATTCCTTGAACTCCAGAAAGATACCACACTCCAATGTCAGTCTCCTGTAAAAGTTTATTCCTTTCAACATGCCCCATTCAGACTGCTCCCTGTAATGAGTTTCACTTCAATGAGCCTAAAAATGAAAAAAAAATCGGAAATCTCACTCTGAATAAAGACATAGGGGTTGATTTACTAAAGGCAAATCCACTTTGCACTACAGGTGCACTGCAAGTACACTTGGAAGTGCAGTCGCTGTAAATCTGAGGGGAAGCTCTGCTGATTTTTTTGTACAAGCAAAAATGCTGTTTTTTATTTGCTTTGCATGTCCCCCTCAGATCTACAGCAACTGCACTCCCAAGTGCACTTGTAGTGCAAAGTGGATTTGTCTTTAGTAAATAAACCCCATAGTCTACTTTTTTTTTTTGCAAAAGTTTAGTAAATTCATTAACACTTATAAAAATGATAGGTGTGCGTTTCCAAAACTTTTCCATTGGGGCTTGCATATCGTTGAAAACCACAATCAGTGCATCGATGTTGCAATGCGTAGGTTCTTGCAGAGCTTTGCCCCAGCACCAGGTCCATACAGAAGTGTGGACCTGGCATGAGGAAGCTAAACTGAAATACAGAGCAGTGAATGAGGAGATATTCCTGACACACTTTCTGCAAGTCCCATTTGTCACAGTGGCAGTAAATGAATGTAAAGAGAAACAAACCTGGAAGATGAGGCTGTGTGGACAAAACTTTTCACATCTGCACTAAATGTAAACGATAACAGGATTACCCTGGAGGATGCACCCCATGATTTAGGTAAGTGGGTACAGTGTAGGTTTTGGGGATGGCGTTTTATTAACATGTTTCATGTTACACCCTAAATATGCCTATACCATTATTATTATTATACACAATTTCTATAGCGCCAACAGTTTACGTAGCCCTTTACAATGTATAGGGGGGACAACATATGGTATAAAACATGGACTTGGAAATAAATTAGACTCATAAAGAATGGCATGTCATTGCCGTCATCCCTAATAAATGTAAACGTTGCTACCTCCAATAGTGGGATTTTTAAGGCAATGTAATAAAGGATTTGTGAATGTTGAAAAAATTATTTTATTAATACAAAAAATAAGAACATGAGAGAAAATTGAACAACTTATACATATTACAAGTAGAATTCTACTTGTAATATGTATAAGTTGTTCAATTTTCTCTCATGTTCTTATTTTTTGTATTAATAAAATAATTTTTTCAACATTCACAAATCCTTTATTACATTGCCTTAAAAATCCCACTATTGGAGGTAGCAACGTTTACATAAAACATGGACTTAACCATTAAAGATGAGCTCAAGTCTCTCCCCAAATTTTTTTAAGTCAGCAGCTACAAGCTGATCAGCCACTCAAATCACTTCTGCTGAAGAGGGATTTGCCGGCTGAAAATGTTGATAAAGGGATTATACCTGCAGGTGCTTCACTTCAACCCAAGGTCGTCATATGGGCAGGAAATGGTTAAAATCCAGTAATACACTAGGGTTAAAAGGTGGAAATTTTTACTGCGCTTGGGTTAATGTAAAGCAGCTAGTATAAATTGTCAATACACTGGGGTTCATTTACTAAAGCTGGAGAATGCAAAATCTGGTGCAGCTCTGCATAGAAACCAATCGGCTTTCAGGTTTTATTGTCAAAGTTTAATTGAACAAGCTGAAGTTAGAAGCTGATTGGCTACCATGCACAGCTGCACCAGCTTTTGCACTCTCCAGTAGTAAATCCACTGTCTTACCTGCTCTGCACATGCTCAGTTGATCTCTATTTTTTCAGACACTTTGCTGAATTTGTAGAGGCGATCTGCTGACAGCCAAAAGATTAAAGTGATTATAAAGGTTTTTTTTTTTTTTTTAAATAACAAACATGTCATTCTTGCCTGCTCTGTGCAAGGGTTTTGCACAGTGCGTCCCCCAATCCTTTTCTGGGGTCCCCCGGGGCTGCTCCTCCTCGAGTGCCCCCACAGAGAGCTGCTTTCCATGGGGGTACTCGTGCATGCGCGCTCCCATGTCCTGTTGCTGCATCCATTGACACAGGCAGCAGGACTCGGCCCTGCCCCCCGGCTCCAGTGTCACTGGATTTGATTGACAGAAGCGGGAGCTGCTATCAGTCTGTCCAATAAGGTCCCGAGACAGTGGCTGGAGCTGCTGTGCTTGTCCTTGTCGCTGGAACGATGGGGCTCAGGTAAGTGTTAGGGGGGCTCTGCAACAGAGAAGGTTTTTCACCTTCAAGCATAGAATGCATTAAGGTGAAAAACCTTGAGACTTTACAACCTCTTTAACTGCTGCTCAGGGGCTCTGGGCTTCAGCAAAATGGCGGCCTCTGGCAATAAGAAACTGGAACAATGCTGGAGGCAATATACAGCATACACTGATTTTGAAAGTATAATTATTAACATTGAATGTATGTTGCTTGCTAAGGAACATTATTTATATCAAGTTGTTATGGGTAAAGTTCCACTTTAAAGAAAATAAGTTCACCTTTAAAGTGTCAATAAACCCCCCTATTGTTTTCAGTCAAGGCAGCTGCCATCTTTGCCTCTGTTTAATCTACAACTGCCATGATGATGCACATGTGATCAGTTATGACACCAGCCATTGGATGGTTTTACAGTTTGGTTGAGAGCACAACTAATGGCAGTGTTACATTTCCGGCTTTCACACTGGAGAAATGGGAGCTGCTCTTTCAGGGCACTTTGCAGGCGCTATTTTTAGTGCTGTAGCACCTGCAAAGCGCCCCAGTGTGAAAGGGGTCTAATAGTTACTTGTAATACTCAGGGTCCCCAGCAGAGAACTTCTGCTCTGCCCAAGATGTCAACCCAGCCTGAACATTTCAGTCCTGTAAAATTTACTCCACCCTCTGCCATAGCATTAATAATTGGTGTGACTCAGAGTCTGACCATGAATGCCTTCACTTAAAACCATTGCTAACTTTAATTCATTGCAGAGAAGAAAATCTGGCTAAGATTTCACGCCGTGTCAAAGAATACAAAGTGGAAATCCTAAATGCTCCAAGAGAGGAGAAGAAGCTGCTGGTTTTAGATGTTGACTACACTCTGTTCGGTTAGTATGCTGCATCCTTATCTTACTATTCATTCCTTAGAGAAGGATTGCATCCCTCTCTCTCCTGAGTGCTTCTGAGGTCTGTAAACTGTTTATCCAGATCCAATTTTATGAACCTCAGAGAATAGCATACCCTCCACCACCCCACATCAGAAATGTACTAATATGGCCTCAGTAACCCATAGTAGGGTCTGACTCTTATTTGTGATGGTGTTGCTTTACACCATACTTGTTTACAATGCTGCATCTTCTACTTACCTTTCTTGGGCTGTTTTAGATCATCGGTCTTGCGCAGAAACTGGCCTGGAGCTCATGAGACCATATCTACATGAATTTCTTACATCTGCCTATGAAGATTATGATATTGTAATATGGTGTAAGTTGTTCCAACCTTTTATATCTCCCTAAGGTGTTTTTTGTTCACTTTTCCTTCTAGCTTTTGTGAGACTTTTAGTGGGAAAAATAATTTCAATTTAGAAATGAAATGGTTAAATGATTTTCTCAGCGAGTCTACTTTACTGACCCTCATGGAATTGACTTTCAAAAAGCTAGAAGAGTAGTTTGCATTAAATGTGTAAACATACATTGGTCATTTTTTTGTTTTACAGAAGATCAGCTTTTTTGTCTCAGGTTTATTGGGATTTTTTATAAATTTTGGAGGCTGCAATTACTGTCCTCGTCTCAAAACCATAGTCTGCCTGTCAAGCTTGTTTAGTTTTAGATTTGTACTATAGACCAGGGGTCTCCAAACCTTCGAAACAAAGGGCCAGTTTACGATCCTTCAGACATTAGAGGGGCCGCACTGTGCTCATTGGGTGTAGAAAAGGTCCTGATGTCAGTGGGAAAAAACAATGCCTCATCTTTGGTGTCAGTAGAAGGAATAGTGCTGCATTGTTGGTGTCATTGGAAAGAATAGTGCCCCATCATTGGTGTCATAGGCAGGCATTGGGCCCCATCATTGGTGTCATTGGGCCCCATCGTTGGTGACAATGGGATGAATTGGGCCCCATCGTTGGCGTCTTTGGGAAAAATTGGACCTCGTCATTGGGAGGGATAATGCCCCACTGTTAGTATCAGTGGATAAAATAATGCCCCAAGGGCCAGATAAAAGCAAGCAAAGGGCCGCATCTGGCCCCCGGGCCGCAGTTTGGAGACCACTGCTATAGACCAATAAAAAATTGACATACAGTATATGATGCAGTCCCCTGTGAAAAACATAGTTCATTACCTGTTGATCCTGTCAGTAGGATAGTTAGTTATTTTTCCACTTACTTTAACAAGTTTACAACATTGTTTGTTATGCAGTAAAGTTGCACAGCTACATTGTCGCCATGTGTACAGAGTAGTCTTTAAGGCTGCTTTCACACTGGAGCGGTTTGCAAGCGTTATTGTGCTAAGAATAGCGCCTGCAAACCGACCCGAAACAGCTGTTGCTGTTCCTTCAGTGTGAAAGCCCGAGGGCTTTCACACTGAAGCGGTGCGCTTGCAGGACGCTCAAAAATGTCCTGCAAGCCACATCTTTGGCTCGCTATAGGAGCGGTATATTTACCGCTCCTATAGCGCCCGGTCCCATTGAAAACAATGGGGGAGCGCGCCGAACCCGCCCGCAAAACGCCGCTGCAGCAGCGGTTTGCGGGCGGTATTGACCCTTTTTCGGCCGCTCGCGGGGGGTAAAAACACCCCGCGAGCGGCCGCAATGCGCCGGTAAAGCGGCGCTAAATATAGCGCCGCTTTACCGCCAGCGCCCCCACCGCTCCAGTGTGAAAGCAGCCTAAGTGTTACTAAACCCACAACAGTAAAATCAGTCTGTATATGCAGTAAAGCATGCCTGTTATACTCACTGTGGAACCTAAGGGGTTAATCCTCTGCATTGTGTAAAAAGGCTGTTTGATCCTGTCTCCTCTGATCCTCCCCTTCTTCCACTGTCCACTAATAATTTTCTTATAACAGATTCTATGGAGTCAGGCTGCATGTGATCAGTCTGGTGTGTATTGCTAGAGAGGTTTTTTTTTTTTTTTTCTTGGGAGGGTGCATGTGATAAGCACCAGGGCCAATCGGCACTGTCCAGACAGAGGGTCAGGGGTCTTGCAGTTTCATAGGATAGCCAGAAAACTCCTACAAGCTTTAACAGATGCTTGGCTGGACATTGATACACTTCCGATGAGAAAAGGTATTTAGTAATTTTATATTTACTAAAATTATTACATTTCCATGTTCTGTGTACTGCGGGTGACCAAATATAGTGAATGCAGGGTCCTGGTTTTAGTAACACTTTAAATCAGGGGTGTCCAACCTTTTGACATTCCTGGGCCACAGTGGAAGAGGAATTGTCTTGGACCACATAAAATACACTAAAAAAAAGGATATCTGATGAGCAGAAAACATTGGGCAGATCACACGTTAACGATCACTGATAATGTACCAATCTGAGTAAAAGAACTTCTACGCTTTTGTAATATTTTTTATTATAAAAGTAAAAGACGGCAACATAAATTTAGTGCGATATTTGACACTGTATTTGATAAACTAACACATCAATATTTGGTTAGCTTGATGTAGTAGCAATCTCAATGAATTCTCAAGGTACTCATCAGATATTTTGGTTCCAGTTCTGCCCTTCGGTTGCTTTACTATTGAAAACCGTTGCTCACAAATATAGCTGCTGCTGAAAACTAACATGAATGAGGCGTGATTGTCAAGACTGGTATTTTTTACTTGAGAGACCCTATCAAATTTTTCTTCAGCTGCCTGTGTTCGCTAAGTGTAAACGCCAAAAATTCCACACAAAAAAAAAAAATCTAAATTTTTAAGTACGTTTACGTACTTGGGCCATTCATAGCTGTCTTGAGCTGCAGGGTGGACACCCCTGTCTTAAATGGACAAGTAGTTTTTAAATGGACTTTAAAGCAGAACAATATTCACCTCAGCTCCAGCGATGTGGCTCCCTGCCTGGCCACTGACATCGAGTGACTGGCTTCTGGGTCACGTTCGCCAGCCACTGTCATTGGCTAGGTGGGGATGACATCACTCCTGCACATGCGTGGGAGTTCAGTCAGATGTGGCATTGCGGAATTTGTATGGTGCAACAAAGCATGTTTTATACATGGCTATACCTGCAAAAGGGGCCAGCCTGAAGTCATCTAGCAGGACTTAATTTTCTAAGTAAAGTTCCACTTTAAGAAGTTAGTTTTTATTTATTTATTTTTAACTTTTGAAACCATCTTTAAAACATTGTTTAAACCACATGAAGACAAATCATCCTTGGTAGTGTTTTATATGTAACGGACAGCTTGTTAGATTGGCATTGCCTGTTACAGGAAGTGGGAAAAATTACTGGTCTACTGGCAGGATCAACATGTAAAAAAACTGTTGTGTGGACTCGGAAAAACAGAAACTGTTGTGTAAATGCTGCTAGAAGACATTTGCACTACAAATTGCACATTACATAGGGCACAATTAACCCTATAATCATCTGGTAGGGGATCCCCTCTGGACGCACTGAGTACAGGCCAGTGCAGGCTAAGTTGGGGTGGCCTGTTTATTGTCTGTCTGCATAAACCCATATTTGACTTTTTTTTTTTTTTTTTTTTTTTTTTATTTACTTTTTTTTCTCCAGCGGCAACTAGTATGAAATGGATTGAAGCCAAAATGAAGGTAAGTGGAACTTGGTAATGTTTATAACCCTTTCTGTTTGAAATGTTGTATTTTCTTATTTTTCTCAGTTCTATGTAGTTACCTTTCCAACCCCTTTTTAAATAAATAGTAATAATCTAGTTAAAGCTGAAGCCCAGGGATCTTGGATATATTTCTGCCATTATAACACCGTTCCGTCACCTGGGAGTTTTGTTCCCACGCATCATTGTGTGTCTGTAAAATAAATGAGAAAACCCTAACAAGAACTGTAGAAACCTCTGATAATGGCTATAGAAGATTTGGGAACTCAAGTACTGCTATCTAATCTAATAGTATTGTTGCAGCTCCTGAGAGCCTTGCACTGCCATTGAATACAGGGCAGCCTGGAGGAGTGTTTACTGGTGACATCAGGGTGATGTGCTGCAGCTTGGGCCAGGCAAAGCCCAGTGAGGCAGTCACATGACCTGTAATAAATCATAAAAAAAAATATTTAGAAGCATTTTTTTTTAAATATTCAGTGCTATCCCTGTTCAGTCTTATGCACACTTGACAAAACAAAGTTAGTTTTGGGTGGACTGGTCCTTTATTGATTTATACACTTTAGTTTGTCTAATGAATTTTGGCATTGTATTGATGTGCCTGTGATGTTTTTGAAGAGCTAAAGACTTCTCTGCTTGCTCATTACAATGTTCTTTTTCTCTAGGAATTGGGCGTCAGCACAAATGCCAATTATAAGATCACTTTTATGTTGGATAGCGCAGCCATGATTACTGTCCACACACCCAGAAGAGGTCTCATTGATGTAAGTCCTCATTTCGCTGTGGGATTATCCATTTATACAGTTTTTTTTTTTTTGTCATACTTCTCTATGGAGACTTTTATCCAACAAATGAAATGAACCTATGAGTACATTTACAAATTTATAATGACCTTCAGTCTTTTATAAAGAAAACCTGTCAAAAAACAAAACAAAAAACTGCTGTAGCTATAAAGTGCTGGCACCTGCAGGAGCCTCTGAGACCCTGCTTCTATGGTTGTAAATGCTGAGAAATTTGGTTAGTTCCTGATGGTGCTGAAGTTTGCCCACCCTTTTCTGCCTACTGCACATTCCTATTGGCCAGTGGGGCAGCTGATCATAGTAATGGGTCAATAGGTCAGGTACGTGTCCTAATTTTAAAAGTCGGCAGCTACAGTATTTTTTATCTTTAGGGTAAAGAAGGAATCCTGTTGCTTTGCATGGGCAAAGCATATTTTCACCTTAACCACTTCAATACCAGGCACTTTCCACCCTTCCTGCCCAGGCCAATTTTCAGCTTTCAGCGCTGTCACTTTTTAAATGAAAATTGCGTATTCATGCTACACTGTACCCAAACAACATTTTTTATAATTTTGTTCCCACAAATAGAGCTTTCTTTTTGTGGTAATTTTGATCACCTTTGAATTTTTTATTTTTTTTTTTTTTGCTAAACAAATAAAAACAATTTTTTTTTTTCTCTGTTATAAAATGTTGTAAATAAGTATGTTTTCTCCTTCACTGATGGGCACTGATAGGCGGCACTGATGGCACTGGCAGGCATTGCTGATGGGCACTGATTGGCATCATGTCTGGACACTGGCATCCTTTTTTTTTTTAACAGAACGTTTTTATTAAAGTTTTTTGGGACAAACACAATACAAACAATACAAACAACAACAAAAACTGCTTCATACAGTATGATATATGTACATGCAGGACAATATGACTTTCAATTCGCCGACACAGGGAGGAAACATAGCACTATCATCATATTATTAAGGTGTCGCTGGACTACATTTCCAGCCTATGTTGTTATAAGGTGTAGTTATTACCTAGGTGGGGGGGTGTCTCCAGAGGAGTCTTTTACTCATGGAATTGCTGGGTTTTATGTTCCCTCGTGGGTTTTTTCTCAACCCTTCATTCTTTACCAGGGGGGTGTGAGAGGGATGTGGGAGGGGGGGGGGGGGGGTACAAGTTCCACCTCCGGACCGCCCGGGCCAAGATAACCTTGGGGCAATTCTAATAGGAGTTGGTCGGTGCTCCTGACCGTCGTGCGGGTTCAATAAGATATGGACCACCGCATGGAATCCTCCCCTTCCTCAGGGGCCTATCCACACGCGTTGATCCAGCTCGACCAGATCTTGTCGTACTTCTGCGGGCAGTTCCTACTCTCGTATGTGATGCGGTATAATGGTAGGACATTATTCACTGACTTCTGCCAGGATGATCGGGTTGGGGGTTCTTTCAGTTTCCATTTAAGGAGTATTTCCCTTCTGGCGTAGAATAGCAGGAAGGTGAGGCACAGCTTCAGGTAGCGATCCCCCTCCACATCCTCCAGGTGGCTAAGGAGGATGGTTAGGGGGTCCGGTGCGATCCGCACTCCGCTAACTAATTCCAGGGTGTCAATCACTGAGTTCCAGAAAGTTTGTAGTCTCGGACAGGACCAAACCATGTGGAAGAAGGTCCCCTCCTCCTGGCCACATCTAGTGCAGTTAGGGCTCAGAGTATGGTAGATCCCTGCCAGTCTTTTTGGTGTATAGTAGGCCCTATGTATGAATTTTAACTGTATGAATCTGTCTCTAGCTGCTATCATGGATGGAATAAATGATGTCAGGCATTCTTCCCATTCCTCCTGTCCAAGGGTCGGGATGTCATTCTGCCACTTAACCATGACCCGGTCGCTTTTCACGTCATGAGCCACCGTGAGGTACAAGTACAAGGATGAGAGGGGTTTGTCTAGTCTTCCCGAGATTAAGAGTCTCTCAATCGAGTCTGGCTCTAGCCTAGTTCGGGTGGGGAACTGAGCTCTAAGGGCATGTTGGAGCTGGTAGTATCTAAATTGGAAGCTTCTAGGTAGATTATGCGCTAGCTGGAGTTCTCTAAAGGGGGTTATAACTCCTTGTGGCATGACTTGTTTCAAAGTGGTAATACCTCGTGTGGCCCAGCCTGCCGGGTCCGGGACTGTTGCCAGGTGAGGTAGTGCCGGGTTAGCCCAAAGCGGGGTGTGGGGTGAGACACAGCCTGGCTTTAGGAGGGCAGCCCTAGACGCCCTCCAAACCTGGAGTGTGGTTTTCATCGGACCCGTCACTGTGGGAGCGGCCTTTGCCCCTCTATATGGGAGGTTGGATAACGCTGCGTAGGAACCGAGGAGTGCTGCTTCAAGGTTAACTGATGGATTTTGGCGTGGTTGCGAGAACCACCACCTCACTGTAACTAGAACTGCTGCCCAGTAGTATATCAAAAAATTGGGGAATGCCAGACCACCGCCAGCCAGTGGGAGGTAGAGGGTAGTCTTTGCCACCCTTGGAGGTTTCCCAGCCCAAACAAATGAGATTAAAAGACCGTCGAGTTTGCGAAAGAATGATTTGGGGATAGGGACTGGGGTCTGTCTGAAGTAATAAAGGAACTTTGGAAGGTATATCATTTTTATTAAGTTCCCTCTACCCACCGGGGACAGAGGGAGGCTCTTCCAGGCATGGCATTTCTGCTCCAGCTGGTTCAGTAGTGGATAAATGTTCCTGTCTAGATATCCTGACAGGTCTCTCCCCACCCTCACCCCCAGGTAGGTAAATTCCTCCACCCAGTGCAAGGGCGTGTTCGTGTCTACCAGAGGGATTGGCCGATTCAGGGGAAAGAGGACTGATTTGCCCCAGTTGATTCGAATGCCCGAAAATCTACCAAATTTGTCAAAGGCAGTCAGAGCTGCCTGCAAGGACCCCTCTGAATCCGCCAGGTAGAGAAGGGAGTCGTCGGCGTAGAGGGAAATCTTTTCCTCAACCACTCCGACCCTCACTCCTCTGATTGCCTCGTCCGCCCTAAAGAGTGTAGCCAGGGGTTCCAATGCCAGGGCAAATAGCGCTGGGGAGAGCGGGCATCCCTGCCTTGTACCCCTCCCCAGCTCAAATGCCTCCGATAGGGTCCCATTAGTGCGTATACGTGCCCTGGGCTGCGCATATAACATCCGTAGCCATGTGAGGAATTTAGGCCCGAATCCGAATCTCGCAAGGACTGACCATAGGTAGCCCCACTCGACCGAGTCGAAGGCCTTCTCTGCGTCGAGTGAGGCCACCACCCCAGGCTCTCCCGTCGAGGCCATCGCAATGTGTGTGTGCAGTCTCCTAATGTTGATGTCCGTCCCCCTGCCTGGCATAAATCCTGTCTGGTCAGGGTGAATCAGTGCTGTTATAACTACATTCAGTCTGTTAGCCAGAACTTTTGAGAGGATCTTCGTATCAACATTAAGGAGAGATATGGGGCGGTAAGAGGAGCAAAGATTGGGATCCTTCCCCGGCTTGTGAATCACTACGATTATCGCCTCATTCATTGAGTCCGGGAGTGTTCCGTCCTCCATGGATGCGGTCAAGAGGGTGTGTAATCTAGGGGCTAGTAGCTCTAAGTATTCCTTGTAGAATTCCACCGGGAAGCCGTCCGGTCCCGGCGTTTTACCTGTCTGCATCATTTTGAGGGCCTTCTGAATTTCCTCAATTGTTATTGGGGCATCCAACATTTTAGAATATGTGGGGGTGAGGGATGGAATATGAATGTCCTCCAAGTAGTTAGCCAGCTCCAGTGAATCGTAAGTGACTTGGGATCTATACAGTGTTTGATAGTAGGAGGCAAATTCGCGGTTAATTTCTTCTGGGGTAGTAAGAATCGAACCGTCAGGGGACTGAATCTGTCCTATAGTCATGCCCACCGTCTGTTCCCTAGACAACCATGCTAGGAGGTGGCCAGTTTTTTCCCCTTGTTCGAATATTCTCTGAGTCTGGTGAAGGAGTCTTTTCTGTGTCAGGGTCGTCCTGAGGAGGAGGACCTCCCTCAACAGGGACTGCAGTCGTTTGTAAATCTGTGGGTCCCGTGACCTAACATACAGTGCCTCTTGCCTACTACTCTCGGCCTCCAAGTCCGTCAGTTCCTTTCTACGTTCTCTCCTGACCTCAGCTATAATGCTCTGGAAGCGTCCTCTAGAGAACGCCTTAAACGCGTCCCAGACAGAGGAAACTGCAGCCGAGCCGGAGTTGGTTGTCCAGTATGTCTCTAAGTCAGCTCGATACCTAGTTCCCACAGCTTCGTCCGTAACCCAGAACCTAGATAGTCGCCAGAGCCTGTCAGACGGGGCAATGGAGAGGTCCAGTTCCACCATGAGCGGGGCATGATCCGACACCCCTCTAGGGAGAATCAAAACATCCCGCACCCTCGGAAGGGCAGATTCACCCGCATAGATTAAGTCAATACGGGAGAATGTCCTATGGGAGGCCGAGTGACAGGTGTATGCTCTGGCTTGTGGGTTCTTCCACCGCCATAGATCAGTCAGGTTATATGTAGCTGCCCAGTCCGACAAGCCCCGGCGAGTAGTGCCTATCAAGTCCCGCATCTGGTACCAGGTTGAAGTCCCCCATAATCAGCACGTTCTCGGTTGAGAATTCTGCTATCTTTGCCGTTACCTGGTTTAGAATCTGTAGGGAGGCCGGAGGTGGAAGGTAAAGTCCTACCAATATCCATGGTATGCTGTGTATTAGTGCATGGATCACTACATACCTGCCCCCCGGGTCCAGAGCCAGATCAAGGAGCTTGAAGGGAAGCGACTTTAACACCAAGACGCTAACCCCTCTGGAGAAGGTAGAGTAGGTTGAGTGGTAGTGATAGCCAACCCATGTTTTTTTAAGGCTGAATGTTTTTTTACCTACTAGGTGGGTCTCCTGGAACACGCAAATATGAGGGTGATAAGATTTGACAAACTGGAAGACCAGTGAGCGTTTGATAGGGGAGTTTAATCCCCTCGTGTTCCAGGAGAGAACCTTAAGGGAGGACATTAATGGCACTGAGAAGTATGAGAGGATAAACAATATTAGTCAGTCCTCCACTGATCCAGCTTCCGGACCCGGAAGAGCATCCTGTGGACATAGCATTATACACATTAGAATAGAAGGTAAACCCTAGCCACATTGTCATATACACGTTTTGTAGAAGCATAAACTGGGGGCTTGCAACGGCAGCCCAACATAACCATAAACCCCCTCCCCCCCCCCTGCCCATCCGCCAAGTCGGTCGGAGGGCCTCCCTCCCCAAAAGAAAACTGGGCTCGAGGCCTAGCATGAGGGCAATGTAAAAGAGGCGCTTTACCTCCCGCTGCAATCCTTGTGGAAGGACATCTAAACAGAACTTACAGTCCTTCTAGTGTCCGAGAGAGGATTCTGGGTGTGGATCTCCCGGGTCCCCGGGGGTACAGTACTTGTAGAAAGAAGGGGGGGGGATAAAAAAATAAAAGCAAAAAAATTAAAAAGAAATTTAAAAATAGGGAAAAAGGAGGGGGGTGCCAGGGCAGGAGGAAAACAAAGTCAGCCGGGATAGGTGACGAGTGCCAAACCCCAGTTCAGGAGGGATATGGTGTTCATCCTGTTTCACCCCATTCCTCAAGGGATTTTTAAAGCCGCTGCGACTGCCCACCATGGCCTGTACCGAGCTTGAAGTTGTCTTTACTGTTGCTGGGGGGGGAAAACTTGTGCCTTTCAGTGTCTTGTGTTCAAGAGGATACTGGTTCAGAAAGGGGGAGATGGTCCCAGTTTAGGATGGTGGGGAGGGGGTCTACATAAGTCTCCCATGCAATGTCTTCAGATGCGATGGTCAAACAGTCACCAGTTCTCTGCAGAATATTTGGTGAGGCAGAATGGGGAGATACAGGTTTCTGTATCAAGACACAGCCTCCGCTGACCCCCATACATCCCCAAAATCTCTTTCCACAATGTATATAGGTGTATGGGGGGGCCTTCCATCACACAAGCATCAGCCCTACTCAGTCACAGGCACATAGGGAAAAAAGTCCAGCATGAGTCTAGGCAGTCACAGCAGCATTTCAGCACATGTAATCAGCATACCTGAGGCAGATCAGCGTTGGAGCGATTCGGCCCACGCCGCAGCTTCTCTGGGTGATGTGAAGAATTGTACTCTTTCCCCGTCTTGCACCCGCAGTCTTGCCGGGAAAAGCATACTGTACTTTATCCCCTTCTGTCTCAGGAGGCCTCTGACATGGTCGAATGACTTGCGTTGGCGTTGAGTTTCTACCGAGTAGTCCGGGAAAATTAGGATCTTAGCGTTCTCAAATTTTAGTTCTCCCTGCAGCCGTGCTGCTCTGAGCACCGTGTCCCGGTCCCGGTAGTGGAGGAACTTAAAAATAAAAGTCTGCGGCGGCGCTCCCTGGGGGCCTCGAGACGCAGGCATGCGGTGGGCCCTCTCAATGGAGAAGTGCTGTGAGAACTGTGTTCGGGGAAGGAGGGTAGGCAGCAGAGCCTCCATGAAGGCCACAGGATCCGTTCCCTCGGCACCCTCGGGGAGGCCGAGGACCCGCAAGTTGTTCCTCCTGTTGCGGTTTTCGGCGTCCTCCGCTCTCGCTTCAAGATGCTTTACCTTGAGGTAGAGGGCCTGGATGTCTGTGTGATGTCCCCGCAGGGTGTCCTCCGCGTCGGATACCCGCCTCTCTGCCTCCGATATCCGGTCCCGGAACTTGTCCATGTCCCTCCGGATGATAGCCGTCTCCGCCTGTACATGGTCGATTTTTGCGTGAGGGCCGCCTGGCAGGTGGTTATAGCCAGCATCAGTGCCTCAAAGGCC
This sequence comes from Lithobates sylvaticus, assembly GCA_028564925.1. Lineage (NCBI taxonomy): Eukaryota > Metazoa > Chordata > Amphibia > Anura > Ranidae > Lithobates > Lithobates sylvaticus. The sequence goes on along the minus strand of CM053029.1, from coordinate 186,330,183 downwards.
GGCGATCCTGCTTGTATCCCTCCGTCCGGAGGGGGGTCCGTCTGGGACTCCATGTGCTGTGCCACGTGCGTAGCAGGCCCCGACGCAGCCCGGGTCTTTAGCGGGGTTCCAGTGTACTTCTGGCTAAATTTCTTCCCCCCGGGCATCGCCCAGTGTTCCTGCCGATATAGGGACCGGGGACAGGGGATTATGTGAGATCCTACACGAGGATATAGTGAGGATTAGCCGCCGGAGACGGGAGCTCTGTTAAGAAACGTCTGCTCCCAGCGCCATCTTGGACACGCCCCGACACTGGCATCCTTGGCAGTCCAGGGTAGCATACCTGGTGGTCCTGGGCAGGCATCCGTGGGGGGCTGCGCTGATGAGCGCACACCCCCCCCCCCCCCCATGTCAGACGTTGGTAAGGAAAGGCCGTTGATCAGCCTTTTCTGTTTACACTGTGATCAGCCGTGATTGGACACGGCTGATAACATGGTAAAGAGCCTCCGTCAGAGGCTCTTTACCGAGATTGGTGTTTTGATGTGTCCGACTGACACGCTTCGCTTCGCACCCCCCACGGTGCGTGCCGGCTGTTATTTTGAAAGGCATCATATGACGTCCAGTCAGGATAACTTAACCACCGCCTGGCTGTCGTTTTGCAGATCCTCCCCTTCTTGCATTGTCTCCAAAATATGTCCTTGTAAGACAAAGTTACTGAAGTCAGGCTGCACATGCGCGGTTTGTGTGTATTGCTAGAGGGTGTTTTTTTTATTCTTGGGAAAATGCATGTAATCGGCACAGGACCAATTAGAACTGTCCAGACAGAGGGTCAGGGGTCCTTCATCCTGAGTGCAGTATGAACACTCCTCCTACAAGCTTTAACCAGCCACTGATAGAAGTCACAAGATTGCTATATACTGCTGATGAGAAAAGGTATTAATCTGTTTATATTAGACATGTGCACTGCCAAAAAATGTGTGTGTTTTCGTTTCATTAGTTTTTTTTTCTTGTTTTTTTTTCCTTTTTTTTTTTTTATTTTTATTTTTTTGTTTTTCGGGTCATTCGTTATGATCGCAATTCGGAAATTTAAAAATTTCGTAAATATGAAAATTCCTAAATTTGTAAATAAGAAAGAAAAATGAATAACTATTAAATTATAGGTATTGGAATTTCGTTTCAAATTTGGCTGTTAGTGAACGTAACGAATACGAATTTATCCGAATTTAATAATTATCCGAAATAACGAATGCCGCGTCAAAACAAGTGAAATGGAACAAATTAAGAATAATAATAAAAAGTTTTTATTGTTTATTATTCGTTACGTTCCATTAGTTTAGTTTAGATAATTCTTAAATTCGGATAAATTTGTTCCGTTCACTAACAGCCAAATTTGAAAGGAAATTCCAATACCTATAATTTAAGTGTCGTTTTACATTGCAGCCGCGTTAGTGGTAGAGAGGCGTCTTTCTAGTGGGGAGCTTTTAACCCTCGCTAGTGGCCGAGGAAAGGGTTAATAGCGACTGTGTAGCACCGCTGCCAAAACACTTTGCAGACGATTCGCAGCGGTGCCCATTCATTTCAATGGGCAGGAGCGGTGTATAACACCGCTCCTGCACCGCCCCAAAGACGCTGCTTGCAGGACTTTTTTTTTAACGTCCTGCCAGCGTAGTGCTCCAGTGTGAAAGCACTCGGGCTTTCACACTAGGACTGCAGGTGAGGCATTTTTCTGACGCTATTTTTAGCGCTAAAGTACCTGAAAAAAGCCTCCATTGTGAAAGGGGTCTAATAGTAATAGTTAAGTTATTAGTTATTTCAGATTTTCGGGTTTTCTAATTTCAGAATTTTCGTTAATTCGTATTTTTCTGAATTAACAAATTTATTGAAATTCGTTAAACAAATTCGGAACAAAACGAATTGGACATGTCTAGTTTATATTTACTAAAATGATTGCATTTCCATGCTGTGTACTCTGGGAGACCAGATATAGTGAATGCAGGTTCCTTGGTTTAGTAACACTTTAAAACTACCATGCGTACAGTCAGTAAGGTCTTTATTTTTTTATTTTTTGAGGTTTTCAAAATGCTTACTGAAACGTGTGCCATTCAGATGAAAATTGCTTGACTGGCCATCAAAATTGTGCAACCTGTGGTCTCCTTCATCTGTCAACTGATTTAGTCTATTAAAAAAAGTTGGAAGTGGTGCAGTCAAGGGCTACTGGTACTTGCTTTAAGAACTTATATTGTGGCAACAAGCAGAATCGGACTTTTCTATATAACCTTTTCCTTTTTTTAAATAGGTAAAGCCTCTTGGAGTTGTTTGGGGCAAATATCCTGAATTTTACAGTAAAAAAAATACTATCATGTTTGATGATATAGGGAGAAATTTCTTGATGAATCCACAGAATGGCTTAAAGGTGAGTGACATTCTTCTGGCAATTCATTCATGTCTCATTGAAATTGAAGGATACAGGAGTCTCTCTCTGCTTAATACTATTAAGCTAGACAAACTACTGCATTATGTTTAAGTTGTAGTAATCTCTCCCCCTCCCTCTCCAAAAAAATAAAAATGTTCCCCCTGCAAGGTAATATAATGTGATAGTATGTACCACTGACGGGGCTTCCATCTTCACCCGATTTTCTTTCTGGGTTCCTGAGCTTCGGCTGTTTGAATGGGCTAGCTGCGATGACGCTACGGCCACAGCACAGGGCTTTGAGCGGATGACATGCTATTCCTTCAGAGCTCAGTGCACATGCGCTGGTGACTTCACCGGCTAAAGAAGTAGTGAATATCTCCTAAATGATGCACGTTTAGGAGATATTCCTTGTACCTTCATATAGACTTTATTATAAGCTTGACTGTAGGTACAAGTAAGCAAGTGCTGTTTACTACCGCTTTTAATGTATCTTGCACTATTTAAGCTCCCCTTTGTGAAAAAAAATTGTAAATGCACATATTTTTGCAGGGAAAAAAATTTGCATTTATTATATTTTCACAGGAGTCTGCACAGTATTGCAATGTACGGCTCCTGCAGACAAGCCAAATTTCTGCCAGTACCTCTATACCAGTTGTCAGTTTCAAAGCTGCAGGGCTTGTGAATGAACTATGAGGGGGCTCATCCATGCCATGTCTCACTGAGAAATGCAAGTTGTCTGCTGGGGGTGCCAGACAGGACTTCTAGTTATCTCATTCAAAGATCGCTGTGAATGTATGACGTGGCTATGCGGGCAGAGTCCTGCACAGCTTTTAACCACCTGATTACTTTGCACTTAAACCCCCCTCGTGACCAGACCAATTTTCAGCTTTTGGCGCTGACGCACTTGGAATGACAATTGCGCGGTCATACGACACTGTACCCAAATGAAATTGTTATCATTTTTTTCCCACAAATAGAGCTTTCTTTTGGTGGTATTTGATCACCTCTGCGTTTTTTATTTTTTGCGCAATAAACAAAAGAAGAGCGACAAATTTAAAAAAAAAAAACAATATTTTCCCCTATCGTCTTTCAGGACAGCCACCTGAGAGACCTTGGCTCCTCCCCTCTGTAGGAAACACCTGCGCCAGCTTGCTATAAATTTCCTCCTCCCCTGCTGCTCCTCAGTTATTTGTGTTTCCTCCAGGAGGGGAGACACCTTTTTTGGAACCAGCCAGAAAGAGTCAGGATTACCAGGGGGTATGGGCTCAGGCGAAAGATACATGTCCACAAACGAAGCAGCAGCGGCTCCTTCTGGACAAACAGACCAGGTAACGAACCTGGGGAGACTGCCGCCCCTGCATCCCTGAGTGCAAGCGGAGGTCAGGGGGGTTTCCTTCTCAGCTCCGAGTGCGGAGCACAGGTACAGGTCCTGCCGTTCCATACCTCCAGCGGCGTGTGGCGCTCTCAGCGCGGAACACGCCGGGTATAGGAGACCGGCGTTGTCAGTGACGGGCGACGTCACATCCGACAAAAGGGGCGTGTACTTCCGGGTTCGCGGTTTCCGGTTCCGGCCGCGAATCATGAAAAGGAGGCCAGGCATGGGCTAGGAGAGGAGCTACACATGCTGTAGTGTCAGCTAAAGCTCCGGTGGTGACACAAGCATGTCGGACGCAGAAGGTAGAGACCAGACTGCTACGACAGAGACCAGCTCCAGCCATGTAAAGGTAAGGGGAACCTGGGGAGGACCTCCCCTGGCCTATATCAACCACCCATCCCCCTCCCCCTCAAGGGTTCAGCAAGGGGGGGGTGGGTAGGTCCGATTGCAGCAGGCAAATTTCCCTGCCCCAGCTGCTGGACCGTAGAAAGAAGTACACTCCCAGCCATCCACATGCCCAGCGGTTGAATGCTAGCCTGGCTAAATTGCTAGCACTTCAACTGCTGCCTTTTCAGTTGGTAGACTCGGCCCCCTTCCGTGAGTTTGTTCAATGTGCGGTTCCTCAGTGGCAGGTTCCCAAACGCCACTTTTTCTCACGGAAGGCGATTCCGTCTCTCTACCGGCATGTGGAGGGCAATGTCCATGCCTCGCTGGACAGGGCGGTCAGCGGTAAGGTGCATATTACCGCTGACTCATGGTCCAGCAGGCATGGACAGGGACGGTACCTTTCTTTCACGGCCCATTGGGTCACTCTATTGGCAGCTGGGAGGGATGCAGGACAAGGTGCAGTAGTGTTGGAGGTTGTTCCGCCACCACGCCTCCAAAACGCTACTACTGCTACTGGTTGTGACACACCTCTCTCCTCCACCCCCTCCTCTTCTTCTTCCTCCAGTGCTCTGTCCTTGGAACCAGCGGTGCTCCGTAGGCGTACAAGGGGCTACGCAAGTACGCAGGCAAAAAGATGCCATGCCGTGCTTGCGCTGGTGTGTTTGGGGGACAGGAGCCACACTGGGCCAGAGGTTCTGGCAGCTCTGCAGGGGCAGGCCGAGAGGTGGTTGACGCCACGTCAGCTTAAGCCAGGAATGGTCGTTTCTGACAATGGCACCAACCTCCTCTCCGCCCTGCGACAGGGGCAGCTCACCCATGTGCCCTGCATGGCTCACGTCCTCAACCTGGTGGTGCAGCGGTTCTTGGGCAGGTTCCCAGGCTTACAGGATGTCCTGAGGCAGGCCAGGAAAGTCTGTGTGCATTTCCGCCGATCTTATAATGCCAGTGCTCGGCTGACTGAGCTGCAAAAGGAGCTGAACCTGCCCAAGAACCGCCTAATATGTGACATGCCCACCAGGTGGAACTCAACGTTGGCCATGCTGCAGCGACTGCACACGCAGCAGAGGGCCATCAATGAGTACCTTTGCGACTACGGCACCAGGACAGGGTCAGGGGAGCTTGGTTTTTTTTCCCCACGTCAGTGGAGCATGATCAGGGATGCATGCACTGTCCTCTCACCATTTGAGGAGGCCACGAGGATGGTGAGCAGTGACAGTGCATGCATCAGTGACACTGTCCCTCTTGTCCACCTGTTGGAGCATACGCTGCGTGGGATAATGGACAGGGCACTTGAGGCAGAACAGAGGCAGGAAGAGGAGGACTTCCTTGCCTCTCAAGACCCCCTTTATCCGGACAGTGTTCCTCCTGTCCCACCCATCACACAGGAAGAGGATGAGGAGGAGGAGGAGGAGGAGGAGGAGGAGGATTGTGTGAGCATGGAGGTGGAGCCTGGCACTCAGCATCAGCAGCAGCAGTCTTTTAGGGATGATGTACAGTCCCAACAAACCAGTGGACTTGTACGTGGCTGGGAGGAGGTGGCTGGCGATCATGTCATCCTCAGTGACCCAGAAGACTCCGGACCGAATGCCTCAGCTAACCTACGCTGCATGGCCTCCCTGATCCTGCAAAGCCTGCGGAAGGATCCTCGTGTTCTTCGGATCAAGGAGAGGGACCATTACTGGCTGGCCACTCTCCTTGATCCGCGGTACAAGGGTAAGGTTGCGGACCTTATCTTGCCGTCGCAGAGGGAGCAGAGGATGAGACATCTCAGGGAGGCCTTGCAGAAAGGTCTGTGCAACGCGTTCCCAGAAACTGGGAGTCTACAAACTCCTGGTCCTGGGCGACGAGTAGCTGAGGCTTCGGTCAGTAGCAGAAGGAGCGGTGGGGAAGGTGGACGTCTGACCGATGCGTTCAGACAATTTTTTAGTCCGCAGCCCCAAGGTATGATCGGTTCCAGCAACCATCGCCAGCGTCTGATATACATGGTGCAGGAATACCTTGGGGCAAGGTCAGACTTGGACACCTTTCCCACCGAAAATCCTCTGGCTTACTGGGTCCTGAGGATGGATCACTGGCCAGAGCTTGCACAGTATGCAATTGAGCTACTGGCCTGTCCTGCCTCCAGCGTTCTGTCCGAACGCACATTCAGTGCTGCTGGAGGATTTGTGACTGATCATAGGGTGCGCCTGTCCACCGCCTCGGTTGATCGACTGACCTTCATCAAAATGAATCAGTCTTGGATCACCACCAGCTACCAGGCACCTGAGGCGGATATAACCGAATAATTTTTAATGTCACATCACATCCCTTCAAGACTGCCTATGCTGATGCTGAGTGACTGTCCTCTTATGTTCACTGACTATCCTCTTCCTCCTCCTCAATGATCCATGCCACCACACCAGTGCCTAAGGCACAATTTTTCAGCCCCTGTTTAACAGGGGCGTGTACATACAATTTTTATAAAAAAATGCTTCGCAACACTGTGCTCCAAGTACAGTATCTGTGAGGGGTTGCAGTGTTGTGGCACCAGCACCAGTGCCTAAGGCACAATTTTTCAGCCCCTGTTTAACAGGGGCGTGTACTTACAATTTTTTAAAAAAATGCTTCGCAACACGTGTGACTGCTGTGCTCCAAGTACAGTATCTGTGAGGGGTTGCAGTGTTGTGGCACCAGCACCAGTGCCTAAGGCACAATTTTTCAGCCCCTGTTTAACAGGGGCGTGTACATACAATTTTTATAAAAAAATGCTTCGCAACAATGTGCTCCAAGTACAGTATCTGTGAGGGGTTGCAGTGTTGTGGCACCAGCACCAGTGCCTAAGGCACAATTTTTCAGCCCCTGTTTAACAGGGGCGTGTACTTACAATTTTTTAAAAAAATGCTTCGCAACACGTGTGACTGCTGTGCTCCAAGTACAGTATCTGTGAGGGGTTGCAGTGTTGTGGCACCAGCACCAGTGCCTAAGGCACAATTTTTCAGCCCCTGTTTAACAGGGGCGGGTAATTACAAATCTTGATCTAATAGTTCACAGCAGGGCCCATTCCTGCGCCCACCAAGAGTAACTATGAGGGCCTACAGTCTTGTGGCAACACCGTCCACCACCACCGCCAAAGGCCCAATTTTTCTGCCCTGTTCATCAGGTGCTTGCAATTACAAATCTTGATCTAATAACTCACAGCAGGGCCCATTCCTGCGCCCACCAAGAGTAACTGTGAGAGCTTACAGTCTTGTGGCAACACCGTCCACCACCACCACCACCACCCCCAATTTTTCTGCCCTGTTCAACAGGTGCATGCAATTACAAATCTTGATCTATTAACTCACAGCAGGGCCCATTCCTGTGCCCACCAGTCTTGTGGCTACACCAACATCTAATAGGGCAAATTTCTGCAGAGTATATACGCCAGGCCCCTACTTTCATACATCCAACTTACAAACGACTCCTACTTGCAAATGGAAAGAGAAAACAGGAAGTGAGAGGAAATCTACCCCTAGGAAGGGAAATTCTATCCTGTTAGATTTAATTTGGGAAAAAGGTATCTCCTCTCTACTGATACTTTATCACCAATCCTTGTTTCAATTAAAACCCCACTTTTTCCAAAAACATTTGTCATTGGGACGGAAAGTGAGGTGACATGTTCTGAACAGATGTGCAAAGACAGCAAATGTTACAGGGGTGATAACCCCTCCCTATGTTCTCCAAAAAGCTTAAAAATAGATTTTTTTGGGATGGAGCTACACTTCATAATGTACCTGTTCAGATTCTACTTAAGGACAAACCTAAAGCCGCAAGTGGTTTTAAATGGCTTCTTTTTTTCCTTTAAAAATGTCATTTTGTGCAAGGACAGTTCTAAACACGGGAAACACATGCCACTTCACAGGCATACTTTAGACACCCCCCAGGTACCATATTTAAAGGAAAATTTCACTTTTTTTTTTTTCACTTTATGCATCATTAAAATGACTGCTCCCGAAAAAACGTTAGTTTTTAAAAGTTCTTTTTGCATTGATATATGTCCCCTGGGGCAGGACCCGGGTCCCCAAACCTGTTTTATGACATTAACATGCATATTGGCCGTTGTAATTAGCACTTTTGATTTCGAACGTTCGCGTCCATTATAACGTATAGGGTTCGAAAATTCGCGCGAACTTTCGGTCGGTTCGAAGGTTCTGGTGCGAACCGAACCCGGGGGTGTTCGGCTCATCCCTAGTCCACACAGGTCCTGCTGCACAGGATGAAGATGTGGAGGATCCCAGCTTGACCCAGGTATAGCATTGTTGAACATATTTGTATCCAAAAATACAATGATGATAACTAGACTTTATTGTTCAAATATTTCTGCCTTAACAAAGTGGTTTCCATATCAATAGACAGTAGTGCCCAAAAATGAATTGAACAAGAATGAAAAATGATGGGGTCAGAATGATAGTCTTTGCTATTTGTCCACATTCAATTTGCAACAGTGAGGAGATTGTGTGTGATTGATGACCAAACCCTAAAAATAAAATCAAATTTTATCCCATTTTCATACACAGTAAAGTGTCAGTCAGGAGGAGTCCGTGGTCATCAGCCAGCCAGAGTCCCAGATCCCTCTCCTATGCCCTCCTGCTAAAAGGGCCAGGAACAGCAGGAATCTGGACAAGGCCACAGCTTCCTTCCTCAGCCAGGCCACTACTGCCATCCGTACTGACCCAGATGAGTGCGAGGGATTTTGCGTGGTGACAGCCAATAGGTTAAGGGGAATGACTGGTGACCAGAAGAGAAGGTGCGAGGAGCTCAGCCTGCAGCTCTTCAACTGGGGGCGACTGGTGAGATCTATGCCACCACCAACCTGTGTGATTTTGTGGGCCCACATACACAACCTCCGCAGCCAACCCACCCACCACAGACACTCCACCCACCACAGCCACCCCACCCACCACAGCAACCCCACCCACCACAGCAGCATGGCGGTCAATGGCAATACCAGCCCCAAGACCCCCAACAAGGCTGCTGGTCTGGGGATTTTCACCGCTTCCACACTTACTAATTATTATTACATTTTTTGGCTGAATAATGATTTGATTTGTAATATTTTCTATATTTTTGGATGCATAGAATTCACTATTTGGTTAAGTTCTATTGGCAGATAGCATGTCTAATTTTATTTGTTTTCTTTTTTTAATGCAAAATAAAAAATATTGTGTAGAATAATACTTGGCTATGTATTTTACTTCAAATGACAGTTTGGGAGTAGGCCAGTACATTTTCAAAAATACAATGTAAAATTAACAAGGGGTACCAACATAGTTGTATCTTTGATATTAAAAACTATAGGATAATAGTGTTGTGGTAACTTGGCCAAAAACAAAAAATAAAAACAAGCATAATAATATTATTCTTGATATCACTAGAAAACAAAAGAATTTTCAAATTTGTTTGCCATAACTCCATCAGTATCCCCAGCAAAGCAGCTTCATTATTATACCATTAAAGAAAAAGAGAATTGTGCGCTGCATTTTGACAATTCATAATTTTCTGCGTCACGAATGTTAAATCTCCATTACGAACGCTAGTTTACAAGACTGACCGCTTCTGGCTCGTCCTTGCGTCCGAGCATGCGTGATTGTACTTTGGACTTTTGTGTGACAGACTTGTGTACAGACTATAGGAAAATCTGACAACAGGCCATTGTCCGCCGAAAATTTACTAGCCTGCCATTCAACATTTGTTGGCGGAAAGTTGGACAACAATTGTCTGATGGAGCGTACTAATGGTCGGATTTTAGGCCAACAGTCTGTCATCACACAATTCCCTGTCAAAAATCCAATCGTGTGAACGAAGCTTAAAGCCTCGTACACACGGTCAGAGTATTGGACGAATTTTCGTCAGTTCTTTGTTGGATGCTAGTCTCAAGCCTCGTACACATGATCGGATTTTCTGCAGACAAAACCTCTGACTTTTGTCTAAAGGCGTGTGCCTTGATGTTGTCTTGCATACAAATGGCAAGGAATTGTCGGCCAAACAAACACGAAAGTACTGACGTACTATGTGGTTTTTCAGCTCTTTAGCACCACCCTTTAGGCTCCTTCTGCTAATTTCCTGCTAGTAGAAAGTTGGTGATTGTTGATTTGTGCTTTTCATTTTGCGCTTTTCATTTAGCGCTTTTCAGTTTGCGCTTTTCAGTTTGTACTTTTCAGTTAATTTCTGAATGGCCGTTCATCAACTTCGAATCGGAGGAGATAACGTGTTATTTATTATTGCCCTGGAGTTATTGCTTTGACCCAAGTCCAGTCCAGGAACAGGAGGAGGCGGAGTCCTTGGACTACAAATTGGTTGCTTTATTAATCGTGACCAATTATGTCATATGCCTTTGCTGCGGGTGCTCCAGGAGAATAATCCAGATGATTTTCGGAATTATCTCCGGATGACGGATCCCTGCTTTCACCAACTCTTGGCATTGTTGGACCCCCTATAGTAAGAAGCAGGACACATCCATGAGGCTTTTATTTTATTTTTTGGTTGAATAATAATGATTTGATTTGGTATATTTTCTATATTTTTGGATGCATAGAATGTACTTTTTGGTTAAGTTCTATTGGCAGATAGCATGTCTAATTTTATTTGTTTTCTTTTTTTTAACTGCACAATAAAAAAAATTATGTAGAATAATACTTGGCTTTGTGTTTACTTCAAATGACAGTTTGTAAAATTGACAAGGGACACCAACATAGTTGTATCTTTGATCTTAAAAACTACGGGATAATGGTGTTGTGGTAATTGCTCAAATAAAAAATAAAAAAAAGCATAATAATATTATTCTTGACATCACTAGAAAAAAAAAAGCCTTTGAAAATTTGTTTGCAATAACTCCATCAGTATCACCAACAAAGCAGGTTCATTATTATACCATTAGAGAAGAAGAGAATGTGCACTGCATTTCAAGATTTCATAATTTGCCACGTCACGAATGTTAATTCTCCATTATGAAGGCTAGTTTTCAAGAACGACCGCTTCTGGCTCGTCTTTGCTTCCGAGCATGCGTGTTTGTACTTTTGTCCGACGGACTTGTGTACATACGCTCGGAAAATCCGACAACAGACCTTTGTCCGCGGAAAATTTAAAAACCTGCCATCCAACATTTGTCCGCGGAAGATGCGACAACAATTGTCTGATGGAGCATACAAGCAGTCGTCACACAGCCTGTCATCACAAATTTCCCTTCGGAAGATCCGGTTGTGTGTACGCAGCTTTAGGCTGCCCTGTATTTGGCTCCATCCATCAACTCTGACCAGCTTCCCTGTCCCTGCTGAAGAAAAGCATCCCCACAACATGACGCTTCCACCACCATGTTTCACGTGGGGTTGGTGTGTTCAGGGTGATGTGCAGTGTTAAGTTTCCACCACACATAGCGTTTTTCTTTTCAGGCAAAAAAAATCAAATTTGGTCTCATCTGACCAGAGCACCTTCTTCCCCATGTTTGCTGTGTCCCCCACATGGCATTCTCAAAAACTGCAAACTGCAAACTAGACTTCTTATGGATTTCTTTAAACAATGGCTTTCTTCCTGTCCCTGAAACTCTTCCATAAAGGTCAGATTTGTGGAGCGCATGACCAATAGTTGTCCTGTGAACAGATTCTCCCACCTGAGCTGTGGATCTCTGCAGCTCCTCCAGAGTTACTATTGGTCTCTTGGCTGCTTCTCTGATTAATGCTCTACTTGCCTGTCAGTTTAGGTGGACGGCCATATCTTGGTAGGTCTGAAGTTGTGCCATACTCTTTACATTTTCGTATGATGGATTGAACAGTGCTCCATGAGATGTTCAAAGCCTGGGATATTTTTTTATAACCTAACCCTGTTTTAAACTTCTCCACAACTATATCCCTGACCTGTCTGGTGTGTTCCTTGGCCTTCATGATTCTGTTTGTTCACTAAGGTTCTCTAACAAACCTCAGAGGGCTTCACAGAGCAGCTGTATTTATACTGAGAATAAATTACACACAGGTGGACTCTATTTACTAATTAGGTGACTTCTGAAGGCAATTAGTTCCACTAGATTTTAGTCAAGGGTATCAGAGGAATACAAATGCACGCCACACTTTTCAGATATTTATTTGTAAAAAAATGAAAACCGTTTTCCTTCCACTTTACAAATATGTGCCACTTTGTGTTGGTCTATCACATAAAATCCCAATAAAATACATTTACATTTTTTGGTTGTAGCATGACAAAATGTGGGAAATTTCAAGGGGTGGGAATACTTTTTCAAGGCACTGGTACCGCTGTGCTTGCCAACAAGGGTTTTCTCCACCAAGTACTAAGTCATGTTGTGCTTGGGGATCAAATACTTATTTTATTCACTGAACTGCAACTTAATTTATAGCATTTCTTTTATGTGATTTTTTTTCTGGGTTTTTGGTTGATATTCTGTCTCTATTATTTAACCGCTTGCCGACCAGCCACCATCATTATACTGCGGCAGTTGTCGTAGATATGCGTCTGCTCCTTTAAGCGAGATAACACTGCGGGGGTGCCGATCGATCGCAAGCACGAGAAGCAGAACAGGGATGTGTGTGTGTGTAAACACACACACACATCCCTGTTCTGTTCTGTGAGGAGAGACAGATCATGAGTTCCTAATATCTAGGAATCACGATCTGTCAATTCCTTTAGGTCATTCCCCTCCCCCCACAGTTAGAAACACACACAGGGAACACAGTTAACCCCTTGATCGCCCCCTAGTGTTAACCCCTTCCCTGCCAGTGACATTTTTACAGTAAACAGTGCTTTTTTATAGCACTGATCACTGTATATATGCCAATGGTCACAAAAATGTGTCAAAGGTGTCTGATGTGTCCTCCATAATGTGGCAGTCCCGATAAAAATCGCAGATCGTCGCCATTACTAGTAAAAAATAAATAATAATAAAAATGCTATAAATCTATCCCCTATTTGTAGACGCTATAACTTTTGCGCAAATCAATCAATATACGCTTATTGCGATTTTTATTACCAAAAATATGTAGAAGAATACATATCCGCCTAAACTGAGAAAAAAATTAGCTTTTTTTAAAAAAAAAAAAAAAATGGGGATATTTATTATAGCAAAAAGTACAAAATATTGTGTTTTTTTTTTTCAAAATTGTCACTCTTTTTTGTTTATAGCGCAAAAAAATAAAACCGCAGAGATGATCAAATACCACCAAAAGAAAGCTCTATTTGTGGGAAAAAAAGGATGTCAATTTTGTTTTGGTTCAGAGCCGCACGACCACGCAATTGTCAGTTAAATCAACGCAGTGCCGAATCGCAAAAAATACCCTGGTCATTCAGCAGCCAAATCTTCCAGGGCTGAAGCAGTTAAAATACACCTATGATAAAAATATACACTCTTTATTTCTTTGTAAGTGTGCAAACTTACAAAATATGCAGGGGATCAATAATTATTTTCCCCACTGTATAGATATTGTGCAAAGTAATAATAATAGTGTATATAATAATAGGTCAACATCATCTGGTGAGTGCCTTAATTTTCTAACTTGTATCAACAGTGGGTAAGAATAGATAACTATTGAAAGAGCGCTACTGACCTATGGGGTCTAACTATTTATAATAATGCAGCAGGAGATGGTGAACACCTAAAACACCCATGTGTATGGAAGTAAAGTGGGGAGCTATAACAGATATCAAAGTTGAGCATCCAAGGCAAAAACACCAGGGGGCTGACTCAGTGCACAGGACTCTACCTGCACTTAAATGTCACTTTGGTGTGGACTGGCCTTATATCACTATAGAAAAAAAGAGAAGAATTTACAGCAAGTAGATTGAAAGCAGAACCTCAAAAAGTCAGGAGAAGTTGTTATTGGTCATACAGAGCAGTACCATTTTTTCTACATTATTTTGGGTAGTTGGCATAAGGCCAACAAATAACATCTTGTGACAGGCATTCCTGGGGAAAGTTAAGCCAGAGATTACTGTTTTATCCTTAGCTTGCTGCCAAACCCCCATTACAGATGATGTATCTGCTGGGGGGGACCTTGGAAAGGACTTACTCACAGTTTAACTAGATGATTTCATCCCTAAAGCAGCATTGTTCAGTTTTGTATTGAGAGTTCAAAAATCAATAAGCTTTAATAACTTCTCAGCTCTCGCTCAAGACTACTGCGTTAGCTTGTTAAAAAATAAATGTTAATCAAATCAGGTCGGCAAAAAACGCTAATGAAAGAGATGATGGAAGGGAGAAGAAAAAAATATCCTGCAAGGAATAGCTAATGTAGTTACAGATCCAATCAAAACAAAAACCAACTTTGCTAACTGGACTCTGAGCATAAAAAAGATGGATAAACAGGTTTAGGAAGGACCAAGTTTCATGTTATACCTCTTAAATCTGATTGAGCTGCATTATCTGCCAATGAATTATTATTTGTCCATCCAGTTCTGAGATTTACACATCCCTGACAGACATCAGAACCAGGCTGGCAACCTGACATTTGTCTCCTGCAGTTACTGTAAGCAATACAAACTGGTCTCCTTCCTGTTCTCAGCCTGGGATTGGATAGTAAAGGAACAGCAGAATACTGGTGAGCTCAGCCCTCTTCTCACTGCGCTCTCCCCCTGTCAGTATGAAGGGTAAGCGGGTGAAATTTCCTCCAACTTCATCTCCTTGTTGGGGGTGCCAAGTGTGGGTCCCATGGAGAGCCTACCCTGGGGTGGGGTCTTCTGGCTACGCTAGGCTCCTTAAACAGGGTCACTGCCTTTATATCTAGAGTACCTTTACTTGAACAGACAACTGAACTCTTGTTAACTCTCTTGTTGCCAAAGTACACCACCACGTTCAATGCTGCATTTAGGAAGGACACATAGAGCCATGGCCCTCCTCATCTGTCCAGCATATCTCCACTGCCTTGTTCCCAGTAACGGAATGTGGCCATGCACGCACTCACTTAACTTGTTTTGGACCTCATGCAGTGCTAATCTGCTCCCATTGCTTTGGGAGATGGACCGCTCACAAAGAAAGTGCCGACATCAACTCCTCTAGAAAGAGGCTATCCCACTTGTCACATGTCACATGTACACACTTACAGCAGGCTGCAAGTGAAACCTGCATTACCCTTTGTAAACACTTGTGTCTTAACATTGTATTAACTCATGTACTGCTGTCTTCATACCCCAATGTGCGAGCTGTAGACTATGTGTGCTGGTTACTTGCATTACCCCACTCGAGTAACTTTAGACCAGGCAAAGACAATGTTTCAAAAACTTTACTGAAAATTCACAGCATACGTAATAGAGTGCACAGTCTCTTCCTAACAACCCTAATCCCCAACTCAGGCTTGATGGCTGCCCCACTATACCTGCACAGGTTGGAGTCCATTATGACAGGGCTCCAGATCTAGTGTCTTTGGGCGGTTTGTAGATCCCAGTGGCCCCGTACCTGTAGCAGGTTCTTTATCCATAGGTGCTCCAGATTCGGCTGTAGGCTGTGTGAATGGACCCTGGTAATAGCAACATGTATTGTATTATACGCACCCTCCCGCTTTTTTCTGTAAGCAGCTGGAGATTACATACTGGGCTTGTCTGTGTCTTCTTTCCCATGCAGCAGACTGTTTGACTGGGCAGAGCCTGCCCCCTTTTATCGTCAGCACAGGGAAAGAAGCAGAGCTCAGCAAAAAGTGCGGGAAACCAGGTTGACAGTTTCCCACCCGTCTGGAACAGCAGCTATCTCAGTAACCAGCATTTCAACCTGCTTTCAAGCATGTTCCTTGTCAGTATATACTATGTGCATGTAGCTCACCAGATTGGCTCACAGTCTATCATGTGAGATTCAGGTAGTTATACTAGTTGCATTTTACAATTACATATCTAAATCCAAAAACACATAAGTAATATATTATGGCATACCAGTTCATAAATGTGGTGGCTGCATTTGTTTGTCTGCAGGTTTCTTTTTTTTTATAAAAAGAATAAAGTTTATTAGTCGTTTAAACATAACTACACACAAAAAAAAGAACACAATATAGAGGGTACATAGAGACAAAAGGTAGATCATAAGGGGGTTGTAACAATCAAATGGTTACAGGCCAATACAGCATAATATACCAGGTATCAGCAATTATTAGCTGTCAGAGAATCATATGGGCATAGCCAGTTGGGCCTTGTGATCACAATTCTTGGTAGGATTAAAAAGCTGAGTGCCTCCAATTCTACAGGTAAGTAGAGGTTTAAAGAGTATTCAGAAAAAAGAGATGGGAAAAAGGGGAGAGAGCAGGGTTTGATTTTCTTAATTTTTACCTGGTGATTCTGTCAGTAGCACACTTCCTGTCCTTGGGGGGACAGCGTTTACTCCTTGTATTTGATCTATGTATAGGTGGAGTGCAGCGTGGTGCGATGGAAATAATTCACACAATCGGGGCAATATAAAACTTGTATTGAAGTAAAGCAGCAACAGTTCAAAACAAACCCTGTGGGACAGCTACCCAGCTGGGCATACTCACAGTTTCCAATAACGTAAGAAGTAGGTTCCAGCCGAACCAACTGCGTCTGTTGGGAGGGGATAGAATGTGGCCTGGCTGTCTAGTGCACAATCAGGAAGGTATCCAGAGAGATGCGACCCTACACTTTCCCTCCTCATCAGGAACCTTTCCCTATTGCTAGTACTGTTCCCAACAAACCCTTCCCTACTCTACTCACTTGCAAAAAGCACATAAACCCAGGGACCAGAGTCTTAAAGCGGTTCTGCACTGTCTGTATTTTTTTTTTTGTGCAATGCAATGGATTGCAAGATGTTATTTAAGTACTCACGTGTTCATGTTCACTAAGTCATTGCTGCCGGTTTTTGTCATGTAAAATAATTTAGAAACATCCTTCCTGCTGGTTGCCATCTTGCCTGTGGGCATGTGAAACCACACAGGCACTTCAGATGGCCCAGCATGCACCGCCGTTACTGCGCCGATCTCGCGCGTGCGCAGCAACGGCAAAGTGCAGCTCACGTTCTCCGAAATCTTGCGAGATTTCGGCACATTTGCCGACATCTCGCGAGATTTCGGAAGATGTGGCCGAAATCTCGCGAGATTTCGGAAGATGTGCCCGAAATCTTGCGAGATTTCGGAAGATGTCCGCACTGACTCCTGGGATCAATGACACCAGATCCCAGGAGACAGTGCGGCGTGACGAGGATCGACGCAGAGACCCCGCCCACCGCCGAAGAGACAGAGGAAAGAACGTCAGCGATTACAAGGTAAGTGGAAAAAAAAAAAAAAAAAACACACTTCATTTAGTACTCTTTGCCTGATTTGGAAGGCAAAGAGATTTACTAAATGAAATGTGTGCAGAACCGCTTTAAAGTGATATTAAAGGGCAACATTTTTTCTTTAAATAACAAACATGTTATACTTAACTGCTCTGTGCAATGAATTTGCACAGAGCAGCCCCTCTATTCAGACAGTGAGCCATGACTCTGCCCCGCCCCCTCTGTCTCCTCATTGGCTCCTGCTTCTAGTCTCAGCCAATGAGAAGAGAGAATCTCCGGGGAGCGGATGTTCTCATGCATATCGCTGGATTAAAAGGGAGCTCGGGTAAGTATTACCTGGGGGCTGCACACAGAGGGTTTTTTACCTTCAATGCATAAAGGTAAAAAAAACTTCAGGGCCAGTTCACACCACATGCAGTCCAGTGCGCATGGAAAGTAGGATATATGGTTCCAGAAAAAAAGATGCTGCATTTTTCCTACACTGGACTGTACTGGAACGCTGTAAAATGCACCAAAAATGCATTGGAACACACATGTCATTATTTAAGGTTAAGAAAAAAAAAGGGGGGAAAAATGCATTGGACTGCATCAAAATTGCACCATAGAACGCGTCAAAAACGCACATGCAGAAAAGAATCTGGAACGCATCAGGACTGCGTTTCTATGGTGTTAACTGGCACTCAGCCTTTAGAGCCACTTTAAATAGTCTCTGCCACCAAAGATGGCCGCCAGAGTCAGCATCCAATCGGATCACCGCCCCAGTGACTCAAGAAACCATAGAGGAACCCTGCTTCTCATGACTTCTTCTACCTCCGTATTGCCACTGCTGTTGAGCACCACCTGCAGAGGAGACAGCAGACTGCACCTGCCTAGAAATGGATTAAAGGGTTTGTAATTCCCTAAATTATGCTTTGCTGCCACCCCCCTATTTTAAGCTGCCATTCTGCATTGTATAAGTGTTTGTTAGAATCGATGCCTCTATATAAGTGTTTGTTAGAATCAATGCCTCTAAATAACTTTTTGTGAAGTATCTTCAGGCTGGTCACGTGGCTCCCAGCCGATCTAATTCTCGGACCCAGAGCTACAGCAGGAGTAGCCGAGCTCTCCCTCTGATGTCTGTCAGCCAGGAGTCACGTGACCGCCAAGCTTGTCACATGGCCCCTCCCTCTGTAGCCCTAGATCAAAGTATCAGAGCGGCCTGTGACCGGCCTGAAGATACAGCACAAAAAGGTATAAGCTTTGTATCTAACAAACACTTGTGCAGGATGGCAGCTTAAAAGAGAGGGGCTGGCTTTTATTTTTCTTTAAATTGTAGTTTTTTACTAACAGCAGCTGGGGGGGGGGGGGGTGGTAGAGACAGAGACACAGACTCCCGAGCTGACAGGCAGGGAGGGGAGGGGGAAGAGGACGGCGGAGAGAAGAGAGGAGAGACAGTTGATGATGGAGGCAGGTAAACTGACTACGGTGTCAGGGGTTAGCAGCCATGATAAACCGTGATCAGTTTACAGGGGGAGGGAAGAAACTGGCAGGATCAGCCAGGTTTTTTACAGTTTCCAGAGGGGCAGGTTAGACAGCACAAGCACTGTGCTGTTTAACCTGCTATAAGGAAACAGGATCTCTATTTATTTATTTTTTTGGGGTAACAACCGCTTTAACAAGGTTGCCACCCTAGGACAGAACTACAGAACCCCTGACCTTCTCCTATTCACCATAACATGGGGGATTGTTCTGTAGTCCTCAGAGATAGCTGGAAACAATTAAACTGATAAAAATGCAGATAGCGAGCACAGGAAATTATAAGCTAACAATATTTCTGACAGGATCAACAGGCCTTTTTTACCCTTATTGAACAGATATAACAAAACCCTTTCAATGGTATAGTTACAGTCCAAAAGGGAGGAAATAAGAGAAATTCATTGTTAAAGTTTACATAACTTTAAAGATGAATTCCAGGTATAAATATTTTTGGAGCAACGTAACTATGCATAAGCCCAGGGGGGGACTTTCAGCCCTAAAAAAAGGGCTTAAAATCTCGGCTTATACTCGAGTATATACGGTAAGTATTTCATGAATTTGACTAGTTACTTGACCATAACTCACTATGTAGGGCCTCAGCCACTTGACCATCGTTCCCTTAATACTTTTTTACTCTTCTTACTAGGTCATGATCTTCCACGATGCACTATTGGCAGAATGAGTGCAGATATGTTGCATTGTTTGAAGGATCTGGAGCAAATCAAGGAGGCTGCCACTGCTTTACAGCTAAGAATCAGAGATTTTGTGGACATGCTTGCCAATTTTTAATTTCCTCTTGCCTGTTCTGAAGTTTTTTGTTCCACTTGTTGGCTCCTGTTTGCCCTTTTAATATTTACCATGTTTTTAGGACTTTAAAGGAGAGAACTCAGTGTTTCTCCACTTCACTCCTCTAGGTGCACCACCAGGTCATGTTTTCTGTAATTGTCTAAAAACAAACACCTGTGCCAAATTCTACAAGTATAAAACATGACCTGGGTTAGCATCTTGAGGAGGAGAGTTGGAAAACGCTTCCCTAACTAATGTGGATTGTAATGTTTCTATGTTTTTAAGAATATAAAACCCCAAATTTGCAGGTGCCCCCAAATTGTGCCTTAACATTCTTATTATCGGAGCGCATTCGTTCTCTGGAAAATAAGCACAAACAATCACTAGCTGAAAAAACTTTTAAAGATCTATTGACGGCCAGAGAAGACTTTCTTGAGGAACTTGGAAAATCAACCAGACGCAAGTACGCCCTTACACATAGACTTTACTATGAATTCTGGAACAAATCGGGTAAACTACTCGCTAGGGCTCTTCAAAACAAAAGGGCTGTCTCGACCATACATTCTATTTTGTATCCTTCAGGACAAAAAATAGAAACTTCCACTGACATAGCGAATCAATTTAAACTGTTGTACTCCAAACTATATAATTTACCAACGCCTTTAAAGACAGACCTCACCCAAGACAGGAAAAAATTGATAGAGGACTTCTTAACCCAATTTGGCCCACGACCCATCTCAGACGATGAGGCTGTAAATCTAGACAAACCACTTACATGGGAAGAGACTATCATAGCCATTAAGCAAATGAAACCGGGCAAAAGCCCTGGCCCAGATGGCTTATCCACTAGCTATTACAAAACCTTCAAAGACACACTCATCCCACACTGACCACTTTTAACGCATTGCCAACCTCCCCCACTAATAACCCGGATATCCTTGAGGCCCACATTACTGTGATACCCAAACAGGGTAAAGACATGACCCTGGTCTCAAACTACAGACCTATTTCACTCATTCAACGTCGTCGTGAAGATATACGTGAAAATACTTGCGAACCGCATACTTCCTCTACTCCCCACATTGGTTTCTTTGGACCAAGTAGGCTTCATCCCCGGCCCCGAGATAACACCCTGAAGGCCATCAGCATAAATCACTGGCTGTCATCATCTTATTAGATGGCCCAGGCTTTTTCCTTTCCCTCGACGCAGAGAAGGCGTTTGACAGAGTGGCTTGGGACTACATGAGGGAAGTGTTACGCAAAATGGGGTTTCGAGACCGTATGCTTCAACACATACTGGCTCTTTATTTGTCCCCAACGGCGAGAATTAGGGTCAATGGTCATCTGTCGGGCGCCTTCTCCCTGTCGAACGGAACTCGACAGGGATGCCCCATCATGTTCATTCTGACCCTGGAACCCATGCTTCGTAGGCTTAGGACTAATCCATCTATCAAAGGGGTTACAATCAAAGATGATCAATATAAATTGGCTGCATATGCTGATGACATCCTTATGTTTCTCACGGACCCCATAATCACAATTCCCAATCTCCTAAAAGACTTCTCTCTCTTCAAATCCCTCTCCAACCTCCAAATAAATTTTGCTAAATCTAAGGCCCTCAATGTCTCCTTATCCAACTCTTTAATGACACAATGCCAGGCCAACTTCCCTTTTGGGTGGGAAACGCATGCCATCACCTACCTAGGTATTCAGTTACCAGCTAAACTAGACGACCTTTACTCTAGAAACTTCTTACCCATTATTAAAACTATACAAAAAGACCTCCAAGATTGGAATAAAGGCAATTTTTCATGGTTTGGGAGGGCAGACATCCTGAAAATGAACATACTTCCCAGACTCTTATATCTGCTGCAGACGGTACCGATCAAACTCCCCCCTTCTTTCTTCTCCACCTATAAAAAACTGTGTTTGAAATTTATATGGGCTGACAAACATCCGCGTATACGCTGGGATAAACTGGTGACACCTAAACTGATGGGAGGAATTGGTCTCCCTTATATACAAAAATACTACTGGGCATGCCATATGGCCAGAATTGTGGACTGGCACCTGCATGACAAACTTAAGGCTTGGAATGGCCTCAAGGAGGCATTCTCCTCATTTCCAATATATCACCTCCCATAGATAAGTGCTCTCGGGACCCAGAGGGAGGGTAGGTCACATCCCCTAATTGGCCCAACCATACAGATCTTCCGTAATGTCTGCAATAAGATGAACATTGCCTCTTCACCTGGCTCATTGACCCCAATAGACCGAAACCCGGACATTCCTCCCAGTATACCAGACCTTCATACTACCGACAGACCCGTAAAGCACTTAGTCAGAGCAGGATCCCTCTTTGACAAAGGAAAGATGATCTATTTCCAAGCTCTCTCATCCAAACTTTCAGACACAGCTATTCCCTTCTTTAATTTCCTCCAGATCAGACATTTTTTGCTCAATTTCTCCCGGTCTACCCAATGGGACAGAGATTTAAGGCCTTTCGAACCTATCAGATCTGAACCTCAAAGGCATAACCTCATATCAGATATGTATGCCTTACTATATGCTAAAATCTCTACTAAAGATAATATTGCCAGCCAAAAATGGGAAAAAGAACTAGAGACTGATTTAACTCAAGAAGATTTGGACCACATCCTTACCCACATACATAAAGGCTCTCTGAACGTTTCCACACAGGAAAACAGATACAAAAGAGATACACCGTCTTACTTCACAAATCACTACCTACACCCCAGATTTTACAACAGCCCAAATTACTCCATCACACCTCCATTCCCCAAGGGGCGTACAAAAAGTCCCTCACCCTACACCTGATTAATGTGGCAAAACGTTGCATACCCACCCACTGGAGGACTACTTCTCCCCCCAGTATACCCAAATGGTTACGTAGAGTGGGTAAGATAGCTGAGATGGAGGACCTAATCCACCAGGCGAGAGACACCCCTGCCAAGTTTCACACATCATGGGCCTGCTGGCTACATTTTAAGGAATCAGCAGAATACCATAGCCTCATATCTGAATCCCAATAGCTTGACCTGAAGGGCAGATACGGCTACCTAATGCTTGAGCCGGCTACATCCCTACAGATACACCCCCTCCCCCTTCCATGACTATGAGATCAGTACAATGGCATCTAAAAGTCGGACAGGGGAAGCTTCCACTCAAACACAGTTAGATCCCTACAGGGGTGTTTGGGTGCGGTAGTTAATTACCCGATCTCACTGAGCAATGTGTGGTGCAAGTCAGTACAGAGTCCTTCACACGAATATGACGTACCATTTCAGCTTGGATACCTCTTAAGCCTCATACACACGATCGGACTTTGTACAAACTTTCCCGTGGATTTTTGAACAAAGGGCGTTGGCCGCAAGTTTGTATTGCATACACAAGATTGGACTTTTTAGGCAACAAACACGAACGTAGTGACGTTTCAACGTACTGTCGACACTTCAAAAGAGAATGTTCAATTACTCCAGCACCACCCTTTGGTCAACTTCTGTATTGTTGTCTGATCTTTTGCATTGGTTCTAAGCATGCTTGTTTGTACTTTGTACAAAAGTCCGATAGCTTTGTGTACACACGATCGGACTTTGCTCCATCAGACTTTTGTTGCCAGAAAGTTTTTCTGTTCGCACAGCCAACAAAAGTCTGATGAAAACTGAAAAAGTTTGTCCAATGGAGCGTACACACGGTCAGATGTTGCCTTAAAACAGCTAATTTGCACGTTTGTTGTCAAAAAGTCTGATCGTATGTATGGGCCTTAAAAGTTGTACTTGTTACAGCCGAGTTATATAAGTTACTACTCGATTGTACCTCTTCTGTATTTTATCTGTATACCAAGATTTACAATGCATTTCAACAGTTTATTTCAAGATTGTAATGTTATTCTGCTCATTGTCTTATTGAATGTACTAAGCAAAATCTTTAATAAAAATGTTGAAACAAAAAACATTCTTATTTCCCTCATGATCCCATGCCTAAAATGTGTGTATTTCCATACATCTAGCTTGCAAAAAGCCCCAAAAAGCACAGTGTGTCAACATGTGCTATCTACCATCACTGGGTCTCAATGGAGGCGTTTTGGGGGTTCAACCCCTTCCTCATAACTAAAGTAGCTCAGAGGAAGTGGTTCATCCATTGATACCCCGTGATGGGAGATATATTCACACACTGTGAGTTTTGTGGGTTTAGGAAAAAAGATGTTTATAACTACACACATTTGCGGCATGGGATCATAAGGGAAATTTAATTGTTATGCCTCTACATGTATGTGGCTTCAAATGTTGGCTTTTAGAGGGGTGAGATCACCCCATATGAGGAAGGCAACATCCACACAGTCTTGGGATACGAATGTCTCATTTGGCCTTCACTTTACCAAAACAGCCTGAAATGACTCGATAGGATGGCATTTTCGACCACCCTTCTGGCATGAGAGAGCCTGTAATTGAGTAGTATCTGCTCTGGGGTTAGGTTCCTCATAGGAAACGGCTTCATCAGATGTTCCCCCAGAGCAAAGGCCTCATCTGCAACTAAAACAAAATTGAGGCCCTCAACATTCTCCTCAGCAGGTGGCAAGTTTAAGGTGCCATTCTGGAGCCACTTGTAGAACTCTGTCTTCATAATCACTCCTCCATCAGAGTTACAAAAACTAATAGTTGGCAGACACTACAGCTAGCATTACTATGCTGCAAAAGCCCTTATAATTAAAATAATATGAGCCAGAGTTGGGTGGTGGGACAATCCGGACATGCTTGCCATCAATAGCACCACCACAGTTGGGAAAATACCACTGATGGTGGAACTAGGATGCAACATCCTGCAATTGCTCTGGGTTGGAAGGAAACTGTGGATTAAAAAAAGAAAAAAGAAATGACTACTTCTGCACATAACATTGCAAGCAGATTTGACACAAACATGCTTAGCCAACATAATGATAAAACTTAATTGAGCATTTTAAGTCAAAAGTGTAAGGTTAACTTATTTGGTTCATCACCCACTCTGGTGGCCCATTAGCAAAATTTTAGGAGGGGGGGAAGGAAATGGGTAGATGTTTTGGACAGGTAACCCTCTCCACTTTCATGAGAGCTGTTTGCATAAATAATCTGTGATACTTTGGCCAGCCCCTCCTTACTTACACTATTGGCAGCTCAGTAGACAGGTAAGAAGTGTCATAATCTAAAAATCTGGATACACACTGTCCAAATTGCAGCACATTTTGACATTCTGAAAAAACTATCAATTTAATAGGAGACAAAAACTTTCTATGTTACAATTTGTAAGTAATCAGGCAGGCCCTTACACTACATGGTTTGGTGAATTTATACAGAAATATGAACACAAAAGAGGGATAGTGTGTATAGGTTTTGCAAAGTCAGCATATAGAGTATTTGTATCTGTTGACTTAGCATTGGGGGGGGGGGGGGGGGTTGAAATTAGTTTGGGCCCCAAAAAATGGTCTCTTGCACTCTGCCTGAATTTGAGGACAACAATGACATCTGTACACATTTTAGGGTTTGTTTAGGGTAAACCCCAAAATTTAGCTGACAAAATACATTGTTAAGTTACTAGACTAGGCGTGTATGGGCCCAGGATAGCATGCTGGGGAGGTTAGTTATGGAAAATATGCATGTAGGCCAAAAAGGAGCAGGAAAAGCTTACAGCATGCATGAGGACAAAGAGGACATTCACATCATATTACAATTAGGGATGAGCCGAACACCCCCGGGTTCGGTTCGCACCAGAACCCGCGAACGGACGTAAAGTCCGTGCAAACATTAGAACCCTATTAATTACAATGGACGCGAACGTTCAAAATCAAAAGTGCTAATTTTAAAGGCTAATATGCACGTTATTGTCATAAAAAGTGTTTGGGGACCTGGGTCCGGCCCCAGGGGACATGTATCAATGCAAATTTTTTTTTTAAAAACTGAAGTTTTTTTCAGGAGCAGTGATTTTAATAATGCTTAAAGTGAAACAATAAAAGTGTAATATTCCTTTAAATTACCTGGGGGGTGTCTATAGTATGCCTGTGAAGGGGCGCATGTTTCCCGTGCTTAGAACTGTCCCTGCACAAAGTGTCATTTTTGCAGGAAAAAAAAGCTATTTAAAATCACTCGCGGCTAATGAATTGTCGGATCCCGTAACACAGAGAACAGTCATTCATTGAAAGTCATTGATAAAAAAAAAAGTCATTGATAAAAAAAAAAAAAAAATTAAAAAAAAAAAACGTGGGGGTCCCCCCAAATTCAATTACCAGGCCCTTCAGGTCTGCTATGGATATTAAGGGGAACCCCGGCCAAAAAAAAATGGCGTGGGGTCCCCCTCAAGATCCATACAGGACCCTTATCCAAGCACGCAACCTGGCAGGCCGCAGGAAAAGAGGGAGGGACGAAAGCACCCCCCCCTCCCTCCGGAACCGTACCAGGCCACATGCCTTCAACATTCGGAGGGTGCTTTGTGGTCCCCCCCAAAGCACCTTGTCCCCATGTTGATGAGGACAAGGGCCTCACCCCCACAACCCTGGCCATTGGTTGTGGGGGTCTGCGGGCGGGGGGCTTATCGGAATCTGGAAGCCCCCTTTAACAAGGGGACCCCCAGATCCCACCCCCCCTGTGTAAAATGGTAAGGGGGTACAAAAGTACCCCTACCATTTCACCAAAAAAGTGTCAAAAATTGTAAAAATGACAGGAGACGGTCTTTGACAATTCCTTTATTAAAATCATCTTTCTTCTGGTCTTCCTTCTTCTTTTCTTCATCCTTCGGTTTCTTCATCTTATCCTTCCGGCATCTTCTTCCATCTTCTTCTTCCATCATCTTCTTCCTCCGATCCGCTTCTTCTTGCTCTGGTCTTCTCGACCGGCATCTTCTTTCAATGGCGTCGGTGTCTCTTCTGGGCCGCTCCGCGCAATGGGAGGCTCCCGCTGTGTGAGGCTTCGCTGCATCTGACAGGTCTTTTATAGCGGAGGGCGGGGCCACCTGGTGACCCCGCCCCCTCTGACATCATGGGTAAAGCCATAGGGAATTCCCCATGACGTCCCTGTGCGAATCGAACATCGGTCGTTCGCCCGTTCGGCGAGCCCAGAACTATTTGGGCCGCTCGCATCAAATTCATGTGATGCGAGCGGCTCGCAATGCACTGCGCCAGTCACAGTGCATTGCTGGCTGATGATTGGCCAAGCATGCACTGTGACCCGCAAGCTTGGCCAATCATAGAGCCAGCGGCGAGGAGAGCAATAATTGGCCACAGGCAGGATGCCTGTGGCCAATTATAGCTCAGGGGTTTAGTACACGCCCCACATTATAAAAGGCCGCCGCGCCGGCGGCCTCGTATATTGTGTTCCAGTGTCAGTGTGCTGACTGCTGACATTATCTGCTGTGATTCTGGGGATTAGTGTGTGCGTGCTGTTAGTACAGCATTGCAGTATCACATCTGGGGGGGTGTCTATAGTATGCCTGTGAACAGTCAACAAAAGAGGTGGAAACATGTTTTGGGGCTGTTTCTCTGCTAAAGGTACAGACTGACTTTGCCACATTGAGGGGCCAATGGACTGGGCGATGTATTGTAAAATCTTGGATGAGAACCTACTTTCCTCAGCCAAAACACTAAAGATGACCCAAATCTTAACGCCAAGGCAACAAGGGAGTGGCTCAAGAAGAAGCATATGAAGGTAATGGAGTGGCATACTCCTGACCTTAATACTATAGAAAATTTATGGAGGGAGCTGAAACTTCGAGTTGCAAGCCACAACCAAGAAACCGTAAGGATTTTGACAAGATCTGTAAAGAAGGTTGGACCAAAATCCCTCCTGAGATGTGTGCAAACCCTGTTACCTCTGTGCTTGCCAACAAGGGTTTCTCCACCAAGTACTAAGTCATGTTTTGCTTGGGGATGAAATACTTATTAAACTCACTGAACTGCAACTCAATTTATAACCTTTTTATCATGTGTTTTCCTGGATTTTTGGTTGATATTCTGTCTCTATCATTTAAAATGGATCTATGATAAAAATTGTAGATCCTTCAATTCATTGTAAGTGGGCAAACTTACAAAATCTACAGGGGATCAAATAATTATTCCCCCCACTGTATTATGTTATATTATATTTATGTAGGTGGGTAGTGGTTACTGCTGCCCCAGCTGGGAGGGAAAGACTTGTTTCCCATCTTTTTGCTGGGCTCTGCCCCCTCCCTGTGCTCATAAATTCAGGAAGGAGGCTTTGCCAAAGGGAGTTCCAGCCACCTGAGAAAAGGTAAAGGCTTTCAGCTGAAGATGTAATCCATTTAGCCAAGCAACCACCCAGAAAGGGGGGTCCTGTATGGCAAACTGCTGAGGGGCTGCTGAGCCATGTAGTCCCAGAACACATAGTCTGCTGCATGGGATGAAAAGACACAGACTGCTAGCAAGATGTGACCTCCAGCTGCTGTTTCTGCCAGGGCTCTCTGCATCTTTGGGAATCCCTGTTTCTTGCCAGACACCTGTGTTCTGGAGCCTTCCACATGTAGAGGGATTGCTGGGACTTGCAGTCCTCCCAGAAAATACCAACCGCAGACTCTGCCAAGTATGGACTCTTTTATGTGCAGGTATGCTGGGGAAGACACTGGCCTGTAGATAGGGATTAGGGTTGTTATGAAAATAATGCACTTTATACTGAACTGTTATCTTGTGACTCTTATCATGCTGCATTATTCCAGTAAAGCTTTTGAAACTTTGCCTGGTCTGAATGACTAAAGGGGTGTGATGCAAGTAACTGGCACTGGGTATGAAGACATCAGTACAAATACCTTGTGAAGATACAGTGGTTACCAAGGGTAACAAAGGTTTGACAAGCTGCCTGTTGTAGGCATGTATATGTGGCAGGTAAGATGGCCTCTTGCAGAGAGGGAGATGCTGTCAGCACTCTGCAACGATCCATCTCCCATAGCAATGGGTGCAGATCTGCTCCGTTGGGGTCCTAAGCCTGTGCACAGGTATGAAAGAGGAAAGCCCCATACACACGCTCGGACAATCCGCGGACCAGGTCGGTCGGACTTTGTCCGACGTACTTTGTCCGATGTTGGCGTTGCGTACACACGGTCGGACTACGTTGTCGGAATATCCGGTCCGGAAGAACGTCGTGACGTAAGTCGTCGTCCACGAGATTACAAAAGGGAAGTTCAGCACCACGTCAGGCACCCGTTGGGCTCCTTCTGCTGATCCCGTGTTTATCGAGAGTTAGTGGAAGTTTGGTGACTTAAGATTCGCGCTTCTCAGTTTTCTGACTCAGATCGTTACTGCTCTTCAGTTTGTGCTTGTCGTGCGTATCTGTTTATTAGTGCGTGTAGTCAGTTCGCATTTGTTGGTCATTGCGGCCTATATCTTGATATAGGACGCTTTGATTTGCACTGCTTATTGTCTGCTCGTTGCTGGTATTCACTTCGTTCTTTCAGGCCTTGCTGTTTATCGGTGCTTTCTGTTTGTCCGTTCTGACCAGCCGACCTTTTGTGACCTTCTGAGCGATGTTTCCCGTGCGTACTCGTCGCCGAGTTCGTGCTGTACGCGGAATTGGTGTCGGGCTTTTAGCTTTGAGCCAAGACCCGTCCATGAACAGAGTGACGAGGAGTATGTGGACCAAGAATTGGTTGCTTCAGCGTGACCAGTTCTCGCACATGCCTTTGCTTCGTGAGATCCGGGAGAATAATCCTGATGATTTCAGGAACTTTCTCAGGATGACGGACCCCGATTTTCACCGTCTTTTGGCTTTGCTGACCCCCTTTATCAGCCGGCAGGATACCTGCATGAGACAAGCCATTACTCCGGAGCAGAGGCTTGTTGCCACGTTGAGGTACTTGGCGACAGGGAGAAGTCTTCAGGATTTGAAGTTCTCTTCAGGTATCTCTCCCCAGGCCCTGGGAATCATTATTCCAGAGACCTGTTCTGCCATCATTCAGGTCCTGCAGGAGGACTATATTAAGGTAACATTTATACTTTACTATTCCCTTCTATGTATGCTCTGTTTGCTAATGACTTGTATTTTTGACCTCCTTCCCTAATTACCATGATTGCAATATGTTCTAATATGCTGTGCCCCTTTTCTCCTTCATGCATTTTTCCCTTCACTTACCTCACCAGCATGCTCTTCTGCCCCAATAGACACCTATGGCCTAGTCACTTAAGCAATGTCTTTTGTCTGCTGCATAGTATTGTTTGCCCCAAAACACCCCTAAAATATGCACAAATGTTTGGTGTGTGGTTTACTTCATGTAGAGCCCCCTTTTTTTTTTCTTTTGGTGGGGGGGGGGGGGCAAACTCATTAGGAACCCCCTCCCCCAACTGCTCTGTCAGATGGTACCAATCCTTTATCTGCTGGCTTTCCCAAGGTCCATACACACTATATACCTACCTCTTTATAGTGCGCATCTTTAGGGATGAATTCAGCAAAGCATGTAGTGCAAGGGGCTGCCTCCATACATTCCATTTCCTATTTTTTTGTCTTCTTTCCCTCCTATTAGCTTGCTTGGTAATTTAATAATGTCACACTGTGCCTGCCTTTTTTTTGGGGGGGGGGGGGGGGGGTTGAAATGTTATTTGATCTTTCCTGTGGCCTGCCAATAGTGTTAAGTACAGAGGGTCTGGCCAAACTAGCCCACATTATTGAGCCATTTGCCAATCAATGAAGTGCAGAGGGTTAGCTGTCCACCACCCCCCCCCCCAAAACCCCTAGTTATTGCCAATGGCCCATCAGAAGTGGGGGGATTGATGGGGGGGTGAGTAATCTGTGAAGGGGAGCCTCTACTTTTCTGTGCAAATACTTTCCAGCCTCCAATTTTATACAATGCTCTTGTTCCAAGATGTTGATTGTCTAATCTGCTTGCAATGTTTAGGTGCAAAGTGACTAATTTTTTTTTCTTGTTTCACTCCACAGTTCCCTTCCACGCCACAGGAATGGCAGACTGTGGCCTCCCACTTTGCCAGCCGTTGGGACTTTCCTAACTGCGGAGGGGCAATTGATGGGAAACACGTCCGCATCGTCCCACCGCCCAACTCGGGGTCCTACTATTATAATTATAAAGGGTTTAATAGTGTAGTGATGTTGGCGGTGGTGTCGGCAACATACGAGTTTATGTATGTGGACGTGGGGATGAACGGCCGGATATCGGATGGTGGGGCCATTACGCACACGGAGTTCTACTGGCGTCTCCAAAGTGGCAGTCTGTGCTTGCCACCTCCAGAGGAGAATGCCGAAGGACTCCCCTTCGTCTTTGTCGCAGATGAAGCGTTTGCGTTGACTCCCCATGTGATGAGGCCGTTCCCGATGAGGACCCTCACCCCGGACCAGAGGGTCTTCAACTACAGGCTGTCCAGAGCCAGAAGAGTTGTGGAGAACGCTTTTGGCATCCTGGCCAGCCACTTCCGCCTGTTCCTGACGGCATTTAACTTGGCGGAATACAAACTCAACCACATAGTTCTTGCCTGTTGCATATTGCACAACTTCCTCAAAAGACATAACAGGAACTATGTGGTGGCCGTTGGCCCAGATGTGGAGGGCCCTCCAAATGCCGAACTCACAGCCCTTCGAGTGGCACGTCCAGGCTTGCCCCCTCTAAATGCCCGTGTGGTCCGGGACCAATATATGCAGTACTTTGTGGGTAGGGGGGCCATTGCTCTGCCTGACGATGTGTGAGAGGCATTTTTTAATAAATCTGATATTTTAACCAACCTATGATTTCTTGTCATTTCAGTATTCTTTTTAGCTTATTTTACTTTGACATTTTTTCCCTTTGCCTTCGACAGTGGGAATGCACTTTCTGGGCAAAAGGAGGTAACAGTCTCTTCTTCCCAAAAAGATTATTCTCATGTTGTGTGTTTGCTACCTAATCTTTGGTCTAGAGAAGGTTTGTACTGCATAACTGACACACAAAATACTCCTTTTCATCACCAGGTCTGACATGTGTGTATTCTCCAAAATGCTGTGCTCCGTGTTTTCGTACAAAGCACTGTGGGTGTCATTTACATAAGTCAAATCCGCTATGCTCTACAAGTGCATTGAAAAAGTTCCCCGGGAAAGAAAATTGGAGTGCAAAGTGGATTTGCCTTTAGTAAATAACACCCATTGCCCCCCATATCCTTTTCATTTTACATACATAATGCATTGTGTTTTTTAAATAAGGAAGCCCCACATTTAGAAAAATAAAAGTTTACTAGGAAAACATTCCCAAGTGCGTTTACAATCTTCACGCCAAAACTGACAACATCTTGGTTATTTACAACATTGTTTACAAACATTCCGCAATTGGTAAAACCAGGCATGGAGCAAAACAGAACCTAGGAACTTGGAAAGTTCAACTTTGTAAAGTGAAGACAAGATCAGACATGACTATATGTTCAAAGTGTGTTTGATCTTGCCTTCATCACATGGGGGGGTCACCCCCGAAAAGTGGAAATTTGGAACATGCACACAATTTGGGACTGAAAATGGTCATTAGATGGTAAAACACATGCCTAGAAGCTTCAAAAGTGCCATTTTCCATCATGGGGATGAATGGACGTTTTTTTGGGGGTGCAACCCCTTCACCACAACCACTTTCGTAGTTCGTAAAGTGTTTGCACCCCCAAAAAAATGTTCCCATTCATCCACCATGGTGGGAGCTAGCACATGTGCACACAATGTGTGCATGTTCCAAATTTCAGACAGTTTTTAAGTTGCAAATGTGTTCAGAAGCAGGCACAAATGTGTGTTAATTACTTGGTGCGTTTTCATATTTTTCCTAAAACATCAATGATGTTCTTCAATTTTTGTTGAACATCATTGATGTTTTGCTTTATGTAATCTAGATCTCGATTGCAGACCATTATCTCTCCGATGAGTACGTGGGCACTCTCTGTGGTAAAGTGCGAATTTTCTTCCACAACATCCACGTCACCTAAAAACCACAAACAAACAAAAATGGGGTGTTGGAAATGAGGCAGCCATACATGGATTAGCTTACCAGTAGCTGTGTTCTCCCACACTCACCTGTTGTGGTGACAATTTCTCCAAGTTCGATGATCTCTCCTTCCTCCTCCTTCTCCTCCTCTGCTTCTGCTCTTTCCCCTTTTTGGGAGGTGTTGGTTTGGGGGTTTCCTCAGACGGCCCAAGTTTTCGCTCCCCTATGAGAATGTCCAAAAGGAAGATTTAGCAACACAAACTATTGAGGGCAGAAATAGGAAATGACAAACATTGCTTGAAAGTGACGGACACTATTTTAGTTTGGCCAGTTACAAATGTCAACTACATGAATGTAGTCACTTTGTAAAGGTGCTAAACTGACTAGCTTTTTGGTAGAAGTTTGTGTGATGGAGACCCCCCTCTAGTATCCACTGGAGCACATGTGTGGAAAAGGCTAATAAAAAGGGGGTTTGGGTGTCCCAGCACTAGTGCTCTCGAGTCCAGATGGGTAAACAGCTACTGGGTGACCTCTCCTTTACATTGAATAAATTGGCTTTACATTCTGGATGACATTTCTAGGAGAACAAACTTCCTTTCCCCCAAAAAAACACCAAACATCGTATTATAAGTGGCCGCACGATCGAGGTTGCGTACGATCGAATGCACACACACACACACGACCATGACAGTGGCAGAAAGATCGAGGCTGAGTACGATCGAATGCACAGACGAACATGAAAGTGGCCATTTTGGAATGTACAACTTTGTAAAAATCAAACCACATGGAGCAGTATGCAAGCAAGAAATCAAACACAAAACACAACTACTTACTTTTTTGAAGAATTCTCTTGATCTTTCTGTACTGATCGGCCTCCCTCAGTTTCAGGTCTGACCAGCGTTTCCTCAGTTGCTCCTTGGATCGTTGTACCCCAAAATGATTGTACAGCCTTCTCACAACTTTAGACATGATCTTGGCCTTGCGGACATTGGGGTTGAGGTAAGGCCCATACTTCCCATCATAGTCGCTCCTCTTTAATATGTCCACCATCTCCAACATTTCTCCAAATGACATATTGGAGGCCTTGAATTTCAGGCTCCGGGATCGGGACGTTTGTGCCTCCGGACTTTCCTCGTCCACCTCCTCGTTGTGGGGATATTTGGGGCGCACCTGCTGTGTCCCCGCCATGTGCTCTCCCCACTGCGCCGTAAAGAAAAGGGGTGGGGAATAGACGAGAAAGATCGTCAGGGGCGGGCGGAGTTTGACGCATGCGCACTGTATATAAAACGTCACACGCCTGTGTCGTAGCCACGATCTGGGAGACGAGGGGAGAGAAAGCTCACGCACGAGACGATCACTACAAACGAAGGTACAATTTGACGTTGGTACATAACTAGCCTAGACTGATTAGAACTTGAGGCTTCTTTATGGAGAAGATTAGGAGAGTTTAGGCTGACATTATTTATATTGTTTTGTGTGGCGTTGTGTCTTGCAGAGGTGATGGATGCCTTCTACAACGTGAGCTTTCTCCCACACTTCATTGATAAATACCGGCAATTCCCCCTCTTATGGCAGGCAAAACACAGGGATTATAGCAACAGACCAAAGAGGTACGCAGCCCTGCTGAAACTGGTGGCATTTGTAAAGCCTACCCTGCCCATGGCAACCGTCGCAAACTTAAAAGTGAAGATCACCAACATGAAGACTACCTATTTCCGGGAGCGCAATAAGGTCCTGAAGTCACAAGCATCTGGAGCTGCAGCAGCTGATGTCCATGTCCCCACGCTCTGGTACTATGACAGGCTCCACTTTCTCAAAGACCAGGCTACTGTCAGGAAGTCACTCTCGACTCTTCCTTGCACGCGTCCTTCCACGCACGCCACCCCTGATGAGGCTTCCGAGGACCAACCTGGGCCTTCCAGTCAGGAATATGTGCAGGTGCCCAGCTTGTTCCAGGTATAGTAGTTTTGTAACCAGTTTGTTGAATAATGAATGATGTTCAGTTAATTCAGGATCCCCAATTGCTTATTTCCTAACGTGATTGACATATCAACAGACAGTGGTGTGGGAGACATTTTTGGGAAGAATCTAAACTGCAGGGCTGAGAATTGTATGGTTTTGTATTTGAAAACATTTTGCAACAGTCACTAGATGAGAATTGTGTGTGTTTGATGAACAAATAACTGAAACTATGTCCCTTTTTCATACACAGGAAGACCTCAGCCAGGAGGTGGCTGTGGAAGGTGGCAGTCAGGAGGAGGCAGGGGGTAGTGGCAGCCAACAGGGGGGTAGGCGTAGGAGCCTGACTGTCTCCCAAGTCTCTCCCCTCCGCCTTCCCTACAGAAGGGCGAAAAACATGGGGGAGGTGGGAGAGTCAGCGCTACAGCTGATAAAAGATGCCTCAGCCTCCCTCTATGCCACACCCACCTACGAGGAGGCCTTTGCCTCCTTGGTTACAAGTAAATTTACGGGTATGGAGGCGGGGCAACGCAGCATGTGTGAGGAGGTCATCCTCAAAATACTAAATGAGGGGATGGCTGGGGAGATGACTCCCCTCACACATGTTTGCGAGAGTGACCTTGCTCCGCCTCCTCCTCCTCCTTCTGCCACCCCACCAGCACCAGCACCAGCACCACGGCGTGGAAGGAAGCGTACAAGGAAGACAAGAGAGTGATGACCTTGATTCAGTCTGGTCTGAGAGAAGATGGAGCCTCTCGTAGTACCAGAGCCTGGGGACCTAGATGGCATCTGCTGCAGTTCCGGATGTTTTGGACTTCAGGACCAGATTGCGCTCCCTTATTATTTATATAGGTAGTCTTCATGCCCCCAATTGGTTAAGTCTGTAAAATGATGGTTGCCATGGGTGTCCAAGGCTTTGCAAATTCCCCAAGTTTCACCATGGCTGCGTTCCTCTTTGGTCTGTTGCTGAGACCTAAATAAAGGTTTTTTTGATTTGAAATAATCATTGACTATTGTGTTTTACTTTTCTACAATGACAGTTTTTCTTTGAGTAGGCTGGTACATTTCACTAATCCTAAAGTAGAATTAACAAGGGGCAACAACAACAAACAACCTCCTAGTAAATTTAAGCAAGAAATACAAATGTAAATAATGTGTTTTTGGTAATTTGAGACACACAACCCCCCTCCAAAAAAAAAAATAAAAAACATTCAAATATGTATTCCCCAAAAAAAAAAAAAAAAAAAAAACAAATCATGGTAAAAAAATAACAAAGATTCTTTTCCGTTCAGAGTAAAAATAAACATGTAGTGTATAAATGCTGCAAAGTAATAAAGAAGTAAGTTTGTGAGAAGTGCGGGTGAATAGGAGCAGCTAAAAGATGTCATTCTTGTTGCATTGTAAAGAAAAAGAGAATGCGCTGCATTAAAGACATTTTAACATTGCAGCGTGACGAATGTGCTGTGTCGATTAGGAAAGGTAGTTTTACCTGACCGAGCGCTTCCGTCACAGAATTTCTTCTGAGCATGCGTAGCACTTTGTCCGTCGGACAAGCGTACACACGCTCGGATTTGGTGTGATCGGACCGGGTTGACGGGAAATCTTTCCAGCAGGAGATAAGACTTTGTCCGACGGACAAACCGACGAACACTGTCCGATGGTGCATACACACGGTCTGATTTTTCAACAACCTTGTCCGATCGGACCAAATTGATGAAAAAGTCCGACCGTGTGTATGGGGCTGAAGAGTTAATAGGTGCATTCATGGGGACCAGTTCATTTGTTCAAGTGTATACGATGCTCAGCACAAGTAAAGGTACCCCATGTGCCAGGCAAATGACCCTGTTCTAGGTTCCTAGCATTGCCCACTCCTACATGTATATTGTTATTATACATTATTGCGTAGGCCAAATGCAATTACCCTGTCTCAGTGAGCTGTATTGTAACTACAGGGCTAGTTCACACACGTATTAACAATGCTGTTGCTTGTAGATAACCATGAGCATGTGACAGATTTCACACAAACTGTTAATGTGAAAGGGAATGCTCACCTTCCTTTCCCAGCGGTTTATAATGTAGGAGGCGAGAGGATGGTCATAAACTGATGTAAAAAGAGAACAAAGTGAGAAAAGTATCAACCACAAGAGCAACTACACAGGCAAAAACAACAAACAGTGACCTGTACAGAATAGTGACTGAGTGGCTGAAAGGGACCAAATGCCTGCCACAGACACTAAAGTACTACTTTTAACAGAAGTAACCTCTGAAGTCTCACAAATGACCTGTCCCCCTTGCATTTTTCACCTTTCTGTATCTTTAAGTCTACTCTATTTTGTAATGGCTGCTGGAGAAAACACCATTTTTTTTACTGCCAGTCACCAGTGTTGGTCATCTTACTTTAAAAAAGTAATTAGTTAAGTTACAAATTACTTCTCCCAAAAAGTAATTGCGTTAGTAACTCAGTTACTACATTGGAAAAGTAATTAGTTACGCAGCAAAGTAACTGACTTTTTTTTTAAATATTCTATACGTGTAACTAAGGGGCGGGTTTAGTATTACTGTAACCAAGGGGCGCATTTATTATTATTGTTATATATCGTGTAACCAAGGGGCTGCTCTATTATTACTCTAACCAAGGGGCAGATCTGTTATAGCGTGTAAGCAAGTGGCGGGTCTATTATTATTATATCGTGTAAGGGGCGGATGGCTACAGAAGAGGGCGAATGTTAAATTAATGGGCAGAGCTCGATATATAACAATAATAATAAATGTGCCCCTTGGTTACAGTAATACTAGACCCGCCCCTTACTTACACGATAGACGCCCCTTGCAGAGTAGCATGAGCATCAGGTGCGTGCGGCATCGCCTCGTACAATTACATGTTAACTGCACCTGCGCGGTGTAGAGTTCACTCAGAGCTGTTTAGGTTCGGCAATTTTCGGAAGCTCCGTAGTCCTTCGTACTGCGCAAGCCCTGCGCCTGCGCAGTACAGGGGGTCCTTATCCGGCAGGGGAACTTTTTCGGCAGGACACCGGAATAACACTACTGCCATCTAGTGGCAGTAGATGTAATTGGGGTAACTAAGCCAAAGTAATGGGAACTGAGTTACCATGAGGGGAAAAGTAATCAGTTAGATTACTCGTTACCCTCTAAAGTAACTGCGTTAGGTAACTCAGTTTATTTTAACTCAGTTACTTACATCACTACCAGTCACTGGAGAACACTTAGGGATTGATTTAATAAAGACAAATAGACTCTGCAAGTGCAGTTGCTCCATAGCTTAGTAAATGAGGTAAAGTTTCACTTTGCAAAGAATAAGCAATCACATGCAATGGAAATACAAAAATAAATATTTTTGCTTGCACATGATTGGATGATGGAAATCAGCAGAGCTTCCCTTTATTTACTAAGCTTTGGAGCAACTGCACTTTGCATAGTGCACAGTCTATTTGCCTTTAATAAATCAACCCCTAAAGCTCACCATACACATTCAGGTTACAATCTGACCAAAGAACATTTGCACAATCAACTTCAGATTCGACCAAAATCGTGTAATACGAGGGCCTACATTGTACATAGAATTACAAACAAGGAACTAACCTGAGTGTGACTTTTAGAGTACCCTAACTTTAAAAAAAATGCAAATACTGTTAAAACAATTGTAATTTTAGTGGATACAAAGATAAAAACTAATAAAAGATACAATACAATATATGCATACATTTTTCAGCATTGAAATCTCCACTTTGGGCCAAAAAACGATATCAAGCCTGGATATGTACTATTTCCTGAAAGTTTGAAGCCATAGGAAAAAAAAGAAAATGTTTCCCTGTTTGGAAAAATTGGAAAAAAAATTCAGTGTGGAGTAGTTTTACAAATTGAAAGGCATTTTGTTACACTGGGAAGGTGAATGCAGTGTATATAAAAGTATTATGCTTGAAATAAAAGTATAGCTTCCTCAGTAAATAAAGGAAACATGCTTTTTAAAAAAATTATTTTTTATTACAAACGGAATCACAAGGACTGGGTTAGGAACATTTCAACTATACATGAGAACAGGTCACCACCCCCCTTTCCCTCATAATTTGTAAGCTTCCTGCCTAATTTTCAGTTATTATTAATACTAATCCAGAAGCATATATTGTTCTTGCAAGAGCTTGATCAATGTTCTCCTGATTTTCAGATGTCATTTTATCTATAAATGAAAGGGTTGTGTATTTTTGGGAGGCTGTGGTTTGTAACACGCCCCTACTTGAAGATGCTACTGGTGAAGAAACACTTTCTGATCATTCAGAAGCAGCAGGAAGAGTGTTTCTGGGATGAGAACTCTGTAGGGAAAAGCTACTGACACTTTCATTCTGGTCCTCGTCATTTCATTCCATAGATTATTTTTAATGTCTTTAAGGCACCTCTGGCATTAAGGCCTCATACACACGGACGTTTTAACAGCGGCTTTTTTGAGCTTTTTTTGCTGCTTAAGAACGCCACTCCATGTTATTCAATGGGCTCATACACACCATGGCATTTTTGAGCTGTAACAGGCATAGTTGTTTTTAAGCTCCAAAAAAAAACCAAGAACCAGCGCATTCGGAGGCTCCAGCACTAGAGCTGTTTTGACGCTGACGCCGGAAAAAGCTCAAAAACGCGCATTAGCGTTATACCAACATATTTAAGCGTCAGCGTTTTTAAGCTCTAAAAATGTTTATGTGGGTAATTTGGGAGTGGAAAATAGCAGAGGGATGTTTTTTTTTTAAAAAGTGCTTTAGCGTTACCGCTTACAAACGACGTTAAACGCGCATTGACGCCAATAAAATTGTGTTTTTAAGGCTGCTTTTTTTTCCAGGTGTTGCTACTAGCTTTACAGACCGTTTTTTAAAATGTCCGTGTGTATGAGGCCTAAAGGTTGTGTTTTGTCATTCATGTAGCATTTGGAAAATAATATTTCTTTTAACAATGTTTGCTAATTGCAGCTTTGCTCTCAGCAGAAATTTCACTGTGGAAATGTTTCTAAACTTTAGATGTGAGTCTCACCATTTACTGAGAGGAACTGAAAAGAAAAAACATTTTACTGAGCAGACTATAGGTAAACATTATGCTGTGATTGTGGAAAACATCAATAGGAACCCTTTAAATGTTAAAAAAGATAAATTAATTTGTCAGACAAGTGTACCCACTTACCTGTCAATTAAGGTCTGAGAGGTCATCTACTGTATCCCAACAATCAAGGTACAAGCCAACCAAACCGGGTGCCTTTCCCCTGCAGTGTCCCCAGTGGCAGAAATGCATACAGTATTTCTCTTGTTTGAGACCTGCATCGAGGACAGTGTTAATTGAACTGTGTTCCAAGATTTCCTTGTCTTCAGCTGAGAGAACTTGCAGTAATGTAAGACTTTAACCGCTTCCCGACCGCCTAACGACGATATACGTCGGCAAAATGGCACGGGCAGGCAGAATCACGTACCTGTACGTGATCGTGCATGTGCCTGCCTGTGGGTCGCGCGCGCGCCGCTAGCGGCGCGCTCGCGACCCGGTCGGGAGCTCCGTGACCCCGGCCGCGGGACCAGCGGACCCGATCGCCGCTGGTGTCCCGCGATCGGGTTACGGAGCTGAAGAAGGGGGAGAGGTTTGTTTAACCAAACCTCTCCCCGCGCTTCCTACACTGACTGTCAGTGATCGGCGGTTCCCTGTCATCGGGAACGCCGATCAATGACGTCACACGTACAGCCACGCCCCCCTACAGTAAAATAAACACAACACGTCACACTGACTCACCCCCGCCCCCTAGTGGTTAACCCCTTCACTACAACTGTCA
The DNA here is from genome assembly GCA_028564925.1 of Lithobates sylvaticus. NCBI lineage: Eukaryota > Metazoa > Chordata > Amphibia > Anura > Ranidae > Lithobates > Lithobates sylvaticus. The sequence goes on along the minus strand of CM053029.1, from coordinate 186,289,805 downwards.
TTTACATAGGAATCAGTGCTATTTAAATAGCACTGAATTCTATATAAATGACAAATGTCCCAAAAATGTGTCAAAAATGTCCGATGTGTCCGCCATAATGTCGCAGTCACAATAAAAATCGCTGATCGCCGCCATTACTAGTAAAAAAAAAAAATATTAATAAAAATGCTATAAAACTATCCCCTATTTTGTAAATGCTATAACTTTTGCGCAAACCAATTAATAATCGCTAATTGCGATTTTTTTTACCAAAAATATGTAGAAGAATACGTATCGGCCGAAACTGAGGAAAAAAAATGTTTTTTTTATATATTTTTTGGGGATATTTATTATAGCAAAAAGTAAAAAATATAGCATTTTTTTCAAAATTGTCGCTGTATTTTTGTTTATAGCGCAAAAAATAAAAACCGCAGGGGCGATCAAATACCACCAAAAGAAAGCTCTATTTGTGGGAAAAAAAAAGGACGCCAATTTTGTTTGGGAGCCACGTCGCACGACCGCGCAATTGTCAGTTAAAACGACGCAGTGCCGAATCGCAAAAAGGGGCCTGGTCCTTTGGCTGCCAATTGGTCCGGGGCTGAAGTGGTTAAATAAAGTCTCCAAAATCTTTCATTAAGGTCTTCATGTTATATAGTTTGAATACCATGTCATAGATATATCACTTATCATTCTAAATCACATATTTCACACTTTTTCCCCCCAATTATTTCTGGGAAAAAAATACATTTGAAAAAAACTGAAAAAATAAAAAAGATTCTCAATTTATTTTGCCTGAGCCTTCCCATCTATAATCAATAACTTTATATATTGTCAGTAAATATGGTATTGTTCTTGAATCAAAATAAAATCAAACCTCCTTGATGCGTTTTGTAGACCTTTCAGGAGAAATAGATGGAGGTACATCTATGTATGTTATTCTGTGTTAAACATTGTTAATTAGAAACATTCATGCCTGTATTTGCACCTCTCTTTTCCTGCTGAAATGAGGGGAGCCCCATGAGCTCTTCGGGTGACAACACAAGAACAGCAAATGGGGGGAACTATGATATGTATGAGACTTATTTCAATTGTTTCATCTATATATATATATATATATATATATATATATATATATATATATATATACATGTCCCTCTAGCCAAATAGGGAATTAACTCTCTATGTGGTTTACTGGTCATGAGGATTATAACAGTGCTGCATAGTAGCTGGCAGGCCCGAACTGTCCATAGGGCACACCAGATATTTGCCTGGTGGGCCGGGCTGCCGGGCTGCATGTCAGGGGCAGACTGGGCAGGGGCAGAGTGGCAATTGCCCCCCCAGGCCGCTCTGATGCTCCAAAAAAAAGCGACTATTTCACACACAATACTAGTCCTGGCTGAGAGTCTGAGGTGAGGCCGGAAATGGAACCTGTTGGACTGTCATGAGGGAGCCAGGCAGGGACAGAGAGGATGGCAGCTGAGCTGGTGCTGGATGACAAATGACACCCTCAGAGGGATAGAAATGAGAGGAGGAGGTCACATTCTTAGATCTAAGGAGTTCATACTAAGACTTGTATTCCTTCACTTTTGGCGGATGTGACCCCGCAAAAGTGAAGGACTACAAGTCCCTGCATGAACCACTGAGAGGGGTCACATCCTGAGGGGTCACACCCTGATTGGTCACATCCTTAGATCTCAGGGGTTTATGCTGGGACTTGTAGTCCTTCACTTTTAGGGGGTTCACATCCTTAAAGCTCAGGGGCTCATGCTGGGACTGGTAGATGACACCTTCCTGTAATTTATATAGGCAAAGCAGAAGTTCATATGTCTAATCCCCCCTCACATGGAACTTGCATCAGTGTATGGTAGAAAATGATTTATTCCTAAGGATAAATGATATTGGCTAATGGACCCAATAGTCCCCTTCCTGGATCTTAACTATAGGGCCCAAATACCAAGAGAGACATTATGTAGGCTAATACATCTAATCTCCCACTCTCATATGGGGAATAAACCAGTATAAGGTTGTCAAAGCTTAACTCACATCAGTGTTAGGCTAATGCATCCAAAGTCTCCCTCCTCCATGGGGCACAAAGAGGTAAAATAGTTCCCATATATGTTTTTAGCTATGTATGTGGCTGCTAGCTAGAAGTAAAGCATCAATTTGTTTATATTGCATTAAGCATTGGCTTTGTTAAGCTGCCAGCAAGTCAGTAATGAACGCCAATGCTCGTAAATACGTTTTTTTTTTGGACCCCAGTTAACAAGTCTTTATTGAATACTTTTATTTGTTTCTAGAGTGTTCAATGAGAGTTGTCTTTAGCCATTTACTGTATGTGCTTGTTTCCAGACATATCAAGAAATCTAAGCTTGGCTTCGGCCTAGGTTATGCTGCAGTCAATCCGTTCGTCACACTGTGGTTTTGTAAAGCGTCAAAGCACAGTTTTCCATTTGACTTGTGCGTTTTCCTCATTTTATGGCTGCTGTGTGATCCTGGGCATTTAATTTATAGATATACTCAGGCTGAATAAAAAATCTATCGTCATCTACAGGAGATTTACAGTTTTTTTCACCTCTAATTTATGGGATTTTTTACACTTTTACTGGTCTCGAATTATGTGCTGCAGGAGTTAAGATGTGTTTGCAACAGCAGAGTGTCAGTTCCAGGTCTGAGAGATATATGGCAAATCCATAGGAAAGGTCCAATTTATTGAGGATGCAGGGAAGAATTTGCCTTGAGCGAAAAGCTAAAACAAACATTGTTCCCGCTTCCTGGGGCTGCACACTAATAATGTTTTCATTCAGGTCTCTTTGTCTTAAATCACGTTCTACCTGCTCCATGTAAATATGTATGTAATGTTTTATTGTGTGTTGTGCATAATGCTTAGTTATTTAAAAGGAATTTCCAGTCTAAATACATATGTAATGTATGATATTTACTTCTTTTGGGGTCCAGTCATCATGCTGTAGGCTGTCTTCTCTTCTTTTTCTGCTTCCTCCTTGGTGTGGCACTGTGGCTACTATTAATAAGCTTAGACTTGTTCAGAACCTAGTCCAAACTAGGATTCATTCTGCTGTTAATACACTTCCTGTCCTATTGTGACAATGCTTATTACCCCACTATATCTATGGAAAGAAGTGTTGACACCCTAGGACAAGACTAGAGAAATCTCCTCCTTGTCTCTTCTTCATAACTTACAGGGGTGGTTCTAACAAGATATTCAAAAAGATCACAATGTAATTTTTGCAGTTATTGAATAGATGTAATGAAACTTTTTTTTGTTTCAATGGTTTTTATTAATTGTTTTGGTAAAACGTTAAAGAACAGTCGGTGGAGCAGAGCACAGTCCGCGCTTGCTCCACGTGTATCAAGTAAACAGGCGAACATGAAAGCGAACAGCCAAACAAACAAACAAACAAATGCAGGGCTTAATACAGACAAGTGAAGACACGACATGCAGGTCAGGTCCTTTATGTGGCCCCCCCAACATATTTTAACTAGAATGTGAGGAAGGACAGTAACCAATGCTGAAATACTGGCAGAACATGAAATCTACCTGTACTCTGTGGTGCAATCCTTCTATCAGCCACTCCGTGCATTATGTGTATGTGAGACAACTTGGCGTTGTGTGTATGTGAGACAACTTGGTCCCTGTTATACATCAGTACTAGGGTAAGACCAAAACAAAATAGTCCGGGTGGCTTGATAACATATTAGGTAAGATTCTGTCAGCAATTGTTTGACATAACTGTCCCCTATAGGGGACCCTATTCCCATTAATATACCCAGAAAAGTCTGGGTTAACAAAAGAGAAGCGAGAAAATCGTGGAAACACAATGCCTGAGGTAAACATGAAATAAAGATATGGTAGAAGAGAAGAAGAGAGAGAAGAAAGAGTCTATCCGGGAATCCATGGTCAGTCATCCGAGTGGATAGCTTTATGTATCGGGGGCCTGTACGTATGTGAGCCAGGGGGACCATATTTTCTCGAAAAGAGGTTGTTTCTCATGCAGAGCGTTCACAATTTTTTTGTTCAACATGATCCAGGTTAGTTTTGCGTTTCATCAATGCTATGTCTATAATGGGGCTTTTCCAAGCTGACGCAATGGCGATTTTTGCCACCAAGAGTATATAATATATTAACGTCTGAGTATGTCTAGGAATATTGTCCACTGGTTTGTTCAGGAGGGCGACACGGGCGTCTTTAACAATATTGATCATCGTGATCGAAAATATGAATGTATGAACCTTGGGGCATGTCCACCATATATGGAGTGGTGATCCCACCTGTCCACAACCCCTGAAGCAGAAGGCCGAGGCACCTGGATACATTTCTCTCTGGTACCAGGTACCAGCTGGCGTGGACCTTATATCCCGCCAGGGGCGACATTGAGGATGCCTTTGTGGATTCGTGTGCTCCATTTGCGCCAGTCCTCTGCCTCAGGGCTTATTTCCTGATCCCTCTCCCATGCCACCTGATATAAAAGCCTGGCTAGCGGGACAGTGTACTGTTTGTAAAGCACAGAGATGCCCCCCCACGGAGAGCAGAATCCTGCACACACCTGTTCTCAAACATGGTGCGCACTGCCAGGTTAGACCCGTCTTTCCGTAATGATTGAAGAAAATGTTGAATTTGTTGTAGGTGGAAGCTCTCTGCAGGAGGCATCCCCCCAGGCTGCCTGTGTAGTGTGAGGAGGGACATATTCCTCTGTGGTCTAGGTAGTCGCATATACTGCATAGTCCCTTGTTCACCCACCAGCTTAATCTGTTGGATTGTTTGCTGTGTGTGTGCGAACCGTAGGGACCATCTTTTACAACTCATATACCATATGTTTAAGGGATGAGAGAGTGTCGGGCTCAAAGTAGCTTTGCGGTGCTTTGGGGAAGTCCAAAGGATAAGGTCCATTGCTAGTGAAGCACATGCCTGAGACTCTAGTGAGACCCACTCAGGGCAATAATGACGGCTGTGAAGTTGGAGTAGTTGGGCCAACTGTGCGGCTATATAATACTTTCGAAACTCGGGCACCCCACACCCCCCAGGTCTTTGGGAGCATACATTGTAGCCCGGGATATTCTAGGACCCTTAGTACCCCAGATGTAATGGAGGATTTTAGATCGGAAACGGTGTATGGCGTCGACGGAGACTTGGATAGACAGAGTTCAAAACAATATAGTAACCATGGGAGGACTGTCATTTTAACTGATGCAATTCTACCCATCGTCTTCCAATAAACGAGCAAACAAGGGCGGGTAATTGGCTTTGTATAGTGAGGTTACATCAGGGGTCAGCTGACTACCAAAATAAGAGAGAGACCACTGTCACGAAAAGGGGAATTGAGATTTGATACTCTGAAGTCTTGAGGTCGGTAAATTGACATTCATCACCTCTGATTTATCCTGATTGACTAACAGGCCAGAAATTTTTCCGAATCTGTTTAATAGGGACAGATGATTTGGTAATGAGGTATGGGGGGACCTGATAAACAGCAGAAGATCGTCTGCAAATAAAGCACACTTATGACCTCTTCCCCCCGCTTTCTATTCCTAAGATCAAAAGGTGGTGGCGGATCGCTATCGCCAGGATTTCAATGGCTATCACAAATAGAATCGGCGATAATGGCCATCCCTATCGAGTGCCCCGACGAGATGGGTATTGAGTCTGACTTATGACCCCTTAAAAGTTAGCACTGAAATTCCACCTAGCCAACACTCAAAAGAGGAAGGGCCACGGCAGCGAATCAAATGCTTTACAGATATCAATAGATAACAGCATCCATTTTCTTTGTGGTTCACCATCCCATGATGAGTATAATAAGGATATAAGGTCAATCGCTGTCCTGACCTGATAAGCAGCCTGTCTATATGGCATAAAGCCCACCTGATCGGAGTGAATGTAGTCAGCCAAGAACGTCAACATCCTGTTTGCCAAAATTTTCGTGAATAGCTTCTGATCCGTATTAATTAAGGATATGGGTCGGTAGTTGGCTGCATCACTGTGATCCTTGTGGGGTTTGGGAACAAGAGTTATGAAGGCTCTTTTGGAATCAGTGTCTATTGAGCCGCCTTTCTGAATGTCCCTAAAAAAGCTTGTAGGGACGGAATGGGCAAGTGTTCGACAAACTCATCGAACTCCTGCTGGCCTGAGACCTTGCCATCATTATACAATTGTTTGTAAAATGTTCAGAATTCCTACAGAACTGATTTAGGATTTTGAGTGAAGGAACCGTCAGATTTCCTGATCTTAGGGACATGAGGAGGGGGGCGTCTGGGGGCCAGTCTTGTCGATAATAGTTTACCCGCAGTCCAACGCAGTTGTTTTTCTGCCTTCGTGGTAAGGCAGACGTTTAATTCCAGGTGGGCGGACTCGATTCTATCCCGTAGGTCTAGATGGGGTAGGGCGGCTAATTCATCCTCTTTTTGCTTCAATAAGGCATTATAGTGTCTTCTATACCTGGCAGCCATCTGAATCAGGATACCTCTGATCGTAGCTTTGTGAGTGGCCCAAGTTCACATTGAAGAAGTGTGGAATGGGTCATTCAGGGTAAAAAATTATTTTAATGCAATTTCAATATCTAAACAAGTGGCCAGATTGCTTAGGTGGGACTCATTTAGGTCCCAGATGTAGGAGGCTGTAGGACAGCGCAGTGAGGAAAGGTTAACCACTACAGGGAAATGATCAGACCAGGAAGTTTCTAGGTGGTGCAGAATGGCAGGGAACTAGCAGACGTGAAGACAGGGTCTATCCGCAACATGAGAATAGAAAGTGTAGTCGTGTTAGGAACCGCTGAACTCTCGCCATACTGTATGTCAACCAGGTCATTATCGTGCAACAGTTTTGCAAATTTAGTACCAAGTTTCAAGGGCTTCAACATTTTTGAGCCTGGTGGGGGTGTCTTATCAAGTGACGAATCTAGGGTGATGTTGGAGTCCCTTCAATTAGGAGTGTGCCCTCAAAGAGGTGGGACAGCTGTTGGAGTAAGTTTTGGAAGAAGGGCAATTGTTCCTTGTTAGGGGCGTAATAGGAAAGAAATGTTACCAAGGTGCCCTCCATGTCCCCCTTAACCAGTATATAGCGCCCTTCTGGGTCAGTGATTATCTGTGAAGGGGTGAAGGTTAAGCTTTTAGTGATACATATAGCTACTCCCCGTGTCTTGTTGCCGGGGCGTTGGTGAAAAAGAAGGTAGGGTAATGCTTGTGTATATAGTTAGGTTTATAGGAAGTTGGGAAATTAGTTTCCTGGAGAAACACTATTTCAGCTCCTACCGAGTGGAAATAGTTAAAGGCTTTTCGCCATTTCACGGGCGAGTTGAGGCCCTGCACATTATGTGTTAAGAAATGTATGGGTTTCTGGGGTCGTAGGTTAGCCATAGCATGTTGTGCTGTTGGGATCTCTTACCTTGCCAGTCTGGACATTACCGATTGATCGGTCCTCTGGAGGCCGAACATTCATGATTCCCGGATGAAGCATAGGAGGTAAATATAAAAGGCGAAGAAGAAAGAGACCCGATACGGACTGCAATGAAAACTCGGGTAGGTGAACAAGTCCTTAAGGTGTGATGATGTTCAAGGGTGGGACCCTAGCAATTTGTATACACCATTGCCCTCTTGTGGAAGAAATAGAAACTGCAGTTTGATGATTTTGTGGTACAAGAGGTCAGTGAGTCTCTGAGCATAATCTAAACATGAAATACAAGTCAGGGTAACTGGAGAGTGGGACAAGTTCACCAACGATATTTGAGAGACCCAGGGTAAAGCTTTCGGAGACTTTCCTCCAGTAAATGTTCCAATCCTCTCATCTCAGCTGTCAAGGTGTTCTAGGCTGGCGATGGGTACGGCTTCTGGTGGTTCTGGGTGAGTGCCACTAAGGGGGATACTGGACGCTCTCTGTTACCTCTGCCACGGCCAGTCAATGGAGCAATGTGGAGATCTGGCGATAATGGAGGTGAAGTGAAAATGAAGCCCAGGCATTACAGCAGTCTTTCTCCTTCTGGGAATGTAGAAAATTAATAAGATTTTCCTTTGTAGGAGAAGGTGAGGTGAAAAGGGAACAACCAGCGATACCTAATTCCTTTTTGTTTTAGAGGCAATAATAAAGCCTTGAAGGACCTGGGTTTTTGCACGGTAGCTGGAGAGATGTCTGCAAATATTTGCAAAAATAGCTTAATTGAAGGCAGTTCAAAGGCTTTTTGCATGATGCTTTTTTTCACTGAGTAATAGTGTGGCTTTACAATAATAATCCTAGGGGGACCCTTCGGGCGCACAGCTGTGAGAGCTCTGTGGGCACGGTCCAATTCTAGCTTGTAAGTACGAACATCTGGCAACAAAGAGAGCAGCAGCGTGGTGCTGGCTTCCTGGGTGTCTGTGAATGGTTCAGGTAACTCTCTTATGCAAAAGATATATCTGCGAGACCTATTCTCTAGGTCATCAATTTTTGCCAGGGCTTCCTCTAAGCATTCTTCCAGGTCGCAGATGTGATCTGTGTTTTGATTTGTTCTGCTCACAGTAACATCAAAAAGAAATGAAGTGCAGGCTTAGCACATGTTTGTCCACTCATAGATCGTTCACCGTGTAGGGTGCTGTTACCGTAACCAAAAAAGGCATATGTCACAAATGGCGGCCTGGCATGAGACACCGGGAAAGGGTTATTTATGGCAACAGGAATCAGATCATATTAGAGTTATCATAAAAATCATACATTTTTATTGTATTACAAAAAGTTGGCACAATCTCAGGCCAGAATGTAGAAAAGTACAGCTTCACCATAGCTGGCCTATAGGGAGTCAAGATGATGAAGTAATCACCACATAAAAAGACACAGACACAAGACACTATAACAATTAAAAAGAAAACGTCCAGATGCCGTGTGACAACATGCGGACAGACTGTCAGATGAAAAAAATCATCATAGATGATTAGTACCCTAGAATGGGGGAAAAAAAAAGGCTCAATGGCTTTTGACTAGAGTCCGCCGGACAATCCGACCGTGTGTGGGGCTCCGGCGGACTTTTTGTTCCCAAAAGTCTGGCGGACTTAGTTAGAAGTTTTGACTTAAAATTGGCCGCCGGACTCGGGAGTCTGGCGGACAATCCCGCCGTCTGTGTACTAGTCCGCGGGACTTTTGAAATGAACGGACTTGCCGACACATGATCGTAAAGTCAGTTCATTTTGAACGTAACTCCAGGTAGATGGGACTAGCGAAGGAAACAAATGCCCCTCGATCGGCGACATTGACGCCTCGCAACCCCCATCACCTGGTATGGATTTAAAGGGAATCCCTACGCCGAAAAAACGGCATGGGGTCCCCCCCAAATCCATATCAGACCCTTATCCGAGCATGCAGCCCTGCCGATCAGACAAGGGGGTGGGGACGAGCGAGCGCCCCCTCCCTCCTGAGCTGTACCAGGCTGCGTGCCCTCAACATGGGGGGTGCCCTGGGGAAAGATGGGCCCTGCGGCCCCCCCACCCAAAAGCACCTTGTCCCCATGTTGATGAGGACAAGGGCCTCTTCTCGACAACCCTGGCCATTGGTTGTCGGGTCTGCGTTGTTACTCTGAGAGATGTGGTTAAACAACGACAGTATTCTGGCTATCAGTAAAGTATTCTGACTATCAGTAAATAACAGAACTGAATTTCTTTTATCTAGCAACAGTATATATAGAAAGTTTTAACTTGCTATAACAATCCCCATTTAATCCCACTGGCCAGTGAATGATAAAAATGTAAAGAAATTTAAAAAATTGCCTGGCAAAATTGGGGCCCTTGATGAAAGCACAGCAGTTCTCAGCAGACAACAAATTACCTTTTTGAATGATAGACTCTTACCAGACCCAGGGTCTTCTGTGTCTCCGGACACGTGCTTCGACTCAGTTTAAGTCCTTTAGATAGGAGTTGCTGTGTTTTCTTGCTTTCAATCCTTCTGAGACAGTCCCTCTTTGGGGGAGTGCACTGTAGTACAGTCTAATCTCACAAGGCATCCAAATCACATCTCACACCTTCCCAGTGGGAAAGTTTCCATCTCTGATGCAAGGTCCTGTGTAATGAGCAGTCTCTCTGGGTTCTCACCCATTTGGGATCATCTATGGCAGGGTTCCAATCAGCCATCAGTCCAGTCTCATTTTCTCACCCATTCCTTTAAGTCCTCTCTCTTCCTCTCAGCAGTCTGCCTCTTCTCCTTTCTTTGCAGCAGCCAATCATTTTCCTTATAGGATTGACCCAGACCCAGCCAAAATGGCTACCCCTTGTACTAGAAATACTCCATAGACAAGCATTGCAAAGCGGTCTCCTTAAAGATGGCTGTGGCCCGTTTGAATGCATGAATATTCAGTTTAACCCTGTCCACACTGCAGAAGGATAATACAGCAGCAATAAAGGAAGACGTTCCGCTGCAGTTATCAGCTACATTCCAGCATATTTAACAGACCAAATAAGATAATTTAATTCTTAGGGTTTACATACATGTTAAAGACATTCTGTCAAAAAATTTGAAGATTACAAGTAAAAGTACATAAAAATCAAATATTATAAATGCTTACTTGCAGTGTTTTTATTTTCCATGCATAATTTATTTACTTAACTAGTTAATTCCCTGGCACAGTCCCTTCCCTCCTTGCACAGCATTTTCCTTTCCTATTCTGGGTGTTTCCAATTTCTGTCTGTGCTGGACCAGTTTCCTCTCCCTTCCTCTCACCACCCTATATAACCGTTTATGCTGCCGGGGGAGAAGGGAAGAATAATACTATATATAGAATATCACTGTGATACTCAGCTCTGAGTATCACATCCAAGATGGCAGCACCCAGCAGCAATCTCGGACCTTTGGTTTTCTACACAAAAGAGGCATTTACAGGTAAATAACATGCATACAATATGTTAAATGCACATATGGAAATCATTGGTCTGGCGACAGGAGCTCTCTAAATCCCAACCCTCCAAAAAAAGAAAAACCCTTGCAGTGGGGCCCCATGCTCTTCAAGAATTACATGCTTTTTAAGGGGGGATTACATGCTAGAGGGTAGAGGAAGTGACTGTATTCTTTACCCTTCCATTTGCTCGGTCACATTTCAGAATTCTCCTCTTCTGTTCTCCACTTTGGGATGTGGGCAATCCCTCAGATATTAGCGCTGCATTGTATGTATGGAGGTGAGCATGCAACCACAGTGGGGAGTGTCCTAGAAAGGAGACTGCGGGGGACTGGTGGCAAATATGATGGAAGACTGCCAGAGCAAGTAAAATTGTTAACCTTTAACCCTAGGCAAAAACAAGCATTTAACCCTCCTAGAATGGAGGTTGCCATTGCAAAAGTATTTTTCTTGTGCCCAGAGTTGGACTTTAAGCTCCTAACCCCAGTCCTTACACCCAGCTCCACCACCACACCATTTTCTAGTTGTGTTTTGGCCAATCTGGTGACATCATAGGTCTTAACTTTTCTTCTCGTGGAGCAACAGTGGGCAGCCCTTACTCGAGCACTGAAGGGCGCTCATGTAATGACGATACCTGATTGTACCTTTATAAACGATATCCCTACAGCACTGAAGTTCCATTGAAAAAAATGGCATTTTAAATTGCCCAGTTTGACTTTCATCCCCCCAGTTTCACACTGCATAGGTTGGGTGATAAGTCTCTCAGAATTTGGTGAATTTTGGAATTTCTACTCCTACAACACTCTATGAACAGTCACACTTATCATAATTCTATCATGTGGCACCTTGTGGTGTTTATTCTCCAAGGGAGAGCATAGCTTAAGACTTTCTCTGGGAACACAGGATTTCATTAAGATATCTGCAAAGTTCACTGCTTGTTTCACTAGCAACTAACACTAATGCCGCGTACACACGGTCGGAATTCTCGTCGGAAAAAGCTCTGATGGTTTTCCCGTCGGAATTCTGACGGAATTTCGCTCAAACTGTCTTGCCTACACACGGTCACACCAAATTCCGACGGTCTGTAACACAGCGGCATAAAACACGTTCGACAGCACTATAAAAGGGAAGTTTAATGCTACCGAGCATGCGTCGAATTGTTTCCGAGCATGCGTCGGAATTTTGCGTGTCGGAATTGCATACACACGATCGGAAAATCCGTTAGAAAGGTTTTCCATCGGAAAAATTGAGAACAGGTTCTCAATTCAAAGTCCGTCGGAAATTCCAACAGAAAAAGACCGATGGGCATACACACGGTCGGAAAATACGATGAAAAGCTCCCATCGGACTGTTTCCATCGGAAATTCCGACCGCCTGTACGCCGCATAACACTTTATTAAAGAAATACCTAATCTGCTTTCAAATCCGCCCCTCAACCACAAATGTTACTGGGGCCAGAAGATGTTATCACCATGTGTTGATAGGTTTTACAGTGAATATATTTTATGGCTAATTTACGGCTTAAACAAAAAATATCACAAACACCCATGCCTTTACAAATCAATATCAGTATATAAACATGTATAGCTGCTGTGTCAAACACCAATGGTGTCAGAAAAATGGGTAGAGTGTATCTAAATAGTGCTTGTACTACAAGACTTAATATACAAATAATAAATGTCCAATTAAGGTCCACATATTAAAGCCCACACAGGCATTCTAAAAACGTAGGTGGCATAAGTGCTATGGCAGGTAATCAATTTATCAATTTGATATTGCTTCTTAGTAGCATTCAATGTGACAATGTTCGTCCTTCTCTTTCTGTCATTACCAGTTCTACAGGGAACACATTTGACACGTGTAGATCCAGAAATGTAATCATCTTATTTGGTGGATCAATTACATTCTGGACTAGTTTGTTCATAAGATTTGGGGCCTTGTGATATAACTGTGGCCTCTTGGGGAGAATTTTAGACAAAGCATTATCCTTCAAAAGGATGGACCAGTGTTTCCTTACAACCCGTGCAAATTTCTTATATTGACAATTATAATTAGTAATTAAAAGTTCTCCAATTCATTCTCTTCCCTTTTCTTATCCAGTAATAACTTCTTCCTATCCACATGTTGGACTAAGTATCTTTATATCCTTTGTCCCTAAATCTCTGAATCAACATGTCAGCCTGGCTATTAAATTCCTAAATTTCCCTGCAATTATGCCTAATACGCATCAGCTGTCCTTTAGGGATACCCCCTATCCATTTTGGATGGTGACAGCTGTGCATGGAGTTATAGCCATTGTGGTCTCTTTCCTTAAAAAATTTATGGGTGCAGAACCTGTTATTCTGCTTATACACCACCAAACCAAGAAAGTTGACCTAAGTAGGATTCCAACCTCCAGAAAAAGAGATATTATACTATTATTTTGAATATATTATTTTGAATTTCTTTTAGAAAATCCACCCCTCAAAATAATGATGTCGTCAATGTACCTTTTCTATAAAGCAAACTCAGGTCTGATTTTGCTCAGAATCTTCTCATACAAATATTTGCCACACTGAGAGCATATTTTGCTCTCATCGCCATACATAAGAGGTTGATATCTACTTTGTGTTGATATCTATTTTGTGTGGATGCATTAAATTGTGACTCCTGTGTAGCCTATGTGACTCTTTATATTGGGGAGGGGGAGTCCCTCTATATCCTGTACCACCATAAGGTGGAAGTTGGTAAGTGTTATTTGGTTCCCTTTCGCTCCGCAATGTCGTCATACAGGAGTGGAAGAGGACTCCAGTGCCAACCTGTGGAGCTCTGGTAAACTCCATGCGCAAGAAGGTTAAGGCAGTGCTGGAAAATAATGGTGGCCACACAAAATATTGACACTTTGGACCCAATTTGGACATTTTCACTTAGGGGTGTACTAACTTTTTTGCCAGCGGTTTAGACATTAATGACTGTGCGTTGAGTTATTTTGATGGGACAGCAAAATTACACTATTATACAAGCTCTACACTTACTATTTTACATTGTAGCAAAGTGTAATTTCTTCAGTGTTGTCACATGAAAAGATATAATAAAATATTTACAAAAATGCGAGGGGTGTACTCACTTTTGTGAGATACTGTATATATGTACCTTTTTTTGAGGGTCCTCTATTCAGTCTGTTGACATCAAAGGTCTTCCCTCTTCTCCAAAAGCAATGGCAAGTCAGTCCTTACTGCTGCAGCGAATGACTCGTGTATTACAGTGTAGCGTAATACAGTAGTAGTATAGTATACCCAGGTTAATGTGATAATGCTTTAGACATGGGAACTGTCAAAAAATTTGTTTCGTTTCGTCCCGTTTCGTATATAAAAAAATTCGTAATTCGTGTACGAAATTCCGTTCGAATTCGTACGAAATACGAAATTCGGACGAATCGTAATTTTTTTTACGAATCGTTAGTAAAGTTACGAATCGTTACGAATCGTTACGAATCGTTAACGCGGCTAATGAATTGTTGGTTCTCATAACACAGAGAACAATTCGAATCCAACTACAAATTTCAATTTCAAGTTACGAATCGTTACGAATCGTTATGAATAGTTACGAATCGTTAGTAAATCCAACTACCAATATCGAATTTCAACTAATTTGAACGAAATTATTATAGCAGATATAACGAATGAATTCGAATGAATTCGAATGACAAAGTGTCATTTTTGCAGAAAAAAAAAAAGCGTAGGGGTCCCCCCAAATTCAATAACCAGGCCCTTCAGGTCTGGTATGGATATTAAGGGGGACCCCAGCCAAAAAAAAAATGGCGTGGGGTCCCCCCCAAATATCCATACCAGACCCTTCAGGTCTGGGATAGATTTTAAGGGGAACCCCGGCCAAAAAAAAATGGCGTGGGGTCCCCCTCAAAATCCATACCAGACCCTTTATCCGAGCACGCAACCTGGCAGGCCGCAGGAAAGGAGGGGGGGACGAGAGCGCCCCCCCTCCCGTCTGAACCGTACCAGGCCACATGCCCTCAACATTAGGAGGATGCTTTGACCCCTAAAGCACCTTGTCCCCATGTTGATGAGGACAAGGGCCTCTTCCCCACAACCGTGCCCGGTGGTTGTGGGGGTCTGCGGGCGGGGGGCTTATCGGAATCTGGAATCCCCCTTTAACAAGGGGACCCCCAGATCCCGGCCCCCCCCTGTGTGAAATGGTAAGGGGGTACCCCTACCATTTCACCAAAAAAAGTGGCAAAAATGGTAAAAATGACAGGAGACGGTCTTTGACAATTCCTTTATTAAAATCTTCTTTCTTCTTTCTTCATCCTTCGGTTTCTTCATCTTCTCCTTCCGGCATCTTCTTCCATCTTCTTCCATCTTCTTCTTCCTTCGATTCGCTTCTTCTTCCTCCGGTCTTCTCGTCCTTCTCGTCCGGCATCGTCGTCTCTTCTCGCAGGCCGCTCCTCGCAATGGGAGGCTCCCGCTCTGTGAGGCTCCGCTCCGCTGACAGGTCTTTTATAACGAAGGCACCTGGTGACCCCGCCCCCTCTGATGCACGGGGACGTCATGTGGAATTCCCTATGGCTTTCCCCATGACGTCAGAGGGGGGGCGGGGTCACCAGGTGCCTTCGTTATAAAAGACCTGTCAGCCGGAGCGAAGCCTCACAGAGCGGGAGCCTCCCATTGCGAGGAGCGGCCTGCGAGAAGAGACGACGATGCCGGAGGAGAAGGACGAGAAGACGAGAAGACCGGAGGAAGAAGAAGCGAATCGAAGGAAGAAGAAGATGGAAGAAGATGACGGAAGGAGAAGATGACGGAAGGAGAAGATGAAGAAAGGAAGACCAGAAGAAAGAAGAAAGAAGATTTTAATAAAGGAATTGTCAAAGACCGTCTCCTGTCATTTTTACCATTTTGTCACCTTTTTTGGTGAAATGGTAGGGGTACTTTTGTACCCCCTTACCATTTCACACAGGGGGGGGGGCCGGAATCTGGGGGTCCCCTTGTTAAAGGGGGCTTCCAGATTCCGATAAGCCCCCCGCCCGCAGACCCCCACAACCACCGGGCACGGTTGTGGGGAAGAGGCCCTTGTCCTCATCAACATGGGGACAAGGTGCTTTAGGGGTCTCAGACCCCCAAAGCATCCTCCCAATGTTGAGGGCATGTGGCCTGGTACGGTTCAGGCGGGAGGGGGGGCGCTCTCGTCCCCCCCTCCTTTCCTGCAGCCTGCCAGGTTGCGTGCTCGGATAAAGGGTCTGGTATGGATTTTATGGGGGACGGCACGCCATTTTTTTTGGCTAGGGTTCCCCTTAAAATCCATCCCAGTCCTCAAGGGTCTGGTATGGATTTTGAGGGGGACCCTACGCCATTTTTTTTTTGGCTGGGGTCCCCCTTAATATCCATCCCAGACCTGAAGGGTCTGGTTATTGAATTAGTTCAAATTAGTTGAAATTCGATATTGGTAGTTGAATTCGAATAATTTGGAGCTCAAATTCGTAAACGAAATTTTTCCTGCAAAAATGACACTTTGTCATTCGAATTCATTCGAATCCATTCGAATGCATTCGAATGCATTCAAATCATTCGGCAACGAAATTCGTAAACAGAATTTCGTATTCCGTACGGAATTCGTATTAAAAAAAATTCGTACTACGGATTCGTAAATTCGTACGAATTTCGAAAAATTCGTACGAATTACGAATTCGTACGGAACGAATCGCACATGTCTATAATGCTTCCCCAGGGGCTGGGTAAATAAAAGTCTGGGCTCAAAGGAAAAGGGTTAAATGGCATTGACGGCCATTCAACTCAGAAGACTGGCAACATCTACAGTGGTGTGAAAAAGTGTTTGCCCCTTCCTCATTTCCTGTTCCTTTGCATGTTTGTCACACTTAAGTGTTTCGGAACATCAAACCAATTTAAACAATAGTCAAGGACAACACAAGTAAACACAA
This sequence comes from Lithobates sylvaticus, assembly GCA_028564925.1. NCBI lineage: Eukaryota > Metazoa > Chordata > Amphibia > Anura > Ranidae > Lithobates > Lithobates sylvaticus. The sequence goes on along the minus strand of CM053029.1, from coordinate 186,273,038 downwards.
AATGCAATTTGTAAATGAAGGTGTTTATTATTAAAGGTGAAAAAAAATCCAAACCATCATGGCCCTGTGTGAAAAAGTGATTGCCCCCTAAACCTAATAACTGGTTGGGCCACCCTTAGCAGCAACAACTGCAACCAAGCGTTTGCGATAACGTGCAATGAGGCTTTTATAGCGTCCTGGAGGAATTTTGGCCCACTCATCTTTGCAGAATTGTCCTAATTCAGTTACATTAGAGGGTTTTCGAGCATGAACGGCCTTTTTAAGGTCATACCACAACATCTCAATAGGATTCAGGTCAGGACTTTGGCTAGGCCACTCCAAAGTCTTCATTTTGTTTTTCTTCAGCCATTCGGTGGTGGACTTGCTGGTGTGTTTAGGATCATTGTCCTGCTGCAGAACCCAAGTTCATTTCAGCTTGAGTACACGAACAGATGGTCGGACATTCTCCTTCAGGATCTCTTGGTAGACAGCAGAATTCATAGTTCCTTTTATCACGGCAAGTCTTCCAGGTCCTGAAGCAGCAAAACAGCCCCAGACCATCACACTACCACCACCATATTTTACTGTTGGTATAATGTTCTTTTTCTGAAATGCAGTGTTCCTTCTACGCCAGATATACTTGGACACACACCTTCCAAAGAGTTCCACTTTTGTTTCATCGGTCCACAGAATGTTGTCCCAAAAGTCTTGGGGATCATCAAGATGTGTTGTGGAGAAATTGAGACGAGCTTTGATGTTCTTTTTGCTCAGCAGTGGTTTTCTCCTTGGAACTCTGCCATGCAGGCCATTTTTGCCCAGTCTTTTCCTGATGGTGGAGGCATGAACGCTGACCTTAACTGAGGCAAGTGAGGCCTGCAGTTCCTTGGACGTTGTTGTGGGGTCTTTTGTGACCTCTTGGATGAGTCGTCGCTGCGCTCTTGGGGTAATTTTGGGCGGCCGGCCACTCCTGGGAAGGTTCACCACTGTTCCATGTCTTCGCCATTTGTGGATAATGGCTCTCACTGTGGTTCGCTGGATTCCCAAAGCTTTGGAAATGGCTTTAAAACCCTTTCCAGACTGATAGATCTCAATTACTTTCTTTCTCAATTGTTCCTGAATTTCTTTGGGTCTCGGCATGATGTGTAGCTTTTAAGGATCTTCTGGTGGACCTTACTGTGTCAAGCAGCTCCTATTTAAGTGATGCCTTGATTGTGAACAGGTGTGGCAATAATCAGGCCTGGGTGTGGCTAGAGAAATTGAACTCAGGTGTGGACAACCACAGTTATAGTATGTTTTAACAAGGGGGGCAATCACTTTTTCACACAGGGCCATGATGGTTTGGATTTTTTTTCACCTTTAATAATAAACACCTTCATTTACAAATTGCATTTTGTGTTTACTTGTGTTGTCCTTGACTATTGTTTAAATTGGTTTGATGTTCCGAAACACTTAAGTGTGACAAACATGCAAAGGAACAGGAAATGAGGAAGGGGGCAAACACTTTTTCACACCACTGTATGTAGTAGTGAAAATAAATTATTGTGGGGGACAGCGCCATAGTGAAGATGAGTATTGCTGCTTTTTTTTTTTTCTTTTTACTGGCTTTTTTTTGTTAACTGGAGTTCTGCTTTAAAAATTAGTGTATAAAATATGGTCATGAAACTAAAGTAGAACAAGCAAGTCAAATGTGAAAATTACATGGAAAATTACTTTCAGATATCTCTAAGGCAATAACTTGAAAGCAAGTACTGACTGAATATGGCACAATCGTTTTCCTTTAATGGCTGCTTTATGGAAACCAAGTGGTAACTAATATTTACTGTCCCTTTAAATCTGAGCGCAGAACAATCTAGTAATTTTCTGGCTGGAACAATCAACAGAAAACAAACGACAAAAATTTCTTATTCTCACTCTTGGTGGAAAATTCCTGCTTATGCCATCCATTAGGGAAGCTGAAGTTTATTGTCTCATAACATAGCACATTATGTCTGCTGGGATATATGTTTATGATCCATAAAAAGGAATATATAAAGATTAGTATGCAGGGCGCTTTTATTCTATTGTAATAGTATTCATAATTTTTATCTCCACAAACACAAAATCAGCATATTTGGTCCGATTAATCCTAAAAATAATGCCTGTGCAGTCATTAATAATGTTTCTGTTTGTCTGGGAAAGGAGAGCAGCTGATGGAGGGCAGAGACGGCAGATTGTCAGAAATGTTGTAGACATACTAGGGTACGGCCAGTGATGGATTATACTGCAGTAACAAGCGTGAAGATATGCCATAGGGGTAATTTACTAAAGGAGTAGAAAATGCACACTTAGTGAAGTGGTGTTCACTTGAAGTGCCCAATCACGTGCAGGAGAGTGTTAAAGGAAAATGATAACACTTTGGGTTAATGTTTTTATTGTTTTTTTTTTTCTGCTAAACTCCAGGCAAACAGCTAAATGCTCAGATGAAATACATACATGGGGGCTGTTGTATCTGCCAAAAGGGATTGTATATTTGTCCAGCCAGTTCTGACATTTACACAACTCTGCCACATAGCACAGCCCTGTTTGTTATTTTTCTCTGCTGCATTTGTTACAGATGCTGATCTTGACTTCTCCCCTATTCGATGACTTAACAGTCAAAATAGAAGCAGCAAACTGATGATTTTATCTCCCTGTAACACAACTGTCTCCTCCTATCAGTGTGTTCCTTAAAGTGGAACTTCATGGAGGGTGGCTGCACCATTTTGGCGCATGGACAGATGTGCCCATGGGCTCTGCCTGGCCTTTGGGTCCTGGCAGAGCCCGTAGGCAGGTGGAATCTATTTCCTCCACTGCAGGTGGTGTTCTTCCGCAAAGGCACTATTGTTAGAGAGGAAGTCAAGTGGAACAGGGTTTCTCTATGATTTCTTGGGTCACTGGGGAAGTTGTCCTGTCGGATGCTGCCACCCCATATGACTCGAGCAGCCATCTGGGTCAGGCAGAGACTATTTAAGGCCCCAGTTCCCAGGTTTGGTGCGCATTTTTTCGAGTTGGCAGAGTAGGGATAGGTATCCCATCTGTTAAGAACAGTTCTAGAGGCAGGGAAAGGTTCCTGATAAGGAGGGAAAGCGCAGGGTAGCTGCTCTTGTTGACATCTTTCTGATTGGACGCAAGATGGCCAGGCCGCATTCTGCTTCTCTCTACAGACGCTGTCAGTCCAGCTAGAACCCACTCTGTTCACATGCCGGAAACCGTGAGTGCACCCGGATGGGCAGTCTTTCCACCGGGTTTGTTGTGAACTGTATATATTTATATTGCACCTGACTGTGTGAATTATTGCCGCTGCACCCCACCTACAGGCACATCTGCACATACACAGGAAATTTTCCATGCACGGACAAAGACAGGGGAGGTTTTGGACTTCCCTGGTGGCAAGCTTTGCATATGCGCAGGATACTCTGCTATGTGCGCAGATGGTCGAGGAAACCAGCATATGGACTTATGTGCCACAGGGCTCTCTCAGGACCCGAGACATGCAGTGGCCATGCTCAGGTGGCAGGGTGAAATTCTTGCCTATGCAAGAATTGCAGAAGTGCTATTTTGCAGCACAAATAAAGCACTTAAAAAAAGAAAAAGAAAAAAAAATTGAATTTGTAAATATATCTGATAAAAAAAAGTTTCCTACCTTACATTTTTATTTCTATTAGTGTTGACCACATTGATTTGTGAACACATTTTTGCTTTGCTAAGTGAACATTCATTTGGAAGTTTCCCTAATATTTGCCAAATAAATCATTTTTAAAGAGGCTGGGATGACTTCTATTTCAAAAATGATATACATGATAAGGAAACTGAAACAAATAATACAGATTTTTAAAAACATCTGTACCAGTATGACTGGAGACATGTAAAAAGCAGGGCAAACTGTTGGCACTGTATAAATCCAAAAATATAATAATAATTATGTACCTTTGTTTTAGACCTCTTTCACATGGGCAGCCAGAGGATGGTAAAAACAAGCCATGGTTTTACCGACCCTGATCAGCCACCTAAAGCCTACCATACAGCTGGAGAGGATAGTTCACTTACTACGGCTGCATAAAAATTTAATGTGGCATGTTGACCTCAACAATGGCACCACCTGTCAAACTTGCCCATTCATGTGAATGGGGGCTGCACTGCGACCATGTGATTGGGGAGTATTAGTCCAAATAAAAATTTCTTGTAGGACAAAAAAACAAAACAGGCAATTAGAAAAACCCTGTGTGTGCAAAGATGTCTGGAAACCTACTGAATGTGCAGATATGCAGCAGCGCTCTCTTGGGAACTAACCCTGCGTCACATCTCCGCAAGGGGCAGGGAGAAAGTCTTGCCTGTATGTGGGGTGCAGCATGGTGCAGAGACAATAACTCACACAGGCTGGTGCAATAAAAACTTATTGAACGTATTGAAGCAAACAGCAGACCTGACCGTCTAGTGCCCAACAGGGAATGTGCCCAGAAGAGATGCGACCCTACGCTTACCCTTCTTGTCAGGAACCTTTCCCTAACTCTAGTGCTGTACTTAACAGATGGGGTACCTGTGCCTACTCTGTCAGCTCACAAAAAGCATGCCAAGACCCAGGAGTCAGGGCCTTAAATAGGCTCTGCCTGACCGAAGATTGCTACTTGAGTCACAATAGGATAGCTTCCCCAGTGACCCAGGAAACCATAGAGGATCTCTGTTCCTCCAGACTTCCTCTCCAGCAACAGTGCCACTGTGGAAGAGTGCCAGCTGCCGTGGAGAAAGTAGACTGCACCTGCCTATTTACCTAGGCGAGAAAAGTGGATGTTGCTACTTTGCAGAGTGAATAAAATCTGTTAGGAAAAATAATATCCATTAGTTAGAGAGGGAGGGGAAAGTAGACAAGCCAGAACAAGATATAATTTAGGGTAACGGTCGGCTTTAACGTTTGACAGCGGTTGCATTCTGAAAAGCGATCTACTGCAGATTTGCCTTTTAGGGACTATACAAAAGGCTGTAAATTAAACACTGATCAGGAAACCATGCCTGCCTGATTGTATGTAAGAACAGACCTAAATGCTGCCATGTGAAAGATTGCAGTGGAGTGTCCAGGTACTGTTTTATAAAGATGAAGTCCTAGATCTTTATTAGTTAACCTTTCCTACTCACATCTAGCAGGAATAACTACTCATGGCCTGGTTAACTGTTCAGCGTTATTACATAAAGCACATCCAAACAGATGCCGGAAAGGCTAATTTACACATGTTCCAGTAGCAAAACGCCGCTCTAGGCAGCGCGCTATTCAGGCGTTCCTTTCCCAACTGCTGAGCACAGAACAGCAATCCGTTACAGGCAAACATCCACGAGAATGGAAATATTGTACCTCTAGTGCTGCTCCTTAATTTATTTTATATAAAAGAAGGAAAGCTGAACCATATACGCCAAACTGCTTCTGACATATGTGGTCCTACAATGAAGAATAAACACCTTATTTTTGGGATTTGTGATAATAGTCGGATGTGCATGTAGGAAGGTTCTGCTGCACTCTGCACCATTTACTTTAAAGTGTGTCTAAAACGATTACTGTCGTTATTTTCTCCTATTTTCTCTCATTTGGCCTGTCAACTATTAAATGTATTTTGCTATATCTGTTCAATAAGTGTGACAAAAAAAAAAAAAGACTCATAGTGCTCAAGACTTATAGTGAACTACAGAACACCTCCCCCTATGTTATGGAGATGATGAAAGGAGGGGGGGGGGGGTCCTGTAGCCCTGAAATACTTCCTGTCCTAGTGTTACAATACTGCTTCTACATAGATAGAGCATAATGAGTGAGTGTTTTCACCCAACAACAAGAATTGAGTTAGTGGCAGGATCATCCAGAGGATGTATAGGAATAAAGTCTGAAAAACAAAAATAAATAGAGCCAACATATCTTTAACCGCTTGCCGCCCACTGGCCGTCATATGACGGCCAGGCAGCGTGGCTCTCGTTCTGGGCGGGCGTCATATGATGTTCGTCCATTTAAACAGGGAATGCACGCGATCGTGTGTGCGCATCCCTGTTCCTTCGGTGGCGACGTGTCACAGAGACATCGCTCACCACTGAGGGGGGTGAACAGCCATTGCGCATAGCTGTTTACCATGTGATAAGCCGTGATGAAGTCACATCCGATCACAGATGGTACCGCCCCACTTTGCACGGCGCATGCGCGCAAACGCGCTGCGCATGCACGTCGGTGGCAGTGTGTTTCCGGGAACACTGCTCGTCACTGACGATGGTAAACAGCCATTGGCCAGCGGCTGTTTACAACGTGATCAGCTGTGATCCTTTCACAGCCGGTCACTAAATATAAACATAGAGCGGTAACGAGATGTTACCGGGTTCTCCTCCTCACACACCGATCGTGTGTGAGAAGGAGATTGCGGTAACATCTCATTACCGCTTACAATGTACACCAATCACACTGATTGCCCCCCCCCAATAAAGAGGACCTGTCACCACCCATCAAAGTACCTGTCACCACCCATCCGAGTACCTGTCACAGTCCATCAGAGTACCCGAGTACCTGTCACAGTCCATCTGAGTACCCAAGTACCTGTCACAGTCCATCTGAGTACCCGAGTACATGTCACAGTCCATCTGAGTACCCGAGTACCTGTTACAGTTCATCTGAGTACCTGAGTACCTGTCACAGTCCATGTGAGTTCCTGAGTACCTGTCACAGTCCATATGAGTACCAGAGTACCTGAGTACCTGTCACAGTCCATATGAGTACCCGAGTACCTGAGTACCTGTCACAGTCCATATGAGTACCTGTCACAGTTCATATGAGTACCGACTACCTGAGTACCTGTCACCGACCTTTAGAGTACCCGAATACCAGTCACCAGCCCATCAGAGTACCCGAGTACCTATCTGTAGCCCATCAGAGTACCCGAGTACCTGTCACCAGGCCATCAGAGTACCCAAGTACCTGTCACCAGGCCATCAGAGTACCCGAGTACCTGTCACCAGGCCATCAGAGTACCTGTTACCAGGCCATCAGAGTACCCGAGTACCTGTTACCAGGCCATCAGAGCACCCGAGTACCTGTCACCAGCCCATCAGAGTACCCGAGTACCTATTTGCAGTCCATACCTCATAGAATATACGTTGGGGTGTTTGCTTTCCAAAATGGGGTCATTCTGTGGGTAATTCCATTGTCCTGGTGCTCAAGGACCTTCAAAAGTGTGATAGGTAGGAACGAAATGAGATGTGTAATTTATGCTTCTAGAACGCCTGAAGGTACTACTTCAATGTTGGGCCTCTGTATGTGACCACGCTGTGTAAAAGTCTCACACATGTGGTATTGCCATACTCGGGAAGAGTAGCAGAATGTATTTTGGGGTGTAATTTTTGCTATATACATGGTATGTGTTCTAAATATCTTAAAAATGTACAACTTTGTTTAAAAAAAAATGCGTTTTCATTTTTTTTCCACATTTTCCAAAAACTTCTGGAAAAAAATGAACCATTCAAAAGACTCATTATGCTTCATAGATTATACATTGGGGTATTTGCTTTCCAAAATAGGGTCATTTTGTTGGCAATTCCATTGTACCGGTGCTCCAGGGCCTTCAGAAGTGTAATAGGTGGTTGAGAAATGAGATGTGTCATTTATGCTCGTAGAACGCCTGAAGGTGCTACTTCAATGTTGGGCCTTTGTATGTGGCCAGGCTGTGTAAAAGTCTCACACCTGTGGTATCGCCATACTCGGGAAGAGTAGCTGAATGTATTTTGGGGTGTAATTTGTTGTATGCATATGCTGTGTTTGAGAAATAACCTGATAATATGACAATTTAGTAAAAAAAAAAATGAAAAAAACATCTTAATTTTGCAAAGAATTGTGGGAAAAAAATTACAGCTTAAAAAAAACTCACCATGCTACTTACTTAATACATTGGAATGTCTACTTTCTAAAAAGGGGTCATTGGGGGGGGGGGGGGATATTTGTACTTTCCTGACTTGCTAGTGTCTCAAGAAATGAGATTCACCTCATGTACTGAAGGCCTGATCAGATGTGATCAATTTTCAGTGATTGGCACCATAGTTTGTAGACTCTACAACTTTTACAAAGACCAAATAATATACACTAATTTGGGTTATTTTTATCAAAGATATGTAGCGGTATAAATTTTGGCCAAAATGTATGAAGAAAAATTACTAATTAGCAAAATTTTATGACAGAAACAAAGAAAAAGGCATTTTTTTCACAAAATTTATGGGCTTTTTTTATTTATAGCACAAAAAATAAAAAACCCACTAGTGATTAAATACCACCAAAAGAAAGCTCTATTTGTGTGAAAAAAAAGGATGCATATTTCATATAGGTACAGTGTTGCATGACTGAGTAATTGTCATTCAAAGTGTGAGAGTGCTGCAAGCTGAAAATTGGTCTGGGCAGGAAGGGGGTGTAAGTGCCCTGTATTGAGGTGGTTAAACTGGTAAGCTGAAATATATTAAATTTTGTGTTCTTGGGTCACCATAAACTATATTTTCTCTGTGATTTATAGCAAATGTTTCACTATCCCATGCTAGTGACCTTTACACTGTTTTTTTTAATACTATTTTATTTTTAATTAGACAGAGAGAACGAATGTGTGCATACATACAAAAACACCCTCTTCTAATTCTGCATAGTGGTGGTTTCCATCTGTCATTAGCTGCATTAACCTCTTTGTCCTCTGAGGCCTTTCGATGTGAACAGTCGTAATCAACACCTCTGGAGTGGTCGGTGTCTTTGTCCAACAAGCATTACATACGTTTTCTCTTATGTCTGGAAGGAAAGAATTTGATTAATGCCACAGGTGTTTTCTTAACCTCCATCTATTAAACTCAGATTTCCATTCGTTAAAGTTGAACTCCAGCTTTTCCTTTTCATTCCCACATTTGAGCAAGTCTTCTGTTGTGTTGAAAGAGATTACTCTCAATTTCCCGCAAACTTGCATCCTCACAATATAAACCTTTGAAACCGCATCAGCGATCTTGAGCCAACCTTCATTTCCTGTCTGACCAACTTTGGCCCTCTGCTCCTGATCCATACCTACCTTGGACTGTCTCTCACAGTTATCAACAATCATTCTAGTGGGCTGAGGGCAAGAGCATACTCTTCTACAGGGATCCCATGGATGTGTTCTTTCATATAATAGTATTAAAGTGGTTGTAAACGCTTACATACTGTATACCTAGTAAAGTGACTATTCTCAGGTTATACACAAATCCTCCTGCATAAATTGTATCTGTCTATCTTTAGTCTTCTCTTCTCTACATCCGTTCAAAGTGCTGAATTTATAAGCTTGTCTGAGAGTTCAGAAAAAAAGGGGTGGAAAGATGAAGTTACAATCTGCTAAGTGAGGAGACCTCTGACAGCTGATTGGAGGACACAGGCACAGAGCTGAGGTTGTCAATTAGCTGGGGTCCCTCCCCTGTCACCATTTTTCTCTTGGTGTCAGGAAAACTTGTCAGAAGTGATTCATGCTGATAGCAGAGGAAAGAAGCAGCAGACAGAAGTGACACTTAGTGTATTTAATTCAAACAAGTACGCTATTGAGAGATATGCTTTATTCATATTTCATGTCTGAGGTTTACAAGCAATTTAAAAGAAAATCTGATGTTTAAGAAATCCTGCCAGCCCATCCTACCAGCAGACAGACCCAATGATGGTGTCACTTGGCTGTAAAAGGGTTATTTCTTAAAAACATAATTCTTTGATTAAAAAAGAGTGTGGGGGGAAAAATTATAAAAAGTACAGTATTATTTGTACTGTAAATAATACTGATCCCTTTCAAATATTCAGTTTGATGCAAATAATGTTACTGATTGGTGTTCATGTTATAAAAAAATAACATTCTAAGTATAGTTTTTGATGGTTTAAAAATGGAGGCAGCCATATTTGTTATATATTCACGCTCTGCTTCCTACCAGTGTTGCACAGATACCAGTATCGATATCGGCGTCGATACTAAGATTTTGCATGAGTCCTTGTACTCATACAAATGCTCCGATACTAAAACCGATACTTTCAACAACAGTTCACACTGCTGCGGTGCGAATTCCACCCGCATCATCTGTGTGCTAGTCTGCCGGACTTTTGAAATGAATGAAATGAACGGACTTGCCCACACACGGAGTATAGCCCGTTTATTTTGAACTTGACTCCAGGTAGACGGAACTAGACGGGACTAGCAAAGGAAGTCAATGTCGCCGCCTCCATCGGCGAGATTGACACCTTGCTAGCCCTGTCGCCTGGTATGGATTTAAAGGGGAACCCCTACGCCGAAATAATGGCGTGAGGGTCCCCCCAAAGTCCATAGCAGACCCTTATCCGAGCACGCAGCCTGGCCGGTCAGGAAAGGGGGTGGGGATAAGCGAGCACCCCCCTCCTGAGGCGTACCAGGCCGCGTGCCCTCAACATGGGATGATGCTGGGACTGTGACATCATAAGGGGGGCGGGGTCACCATGTGACATGAGCAGGTGACCCACCCCTTGTCCCTATATAACTGGCAGCGCAACACGGCAGAGCCATTACAAGAGGAGACGATGACGAGTCAATATCGGAAGAAGAAAGAAGAACAAGAAGCAGAAGAAGGAGAAGAGGGAGAAGCAGAAGGCGGCGACGGCAACACAGACCGGGCCACCGCTCGTAAAAGAGCTGGAAGAAGAAAGCGGAGGCCCGGCAAGAAGAACAGAAGAGACCCCCGAAGACCCCCGAAGTCGGCACAAGACCCCCAGACGGCGGCGGCGACAAAGAAGAAAGCCGATCTCCTCCGCTAGTGAAAGAGCAAGTAAAAGAGCAGAAGATAGCGGAGGAGTCCGGCGAGAAGACCCCCAAGACGGAAGAAGACCCCCGGAGCTGTGCAATGAAATATTTTAAAAAGTTGTGTCATTTTTTTTTATTTACACTTTTTTCCTTAGGTGAATGGGTAGGGGTACATCGTACCCCATACTCATTCACATAGGGTGGGGGGCTGGTATCTGGGGGCCCTCTTATTAAAGCCCCCCGCCCGCAGACCCCGACAACCAACGGCCAGGGTTGTCGGGAAGAGGCCCTTGTCCTCATCAACATGGGGACAAGGTGCTTTGGGGTGGGGGGGCCGCGGGGCCCCCCTTTCTCCAGGGCACCCCCCATGTTGAGGGCACGCAGCCTGGTACGGCTCAGGAGGGGGGCGCTCGCTTGTCCCCACCCCCTTTCCTGACCGGCCGTGCTGCGTGCTCGGATAAGGGTCTGATGTGAATTTGGGGGGACCCCCACACAGTTTTTTCAGCGTAGGGATTCCCCTTTAAATCCATACCAGGTGACGGGGCTAGCGTGGCGGCATTGATTGCCTTCGCTAGTCCCGTCTAGCTGGAGTCACGTTCTAAATGAACGGACTTTCCTCCGTGTGTGAGGCAAGTCCGTTCATTTCAAAAGTCCCGGGACTAGCACACAGACGGCGGGATTTTCCCCTGGACTGCCGAGTCCAGCGGACAATTTTAAGTCTAAACTTAAAACTTAGTCCGCCGGACTTTTGGGAGGAAAAAGTCCGCCGGAGCCCCACACATGGTCGGAATGTCCAGCGGACTCTAGTCCGGCGGACAAGCCCGCGGGAAAGTCCGCTCGTGTGTACGCGGCCTTATAGTACTTGAGTAAAAGTATTGGTACTTAGGATTAAGAAACTGATCAGCTTCTCTATATTTTGCACAATTCTCCAATGGTTGTCCCCCTAAAACGATTCTGTATTATTAATTCAATTTTCTGAACCTTTTTATGGCACACTAGGCCCCTAAGGGTTAAATTGGAGCAACTCCAGAAAGGATGAGGGTGGCATGGCATTACCTAACCCATGGCTTTACTATCTGGCAGCCCAGCTGCAACATATTCCCTGAGCTATGCCTCTGGAGTCAGCCGAGGGGGGAGGGAATGTGGATTCCACAATGGCCCTTCTACGCTATGTGACAGGTGTGTATGATGTGGCTATGGGCCTGTCTAAGAAACTTTTCCTAACATATGTTCTTATGCAGAAAGTGTGGAATAAGGTGAGACAATTGCAAGATGTAACTGGTTTCACTAAGTACAGCCCAATATGGGGAAATAGGTATTATACGGAACCGCTATCTTTGCAAGGTGGGGCCTGTTGGAAACAATATGGGATCATGCATTTGTCATATATTTATTCCAATGGTAAACTGTGTTCCTCAAAATTCTAACTTCCACAATCATATGTGTTTTTACTATGTGCAATTGCAGCATGCTATAAGGGCGCAATCAGGAGGGATGTATGGTTACAATTCCTGTCCCCTATTTTGAATTACATGTCAGAGGTGTCCTACTTCAAGGCAGTGGCGGCTGGTGCCTACTATTTTTGGGGGGGGCGGCACAACCAACACAACTACCCCAGACAAAGACACAGATACGGCCAGCGGCGATCACACCGCAGCACCCCCCACCCCCCTGCGTGCGGGAGACACGGACACGCCCATCGGCGATCACCCCGACAGCATCCCCCCCAGACACTGACACATTCAGCACTGATCACCCTGCAGCGATCACCCCGCAGCACCCCCCCTCCGGCAGGAGACACAGCCAGCAGCGATCACCTTACCTAGTGGAGGCATGGAGGAGATACGGAGGCAGGGAGAAGGAGGAGCCGGGCCGCTCCAGCGAGGACACAGGCATTCTCCTTTCCGGCCGATTGGAACCCAGAAGTGTGTCCTGAGACATAAGATTCCCTGGCCAATAGGTGCTTCCTGATTGGCCGGGAGGAGAATGTGGCAGAATAGCGAATATTCATTCGATAGTGTCACACAACTGGGTGGGATCAGGGCGCACTCTTTGCGCCCCCGAGCCCACCCTATTTTGAAGCCTATTAGAGCCTCTGGTTCTAATCAGGTGCTTCAAAATACACACCCCCCTGCCTATCCCCGCATTTGTAATTCATGTGTCCGGCGTCCTGAAAGGGGCCAGGCACATGGATAGGGAGGCCGCCAATGCTTCAAGGGATTAATATCCAGGTGCTATTCTATGCTGTTGACCATTTTCCTGAAAGGTTTCCCTTCTAGAGGTGAAAGTAGGTGGGAGAGTAACGTGGGCCCATTTGAGGAAGAACAGTGGGAGGAGGCCTTACAAGCAGTACCAGTGTGTTCCCTTAATGACACACAGTGCTTGTCCCAGCTTTACATCCTCCTTTGGGGTTCACCTCACACCAGCAAGGTTATTTATTATGGGCCTAAGAAACTGATAAAGAATAACTGCTGTTTTGAAAATCACTTCTGATATAAAACTGTTGATTGCATATCATACCTTTCCCAGCCTTCTCATGAGGTGCTGAAACAAGAGGGGGCTCTCAAACAATGAATTGCTACCTATGAGAGTTATTAACCACTTCAATACCGCGTCATAGTCATATGACGCCCACAAGGTGGATCTCCCATCCTGGGTGGGCGTCATATGACGTCCTCGCATTCCCGGCCTCCTGGGGGGCGCGCGCGCGGGACCCGGTGCGAGTGCCCGGCGGCCGCGATTTCCGCCAGGCACCCGCGATTGCCCGTTAAAACAACGGGACCGCGCGGGACCGTGGAGCTGTGTGTGTAAACACACAGCTCCACGTCCCGTCAGTAGAGAGGAGACCGATCATGTGATCCCAGTACGGAGGAACACATGATCGGTCTCCTCCCCTTGAGTCCCCTCCCCCCACAGTTAGAATCACTCCTATAGGGAACACATTAACCCCTGCAGCGCCCCCTAGTGTTAACCCCTTCCCTGCCAGTCACATTTACACAGTAATCATTGCAATTTTATAGCAACGATCGCTGTGTAAATGTGAATGGTTCCAAAAATGTGTCAAAAGTGTCCGAAGTGTCCGCTGCAATGTCGCAGTCACGAAAAAAAATCGCAGATCGCTGCCATTACTAGTAAAAAAAAAAAAAAAATTAAATTAATCTATCCCCTATTTTGTAGACGCTATAACTTTTGCGCAAACCGATCAATATACGCTTATTGCGATTTTTTTTACCAAAAATATGTAGAAGAATACGTATCGGCCTAAACTGAGGAAAAAAATAGTTTTTTTAAAAAAAAAATGGGATATTTATTATAGCAAAAAGTAAAAAATATAGTTTTTTTTCAAAATTGTCGCTCTTCTTTTGTTTATAGCGCAAAAAATAAAAACCGCAGAGGTGATCAAATACCATCAAAAGAAAGCTCTATTTGTGGGAAAAAAAGGACGTCAATTTTGTTTGGATGTAGTGTCACACGACCGCGCAATTGTTAGTTAAAGCGACGCAGTGCCGAATCGCAAAAAGTGCTCTGGTAAGGAAGGGTGTTTAAAAGCCCTGTATTGAAGTGGTTAAGGACTGTGCCTTAAACACAATATTGTGCAAAAGTTTTAGGCAGGTGTGAAATGCTGTAAACTAAGAATGCTTTCAGAAATAGATGTGTTAATAGCAGTGAGGGCTGTTGGTAAATTCGTATGTGGGAGGCGGCAAAGAGTGGACCCACAGCCCCCCCCCACGGCATTTACCCATCTATGGCGGGCAGCACTTCACCCTGGTGACATGCGGTGGCTTCCCCTTCCCCTGCTCTCCTCTGCAGGCATCACAGTGGGTTCTGTCTCCTCCCTCCTCCCTCCTCCTGGCAGCCAATTAGAACGCTTCTCCTTTCTGACCCGCTTCCTGATTGGCCGGGAAGAGAATCAGTGGGAAAATAGCAAATATTAATTCGCTATTGTCACACAACTGGGTGGGCTCAGGGCACAGTGCTCTACGCCCCGAGACCACCCTTTTTTGAAGCCTATTAGAGCCTCTGACTCTAATCGTGTGCTTACAAAAAAAAAGGGGAAGGGCCGCCGCTGGTTAATAGTTTATTTTTTATCAGTTATCAAAATGGAAAGTAAATGAACAGAAGAGAAATCCAAATCAAATCAATATTTGGTGTGCTCATTCTTTGTCTTCAAAACAGTGTCAATTCTTCTAGGTACACTTGCACACAGTTTTTAAAGGAACTCAGCAGGTAAGCTGTTCCAAACATCTTGGAGAACTAACCACAGATCTTCTGCGGATGTAGGCTGCCTCAAATCCTTCTGTCTCTTCATGTAATCCCAGACAGACACAGTGATGTTAAGATCAGGGCTCTGTGGGGGCCAAATCATAATTTCCAGGGCTCCTTCTTCTTTACGCTGAAGATAGTTCTTAATGACATTGGCTGTATGTTTGGGGTTGTTGTCCTAATGCAGAATGGTTTTAGGGCCAGTCAGCCTCCCTGACATATGGCATGATGGATAAGTATCTGCCTGTGTTTCGCAGCATTGAGGACACCATTGATCCTTACCAAATCTCCAACTCCATTTGCAGAAATGCAGCCCCAAACTTGCAAGGAACCTCCACCACGCTTTACTGTTGCCTGCAGACACTCATTATTGTACCGCTTTTTAGTCCTTCAGCAAACAAACTGCCTCCTGCTACAGCCAAATATTTCACATTTTGCCATATCAGTCCAGAGCACCTGCTGCCATTTTTCTGCAACAATCTTTTAATGCATAGTTGAGTTGCATAGCCTTGTTTCCTCATCAGAGGTATGGCTCTTTGGCTGCATTTCTTCCATGAAGACCACTTCTGGTCAGACTTTTCTGTAGATGGGTGTACCCATCTGGTTTTTGCCATTTCTGTGCTGGCGACACTGCTGGACATCTTCTGATGTTGAAGGGAGGTAAGCATGATGTGTCCTTCATCTCCTCCTCTTCTTGGGTCTCCTGCCAGCTCTCCTGGCTCCTCCATCCTGCCAAATGCCCCCAGAGCAAGCAGCTTGCAATGCGGGTACCCAAGCAGACTTGTTCCCGAGCTGCGGCTCTGTCTGTCTATTTAGACACACAGCCACGGCCCCTCTCTCTCTCCTCATTGACTCACTCGCTGTAATTGTCTCAGCCAATGAGCCGAGACTCTCATGAACATCGCTGGATCGAGATGGGGCTTAGGTAAGTATTAGGGGAGGCTGGTGGGCTGCTGCACAAAGGAGGTTTTTCTATGCATGAAGGTAAAAAAACTTTGATCCTTTAGAACCACTTTAAGTTTCCTTGGCTGACCACTGTGTCTATGGTCCTCAACATCGCCAGTTTCTTTGTGCTTCTTCAAAAGAACTTGAACAGCACATATTGAAATCTTTGCCTGGGAGAGATCTTTCTGATGCAGTGTGTCTTGTTGTCTCAGTCTTGTCATGATGTATAAAACTGTCTTCCGCAACCTCACCTTAGTAGACCCCGTTTTAAGCCCCCTATACAGCTGTTTCTGTGTCAGTTAATGACTGTGTTTCAACCTACATATGAAATTGATGATCATCAGCACCTGCTTGGTATAATTGGTTAATCATATACCCAATTATAATTCTGCAAAATCCCTGATTTGTGCAACTGTACAAGGGTTGCAAGTGTATGAATTGATGCTGGTTTTAAGCCTTTAGGTGTTTAGACATTTTGTATTCAGATGTTTGGAACTGAAAATTTGGATATAAGCTAAATATGTAGCTGATGATCATCTATAGGGATGGGCCCGGTGTTCAATTCGAACCCATGTTCGAATCGAACATCGGGCGTTCGCCCGTTCGGCGAGCCCAGAACTTCGTGTGATGCGAGCGGCCCGCAATGCATTGCGCCAGTCGCAGTGCAATGCTGGCTGATGATTGGCCAAGCATGCACTGTGACCCCGCATGCTTGGCCAATCACAGCGCCGGCAGCGAGGAGAGCCATAATTGGCTACAGGCAGGATGCCTGTAGCCAATTATAGCTCAGGGGCTTTAGTACACGCCCCACGGTATAAGAGGCCGCCGCGGCGGCGGCCTCGCATATTGTGTTTCAGTGTCAGCGTGTCAGTGTGCTGCTGACTGCTGACAATATGTGCTTTATTTCTGGGGATTTGTGTGTGCGTGCTGTTAGTACAGCATTGCAGTATCACATCTGGGGGGTGTCTATAGGTTGCCTGTGAAGGGGGGCAGGTTTCCTGTGCTTAGAACTGTCCCTGCAAAAAGTGTCATTTTTGCAGGAAAAAAGCTATTTAAAAGCACTCGCG
The DNA here is from genome assembly GCA_028564925.1 of Lithobates sylvaticus. NCBI lineage: Eukaryota > Metazoa > Chordata > Amphibia > Anura > Ranidae > Lithobates > Lithobates sylvaticus. The sequence continues at coordinate 186,256,003 of CM053029.1, read as the reverse complement.
GCTAATGAATTGATGGCTCCCGTAACACAGAGAACTGTCATTCATTGATAAAAAAAACAAACAAAAAAGCGTGGGGGTCCCCACAAATTCAATAACCAGGCCCTTCAGGTCTGGGATGGATATTAAGGGGGACCCCAGCCAAAAAAAAATAAAAAAATGGCGTAGGGTCCCCCTCAAAATCCATACCAGACCCTTGAGGTCTGGGATGGATTTTAAGAGGAACCCCAGCCAAAAAAAATGGCGTGGGGTCCCCCTCAAAATCCATACCAGACCCTTATCCGAGCACGCAACCTGGCAGGCCGCAGGAAAAGAGGGGGGGACGAGAGCGCCCCCCCTCCCGCCTGAACCGTACCAGGCCACATGCCCTCAACATTGGGAGGATGCTTTGGGGGTCTAAGACCCCCAAAGCACCTTGTCCCCATGTTGATGAGGACAAGGGCCTCATCCCCACAACCGTGCCCGGTGGTTGTGGGGGTCTGCGGGCGGGGGGCTTATCGGAATCTGGAAGCCCCCTTTAACCACTTTCAGACCGGACCAATTTGCAGCCAAAGGACCAGGCCCCTTTTTGCGATTCGGCACTGCGTCGCTTTAACTGACAATTGCGCGGTCGTGCGACGTGGCTTCCAAACAAAATTGACGTCCCTTTTTCCCCACAAATAGAGCTTTCTTTTGGTGGTATTTGATCGCCCCTGCGGTTTTTATTTTTTGCGCTATAAACAAACATAGAGCGACAATTTTGAAAAAAATGCATTATTTTTTACTTTTTGCTATAATAAATATCCCAAAAAATATATTAAAAAACATTTTTTTTCCTCAGGTTAGGCCGATACGTATTCTTCTACATATTTTTTGGTAAAAAAAAATCGCAATAAGCGATTATTGATCGGTTTGCGCAGAAGTTATAGCGTTTACAAGATAGGGGATAGTTTTATAGCATTTTTATTAATAATTTTTTTTTATTAGTAATGGCGGAGATCTGCGATTTTTTTTGTGACTGCGACATTATGGTGGACACATCGGACATTTTTGACACATTTTTTGGACCATTGTCATTTTTACAGCAATTAATGCTATTTAAATGCATTGATTCCTGTAAAAATGACACTGGCAGTTTAGGGGTTAACCACAAGGGGCAGTGTAGGGGTAAGTAGGCCTAGGGGTGTGTTTCTTACTGTGGGGGGGCATGGCTGTCAGCTAGTGAATGCTGATCTCTGCTCCAATCACAGGGAGCAGAGATCGGCGTCACTAGTTGCTAGGCAGAACGGGGAGATGCTGTTTATCTCGGCATCTCCCCGTTCAGCCGTCCCGTGAGACGATCGCGGATGTCCCCGCGGCGATCGAGTCCGCGGGGACCGCAATCAGACTCACGGGGGTCCCGACCGGCGCGGGAGCGCGCCGCTCCCGGCGCGCTCCCGATGGCACGGACAGGCAGAAAGGAGGGACTTATATATACGCCCTCCTGCCTGTACGTGCCATTCTGTCGACGTACATCTGTGTGCGCCGGTCGGCAAGTGGTTAACAAGGGGACCCCCAGATCCCGGCCCCCCCCCTGTGTGAAATGGTAAGGGGGTACTTCCTACCATTTCACCAAAAAAGTGTCATAAATTGTAAAAATGACAGGAGACGGTCTTTGACAATTCCTTTATTAAAATCTTCTTTCTTCTTTCTTCATCCTTCGGTTTATTCATCTTCTCCTTCCGTCATCTTCTCCTTCCGTCATCTTCTTCCATCTTTTTCCATTTTCTTCTTCCTCTGATCCGCTTCTTCTTGCGCTGGTCTTCTCGTCCTCCTCGTCCGGCATCTTCTTCCATGGCGTCGGTGTCTCTTCTTGGGCCACTCCTCGCAATGGGAGGCTCCCGCTATGTGAAGCTTCGCTGCCTCTGACAGGTCTTTTATAATGGAGGGCACCTGGTGACCCCGCCCCCTCTGACGCACGGGGACGTCATGGGGAATTCCCTATGGCTTTCCCCATGACGTCAGAGGGGGGCGGGTCACCAGGTGCCCTCCGTTATAAAAAACCTGTCAGACGGAGCGAAGCCTCACACAGCGGGAGCCTTCCATTGCGAGGAGCGGCCCGACAGAAGAACAGATGCCGACGCCATGGAAGAAGATGCCGGACGAGAAGGACGAGAAGACCAGCGCAAGAAGAAGCGGATCGGAGGAAGAAGAAAATGGAAGAAGATGGAAGAAGATGACGGAAGGAGAAGATGAAGAAACCGAAGGATGAAGAAAGAAGAAAGAAGATTTTAATAAAGGAATTGTCAAAGACCGTCTTCTGTCATTTTTAAATTTTTTTTACACTTTTTTGGTGAAATGGTAGGGGTACTTTTGTACCCCCTTACCATTTCACACGGGGGGGGCGGGATCTGGGGGTCCCCTTGTTAAAGGGGGCTTCCAGATTCCGATAAGCCCCCCGCCCGCAGACCCCCACAACCACGGTTGTGGGGATGAGGCCCTTGTCCTCATCAACATGGGGACAAGGTGCTTTGGGGGTCTTAGACCCCCAAAGCATCCTCCCAATGTTGAGGGCATGTGGCCTGGTACAGTTCAGGCGGGAGGGGGGGCCGCTCTTGTCCCCCCCTCTTTTCCTGCGGCCTGCCAGGTTGCGTGCTCGAATAAGGGTCTGGTATGGATTTTGAGGGGGACCCCATGCCATTTTTTTGGCTGGGGTCCCCCTTAATATCCATCCCAGACCTGAAGGGCCTGGTTATTGAATTTGGGGGGACCCCCACGCTTTTTTTTAAAAAAAATGTTTTATTTTTTATCAATGACTTTTTTTTTATGAATGACTTTCAATGAATGACTGTTCTCTGTAATACGGGAGCCGTCAATTAACATTAGCCACGAGTGATTTTAAATAGCTTTCTTTCCTGCAAAAATGACACTTTTTGCAGAGACAGTTCTAAGCACGGGAAACATGCGCCCCTTTACATGCATACTATAGACACCCCCCAGGTACGAAATTTAAAGGAATATTACACTTTTATTATTTCAATTTAAGCATTATTAAAATCACTGCTCCTGAAAAAACGGCCGTTTTAAAAAAAAAAATTTGCATTGATACATGTCCCCTGGGGCAGGACCCAGGTCCCCAAACACTTTTTATGACAATAACATGCATATTAGCCTTTAAAATTAGCACTTTTGATTTTGAACGTTCGCATCCATTATAACTAATAGGGTTCTAAAGCTCGCACGGACTTTAGGTCCGTTCGCGGGTTCTGGTGCGAGCCGAACGGGGGGGTGTTCGGCTCATCCCTAATCATCTATTTGATCCTGACTGGGCTGGTGCAAGTGCCTCACAAATCTACATCTATAACTCTGGTGCAGAGCCAGTCTCCACGTAATGGCGGTGTTATGGCCAGTTCACTAGGTGTATGGACCATGTTGTTTTCTAGTTAATTGTATTCAGCCTGGCACTGAACTCCATTATTTTGGAATCTGCAAAGATCCCCATACCATCATCTACCTTTATTTACAATTAATGAGTTATGGTGGTTGGTAAGGTGCCCGTTTGAAAAGTCCATTAATGGGGGGTTGTCCCTAAAGTGTTATTAAACCCACATAATTAAAAACTATGAATAAATTATGTTTTTCATGCTGTTAATACTCACTCGGTCACTATGGGATTTGTTTTCTGTATTCTTCACAAAACTTGGTTGATCCTGCTGTTCTCCATCTCCCCTTTCTGTCCATGCCCCCACTGCAGCTAGGGATTTTGCAGAGCAGTGTTGCCAGCTCTGCACATGCTTAATTTTCAGTTCTACTCTGAGCATTTCCTCCCTATCACATCTAAGCTGCCCATGTGACTATAGAGTCACACATGTGGGTGTATACACTCTGGTAAATGACAGCTCACTCCCTCCCTCCTCCTCTATGCCCACTGATCAGCTAAACGCAATGGGGGTGAGATATTACATCTTGATTGATGGTGGCTTCATCTCCCTGTTATTTTAAGACACAGGCTGGGAGGGCCTGTGACTGGCAGAAATCTGCCCACTCCATAGTAGTGCCATAAACAATAAAGATTTGATTTCAAATATATATTTGTATGATGATTTAAAACAGTCTGTTAATATTAATTATTTTTTCTCTGTATTTTAATACACTTGACAATTATGCTTCATGGATCTACTATGGCCATTTTTCTTTGCATTATGTGGTGATAAATTCTAATATAGCTGACCTATAATTTACTTTTATGAGGGTTGTACACTATGTCGGTGTTAGCATTGTAAATGGTTCATTGTACTCTTGGCCAAGCTTTTAACTGTCTTTATGTTTTAATGTTTTATTGAGTAATAAAGGTTATTTATTTAACTACACATTAATAACTAGAGTGTAAATCTGAAATCACAGTGAATCAGGAATCACAGTCTCAGCAAGAGCATGCTGTCAGTGCTCCTGGACAGAAAGGGTCTTTAAGGCTTCATGTTCATGCTGCTGGTAAACGGACGTTTAGAGCAGCTGGGTGTTTTTTTTCAGCTGCCCCTGAACTCTCCTCTATGTTATCTTATCAGTACACAGGGTCGTTTATAGTAGTTTCTAGGCAGTTGAGTTCCAAAGCATTTTTTGGAAAGCAAAAAAAAAATGCGTTCAGGGCGGATGTTCAGAGGCATTTGAAATGCCAAATGCCTGTAACAGCTTGTA